>CM060125.1:27545166-28145166 GCA_030522415.1 Channallabes apus | reverse complement strand
GTTCAGGGTTCTATTTTAAACTGTATGGAAATGGTGGTATATGGCAGAAAGAACTAGATCCAATCATTAACTGATGAAATAATGAGGTTTGTATATACACACACACACACACACACATACACACAACAGGAGGAGGAGGATCAGATTCGGGGTGGACCCAGGCCAAAATAATAAACAAAATGGTATTTATATTTAGTAGCTAGATTATCTGCAAAAAAAAAAACCACAAACAAAAATACAGGTACCTTCCCGGACTCCCTAAACCAAAAACAGTGAATAAATTCCCGCTTCCCAAAATAAATGGCAGCCACGCCCCTACTACTAGTGAGTGCAGAAACATACAGTGAAATTACCTACAAATATATACAAAGACCAACCAAACCAAAGGGACAAAGCAATAATCAAAGTCAATTGGAGGCAAAAAGTCAAAACTATCAAACTATCAAAACGCCAAAATCACAATCACTTTCCTCTTTCCCGCGTCTCTCCGGTTTATATTTGGTCGCGCTAGTCGATGACGTCACTCTCAGGGCGGAAGCGACCATGTGGAAGGTCAGGAAGATGCCGATGTGGGGTCAGTCAGAAAACCTGGAGTGGAGTCTGGAGCGGCGCGCGACCAGGACATGATACACACACGCGCATTTATACAAAATATAATATTTTTTATTATTTTAACATTTTCATCAATTTATTTTTTACTCAGTAGCGAATATGATTTAAAATGTAGCGAATTACAATACTTCCAACAAAACATACTTAAGTAAAAGTAAAATTATAGATTTTAAAAACTACTTTAAAAAGTAGAAATACACAAAAACGCTACTCAATTACAGTAACGCGAGTAAATGTAATTCGTTACTTTCCACCTCTGTGTACATTACAGCACAGTGAAATTCTATCTTGCAATATCCCAGCGTAACTGGGGTCAGAGCGCAGGGTCAGCCACGACACAGCGCCCCTGGAGCAGATAGGGTTAAGAGCCTTGCTCAAGGGCCCCAAGAATTGGACCTGGTGGAGCTGGGACATGTACTGCTGACCTTTCGCCTTAGCCCTCTGAGCTAACACTGCTCCCAATACTTGGGGCATGAGTACAGTGGTACCTCTGCATACTGTACAGATGTTCGTTCTTAAGGCGATAATTCTTTAGGCTGGCGTTCATATGCTGGTACTGTACCACTGTACACCCTGGAGAGGGTGCCAATCCATAACAGGGCACACAAGCACACACAGACTTGTTCACACTCTATGGGCAATTTGGAAAAGGAAATTACCTTAATCTGCATGTCTTTGGACTGTGGAAGGAAAACTGGAGGAAACCCATCAAGCACAGGGAGAGCAGGCAAACTTCAAGCACACAGACCAGAGAAACTGTTTGTCAATCACAGTCCAAAGCCCTCTTCATGGTTTCTAAAAGCCGTGCTGAACACTCAGATGTATCTATTAGCAGATCTCATGGGGTCATCAGCAGCAGCTGATCTCCAGTGAGTTCCATTTTGATGAAGTCCAACAAGAAGTAGGGTAGATGAGTCCATAACTTAAATTACTAAAAGAAAAATAGATATTTATTTAAAAGTTTTTGGGTAAAATAAAAAAGTTTCAAAGAATGAAATACTAAGTCAAAATAAAATACAGCTCTTCAAAAATTCTGGCGTTAAAAACAGAGTCACAGCTCATTTCTTTAGCACCAGATGTCATTTTTATGAGTTTCTGCTCTGTTGTTTTCCTGCTGGTGCTTTTCGTTAATGTGGCCAGCAAATCCAAAACCCACATATATTACAATTTCAGGTGTTTGTATTCTAACAGATCCAATGTGTGCGTCCAGGGAGTCTTGTCCTTTAGCTATAGTCTTAAGGTATTATTATTATTATTATTATTATGAAATCTCTGTTAATAAACCACTCGTATATTTGAACTCCACTGTTTATTCAATTCAATTGTATTTATATAGCGCTTTTAACAATGGTCATTGTCTCAAAGCAGCTTCACAAAAATTAAAGAAATTTAACAAAAAAAAAAAAAATAATAATAATAATAATAATAATAATAATAATAATAATAATAAATAAATTTAAAAAATAAATAAATTAATAAAAAAAAAATAATAATAATAATTATAGAAAAGAAAATATTTATCCAATAAGAGACATTTATTTATTTTCTTTTTTATAGTCTACTCTAATGCTGTTTATTAATCTCAGATGTCTGTTTCTCACATTGTTCCTGGCTAGTTCATCATCTCTCTCACTGTGACCTGGGAGGACAGCCAGGTTCTCTACCCAAACCACATAAATAGTTAGCAAAAGCAAGTAAAAGGAAACAGGTTAAAAACTTAGCTAACACATACAGTATAGTGGTATGAATTGAATCCATTCTGAAGGCGAGTTCTCCTCATGGAAAATAATATACTGTAAATGAAGATAATTCGTTCCAGCCACCCAAAAATATTACCAATTTTCAACATTGTAATTAGAATTATTGCATATAAAACAAAATAGCCGTAATGTTGTAAATGAAGTAAAATATGAAATTAATAGACATTAAACCTCACTTAACCTTAATTTATGATTCCTAAACCGGCTGCTTTAAATACCAAACTGAAAGTGGTTCTTTTTTTTTTTTTTTTTTTTCTTACTACCATCCTTATTAACATTTTTTGGTGTTATGTCTTCCACAAAATGCAAAAAACAACCCTATGAAAAAGGCAAAAATTCGGGGCGTTCGTATGCCGAGGTACCCCTGTATGTAGATGGTGGGTACATGTTTTTTTTTTTCAGAATCTCAAGACAGGAAAATGATCCGTGCCATAAAACATGGCTCACAAATACGCATACACACATATGTGAAATATACACCAGCCTCACACACTTACTACGACCAGCTGCAGGAGGGAAAGCAGGAAAAAAAGTATGTCTCACAGCAGACACAGGAAACCACTTCATCGGAGAGCGCACACTTCCTCTGAGTTCCTTTCTGATGGATTAACGGCTTAAAAATGACAGCTCTGCATGAAATAAAAAGCAAAACAAAACAAAAGAAAAAAAAGAAAGCGTACTGCTTAGTAACGGATACCCCACTGCTTTTTCTATGCCGACATGCTTTGTAACAACAGGTATTTCTGACACTTTATATTTTGCTGCCTTCGAGTCCAAATGACCTGAACATGCTCTCCATAATAAAATAATTATAGGGATTAGAGAAATAGATTTTTTTTCTCTTTATTTATCTCTTCTCTTCAGTATTTGATGTTTGCTAAAACCTACTGTGTAACATCAAAGGTCTTCTATCTTGTATACAGTATGAATAAAGAATAAAAGTTTTTTTTTTTTTTATGGTCCAAGAAAAGGTAATGGTTCTGATGAAATGATAGGAAACTCATATTTAATTAAAATGGGTGGAATCTTTATTGACCGTTTAATAACTCGATATGTAATAGGTGCAGACCCCTGACGAATGGATTTCATGGGGTAAACTTATAGCCCCTGTCCGGTCATTAATATTCATAAAGCTGACACTTAGTGCTTATTAATATCCTTCTTCCACTTAGAAAGCAAGAATTCATTACATCTTCTGTTAATTGGGGTTGTCTTAAAACTTGATTCCTTGATTTGTATGAGGCAAATCAGGTGCACATAGTTCTGGGTGTGTTTTCTTTATTTTATCTGGGCAGAACTGACAAGTTGAAATTGAACTGACAAGAGAAAACACACCGATTATTGGCAGTTTTGAATTTGAAGAACTAATCAATTGAAGAACTAATGAATTGTAGACTGAATTATCATGTTTTTTATTTTTTTGGTGTGTGTGTTTGTATGGGGCGACACAGTGAGTTAGTGGCTAGCACCATTGCCTTCACCTCCAAGGGTCTGGTTCAATTCTCGCCATGGGTCAGTGTTCATGGACTTTGCATGCTCTCCCCGTGCTTGGTGCGTTTCCTCCAGGTACTCCGGTTTCCTCCCATGGTTTGAGGGCATACAGAGTAGGCTAACTGGCATTACCAAATTGCCCAAATGAGTGTGTGTCCTGCAATGGATTGGCACCCCGTCCAGGGTGTACACCGTCTCATGCTCTAAGTCTCCTGAGAGGCTCCAGGCCCTCGGCAACCCTGATAAAGTGGTATAAATGATGAGTAAGTGACTGTGCCTGCGTGTGTACATATGCGTGTATATATATATATATATATATATATATATATATATATATATATATATATATATATATATATATATACACACGCATATATACACACGCAGGCACATATATATATATATATATACAGTATATATATATATGCAAATACTCCCAAAGCAAAAGTGTTATCGTTAAGGATTTGTGTGCAGATGCTGTACAGTAGCCAAGTGTTCAGTGATTTCAGCACTTCTAATAAACCCCATTGTTAAATCCATTATTCATTCTTTTGTCCTGAACCCCTTCTGTTTACTTCCTGTTTTTCCTCTAAACCTTTAAAAGGCCACAGCTCTTGATAACCACAGGTTGTTTGTTAGTAGGTATAAAACCAGGAAGAAACAATGAAACAAGGAACAAATATGATATTAAATATATTAAAGTGTAATCCATAATAGTTACAGACCCAAGAACAACCAATAGACTAAGATCATTAGGACCATTGTCATGTCAACAGCAAACTTGACAATGTGATTCGAGTTGCGTGCTGCTACACAGTCGTGAGTCAGCAGGGGACTGAGAATACAGCCCTGGGGGGCCCCAGTGCTCAGTGTGGTGGTGCTGGAGGTTCTGTTCATGAACAGCACTTGAATGTACAGTAGGTGTCCTTGTTGTCTAGGTGTGCGAGGGCCAGATGGAGTATGGTGGAAATGGTTTCATCTATGAAGAGTTGGGCTGTATTGCTACACAGTTGTGAGTCAGCGGTGAACCACTTTATCGTCGGCTGTCCCGCCGGCTGTACGAATAGCATTTTTTGGGGGGGTAACCTTTGATCGTATACATATGTGTAGTACATTATTTTAACCTGTAAAGGGTCTACTGCTCACATATTATTGTAGTTTAGTTTGTGCTGAATACAGTGTCATCTGACTTTAGCCATTTATAGAAGATGTTTAGAACATCTTAGAACTTCTTCAGGGCCCCAAAACACCTGCCAACTGCCAGCTAGTCATTACAGGGGCCAGGGGTAGCTCAGTGGTTAAGGCATTGGACTACGGTTTGGAAGATCCCAGGTTTACATTTACATTTACATTTAGGCATTTGGCAGACGCTCTTATCCAGAGCGACTTACATTTTTATCTCATTACACATCTGAGCAGTTGAGGGTTAAGGGCCTTGCTCAAGGACCCAACAGTGGCAACTTGGTGGTTGTGGGTTTGAACCTAGGAACTTCCGAACCGTAGTCCAATGCCTTAACCACTGAGCTACCCCTGGCCCCACAACCACCAAGTTGCCACTGTTGGGCCCTTGAGCAAGGCCCTTAACCCTCAACTGCTCAGATTTGTAATGAGATAAAAATGTAAGTCGCTCTGGATAAGAGCATCTGCCAAATGCCTAAATGTAAATGTACAGTTTTTGAAATGACTTGCTGTGGATCATTTAAAGAGGCAGGAGTTAACAACAACAATAACAATGGTATTATTAACTTTATCCTTTCCTTTTATTTAGATTTTCAAGATCATTAAAACTTCCAGTCATTCAATCGCATTTACCTCATTTTGATGTATGCTCTCTATTTTAATACATTATTGTCAGTCTTGAGCCCTGCTGTGACAATAACGAGCAAGTTCGCCTAAAACATAAGACTGCAATTATATCCATCCACATCCAATATTATAGTGCTGTGACACCTAGACAAAGGTTTCATAAGGCATACTGATGTCCTTTCAGAAAATTAAAACACGAGAACGGGCTTTGAACGGGAGTCAAAATGAGGTGGAGGTAAATGTCACGCCGTTTTATTAATTTCCCCAGCAGGGTTAGTCGTTAGAGCTTAGAATACAAATACACCGAGGCAAATCTGGAGTCAAGGTCAGATCGGAATCAAACAGAACTAAAGGAGAGGAAAAACAGTATAGTGCAGCACAGAATCACAAAGATAGGCATAAAATCTAAGAGGTAAAAAAGAAACATACTGCTTTGAGAATGTACATTAGGTCTACTAGTTTTTGGTCACTCACAGATATACAGTACTAATGCATATTGGCAATAAACACTGATCAGCCATACAGTAGCATCAACACCACCACCAGTGATCTAACAAAGACTGATCAACAACTATACACCAGTAATCTGGTGACAGGATCATGGGCCAAAGGTTCAACCATGCTCATGGGGACATGGGCCAAAGGTTCAACCATGATCATGGGGACCAAAGGCCAGCCAGTCTGGGGTGATCTCACAAGAAAAAAAAACAATGCAGCACAACTTCAAAAAGTCAATATTTGTCATGATAGAAAGGTAGCGGAACACCCAATAAACCACAGCCCACCTCACACAGGGACCAGAGGGGCCAGAGATGCCCCAGTGGCACAAGGGTAACCCAAACCCTAGGTGACTTTAATGTTGAAGGTTTTAATGGTATGGTCAGTGTAGACTACTTGCCTCATTAGATGCTTAATTACAGTCAATAAATGCCATCTTCCTGTTTATAAATCATCATAGCTTTATTTCCCACATGTATCTTGCAATTATGTTTCAGACCATAAAAGTATGTTTATTTACTCTTTGGAAATAAATATTGACATATTTTGGGCTTTCTTGAATTTGAATACAGCCCCATATTCTGTCCACCTAGCACATCCTATAAAGCAAAATGTTCTCTGCCATCCTTAAATTTTTGGTTGTTTTGACACAACTTCACTAAAAAGCACAACTATCTCTCAGCCACTATTTCCCCCATTTTAAATCGCAGACATGCCACCAGGGTCCGAATATAAAAGCTTCACTGAGAACTGAGAACTTTCAAAATGTGCTGTGATTACATGTTCTTTGGAATCCTTGAATTGTAAGCCCTGCTAGGACTGGAAAGCCATTGTTGAATGTGTCCCCACTTGGAATTTTTGTAAAAGGCATTTGGCGCATGTGTGGTTTAAAAAGAGATAAAAAAAAAAAAAAAAGAAATACTGTGTTTAAGGGGCTGAGTCGTAATGCTGACCTCAATCTGTCAGGAAAAACTGTGTGGTGACGTGGTGAGGCAGCCACCGGAACCGTCACAGTCGTATCACACTGTGGCTAGAACTGGAATGGAGCACTGATGCAGCACTATGCACTGATAAGGAAAGACTAAGAAGTGCTATTCTAAGACACGTGGAAGGACACATGTTACGGGATTGATTCTAGATGAAAAAAATGCTTTGATACAAGATGTACAAAAAAAATACAAAGATTTGCACCTGGCTTAAATTGTGCCCTATGGCCTAAGGTTATTCCTCTAAGGGACTGACATCCCACATTATCTAAAGCTAATAATAAATGTGATGGTGAAATTTTGTGTCAGGTTTTTTATTTATCTTTTATAGAATGAGTCTCAGGTGTAGGGGAGAATTCTAGCATAGGGATATATCTTCAGGATATGCTTTCCAGGAACAACTATTTTGAAAAACCAACATTATTAAATGTACAACCATATAGTACATGAATAAAAGCATAATATGACATTCTGTAGTGATCACAAATAAACAGCCTATTCTTTATTCCGCTACTCAGGTTTTATTTATTGAATTGTAACTATTCACTAAGTGTTACATAGTTCTTACATGTTATTATGTTTCACGTGTCATGCATGAACTAGAATTGTGACTCCAAATGCTACATTTATTAGTTTATTTAAAAAAAATGTCTTGTAAATGATGTATAAAATATGCTGATAGGCAACGTACAGTACAGTACAGTACAGTACGTACATGCATACATCCTCTTCAGGTCATCTAGGCTTTTTCTTGAACTTATGACATTATCATGCTAGGTGTGGCAGTAATCACTGGGATGGTTGACATGTTGAAACTTAAATGAAGCAGTTGAGAGGTTGTTCCGTGCATTAACGATTCTGTAGCTGTAGAATTGATATCTAATATCTCTGCTGCAATATCTTTTTTCCCCCAGTTTTTTCCAAAGCTGTGGTTTAGTTCTTGTTCATACTGTATGTACCACTGGTGGGGTGACATTATATTTATTATGTGCTAACTTACGGACTTTTATTATATCCCCTTTCATTCTGCTGTATAAGGATGATAACTGTATGATATAGTGCTCTGACAATACAATGATTTTATACAATACTATATATCTTTACAATAATATTGTAAAGTGATACTGTATACTTCCTGCTCTGTATCCATCACTCCAACTGCTTTCTTATAGCCAGAATATTAAGATAAATATTTATTATTAAAACCATGTTTTTTCCTCACTCCTACTCACTGGGTCATGTTTTCTAATGTGGATATATTTGATTTGAGCTACACTTGTGGTAACATTTCCTGAAGACAGTAGCTTTTGTCAAGAGACATTCAGAAATGTCAGTCAGCTTAGAAGCACACATGCATACACACACATAAGAAGAAAAGTAGTACCAGTATCTTCACGTATAGCACATATATACTGTATATACTGTATATATACATACACTTTCTTTATAGTGTTACTCTTATGTAACTCCACTGTAGTTATTTGTAATGTTGAGAAACAGTTACAAAGCAAGTATATTTCTGCTTAATAGAAATAGAAACAACAACAACAACAATAATAATAATAATAATAATAATCATAATAATAATAATAATAATAATAATAATAATAATGCAGACTGTCATGTTAAGCAGGATCTGTATATTGCTAAATCCCCTTGTGTCTGTATGTCAGACTACTACTGTATGAGGCACTGATACTGGAGACTCATTACTCAAGTCCTTGTGGTTACTATAGAAACCAGTAATTTGGCTGGATTCCTGAAATAAAGAATAGTATATATATGATTATTAATATATATATATATATATATATATATATATATATATATATATATATATATATATATATATATATATATATATATAAGCATCTAGTTTTTGCAACCAACAAACTTGGAAATGCATTTGAAAAAATACATGCTACAGTATGTGTGTTTGTGTGTTTACAAGCACAGTGCCAAGAGCCATGACTTCTCTAAAGGCCACTGAGCAGGAAGTGTGAGAAGTGTTTGAGTTCTGTCAAAGCGAACTTGCCCTTTAGAGTGACATGGTTATCAGAGCGAGGACAGAGCAGAGGCACAGAGTCCATATGCTGATGCCCAGGGGGAACAGGGTCACGTGTAGACTATACACAGTCCTCTGTCCATCAAAAGCACGACTCATATTGCACTAACCGGGGTGAGTGTGGGGTTCATTTCTCCTTCAGGGCCAAATCAGTGGCAGTCGGATCCCGAATGTAATACTGCTGTCATGACGCCCAGCCATATGGGTAGATACAGAGACGGACTGACTAAGATGAAGCTCCCCTACCGTGATTTTATGAGCTGTGATGATTGGGCAAAGCCGTAGATTTAGGAGCCGAAGGAAATCATGCAATGGTACAAAACTGCAGGAGGTGGAGTTATAGAGTTTTGCAAAACGATATAAAAACCACACTGATATAACAAAATGAAAAAAGAAAAAAAAAGAAAAAGGCCACTTGTGCTTTTTAATACCGTTGTGAACCAAAGAAACGGTGCATAGAGTTTTTACTTGTTTTTATATATATATATATATATATATATATATATATATATATATATATAAAGTGATGACATGCTGTTCCAGTTAAGGATCAGAGCAGGCCATGTCGAGTAAACATGTAAACGAAACCCAGTTGTCCTGAAGATGGGCGAGTGGACAGCATGAGTGAGACAGATGCAGGACACTGTGCTGAGACCTCAGGCAGAGATGAATGACTCATTAATTTATTTGTTTATTTTTTAAATTAAGTAAATAAATGTAAACTGGCAAAAATGAAATGTAGTTAATGTTTAACCAACCTTAGTTATTGGTGAACCAACCCACCTTTCTGAAGTTTTGAATGTAGAAATGGCAGAAAACTCAAAAGATTTATGAACACAGTGAACAGAAATGAAAAGAGTGTTGAGTTTGTGTTCCTGTTTCTCCAAGAACGTGCATATGTGGTTAACCTTTGGTTGATGATGCCATGGCTTTCTCTGTTCCTCTTCAGAATATTCATATAGCAGTAGGTGATAAAACTGAAGTCAGGAATGCACAAGTGAATACTTTAACTGGAACAGCATGTCATCATGTTTATATTAAATTATGGGTCACAATGGTATTAAAAAGCACAAATGGCCATTTATCATTTTATGTCATTTTATCAGTGTAGATTTTATATTGTTTATCAAAACACTATATAACCCTACCTCCTACAGAATATTTTATGTACAGTTTCTTAGGGCCACAATCAAGCTCTATCTATGTGATCTTATGTTTTTCACTTCGTAAGTCATGTGAACATTCACTAATCACTTTTAATGAGTTTCCACGTTCTGTTGTTTCACACAAATTTTAAAATGTATTCAAATCTTTTTTTTTCTCATCAGCCTACACACAATAAAAATGTAAAAATAGGTGGTTATAGTTTATTGTTAAAGACTGAAATATCCATTTTTCATAAGTATTCAGACTTACAGATGTGGAATGCGCGTGATTTCCAGCAAGATCCCGCAATTTAGCGCGCGGCTTCCCGCGACTTGCCGCAAGCAACATTCGGGAATTTAAATAAATGTGTTGTGCTTCACTGAATATCCGCCAGATGGCGCATGGAAGGACTTTATCTAAAAGCCGGACCAAGTACAGTACAACGAAGAATTGTTTATAATTAGTTAGCCTAAAACAAAATTGTTTCCAATGCTGAAGCAAACATGAATTTTATTTTGTTTTACAACAGATCTTTCATGATGAATGTGTGTATATGTGCGACAGCGTGCTCAGTTACTGTAATCCCACTTCTCACCTTTCATGTAGGTCTGCTCGGACTTATTCATTTGTTTTAAACCCTTTAAAAATGTGTGTGTATACAGCTCAAAACCTCCATCAGTTATTAAAGATAGCGTCTATTTAGAAAGAATGCCCCAGTGATTTCGGAGCTTCAGGAAATCTCCCGGCGGTCTGCACATAACACCCGGCCGACTCATGTCGGAAAGAATTTATAAACGTTTTCTAAACGTGGGCTATTGTTTTTTTTTTTTTTTTACTCATAATATTTGTTAATTTAATTTAGATGAGGTTTGGGCTCAGGACTTCGATTCGGCATCGTGATTCTCCTCTTTAATTTACTACTTAGTTTTAATCAGCAATTAAAAGGCGATTCGCCTTTCATGCGTGTGACCGGGGTTCGATTCCCAGCCAGGGAATCGCTATTAAATATTATATTAGATTTATATTATATTTGCAAATATGCAATGTGCAAATAAACATTTAATATATATAATACAAATAAATATTGTTTATGATTAAAACTTAAATGAAACTAATTTTATTATAAAGTAAACAATATAAAAGTATTAAAAGTAAATATAAATGTATATGAAAAAAATATTTCTATTTGGTCGTCATACTGTACATGGTCATACATGGTCGTCAACTCGCACGTTCTACATTCCATTGTCATTCATATTGCCGTTGTTTTTATAGCCCTTTAGAGTGGATTATAGTCCAACTGTTTTTACCTATGTAGCCCACTTAACGAAAAAGCTTTTGACAATTCATATTTTGAAAAAATATAAATAAAACAAAAATATGTTAAACTGAATATTGCAAAGGGAAACTACAATGGTTGTAGTTATTAGAAATGATAGAGTGGATTATAGAACAGTTATAAAAACAGCCCGACTCTCATTTAACAACTTATCTGTTTTATTGGCACACGAATTGTCTGGTGTAATAATTTATGTTATAATGTACATTAAAATAATTATTAATGAATTAAACAAACAAATAAATAAATAAACAAATAATCCATATTGTAGCCTCAGTGTAATATGTTTGATGTCATGTGAGGTTTTCAGAGCGCACCGTCGTCAGAAGTAAACTAATGATTGTGTGTTGGATGCGTTGGGAAAACAGCAAGCAAGTCTCTGTCTCTGACCATTAAAAAAAAATGTTTGCATTAATTTTCTGACGCGCTCAAGTTCACCAAAAACAATACAGAACAGCGCACCTTATTTGCTTTCAAACATTTACAAAATCACAAAGTTTTTTCGTTATTGGGAGTGCGCTTAGATAAAAGTTGAATCCTCCTCTTTAGTGCCTCCTATTCCTATTAATCCTATTGTTGTTCTTCTAGTGTCACTTTACAATGCCAGACAACATTCAAATGCAAATTATTCACTCCCCCAAAGTGTGAATCAGCTGTTCTCACCTATCTTCTGGATTCTAGATTCTAAAGTTGACATTGTTACGATTTTTCCTCTGTTTCTTTGTTTTACAAATATGACCCATATGATCAGTGATACTTTTTAATTTTTTTTACGTTTTTGTATTGTGTTATATTTTTATACTAGTAAGTAGTTTTAAAATTTAATCTCCACTTTAATGAGCCACAGCGACAGCGCGCTCAGTTACTGTATCCCACTTCTCACCTTTCTTGTAGGTCTGCTCAGACTTATTAATTCGTTTTAAACCCCTCAAAATGGGGTTTTACATGCGCTTTATCTGAGTGAAGACACCCGACATGAACCCCATTGAAATGGTGTGGCATGCTCTGAAAGACTATATTCGAAAAGAAGTAAAACCGACTACAAAATCTGATTTAATTACTGCCATTGAAAAATTCTGGTTTGAGATACTTACATATGAGGCATGTAATAAATACATAAATAGGTTGTTTAAAGTCCTTCCAGCAGTGGTTAAAAATCAGCGTGGACACACAGGAATGTAACTGAACACTGCATTTATGACCCAAAAAATAAAAGCTTTGAGATGATATATTTGCCGTATGTTGTGTTTATTTGATTAAACTTAAGTGTAAACATAAAGTGAAAGTGCAAGCCACGGGTTTAAGCACGCCGGTTTTAAACGAATTTTAGAAAATGTTTAATTCACTGTAAACTCGAATAAGTTGGCAAAACTAAAAAAATATATATATAAAATACTCACCACGGTCTATTAATTTGAACTAATTGTAATTATCTAAGTTATCAGTACTTCATATGTTTAATGACTTTGAGCACTAGGGTTTACAGTGGTACAAAAGGTCTAGGAAGGAAACAGGTTTATCAGGTTTTATTAACAATCTGCATATATTCAGTAAATTTGTGAATTACACTCAAAGTATCAAATCCAACTATGAAGTCTGATTTAATTGTTACCATTAAACATTTTATATCTACTTATGTTTATTTTTCTGTTTATGTTTTGCTGGCAAAATACATTTTAGGCTCAGCCTTGTTAATTTATTTTAAAACCCAATTCTGCGAATTCCCCCAGCAGCTAAACCGGTTTGTTTACTTCACACCTACAGTACAGTGTGAATGAAAGGTGAGATGGGGGATTACAGTAAGTGTGGGTGCGCTTCACCTCGGAGCGCGCTGTCGCGTTGTATTCAAAGAATAGACTAAAAATCATGTTTGCTTCAGCATTGGAAACAATAAAGTTGTTGTTGCCAACTTTATTAAAGATTATACACTTTTGTATTCTTTGTTCACACAGGGCATCTTTAAATTTGAAAATAATAGTGGGCTGGTAGGCACGTTATTTTTCATATAACTTAAACGGCTGAATGAAGTTAAATATACACAACAAAATAATAATTGCGTTTGATTTACATTTGAGCACTCATGTGTAAATAGCTTTTTCATTTGCATATATACTAGCATATCATATATTTGTGTCTAATACTGTTTTATTCATATTTTAAAATGTAACCTACGTATCCTACAGTATAAACATATTTTACTACTTCAGCAGTGAATATGAAATTTGGTCGGTCTGGCTTTTAGACAAAGTTCTTATTTGATACAATTTTATTATTTAATTAATTATCTTATTATAAACATGATTATTTTTCTCTATATTCTTGTCGAGTATAGTCCTTCATGTCTGCATTTTTCGGACACATTTATAATCCTTTTGATCAAAACGGTGCCTTTTGTTAAGGCTTTTTGTTTATTTTAAGATTCTTCACAAAATTTATCCGGTAAACTCCGTTTTATCTAAATACTTGGAGGTAGAGGATAAACGTATTTTTTTGTTAGATTGGCATGTTTATGAGCTCTGTCGCTTGCTGTCAATGGGCGCCTAAGAGACACAACACATTTTCGGCTTCAATAGAGACAATACTTCAGACTGAAACACAACTGCCCCCTACATGTAATGAAGGGCATTTTCACAGCTTCCCGCGGGAAGCTGCGGCAAGTCGCTGGATCCCTTTTCTGAAAACGTGCGTTTTTAAAGGCCAGATCTGTACTACTTGCAATGACAGCCTCAAGTCTGCTTATGAATGATGCTAGAAGCTTGGCATACCTTTCTTTTGTAAGTTTAATCCATTGTTCTTGGCAGAATCATTCAAGCTCAGCCAGACTGAATGGGCAGGCTCAGTGCACAGCCAGAGATGTTCTATTGGGTTCTGGTCCAGTCTCTGACTGGGTCACTCCAGGACTTTCAATGTGTTCTTTTATAGTCACTTCTGTTTTTTCTTGCTTTATGCTTTGGGTCATGGTCATTGGGTTAGTGTAAACCATCATCCCTGCCTGAGATCCTGAGCACTCTGGAGAAGGTTTTCACTCAAGACAGCTCTTCATTTGATCTGATGCAGTGCCTGATTTCCTGATTCCAAATAGCTCAATCTTCATCATCAGACCAGAGAATTTATATTTGTCTCTCGTGGCATGAGAGTCCTTTAGGTGCTTTTTGGAAAACTCACAGCTGGTTGTCATATACCTTTTAGTGAGGAATGGCTGTCTGGCTGGTCTACCTCAAAAGCAGGATTGGTAGCGTGCCGAAGTGATAGTTGTCCTTCTGTTAGTCTGTAAGGGAACTCAGGATCTCATTTATAGTGCCCATTAGGTCCTTGGTTTGACCTCTTTGACCAAGACTATTCATCCCAGATTACTTAGTTTGGCTGAGCAGTTAGAATTGGAAAGACTGGTAGTTTTGTCCAAAATGATAATGATATAGTGCTGTGTAATCCCTTATAATCTCGTGATTTGACATGGGATTAAATGGGGAGCAAACTAAAACAAGAAAATTGTTAACCTTAACCATGAGGACTTGACACACCAGCTGGACCCGAGTTCCTTCACTTGGCAGCCCCGTAGAGGCGCTTTTACTTCTGTATAGGTAATCTGATGATTAGCTACACTAAGACGTGGTGTCCATGTTTCACTATGCTTTTGAACCATATATATATATATATATATATATATATATATATATATATCATATATATATACAGTATATATATATATATACAGTATATATATATATATATATATATATATATATATATATATATATATATATATACTGTATGTGCCAGCACTGCTGCTTTATTTAAATAAAAAAGTGCATCACCTGTTAAATCATGGTTTCACTCTTCGCCAATATGAGTCTTGAAGGATATGACATTTTCAGTGTGTAACACGGGCACTCTATGGAGGGTGTCTCATTTAGTGAATGTGACAAGACAGAATAGAATGGCACTACAACTTAGGCTGCGTGAGAGAATCAGATGTAATCTCTATGAGAGCTGATGTCAGAATTCAGAAGCTTCGCTAACCTGAACTATCTCAACTTATAATATTCACTCAGGCCGAACTGCCATGTGTGTAACTTTGAAGGAAGGAAGGAAGGAACTACAGTACTACATACTGTAATATATATCTACTGGGCAAGACTTTTGAAATGAAAAGTTCCATTAACTGTAATTTGTTAACATGAACAAATATTATGATAAGTTATGACACAGTATTGTTATTTTTTATATATTGTGAATACTATTTAGTTATTTTTATATTTTAAATTAATTTATTAATTACATGAAAGCAAAAAATTGTGCAATCTGCAAAATAAAAATAAATAAATAACAAAAACAACAGCAATACTATTAATAAAAGATATAATAATAATAATAATAATAATAATAATAATAATAATAATGTTTTACCCATTACAGTTTTCATTAAAATGACTTTTAGGCCTACAAATTTACATGTACTTTTGTGCATAATTTTTTGCGATAAATATTTTTACTGTATTGCTTCTGTAAATGTTTGTGAGCAAGCCTATACAGTAGATTGCAATACATATTGTGTACGGTATGCGTGAATTGTGTATACAGTATGTACAATTAAAAATCGTTACTCGATATATCTGTCAGATCACCTTTACATTAAACGTAACATGACAGCTAAGTAAGCTATCATGTGCATTAACTGACAAAATAAACACAGATTATCAGTTTATTTAGTCACGCTACATGGGGAAGGGTATAATGGGTGCTTCATATCAAGAACAAGTTTAATAAGGAAGGAGTCTCCAGTAACAGTTCCATGCTGGGTGGGGGGGGGGTTTGTTTGTGTTTCCTGAAAATTAAATGACAAGCAACGACGCATGATAACGGCACTAGCAAGGAGCCATTATCACCTTAATCACTTTTTAAGATTTAAGAAGATCAAAAATATTCATAGGGCCAAAAATGCAGGACAGTGCTTATGGCTTCTTGAAAATCATTTTTATTTTAGTATCTTTCATCAGCAAGCTTAATTCTCTTTCATTCACTATCACAGTTAAGAAAAAGCATTTATAGGCTAATGACAGTAAAATCTTGATCTACACGAACAAATAATAAAGCTTGAGGGCAGAGTGAGTTACGAACATGCAAGAGTTTGCAAACGATAGAATTGAGATCTAGGGCCGTAGATGTGGATGCACACAAACCGGACTTAATAAATCAGAAATATACACAAACTAGGCTAAGAGGGCAACAAAACAGATGAGAAAAATTAGACGCAGGTGCACCCAAGGATAAAGTTGACGTCAGACCAGGAACTGGAATCAAACAAGAATAAAAGCATGCTTCAGGGCTGCGCTGGATCGTGAGCCGAGCACTGCACACGATGGGATGCGAAATGTTTTTTCGGCAGGTGGGAGGAACTTGGAGTACCCGCAGGCAATGCGAGATCAGGCCAGACAGACAGTTACCAGAGCTCCAGCATCATCACTCCAACACTACCTGCTGTTCCACCACCATTCCACCCCCGCGGCAAGTAAAGCAAGTAAAGCGAGATGTGCCAAATAAGCAGGAAACTCGTCCAATGCTGCGCTCCTCCACTTCTCCGAATCTTCCACATACAGTACGCCTTCTAGACGTAGTGCAAAAACGTTCAAAGGCACACTTCACTTCACATCTTCAATTATCCTCATTCATTTCCCAAGCTTTCCCTGAACCACACGGGCTAAGGGCTAAAGGCTGCTCTGATCCGAACTCTTCAAATTAACCAGCCCCGGTGATGAGTTTCATTAAATCTCCATCGTCTCCTGCTGTGAGGAGTCATCACGGGCAAACGTACAGGGGGACAAATATTGGAAAGGAATGCTGGATGCGCTCTATATGTCTATGTCTATACACAAACACGCGCGCACACACACACACACACACACACACACACACACACACACACACACTAGCCACTTCATTAGGTACACCTTCTTCGTGCTTGGTTGAATACCTCTATGCCTTCAGAATGACTTTATGGTGTTTGAAATATTAAGGCAATATTTTTTTCAATATTTTTTGTCCAAATTTCATGAGCCTATAAGCAAATGATCTTGCACCTCCAGGGTCTGGGTCAGGGAGTTTGCGTGTTCTCCCTGTGCTTGGTGGGTTTCCTCCGGGTACTCCAGTTTCCTCCCACTGTCGAAATAACTGCAGATTAGGGCTAATTGACATTCTCAAATTGCCCATAGTGTGAGTGGGTGTGAGTGTACAGGTATGTGCCTTGTGATGATGGATTGGCACAACATCCAGGATGGACCCTGCAATGTGCCGTAACTCTCCTCTCCTATCTGGTCCAGACCTCACATGACCCTGTACATAGGATGAAGCAGTATAGACAGTGAGTATGTGAGTGTGTGTGTATGTCTGTGCATTTGCTTGTCTGGCCCTTCACTGGCGGCACCCCTGGGATATTCATGAGTGAGCGGGCAGGTCTTCAGCTCTTTGATGTGGGCGAAGTGAGAGTGAAATTAATTATGACCACACACACACACACACACACACACACACACACACACACACACACACACACACACACACACACACACACACACACACACACACACTCCAAAACGGAAAGAGAGGGCTGTAGTCATAAAAGAATTTTAGATTAACAGACTCTGGGAAAGATGACACAACATGTGCAAGGGCCTGCACACACACACACACACACACACACATTAATGGGCTATGTGTTGGTCTGAGCAAACCTTCCTAGAGATTTGCAGAGGCGAGCGTGATCCTGTCTTCAGCACAAACCCGTTCACCGGTGTTTCCATGGCTACTGGGCAATTGAGCCAGCTGATGAAAAAGACACAAATACGTTTTTTACACGCTGTAACTGTCGCCAAAAAAAAAGGAACTTTACAGCTCTTTCCCACCCGATGATTCAGAATGATTTTCTGTGCTGTTTGTGTGTATGTTTGGTTTAATTTCCAATAATAATAAGTAATTAATTCCACAAAGGAATCCAAATTCTATTATTAAAACAATATGCTGAGGGGTGTTTTTTTAAACGTATTTATTTATTTATAAATAATAATAACAATAATAATAATAATAATAATAATAATAATAATACTTATTATTATTATTATTATTATTATTTGTGAAATGATTACATAATAACTACACCAAATTGGGAATTTAAAAGAATAATAAAAATTATTATAATATAAAATATAAAATATAAATATAATAAGTGTTAATAATATCTATTATTATAAACAATAATATGGTAATTACAATAATAATAATTTATTATTATTATTATTATTCTGGGCCCGGTTTCTCGAAAGCTTCTTATCTCTAAGTAGTTCTTAAGTCGTACCTTAACCTCTCTCTTAACTTTATGGCGCATTTCTCGAAACGTTCTTACGCTAAGTATCTCTTAGCTAAGTCAGACGTTCGTAAGGTTGGTCTGGACCAACCTTAACTCATACTTAGCGTAGTTTCAGCTCTAGACGCTAGTCGCCGCCACTGAGCAGCAGTCTTTATAAATCAGCGGTGTATGTAAGCACATTATGGCACGTTATCAAAGTCGTATTAATGATGGAATATACTGTAGACCTGTTTAAGAATATTATTTTATTTGATATCAGAACTAATAGAGTGACTTTTAATTAGCCTATTTCATAATGTGACTAATGCATTAAAATTGCCAAACTGAAGACGGCGCGGTCCGTGGAGCCGTGTGAGTCATGTACATTTTTCCTTTAGACAAAACTTCAACCCTTTTCATATTTTCCCCGTGGTCGTTATTAAAAAAATATATAAAATAAACGTTTTGCCTTTCAAGGCAACAGATTATGGAGCTTCTTGAGCTGCTCAGACCTGCGCGTGCCAGACCAACGCGTCGTACTTACTGTACTTACTGTACACTCCCCGTCCCGATGTCCAGCTGCTAGCTGCTTTTTGTTTAAAATATGTTTCATTGCTCATTAGCCATTATCCATAACTTTATGGGTTTTTCTTTTGACACGTTTTATTTTTATGAAATTTGATTTAGTTAAATGAGAAAATAACATTGGGAGTTTCAAACCCCGCATCCATTCATTTTTCTGGGTGATTGTAATGTTTAATACCCCTACAGTATTCACTTATGCGGTTTGGCTCGCTGTGAGATGCGGTGTGTTATACCCCTATCTCACCTGCACGGGCTCGCGCTGTGGCCGTAGGCTTGATCATGATTCACCCCGAGTTTTTGCGCTGTGATTACGTTTTCATCTTTCCGCGTGAAAAATTCAACGTTTAATTTTTTGCTGGTCCTCGCGGAAGCTTGCAGACTTTGCAGAACGTCGCGGAACGTTAAAGGAACGTGGTGGGCAATCGCGGCAGCTCACGGAGATGAGTCCGGACACACAGGTGAGAGAGGGGTATTAGGCACCACACAGGTGAGAGAGGGGTATTAGGCACCACACAGGTGAGAGAGGGGTATTAGGCACCACACAGGTGAGAGAGGGGTATTAGGCACCGTGATTTGCCTCGAGTGACCGCCCGACGGTCCGCGAAGATCTGCAAGGTCCGCGAGCTTCCGCATGTTTATTTTTTTGCGTGGTAAGATGGAAACGTAATAACAGCACCAAAACTCGCGCTGAATCATAATGAACCGCACTTACGGCCCCGCGTAGGTGAGATAGGGGTATTAAACCTCCACTCTGTCATCTCATCATATTCATTCCATAGTGCGCTATACAACCCCAACAACTGACACTTCACATTGTTTCTGAAGCTGGTGAAGAGTGTTATCAGCTGTTTGTCCATCAACTATGATTGTAAAACCCCGTTCGTTTCACGGCCACATGTTACATGAAAATATTATATATTATATTATTATATTAATTAATATTAATTTATATATTTGTCTATTATGACATGTTATTGTTAAGTTAACACATGTCGAAATAAACGCTATTAAAAGAATTTAGTGCAATGTTTAATTTGCATAGAAAGTGCCGTCTTTCTTAACACTGTCATGCAAAAGGAGTCAAAAATCGATTCCAGAGCCACCGATGTCCGCTAATTCAGGACCTTCACTGTAGACAGCGCCGCGTAACGTCGGACGTAAGAGGCAGTAACTTAAGAAGACTCCTAAGAGACAGTTCGAGAAATACACTTAGAAAAGTTATCACTTAACGTAAGATATATCTTAAGAGTCTTCTTAGCGCGCGAATAGTGTGCGTTATCGAGAAACCGGGCCCTGTTTATTATTATTGTTGTTGTTGTTGTTGTTGCTTTTGTTGCCTTATGATTTAAAAGCCAAAAATTAAGCAATAGATATTTTATGACATATTTTATTTATTTTTATTGTTTCATTTTTATAATGTATTTACATATGATGGACTTTTATTGTTACTATTTTTATAATGTATTTACATATAATGGTATCCATATAATATTTTTGCTTTTTTAATTTTTGTTTCTCATTGTCATTTACTGGCTCACACAAATGAAAGATAAAGGAAAGAAAAGAAACGAACAAACAAAAGAAAAATCATTGAGTCATGAACAAACAAGCCATGAATAATAATAATAATAATAATAATAATAATAATAATAATAATAAAACACTGTTCCTAATATCATCTTTGCTTCCCTTCCAGCGGGTTACATGCGGTATCATCTCGTACATACAGGTTCGAACCTCCTACAAATTTTTGTTTTCCACTTTCTTCAGGAAAGCGTTTGTTTTCCAACCTGTTAGCTTTTTTTTTCCGCACTGGGAAATCGCCGCTCAAGTGGAAGTACATGCAACACATGAAGCCTGGCCGTTCTAGATATCGCTATCACTCCACTTGGAGGAGCTTGAATTGCACAAGCTAACAGCCACGGTGCGATTGTTCACATTGAGTGGAGAGAGAGAAGAGCCTTGGAGCCTATTTCCCAGCCCATTGTGAGAGAGCACGACCTGTTCTGCTCTCATCCACCCCTGCTGTGGGGAGCGTTTGGTATGCCTGGCACTCCGCAACTACACCAGCTACTCAGAGGTCCCAGTGCCCCACCATAATGTAGTCTAAAAATCCTGACCTTTAACTTATCTTCATTTTGAGCACTCTATTTCACTTTCATGTGCTCCACTGTTTTTTTTTTTCTTTCTTTTTTATGGCTTCCCTGGCCTTTTTTTTTCTCATTTCTAATAAGCAGAGTCTACTGTATATTATGCAGCTATTAGGTGGCAATAAGAACACTCTTTTTTTATTACAGTACATAGTGATTAGGTAAACACATGGGATGTGCTCTCTTTTATACAAGTCCTTGTGTAAGTTGTTACTATAGGAACAATAATGCAGCATGTTAGTCCACAGTGAATATTAAATGTAAAAAGAAGAAGAAGAAAAAAAACAAAGATAAATAATAGGATACTGTACTGTAGATGCATCAACAAAAAAAAAAAATTGTGAAAAAAAATCAATCATGTGTTTGCAGAAGTATGTACACCCTTTTATGATACACTCTAATTATCTCACACCTTCCATCAACACAGTGATGGTGATTAACTCCCAATACAGACCTTTTTTTTTTTTTTTTTTTTTTTTTGCTAAGGTCATAGTCCACAAATCGATGCTAAAGCTTGTATTCGTGCTTGTGCAAGACTATTGATTGGGAAAGGGTTACAAAAGGATTTCCAAAACATAATGTTTGCGAAAAGGATATCATCAAGGTGAAAAAAATGGTGGAATTACTAAGAACAGGACGCTGATCCAAATCAGACATAAGGACAAGCAGGCAATCTATCAAGCAGAAACAATAGAGGCGCTGCAGGAATTAATGGTCCCTCTCTACTGTATACTGGTAAGAATCTCTTCTATCTTAAACATGCATGGCCAGGGACACCGCTTATGCAGAAGCCGTAGTTACAGTGGAGCATGAAGGTGGGAAGATCAGGCGACCAGGAAGTTTATCTTCAACTGAGACTGGGGCACTAATCAAGATCATGGACAGATCCAAATGGCTTTATAAAACCTGCAGGTCTCTCCGAGACAGCTGAAGATGATGGAAAAGCTCCACCTTAGGTTTGGAATGGTTAAGATCTAAATCCTTTTAAGGACCTGTGAAATTGTTTGAAGAGGGCTGTGCACAGGAGAGCTCCATCTGGAGCATTTTAGCAAAGAAAGAGTGAACAAAATTGGCAAACCAAGATGGGCTAAATTGGCAGACTCTTATATAAAATGACAGAGTGCTAAATTACTGCACAAGTTAAAGCTGCTTTAACAAAGTAATATAGAGTTAAGCAGAGTACTGGTGTGAGTTTGTATTTTGCTCTGTTTTTTTTAATATTTAGATTTTTTTTTTCAACCTCAAAATTCAATATTTTAAAAATTTTAACAGCGATGTGTCGACTATTCCTGACCCGTCTGCCCTAAGTCTGCAGTCTGATTCCATAAGCATGTCTGTGGTCATTCCTTATGCACTGTAATAGCACTGGGACATCTGGCACTGAGGGTCTCCCCAAAGGGGCCTGTAGAGGGCTTGTCCGTGACTTTACTTACCTGCCGTTCTTCTCCTTAGCTCTGCTTCAGTTCTTCATTGCTACAACATGGCTAATGATGTCAGAGTGTGTCAAAGTCATATCAAGTCCGGATTTTGAATCTGTAGCTATCCATAGCAAAAATCATGAAGATGAGAACTTGGCTTTCTTCATACATCATGTGTGATCCCTACCAGTTGAACGCTATTGTTGATCAGTTATGAACATGGTTATGATCTGGTTAAGTTTAGAAATGATGAGGCAGGACTAAGCTCACAAACTCATATTGTAGGTTTAAAACGATGTGTCCGCCTCGCCTCAATACTCTTGTCGCCTGGCTCTGCTGCTTGCCAGCCAGGACACACACACACACACACACACATACAGTACACAGCATGCATGCTGGTGTCTGAATGTTCTCTCTGGTTCATTCACAGGATAGACGCTGTATTTAAAGTTTGAGCCAAACGCCTTGTGTCAAGTACATCTGTTACATCAAAGAACAAAGCTAATTAACTTGTTCTAGGAAGAACAAAGAGAAAGGAATTTGCATCAGTACCTGCCTGGATACAGGCTATAGGACATATTGTCAAATAAGGAGTGAGAAAGGGCTTGACACTGTGTAGGGGAGATGTACTGTAAGAAGACACTGACAGCCTGAACAACAAAAGGAAATCCAAAGAAACTTAAGGGCGTTTTCTCATTAGGGACCCGGGCCTGTTTCCACATGCACATGATCAGTGTGAACGCAACAATGCCCGAGTCCACTTCAAAACATGTTCTCGAGAACAGTGCAGCATACTCGCACATGGCACGAATCAGATATGAAAGGCTGAATATTAACTGCTTTCGTCTCTTCTTCTCCATGAGTTTAATAACAGCTCACAAGCCAACTAGGTGGATACTGCCACCTGGTGTATCGGAAAGGGAAAATACGCAAGGGGGATGTGGGCAATTGAGGAGGGGAAGCAATCATTCCCGAGCACTGTACAGATCCTGTTTCTGGTTGCCTGGTCTAGTTCCAGTTGTTTGTTGATCACCTGACCCATGCCTGCACCCTGACTATGACATGTTTGTATTGTTTGCAAAGTTTTATAAAACCCTGTCTACCTACACTTGTGTCATATGCTGCCTACGTGACAAACAATTACTGTATTGCAACTTTTGGACACACACATATTCGAACACACCAACTGTTTCCTCCTCAGCCGGGGGGTGTCTGGATCCTCCGCAATGTAGTAGAAGCCATGGTGGACCTCCGAAATCCAAATTATGCACGTCTGTAAAATTAAATTTTTCATAGACTTCCATTCTTATTGGCAATGACATTTTCCAATTGAAGCATCGCTAATATCTTTGGAAGATTGAGAGTGAAGAAAATGAAACGCCAGTGGTGCAGAGTGTGAGGACATGTATATGAGGCGAGAGCGATCCAAGCCGAACAAAAATCAAATCGACAGCCGAATAAAACAATCCTGTCCATTCTGCCTCCAGCACATATATAGGCGTTATAAGAAGGTGTTTGATTAAGCGCACATATTTCTATATTTTTATAGCCTTTATTAGCTCCACATATTTAAGATTTCTTCCACAATTACAAAGCCAGCAAGCAACATATTGCGACTGAAACGAAATTCATTCTCCTGCACCACCACCACCACAGGGATGAAGATTTTATTTTATTTTAAATCATTTCACTGCATCGGCTCGTTTTCAAGGTGCAAACCATAATTAAGAAAGGGCTTTGATGAAAAACGAGATGGATATTTACACAAGCGATGATGCGCCATGCACGGCTAAAATAAAGGCTAATTAAAACGGAATCATAAAGCAAAGCCCAAATGAACCATAAACTAGAGCTAATTATGGTAGTCACGCAGGAGCCTCCTTCGTCTTGGCGCTTTATGGATTTTTTAGGACACCGCAGGGGAGGACTGGAACGAATAATGGCGAGAAGTTTGTGCGATACAGATAGGAAAGTGAGATAAATATGCCAGTATGAGCATCTGTCACAAATTCATCTGACACACCATTGAGGATGAAAGGTTACAGATGAGCACCATGAGGGTGTGAGTCTAGCGTTACTGTACACTATGGATATGATTGCGTTATCTACAAACCAGATTCCAAAAAAGTTGAGACACTAAACAAATTGTGAATAAAAACTGAATGCAATGATGTGGAGATGGCAAATGTCAATATTTTATTCAGAATAGAACATAAATCACAGAACAAAAGTTTAAACTGAGAAAATGTATCATTTTAAAGGAAAAATATGTTGATTCCAAATTTCACGGTGTCAACAAATCCCAAAAAAGTTGGGACAAGTAGCAATAAGAGGCTGGAAAAAGTCAATTTGAGCATAACGAAGAGCTTGAAGACCAATTAACAGTAATTAGGTTAATTGGCAACATGATTGGGTATAAAAAGAGCTTCTCAGAGTGGCAGTGTCTCTCAGAATCCAAGATGGGTAGAGGATCACCAATTCCCACAATGTTGCGCAGAAAGATAGTGGAGCAATATCAGAAAGGTGTTACCCAGCGAAAAATTGCAAAGACTTTGCAGTTATCATCATCATCAACTGTGCATAATATCATCCGAAGATTCAGAGAATCTGGAACAATCTCTGTGCGTAAGGGTCAAGGGCGTAAAACCATACTGGATGCCCGTGATCTCCGGGCCCTTAAACGACACTGCACCACAAACAGGAATGCTACTGTAAAGGAAATCACAGAGTGGGCTCAGGAATACTTCCAGAAGAAGAAGAAGAAGAATATTCAATTATTGTCACATGTACTTTTTACAGCACAGCGAAATTTCTTCTTCGCATATCCCAATTAGGAAACTGGGGTCAGAGCGCAGGGTCAGCCAGCTTACAGCGCCCCTGGAGCAGATAGGGTTAAGGGCCTTGCTCAAGGGCTCAACAGTGGCAACTTGCCGATGCTGGGGTTCGAACCCCCGACCTTCCGATCAGTAACCCAGTAACCCACAGCCTTAACCGATTGAGCCACCACTGCCCTATAACCATGGTTTCTGCCACAGAAACCATCGTCAGTGAACACAATCCACCGTGCCATCCGCCGTTGCCAGCTGAAACTCTACAGTGCAAAGAAGAAGCCATTTCTAAGCAAGATCCACAAGCACAGGTGTTTTCATTGGGCCAGGGATCATTTAAAATGGAGTGTGGCAAAATGGAAGACTGTTCTGTGGTCAGACGAGTCACGATTCGAAGTTCTTGTTGGAAATGTGGGACGCCATGTCATCCGGACCAAAGAGGACAAGGACAACCCAAGTTGTTATCAACGCTCAGTTCAGAAGCCTGCATCTCTGATGGTATGGGGTTGCATGAGTGCATGTGGCATGGGCAGCTTGCATGTCTGGAAAGGCACCATCAATGCAGAAAAATATATTCAGCTTCTAGAACAACATCTAGTCATCTCTTTCAAGGAAAACCCTACATTTTTCAACAAGATAATGCCAGACCACATTCTGCATCAATCACAACATCATGGCTGCGTAGGAGAAGGATCCGGGTACTGAAATGGCCAGTCTGCAGTCCAGATCTTTCCCCTATAGAGAACTTTTGGCGCATTATAAAGAGGAAGGTGCGACAAAGAAGGCCCAAGACGATTGAACAGTTAGAGGCCTGTATTAGACAAGAATGGGAGAGCATTCCTATTTCTAAACTTGAGAAACTGGTCTCCTCGGTCCCCAGACGTCTGTTGAGTGTTGTAAGAAGAAGGGGAGATGCCACACAGTGGCCTTGTCCCAACTTTTTTGGGATTTGTTGACAACATGACATTTTGATTCACCATATTTTTCCCTTAAAATGATACATTTTCTCAGTTTAAACTTTTGTTCCGTGATTTATGTTCTATTCTGAATTAAATATTGACATTTGCCATCTCCACATCATTGCATTCAGTTTTTATTCACAATTTGTTTAGTGTCCCAACTTTTTTGGAATCCGGTTACAATCCCAGTTTCCAAATCAATAACTTTTTTCTTCGCAGTAGCCAGAAAATGAAAGGGGATTAAAAAAAAATATGTATTATTATTTTTTGGGTATGTATATTACTGTGCAAAAATATTTAGCTTTCAATCAGCCAGACATTCTTGTTTTTGAAATATTGATCAACAGTTCTCCAGGCTTCATATTTTGGTTTGTTAATACCTGCAGTAATCTACAGTATGAAGCATCCCATCATAAAAAACATCTAATTTAAGGCATGAACCAGTGAGAAGCAGGTGCAGATGATGACAGATGATCAGGCCAGTGATTATATATACTGGTGATGCTGAATGCTGAGTGGTTGGAACAGACGAGAGGGGAAATGAGGTTGTTGTTGAGATTGTTTTATAAACAACCGTTTTTTATTTGATTTTTAGGCACTTTGGAACCTGTTGCAGTAAAACGTTTGGTTACATTTAATCTATATCATTTAATTTAATATGAAGAAAACTTTTGCACAGTACTGTAGCCCATGTTGAGGCATAAGAGGACTGATGCTGCCTTAGCAACACATCAAATTGCGTTTTGTCTAACAATATGCACACTCTTTTTATTTTACTCAATATGTGTGTAGCTTGTGTGTTATAAAAACATACTTCATATTAAGGTTATGGTTTTAGTTCAGTTTGACCAATGAGATAAATCACTGTGACATGTACGTTTTAAAGCATAGTTTTGTAGCAATTCAAATTTGACCTTGCTGGGAAATCCATGTAGTGGTTAGCACTGTCGCCTTGCACCTCCAGGGTCTGGGTTCGATTCCCCGGCCAGGCTCGATTCCCATCTCTATGTGCATGGAGTTTGCATCTTCTCCCCGTCCTTGGTGGGTTTCCTCCGGGTTCTCCGGTTTCCTCCCACAGTCCAAAGATATGCAGGTTAGGCTAATTGGCGTTTCTAAATTGCCCGTAGTGTGTGATTGGGTGTGTGAGTGTGTGTATGTGTGTGTGCCCTGCGATGGATTGGCACCCTGTCCAGGGTGTACCCCGCCTAGTGCCCGAAGTCTCCTGGGATAGGCTCCAGGTCCCCCGCGACCCTGAACACAGGATTAAGCGGTATAGAAAATGAATGAATGAATGAATGGGAAATCCATGTCTGACCACACCCCCTTTCTCCACTACAGAGTCAGTGTAGAACTCTAAAACCATGAACTACTGTTCATCTCAGTGTAACTCATCCTATAACCTCATACTCCAGTACACCTATCCTGAGGCATCCAGAGAAGGACCAGCTCCAGCTGGATTCAGCTTTATGATGGTTGAAGCTACACATGCTGCTTCTGTGCTTCCAGTGATCCAGACCTCATCTGCCCTCTGCACCTACTGACTCGTCCCTATGCTGAACTGGTCTTCATGTCAATTTAAAGAACTTCTGTTACATTGAACTTTCACCTGCACAACACACATGAAGTTATATCATTTCTATCTGTTATCACCCAAATGAGGATGGGCTCCCGTTTGAGTCTGGTTCCTCTCAAGGTTTCTTCCTAATGCCATCTCAGGGAGTTTTTCCTTGCCACTATATAGTTGGTTCCCTTTTGCAGCTATAAGACCTTCCACTTTCCTTGAAAGGTCGTCCACAAGATTTTGGAGTGTTTCTGAGAGAATTCATGCCCTTTCATTCTGTAGAGCATTTATGAGGTCAGGCACTGATGTTAGACAAGAAGATCTGTTCAGGCCAGTCTAGTTCTTT
The DNA here is from genome assembly GCA_030522415.1 of Channallabes apus. Lineage (NCBI taxonomy): Eukaryota > Metazoa > Chordata > Actinopteri > Siluriformes > Clariidae > Channallabes > Channallabes apus. Next base: position 28,116,277 of record CM060125.1, on the reverse strand, counting down.
CACACCAAACCATGTCTTTATAGACCTTGCACAGTCATGTTGGAATAGAAAATGGCCTTGTCCACACTGTTGCCACAAAGTTGGAAGCATACAGTTGCATTGTTCAAGATGTCTTGGTATGCAGAAGCATTAAGATTGCCCTTCACTGCCGATAAGGAGCCTGATTCAAATACGTGAATTCAATAATTAACCGGTTTGACCAAATACGTTGTCTTGATTTGAATCCCACTGCATCCATCCACAATGTGAACTGGTTTGCAAGAAAACACTCAAAGTTTGACACAAAACTTTGATGTATAAATCCCACTTTTTACACATTGCAGTTAAAATATGTTCAACTTCATCTTACAAACCTGCTGACGTTTCCTTAAAACCACAAAACAGTACGGCAGCAGAAGGTAATGTACTGTAGCTTAATGACTGCAATTCTATGCCAGTGCTTCGGATTTACTGTACTTACTACTTACCTTAAAACTAAAGAACACTGCGTGAAAAGAAATGACGTTTATTTAGCGACCATAATTGCACAACGAACATTCTCTTTTGCGAGGCTCTGAATGTGATCTGTGCAGCTTTAATTTGCTGAAAAGCGGTGGGAGAACACCTACATTCAAGGAAAGGACACGTATACCTTCGGGTATTTCACTTTAGTTTTTTTCATATTCAATAAAAATGCAGCAAAAAAAAAAAAAAAAAAACTAGCGTTAAAAGGTACAGATTATATTTATTTATTTTTTGCTTCCTCTTTCAGTGAACCACCAGCAGCTGCTCAGACGCAGAGTAAACAAAGGCTCTGTATATGGGTCATCTCCTCTCTGTTCTCGTTCAAGATGGATGCACCATTAAGACACAGTGCCACAAACACTCACCTGGATAAATCTCTCTCTCTCTTACACACACACACACACACACTACAAGGTATTTACTAGGAGCTTATTATGGGGAATTTCAACCTGGATTACAAAAATAAGACTTGGAGCCATGCATTTAACTCTGCACCTGCATCAGCCTCAATTAGCGCAGGAGATTTGTATCTGACTACTCAGACGATCGTTCATCATTCAGTTGCAATTACGCTGCTGGCCTGCCGACGAATGATGAATGAGTTTCTCATTTCATGGATATTATTATATCATATATATATATTATATCAACATAATTACAATTACACAGATTTAACTCTTCTTGTTTTGATGTGATAGCAATAAGAATTATTCTGTATGTGCTGTTTATAACATCCCCCACTTTATGTTAAAAAAAAAAAAAAAAAAAACATCTTCTTGTGCAGAACAGTTGTTTGTTCATTCATCCCCACTAAGCCTTTTATCCTTTCCAGGGCCGTGGTCCTTATCCCACCAACTGCTTTCATCATTTCAGCACCCTTAAAAACATAGCCCTGGTTGAGCGCGCGGTTTTGATAATGGCCGAGTTTTGCAGCTGTGCTCTGTCTTCGTGGGGTACAAGCAAGCTGAGAAACCCCTGATCAGGAGAAGAGAAGGAGAATGATGACCTGACTTGGAGGAGTTTTACACAAATAAGAGAACGGCATGCTGTCAAACTGTGTGGGGGTTTCTTTACTGGATCTTCCTGGAGCATGGAAGCAGGCTGAATCTCACACCTCTCATTATTATCTGTGAGAAGCCTGACATGGGCTCAGTCACCTTTCTCGCTTGTGCAGAGGTAAAAAGAGAGTGAAACAGATGGAGAAATAAGGCTGTCTGAGGGGGGAAAAGAAGTGCAGAGGTAAATCCTGGATAACTAAGGTTAAATAAAGAAAGAGAGAGAGAGAGAATCATACTGTAGATAAAAATGTCTTATTAATTTCCTAGAATAGCCAAATTAAGAGCAAAATATTTATGATGTTGAGTACTTGAGTCAGCTCACAGGACTCATCATTGGTTTGCTTGGGCATGGGGAAAAATCGGTGCATGCAGGTTTACAAAATGTCATGCTTGAGATGCTGTTTACCTTTGCATTTCTGTGTCTTACCAATACTTAAGCAGCAAAAAACGTGGTGGTGCAAACGATTAGACAACCATCTGTACATCCGTTATCTACAAACCAGATTCCAAAAAAGTTGGGACATTAAACAAATTGTGAATAAAAACTGAATGCAATGATGTGGAGATGGCAAATGTCAATATTTTATTCAGAATAGAACATAGATGACAGATCAAACGTTTAATCCGAGAAAATGTATCATTTTAAAGGAAAAATATGTTGATTCCAAATTTCACAGTGTCAACAAATCCCAAAAAAGTTGGGACAAGTAGCAATAAGAGGCTGGAAAAAGTACATTTGAGCATAACGAAGAGCTAGAAGACCAATTAACAGTAATTAGGTTAATTGGCAACATGATTGGGTATAAAAAGAGCTTCTCAGAGTGGCAGTGTCTCTCAGAAGCCAAGATGGGTAGAGGATCACCAATTCCCACAATGTTGCGCAGAAAGATAGTGGAGCAAAATCACAAAGGTGAAAAATTGCAAAGACTTTGCAGTTATCATCATCAACTGTGCATAATATCATCCGAAGATTCAGAGAATCTGGAACAATCTCTGTGCATAAGGGTCAAGGGCGTAAAACCATACTGGAGGCCCTTAAACGACACTGCACCACAAACAGGAATGCTACTGTAAAGGAAATCACAGAATGGGCTCAGGAATACTTCCAGAAACCATCGTCAGTGAACACAATCCACCGTGCCATCCGCCGTCGCCAGCTGAAACTCTACAGTGCAAAGAAGAAGCCATTTCTAAGCAAGATCCACAAGCACAGGCGTTTTCATTGGGCCAGGGATCATTTAAAATGGAGTGTGGCAAAATGGAAGACTGTTCTGTGGTCAGACGAGTCACGATTCGAAGTTCTTGTTGGAAATGTGGGACGCCATGTCATCCGGACCAAAAAGGACAACCCAAGTTGTTATCAACGCTCAGTTCAGAGGCCTGCATCTCTGATGGTATGGGGTTGCATGAGTGCGTGTGGCATGGGCAGCTTGCATGTCTGGAAAGGCACCATCAATGCAGAAAAATATATTCAGCTTCTAGAACAACATCTAGTCATCTCTTTCAAGGAAAACCCTACATTTTTCAACAAGATAATGCCAGACCACATTCTGCATCAATCACAACATCATGGCTGCGTAGGAGAAGGATCCGGGTACTGAAATGGCCAGTCTGCAGTCCAGATCTTTCCCCTATAGAGAACATTTGACGCATCATAAAGAGGAAGGTGCGACAAAGAAGGTCCAAGACGATTGAACAGTTAGAGGCCTGTATTAGACAAGAATGGGAGAGCATTCCTATTTCTAAACTTGAGAAACTGGTCTCCTCTGTCCCCAGACGTCTGTTGAGTGTTGTAAGAAGAAGGGGAGATGCCACACAGTGGTGAAAATGGCCTTGTCCCAACTTTTTTTGGATTTGTTGACACCATGACATTTTGATTCACCATATTTTTCCCTTAAAATTATACATTTTCTCAGTTTAAACTTTTGTTCCTTGATTTATGATCTATTCTGAATAAAATATTGACATTTGCCATCTCCACATCATTGCATTCAGTTTTTATTCACAATTTGTTTAGTGTCCCAACTTTTTTGGAATCCGGTTTGTATATCGCCTATCCTGTGTAATGTAGGGTCGGGGAGATGGGGGTAGAGTCTATCCCCAGTGATCTCAGTCCACAATGCAGGGTATACCCTGGATAAAGTGCCACCTAATCATAGGGAAAAAGCACACACCCAAGTATTCACTACTCATGTATTTTGTCTTTTTGAAAGGGAGAGGAAACCGGAGTTCCTGAAGAAACCCATCAAGCATGGGGAGAACATGCAAATTCCACACACAGAGACCCAAAGCAAGATCCAAACCCTCAACATACTGTATGGAAAGTGATTAACCATACATGAGGCAATGGTTTTTTAAAGTGCTCCCAGTGCAAGCACGGGCACCGAAAATGTGTCTCTTGCCACAATTTTTCTCTAGTAAACCAGAAAACCACCTCTTTTTCCAGTATAATGAAAATAGAGAGATGAAGCAATGTGGCATGTTGAGCCAATTAAATCTGATGTGGACCATGCTAGGGTTTGGTTGAAATGAACCGCATAGCACCAATTTCGAAAGGGCCAGGGATCAGGTCTCTGGACTGTTTCCAAGCTCAAAAAAAATCAGCTTTCAACATTTCACCAATCATGGTGCTAAAAAGCCACAAACTATTTCTAAACCATCAAGCAGCTTGTAGAATGCTAGACCATTACAAAAAAATTAAACAACATTGGAGAAAATCTTACGTTTCCACCACTTACTGTTAGGAATCGATTGGCTTTTCTTAAACAACTCCACTCTAAATGGACACAATGACACTTTGCCAAACAAAGAAACAAATTCCGCTTATCTGCAGCTTCAGCCCTGATGACTACATGATAAGAAATAAAGAGATTAGTCAGAACTGTTCCCAGTGGACATGTAAGGATGTCAAAGAAGGATAATTCCTTTGTGTTTGGTCTTTTCTCCGCATTCTCTCTACTGTATTTCTCTCACTCTCTCTTTCTTTCTCTCTTTCACACACACACCTTGTTCTTATCGCATGTGTGGGTGGTCTGAGAAAACTATTTGGATGTCGCTGTGGATTCATGCAAAAGACATTCGGGTTTGAGATCAAAGGATGGAAATGTGAGATGATTGATCAGAATTTCGGTCTCCATTTCCAGATGTTTTCATCTACTGCTTTACTGCTGTGTTAAACAACTTAGTCCATGACAGATCACCTAGTTTTTAAGGGAACAAACATATAGGAACAGACAGCCTTTTGATTTCAAACCCAAACTTCTTCAGTGTAAAGCAAAAGAAAGAAAGGCAAAAGAATGAAGTTCATCGTTCAGATATTTGGAACATAATTAGAGGAAACTGTCAGCATTTAACATAACAATGTGAAGAGTTGTGCCAGCCCATCATGTTTTAAAATCAAATAAATAAAAAATGTATTTAAAAAATACAACAAATGAGGCTGTAACGGATTTGTCACATTTTGTAATAAAAATTAATTATCAAAAGTGTGGAAATTCAAGCAATTTGAGCATAATGAAGTTAAAATTTAGTCTAGCTTATAGTATAAAGAGACTACCCAAAGCCTTTTGGTGTTTATATTGTATTTATCACATCAAAGGTGTATTACAACCTCTCAATGTGTGATCCAAAGAATACAGTTTTTTACACCAGATACGCTTCCTGTCACAAGCCACCTGATTCTCTATAGGATTGAGACCAGCCCTGAATCTTTGTGGCTGGGTATACATGTCAGAAGTTGGGATTAAAGCCAGCAGTGTTGGGGCTTGGACCCCTGTCACTTCAACCAGGAACCCAAAGTCTTGATCATCTGAGCCATCTTGGTAGCTTAGTCGTAGATTTCTCACCTGCCATGTAGAAGGCTCAGCTAGTGCACAAATCCCAGCCACTAGATAGTGCTTATCTGACATCTGGGTATATTGTGAGGGTTGTGTCAGGAAGGGCAACTGGCATAAAACCTGTGCCAAGCTGTGCGTAGTGAATTGAATAGTGGTGACCTCTTGCCGTGAGCAGCCTGAACGACCAACTACTGGTTAACTTCGTTGAACTTTTGCTTGCTAAACACTGCAGTAAGAACATGGTTTAACCCTGATTCAAGCAAGAATGCAGGACCCATAAATGCAGTGTACTTTCTGATTTCCAAACTGGTCAAAATGACCTTGAAGGACAGAGCAGGAGTTCTGCAGAAATACAAGCCTTCTGCATAAAGCACAAATATCCAGTCAATAAATACTTGGATACAGTTCACAAAATTGTTTTTTTTTTCTGTATTTTTTTTGCCGTGCTTAACCAGCCCCATGGTCTCCATGCTTGCCAAAATGTATTTACTGGAAAAGTAAATTATGAGATATTTTTCAGGCCTCCTCCTTCTGCAACAACTCCTACAGCGATTGCTCTCTGAGCCATTTCATTAAATGCAGTTTGGAGATGGATTTCAGGAGTATCAATTTTCTTCAGATTCAAAGTGGAAAAGGTTGGTTGCTATGATTATATCAGATTTTTATACAGTGCATGGCTTGTGACTGTTTTATTAGGTAACAGATAAATATATATTTTTTCTGTCTGCTGCCCATTTAGTAAGAATAAATACATAAATAAATAAATAAATAAATAAATACATTTGAATAGGACTTGACTTCCAAAGTATCCAAAATAATATACAAGGTTAGATGAGTGATAGTTGTTATGTGATAGTTATTATGAAATATTTGTATGTATTTTCAATTATTTGTATTCTTGTAACTTCTAATTAATGACAATTATTTTATATACCACTTAATTGTTTGTATTTCATGTTTTTTCTTAATTTATTTGTTTTAGTTAATTTGAAAATTATGTTTCTATTAATTGTTTTTTGCCATACAGTTGTTATCTTTTAATTGTTCAACATACCATGCTTTTCATATTAGGTTTATAAAATGTTATTATTTTCATATTTCATGATCTTATTTTCAGTTTTGAAACTTTTCCACAGCAGGCCTATGGCCAGCAACTCTGAGCATGTTTATGCTTCTCGCACGACTGGGAAAACAAGGCCAAGAAAACACTTCAGCACCACAACCATCTCCATAGCTTTCCAGGGCTGGCAGTGCCTAACCGTTCACCATCCCGCTGTCATTGGCTGCCTATTAAAGGCCAACTGAGCATCAGTCTGTTGAGTAGTGGGTCTTGGGTGCAAAACTCACACCTGTTCCTGTGTGACATTCTCGTTAACGGAGCACACTGCTAAGGAAAAGGACCAACACCAGACTTTGACCACCTCTTCTAATTCCAAACTCCTGGTGAGACTATAAATATTAACATAAATCCTTTCAAGGTGTTGAAAGGGGGCTGTCTGAGGAACACTCTATAACTCCATGGTTCATGTTCATTCTATCCATGAGGTTTATTGCATCCCTGACCATTAAATGCTTAGCTCTCTCTTGAGCCTGCATGCAAGCTGTGAGCATGTACTGTATTCAGTGTCCACCAATTATATCATTATTTATGTAGGGAAGGTTCCTGTTATTCAGAGACGGGATAAGCATGAGCTTAATATCTGAACTGAAATTTTCTGAGCTCTTTATTCAGACTGCACAAGGGGGGTTCGAGGCAAACTGGAATACTGTAATGAAATCTCTGGTGAATAAAGGCATTAAATCAATTTACATTTACAAGACTTCAAGCACAGTACGGTGATGAGACACGTACACTGCAGTGAAACATTTAAATGGTGCAAACATTTTAAAGAAAACTGCATGTCCGTGAATGATAATCCTGTTTGAGGTGGCTCGGACCTCACCGCAGTTGTTCCCGTGAACATTCAGCAAGTGGAACAAGTTATCCATCGATTTTCCACCAACTTGCGGAAGAGACACATCTGTCTGTGGGAACTATACACACAATCATTCACCAACAGCACTTGCACTTTACAGAAACTCAGCTGGAAGTTTTCCATTTCCACATGATTTGGCCATTAAAGGATTTCCTGGGAGGCCAGTATTTCAGACCTGAAGCAGGCAGTCCGATGATGGCTCCAGCGTCCCAGTTTGACTCGACCACCCCTCGTTCATGTGACCTGTGTCACGTGACGAAGTAAGCCTGTTATAATAATAACTTGGTGTTATTTGATCTTATTGGTTTAGAAATTTATATTTAAATAAAACCCTACACACTTCTTTTCTAATTACACGTGATAAAATCTAAAGGCTCACTGTGTTAATATTTATTGTGCTTAAATTTGATCTTAATAAGATTTTATTTAATTTGAATTCTACATTTGTACTGTAATTTTAGTACTGTGATTATCAATTCGGTCAACTACAGTGTTTCACTTGATGTTATCGGCTACTACGTGTATTATTTAATGGAACGCGTCTCATTAATGCGGCAGAGAATGAACTAAGGCATGAGATGTCAGTCTGTAGTTATATAGCGCCACTCAGTGGTCAAAGCCAGCAAATGCACATGCCGAAATGCCGCGGCGACGGTAAAGACGACGCTCCGATTAGGTGACCACTGTAGATTACACTTTTTTGGGTTGGCAACATTTTTCTCAAGTTCAATTATCTGAGACAGTGTTTGTTTTTCTTTATGTCCAGACCACCGTCTTTAAAAACATATTTAAGTAGCAGAGAAGTGTAAAATTACTGATTAACAGAAAATACTGATTTTTACTAAAAAAATTCCCACCTCTAAACAAGCAGTGTCTCAGATTAAGATTTTAAGATATTATCTTCACTTTTATCTATCTTTTACCTTTTATTACAAGACTATTATCTTCAGGTGACTTATTTGGAAAAGCCATGATTTGAATACAGTAAATACAGTACAGTATGTCTTATTGAGTTATTTAGTAATAACTTTCAGAGAGTGGTGTTAGACTTAATATGGTTCCTTGGTTAAGGATGTGTTATGAGAGTTTTGTAGACAAAGTGAGGATTTTCTGGGGATTGTCTGGCGAGTCCTTTTCTGAATACAGATAGTAAGTTTTTTTTTTCTTTCCTATTTTAATATTGATGTATGTTTTAGGACTTAAAATCAGACATTTTCTTATCATTAAAAGCATAGTTTGTTATAATCGCCAAGTCATCGTCTACGTCACTACACGCTTTATCACGCTGTACATTGTCTCAGGGGGCCTGGAGCATATCCCAGGAGACTTATGGTATGATGCGGGGTACACCCTGGATGCCACACGGTGCCAATGAATCACGTACACAAAAATTCATTCACACAATATGACGTAATTTAGGAACACCAATTAGCATGGCTTTCCACAATAGGAGTAAACCGGTGTATCTAGATTAAGCCCACAACATGCAGTCCCCATGCACACAGACCCAGGAAAGGAATCAAACCCGGAGCCTGGAGGTCCAAGACGACAGTACTAACCTCTAAGTGCTAAGCCACTATGCCGACTCCTGATTTGGACAGAAAAAACATAATGGCTTAAAAAAAAAAAAAAAAAAAAGGAAAACAAGATAGTGACATGTTGTGCTGCTAATGCAGTGGGTGTGTTTTGTCAGCATGTGTAAGAAACGATGTGGCAGATCAGCGTAGGGGTCCAATCATTGGATTGGACAAGCATCCCACATTCTTTTCCTGTTCTTTTTCATGCTGCTCTCTTCTCCTTCTTTTATCTCAGACAAAAGGATTAACCAAGGGTGCTTGCTCAAGACTGTGGTAGGGCATTCACACACACAGTCAGACACACACACATATATACACAAACACACATACACACACACACACACACACACACACACACACACACACACCAAAAAGTCCTACTTGTTTTGCACCTGTGTGAGCCTGATAGTGTAAAGGCCCCTCCAGGTCTTGTAATGCAAACCAGTCTCCAGAGACACACACACACACACACACACACACACACACACATGCACGGAATCCAAGTTTCTTTTTCACAGCGCACAAAGAAACAGAATAAATCTATGGTACCACACACTGGGCCCAACTCACAACCCGAGAAAGCTGAGGTTTGTGTGAAAGCAATTTTCTAACGCCGTAGCTCATGACGCATTTTGCAACAGCGGACGCTTAGCAAATTGCGGTCTAAAAGCCGAGGTGAAAGGGTGGCCACGGTCAACCACAGAGGAAAAGTGAGTTCATGATGATGATAATGTGTTTAATAAGTGCAGTCGTGATTAAATAAAGTAGAAGACTGTGTGCAGGGCATTAGTGCGGCTGATTTGTCATTTGATTAATAATTGCAGATTATACAGAATCAGAAATATTGGGGAAAAAATGTTGATGTATTTAAGCTAAATGATGTGGTTCTTCTGTGATTTCAAAACCAAACATCTGCGTAGAGTACATACAGTGCAGTAGAGTAGCACAAACTAACCAGATTTTGTCACACCATATTTAACACAACTGGATGGTGAGAAATTATGTAAACGTTTGTAGTCCTTAGATCTCTGTCTGAAGTTTAACCTGCACCATAAGTGAAATCAATATGTTGAGTAAAAGCGATGTTATGAACAGTTAAGTGCCAGATTTATCCGAGTAATCTACTTTAAAATAAGCTACTAATGTGCTACTTGCTCAATTTAAACAAACACCTGCACCTATAGATAAACTGAATGTTTTGACTGGGATTAGTTCATATTTTCACTTTGTCTGAAATAACAGCGCTGAAGTGGTATAAGTGAATTTTAACACGATGGAGACGTTTTACGATAAAACTTCATCTTTATCTGATCTACTTTTTCCATTTCTCATCTGTGATTCTCTCTCCGATTACCGAACAGGGAGTGTATTTGTCTGAGCACCAAAGAAGGACAACTTAGTGTAAACAAGGCGTCAGATACTCAACCTTACAGAATGTCATTTCTGTCTATTAATAAGTTAGACAGAGAGTTCTGCTGTACAGAAACACACACGTACACGGACGTGGACTTCAACCTCAAATAATAATAATAATAATAATAATAATAATATCACAGATTACATTAAAGATCAACAGATTATTATTAGATTTAACTTTTTCACTATTTCTACAATCTCTTTAACCATTTATGACAGCTACTTATGCTAGTTAGTCAAAATTAACTCTTCCTAGTCAACATTTGTATTCATCTTAATTTATGGGCCTGCCTTGGTTTACTTTTTAAATATTTATTCTATATTTATTTGAATACACGCACACAAATACAAGCACAGACATACAGCACACGAGGGATGTTCACGTCAAAGTGGGGCTTTAATGAACTTCCTGGTGGGTGAAGGTGTAGAAGTGATTGACATTTACAGAAGACTTCAACTGCAGTATGGTGATGAGACCGCAAACATTTTAAGGAAGGCTGAACATCCATACGTAAATGACGATCCAGGCTGAGGTCGCTCGGATGGAACACCGGATCTTTGAAAATTGTCAAATAACTCATCGCCAACTTGCGGAAGAGACATACAATCATTCACCAACATCACTTGCACATTACAGGAACTCCCCCATACAGTCCTGACCTTGCTCCAAGCTATTTCCACTTGTTTGGACTATTAAAGGAGTTCCTGGGAGGCCAGGGTTTCAGATGTGAAGCGGACAGACAGTCTGATTATGGCTTTGGGGTACTGAGAAAACTTTCTACCTTGATGGTATCCAAGCACTAAGACTCTGGGTGTCTAACTTTCTCTCATAATAACCAATTCAATTCAATTTTATTTGTACAGTATAGTGATTTTAACAATGGTCGCAAAGCAGCTTTACACAATTAAAAGAAAATTATGGAAATGTGCATGAAATGTGAGAAAATGTGTATGAATAAAAAAAAAAAAATCAGATGAACGAGCCGAGGGCGACGGTGGCAAGGAAAAACTCCCTTAGACGGCAATAGAAAGAAAGCTTGAGAGGAACCAGACTCAACAGGGAACCCATCCACATCTGGGTGATAACGCATTGCAGGGATTGATCTGCAGTCATAATACTGTATGTGTGAATCAGTTGGAAGTTCATCTGTATATCCACCAGTGTGTATCTGAGTCTGTTCTATACTCCACACATTGTGTGTCTCTGAAATCTTTCATTATTATTATTATTATTTATTTATTTATTTATTACAACGCACGATGCATATTCAACTCCTGCTTCTGCACAAGTCCTTCTTTACTGTAAGTTTTTTTTTTTTTTAATCACACACACACGACTTCTCTGAGATCCCCTCTCACACAGCACTGTCTTACTCTGGGAGTTTTCTTGCTCACTAGTTCAAAAAGTCCTTTCATACACCCGACTTAACTGTCTATCAGTCTATCTCTCACACACATACACACATACTGTACACACACATACACACACATACATACTGTACAAGCTGGCAGTGTGAGAAGATAAAATAAAACCATGGAAACTATAGTGAACTTCGAGGACTCGTGACTCAACAGAGGTTCTCCTGAGTGTAAGTCTCGAGAAATAAGGTATTGGATTGTCCTTTCATGTGCTTTTTTTCCTTTAGAATTTTGCGCAATCAGGGAAAAAAACTGAAACAGAAAACAGTGAGACAAGCACGAAAATGTTGTAATAAAAAAAAAATCAATAACTCTGTAGGAAAAATTGTTTAAATGTGACCGCATTCATTTAATAATTCCAGTTAGTTGCTTTGAAAACAGAAATTCATCTGTGCTTTCAAATATACAGTATAAGACTCCTTTCTGAATAACACTGGATCAAATTTAGGCTTCAAACTTTTTCATGTTATTATTAGTTTATTGGTATATAGTTTAATCCATTCTGAAGGCGAGTTCTTAACAAAATTTCTTACTGCCACACACATTTTCCCACAGAAAATAATGTAAATGCAGATCATTTGTTCCGGCCACCCAAAAATATTCCCAATATTTCTAATTTCCAACACTATAATTACTTTATTGCATGTAAAAACAATCGAAACTTTTTTTTTTATTATCTAAATGAAGTATAATATATATAAATAAATAAAGAAATATATATATATATATATATATATATATATATATATATATATATATATATATATATATATATATAAAATTACAATTTATATAAATAAATAGAGCACTGTCGCCTTGCACCTCCAGGGTCCGGGTTCGATTCCCGGCCAGGCTCGATTCCCGTCTCTGTGTGCATGGAGTTTGCATGTTCTCCCCGTGCTTGGTGGGTTTCCTCCGGGTACTCCGGTTTCCTCCCACAGTCCAAAGACATGCAGATTAGGCTAATTGGCGTTCCTAAAATTGACCATAGTGTGTGAATGAGTGTGTGTGTGTGTGTGTGTGTGTGTGTGTGTGTGTGTGTGTGTGGGTGTGCTCTGCGATGGATTGGCACGCTGTCCAAGGTGTACCCTGCCTTGTGCCCAGAGTCTCCAGGTCCCCGCGACCCTAATACAGAATGAAGCGGTATAGAAGATGAATGAATGAATAAATAAATAGATATTAAGCGTCACTTAACCTTCATTTATTTGCACCGGCTGCTTTAAAAATTAATGAAAGTGGCTCCCTTTTGTTCTTACTCCCGGCTTTAATAATATTCCTGGTACCCAACAAGTTTTGTACGGCTCCCGGATGTATACGCACAACTTAGCCAGCTTTCGTTTCAGCTTCGTTCGGTCGCTCGTAAACCAAAAATTATTCGTGAACGAACTGTATTATTTTTATTATTACTATTATTATTACTATTATTATTATTATTCCACATAAACGTTTAAAAATTCGACTTCTACACAGCCTGTAAAAAAGCTGGCTGCTTGCATTTGCAACATCCATGCCAAAAATGTTTGTGATCTCCACAGACTGAAAGGCGAGGGAGCTCGGATCCATCACGGATAACAGATACTGTATTTACAGCTGCAGAAGATAAACGGTGAACTATAACTCTGGCTTCAACACAGAAGGAACGATGCCAAGCTCACAACCACAAAGCAATTTCAGGCACAGATAATGAGGCTGCGCTGACTAATTTAGAGATCTGAACCATACACACACACACACACAGACATACAAAGTCATACAAAGACTCTTTCTAGTACAAAGGCTTCTGTATGCCGATCACATATTACAGACGCGTTCTGCTTCACGCACAGAAATAATGTATGTTAAGCAGCACACGTTCGTGAAGAAAATTAGCACGCTTTTTTTTTTTTTTTTTTTGGTCGTGGCATTAACGCCATTAGCATACATTGATGCGACTTACTGGAGCGAGCAGTCCCTGCGCTAAACAGATAAGGACATTAAAGTGCTTCTGAGCCAAGGTTCCTCGCCCTTCTTCTGCATTTATATTTCCAGGCATTTTCTTAATCTGTTCCTGGCTGAATTATCTGGGAAAATGCCCTAAACTTTTCTGTGCAATTACCGCCAAACCTGTATCGCAATCATATCGTTTCTCAGGATGATGCTGTCTCAAGCGCAGCCTCGGGTACAGAGGGGAGCTCTGGGGCTAATAACATGGTGGTGAGGCGGTATCTCATGTTAGACAGAATATCTTCATGAAACCTTCCCTCACCAAGATGCCCAGATGTGTGCACTGGTGCTCGTTTTTAACTTCTCCTAGAGGGGATGATGATGGAGTCACGGGAATGCTGCTGGTGCTTTGAAAAAAATTTTTCTCTGAAATTTCCTCTCTACTCCTAACTGTTGTTCCACGATAAATAGGTCTTATTCCTACTCGTGAAGGTAGGACCAAAATGGCATCATTCTGAGAATTTTTGGCCACTTAGGAATGGTTTCCTAACCTGAGTAAATACAGCCCCAGAATAGAGATTTCAGCAACACCTTGCTATAACACTAAATACCCCGCTAAACCTCATGAACACAATACAAGTCTACACTATGAAATAAAGAATATCTGCTTTGGTATGATTTAAAGATGTGATGATATAAAAACTGCTTGCACAACTGGATGAACCGGTTACATTCTACCCTGGATAAATGAGGCATTTTGGTGTATAGTGTTAAATAAAGGCATTGAAGACTGCATTGTTCAACATGGCCTTAATTAGTTTTTAATTTCAGCATCTGCAGCTTCAGGCAGGCGGCCAGGCAAACTCGATCTCTGCCTGATGAGGCTTTCCATTCAGCCAGCAACAGGAAGCAACGGTCCAACCGTTACTCATCGCTCCTCGCGGTGTAGTCTCTCTTTCTAATCACGTGACATACCCTGAAATTTTGGGAAGAACAATAGATTTGTGCCTGATTTCAAGAAAACTCCCTGATGTCAGCGGATTCACTTAAAGGGATTAATGAGGAAGTACATCACAAATGCAACAGTATATCAGATAAATAAACATAGACAGGGGTGAGTATATGTTCTTTAAATTGATGGAGTATAAATGAGCATGATACAGTACCAAGTAGATCATTAGTCACACATCCATTGCGGTCCTTCTGTTTTATCAATACACACTTCCTTCATATTGGTTTTTGTCCTTTCCAGTGTTAAGTCAAGACCTTGTTAGATAACCAGAATGTTAAACTCACACACTCTCGTCACCTATAACGCTTTTTCCTGAATACAGAGCCTATCCTAGGAGACTTAGGCCATGATATCCCAGGAGACTTAGGACAGGGGGGCATGGACAGGGTGCCAATCCTTTGCAGGGCACACGATCCACTAAACCACTGTGCCGCGAATGTTAAACTACTCCAGTCAAATCAAATATTTAGCCTGTGCACCAGCTTGCTCATGTTTTACACTTTGTCTCCATAGATATCCACTTAAATATAAAAAGAGACAAATGTCTTTTTGACACCGAAATCATAATATAACAAGATGTTGTGATGTGCAACCTGGAGCTGTGAAACAACCATCAACTACCAACCACTTCAAACAAAACAAGGTTCATAACGGAAATGAACACTCCTTTTGGTTTTCAGTGCTTTCCATCCCATTACTTGTCTTCATAACACAGTAAATAATAATAAAATAAACATCCTGGGGTCCGTTCTTCGTACGTCGCTTGACACATCCGAGATGAACTGACACATCTAAGATGAGATCATCGTGCTAATTAAGACCTGGCTAAGTTGGTTCTTCCAGCACACCTGTTGTTGATGATTAGTTTGGCCGGATTGAGTTGTCTAGGATTATTACGCGTTCGTGCGTTGGTTTAAAAGGCGATATGCATCGACAGTAGAAACACTGATCACAACCACTTTGATTGGTTGACGAAATGACAAAAGAGCGAGCTCAATTTTTTTTGTAACACCTGTTATGCGCTGAAATGCCCCCCTGCCATGGATCCCCCCCCCCCACCAGCACACACACATAATCGCTATCAAATATTATATTAGAACATAATATGCGCATTCCTTTCGCATATGGTTTACAAATTACAAATTACATGAGACAATAAAATAAGCAATATGAAAAATATGTTGCATATGGAAAAATAGAAATAAAATTTTTTTCAAAAACATGTATACTTTTATATTGTTTATTTTATAATAAAATTTGTTTCATCCAATTTTTCAGTATAAAAATATTAATTTTTATTATATATAAATATTTATTTGCGCATTCATGACGAACCCCTGAAAAATAAATGTGTTGCAAAATAAACATTATACAAGAATTTGTATTAATGGTCTTGACGGCTGTCTCGTGCCTAGGCTTCATTATAATAGTAATATCATTTGATAATAATAAACCTGTGAATTTATGTTCTAATATAATATTTGATAGCGATTATATATAAATATATATGCAAGATACTTTTCTTTTTCCACGTGAGTCAGTCCGCGTCAGTCGTGCTCTTTAACCAATCAGATGTGACCTCACCATTTCAACCAATCAGAACCCGGCAGTAGCGCAGCCTAAATCCTGTTTACATGAAATAAAGCTGCTACCGAGCAGGTTCAAGCTTACGGACATGTTGCTATGACAACAAGTGCGAGAAGCGCATCGAAGAACGAAACAATCCAAGATCAGGACAAATCCACAACAATCAAATCCAGCTAACTGAGTTAGCGACGTACGAAGAACGGACACCTGGTTGAAAACCAAAATAGTACAAAATATTGGCTTGGTCTGCAATTAGCTGATATAACAATTACTTAATATTTATTTTGTAGATTTCAAATAATTACATCTCAAAAATTTTTATAATAATAATAATAATAATAATAATAATACAGTAAATCCATAGTCATTAGTTCTAAACTAAAACTTGCATGCTGGAGTAAGACAAGTGCACTGTTGCGCTTTCTTTTGCCAGTAGTGAATACAGAAACAGCTGTGAAGCATCTGGTGTAGATTAACTGAGGTCTTAACATGATGCTTTTGGTGTGAGCTTAGGGAAAGCCTTAAAGTGCTTACAAGTCAGATTTATCTAGTTTCCATGCTAGAGGAAAGCAGTGCATCAGCTATAAAGCTCAGGTGTTTGCGAAACTATCCTTGTATTAAAGAGGAGATTAAACTCCAAACGGCGGCGCGGTGGTGTAGTGGTTAGCACTGTCGCCTTGCACCTCCAGTGTCCGGGTTCGATTCCCCGGCCAGGCTCGATTCCCATCTCTGTGTGCATGGAGTTTGCATGTTCTCCCCGTGCTTGGTGGGTTTCCTCCGGGTACTCCGGTTTCCTCCCACAGTCCAAAGACATGCAGGTTAGGCTAATTGGCGTTCCTAAATTGCCCGTAGTGTGTGATTGGGTGTGTGAGTGTGTGTATTTGTGCCCTGCGATGGATTGGCACCCTGTCCAGGGGGTACCCTGCCTCGTGCCCGAAGTCTCCTGGGATAGGCTCCAGGTCCCCCTGAACACAGGATTAAGCGATATAGAAGATGAATTAATGAATGAATAAACTCCAAACTTTGGGCTAAGAAACACATATAGTATAGTATGTTTTATTTGATTTTCTGAATACAATCGCGTTTATTAATGCAACACTTTGCATTTTTGATGAGAAATGTATCTACTGTACACTGTTTTTGTGTTTCTGGAAGCCTAATTAGCCTAAATCATGTAAATAAGATTAATAAATGGCTATGGACATGTGGAATTTACGTCACAATTATAATTCGTTGTCCCTCATTAATACCAGCTGCTGAAAGTCATTGTTGTTACTGTCTCTCTCTCATTCTTTTCTTCTTTCCTTTCATTGAGGGAGAACTTGCGCCATCCATGGCTCTTTTATAACAGTCCTTGGCTTAACCATTAGATTTGAGTCCATGAAAGATTTTTCTTTTTCTAGACGACAGGCCCATTGTTACATTTTCACTTTCAGTGACTGCTAACGACCTTGACGGAGCGAAATTGAGAAATGTCATGAAGCTCTATATCAAACTGACTCAAAAATAAAAGGCATAATCCTGCACTAAACTCAGTCAGCAACAGCAAAAGTTCCTCTTGCTTGTCGAATAATAATTAGGCCGCTTGTTTGGAGTGGTTTAGTCCAGTGTTCTGCAGAAATGCTCCAGTATAATTGGAAAAAAACAAAGAGGCAAAGTCATAAATCCATATGCAATTGCGTAATTGCTGGCTTGACAGTTAAGCAATACTAGACATTAATTGGCAATATGCAATACAACTGGCAAGATAATTAATAATCATGGGGATGGGTGTCTTTGCCAGACTGGCTCAATCAGACAGTGGAAACGCCTCAGGCATGGGAATTTATTCTTATGCCAACTACATACTGTAGCAGGTGTATATTTTGCATTTGGCTTGTTCTTACCGCACACGGCATTGGACAGAATCTGCGAATGCTGTTATCCTAGAACAGAAGCTTTCATAGTGGGGCCGTGTGAAGCATAGTGGGAAGATCCATGATTTTGGGTCTACACAGACAGTTGTGGGCTTCTGGCTTTGTGAAAACAGTTCAGGGCTATATTCATGCATTAGACCATTTTCCTATGAGATTGAGGAAGTTTTGTGCATGTGAAAAGAAAGTACAGCATAAGATGTTTAAGTATAAACAAACTCTCTACTGATATCAAGTGCATTTAGTACAAATGTTACTTAATGTCCTAGAGAACAAGTTTAATCCAATGTGTAAGTGTTCAAATAACAATTAAAATTCTTACGGAAACTGAAATATTAACTTTTCTTTTAATAGGTCTGCCTTGAAAATAAACATTGTCAAATGGATTAGCTGAAAGTATTCTTAAAACACTATTGCTCTGAACTCACCTCACAAGGACTTAAAGAACACAACTGGCCAAAATAAAGTACTCGAACATTCAGAATATCCCTGCATCCTGACCTGCAAAACTTCCCACAGAGACGTAAACCTTGCAACATTTTTTACAGTCTGATCAGGATCAAAGCTCCAGCATGGCAAGAGGCAAAGGCCAGCCATCACTGGACAGGCAATGAAAGTGGGAGTCTGGGTTTTTTTGTTTGTTGTTGTTTTTGTTGTTGTCCTGTCTGCCTAGAACACCTGCTGCAGTTAGCAGCATCGCTAATTAAGCCACAGCACTGTGACGCATCGCTAACCTTCAAGCTGGCTCAAGATCGTGGACTCAATCTGTGCCGGAATCCTTTCATTGTCGCTCTTAGCGCAGAATAACTCCAGGTCACCGCTGACAAGGAAATTGCTATTTAAGACTCTCAGTTGTGCTCTCGGGCCACTGGTGGCTCTGCAAGCAATTTTAATGGACGCTTATCAAGATGGAGAAAAAATTATTCTGACGTTTTTCAATCAGCCATGTTCGGCCAAGTGTAGACGCACTCAAATTTCAAGGCCACCTTCAGTGCATTTGATACAAAACATACACAGATTCCACATGCACGTGTTCTAACATGGGTAGATATTTACACAGTTGAATCTCTCTGGAATCTATCCTATGTGTACTGAAGATGGAAATATTGGATGTATAGTTCCACCCCTTAATTTTAATATAGTAGAAAAGGAAATGTCTATTTGATGATGAGGTGTTATGAGGAGATGTTTAACATTTTTGGGAAGAAACTTCAGTTACAGTGGCACTGTAACAGCTCATGTGGCAGGGGTAAACAATTCATCAGAAGGTCACAATTCCAAACCCCAACACCACCAAGGAACAATCGTTGGGTCCTTAAGCAAGATCCTCGGGCCCTAACTGCTCCAAAGTGTAATGAGATAATTATAAGCCACTCTGTCTAAGGAGGCCTGCTACATACCGTAAATGTAAATGTAGTGCCTTTTCACACTATGAGAGAAAGAAGTTCTCGTCGTGAGAGTTCCTTGTGTCCTCTACAAGCTAAATACAGTAGTCGAAACACCTACCACTGAACCACAATTATTTTCACGTTAAGAGCAAGTCACAAAATATTTTATTCCTCGCATTCTGGAGACATGAAAACTAAAATGCATGATTCAACATTCATTCATTTTCTATACCGCTTAATCCTGTGTTCAGGGTCGCGGGGGACCTGGAGCCTATCCCAGGAGACTTCGGGCACTAGGCGGAGTACACACAGGGTGCCAATCCATCGCAGGGCACACACACATACACGCACTCACACACCCAATCACACATTACGGGCAATTTAGAAACGCCAATTAGCCTAACCTGCATATCTTTGGACTGTGGGAGGAAACCGGAGTACCCGGAGGAAACCCACCAAGCACGGGGAGAACATGCAAACTCCATGCACACAGAAACGGGAATCGAACCTGGCCGGGAATCGAACCCGGACCCTGGAGGTGCAAGGCGACAGTGCTAACCACTACACCACCGCGCCGCCATGATTCAACATTTGTTACATAAACATTTGGCACGCTCATAGACCATGTCACCCATTTATCTATTACACATATCTATTAATGTGTAGTTAGGTCACTTCAACAGCTTACATACTCAACTTATTCACATGTGTCGTCTGAAACAGTATTTGTGTCTCCATCCTTATTTTCTCCCTGACCTACTTGTTCAATGTAAAAGACCCATAAATGCGTCAATCTATGCTGCTATCATTACCATGTGCTCATTTTCTCCCAAGATACCACGATGCAGAAATGAAAGGGGTTAAATTTAACATGTCAGTCAAAAGATTTTTCTTCTATACCAGTTTGATCACCATAAACCGAATAAATAAATAAATCAAATATAAAAATGGAAATTGAATAAAAAGCTTAGTCTTTGAGGGTTTTAGTAAAAGCAGGAATTTGGACAGTAAAGCTGTTAAGCCTGGAAACAAAAAAAACTTTGACAGCACTAGTATTATTTGTGTTAAATAAAGTGTCTAATTAAAGCGATGAAGTAAAATAAATCCTAATGCATCTCAATGCACATTGTAAACATTTAATAGTGAATATTTTAAGTTCATTACAAAAAAAGTATTAATAAATAAATAAACAGTTGACACTAAAATAGGACGGTAAAAAAATTTCTGGAGCCGCTTGTCTATTTTTGACTGCGTTATGAGGATGCAGCAAATTCGAAACTTTCACTTAATTCCATGCAGATTGGGGGGGATAAAAAAAATTTCATGCGTTTTATGATGAGTTCATTTTTGGAACAAACCAAAGAAAAGTGGCGACCATATCCAAGCTAGTGTGGATTAATCCTTTTTATCACTTCAAATCCATTTCAACTCATGGGCCAAGATATTTTCAGTGCATTTCAGTTCACTAATAAGGAACACACACACACACACACACACACACACACACACACACACGTCAAAATGTTGGAACATTCAATGCATTGGGATTTCACATTAATATTATTAAAATGCTATTTTAAAAATAAGTGTATTATCAAGAAGAAGAAAAAACAGGCTGACGGGTTTTGAAAAAAAAAAATGTCAGTCATTTTTATGAGGGAAAAATTAAGTCCAAGCACGCAGCAGAGCAATTACAGATAAAAGTCTTGTTTAAGGTTTATAAAGCAGAGGTGCATCAGTAAGGGAAGCAATCTACTGTAGTAACCAAGGGTGACTGTTTAATCCTACCACCACCAGGTTTTAATCAAGTCCAGTCCTGAAGGTCCACAGTCCAACACAGATTGGTAATTATTTGGCTCAAATTTGGCTAATCTTTCAATTACTACTGTAGATTTGGTGGGTGTGTTTACGTGTCAGTGAACACCTAAAGGAGCCTGGCCCATAAGAACTGGATACCCTGCACGGAGTCTCAAACATGAATTCTGTCAGATCAAAGTAGGAAATAAAGAAAAGCTTTCAATTGTTCAATAACACCATGCTAGATTTATAAAGTGTCGAAAATGTGGTTGTTTATTTGAAAATCTTCTCCATTCTGACCTGTAGATCTTTTTCAGTATGACTGGGCTTTTCAATATAGAGAAAAGATTTTGCAAAGTGTTCGCAAGATTGCAAAATGGAATTTAAATGTTGCCACAGCTGTGTATGGAAGCCATCCACGCCTGTCCAGGTGGAATAAATGGTATTACTGTCTTTTTCCATGTGCTGTCAATGACAGTGACACTAACCAATCATGTGCTTCTTTGATCTTGTGTATGTGAAAGAGGATACATGGCATTTACCTCTGAATGCATTACAGTGGAACCTCGGATTGCGAGTAACGCGCTTTGCGAGTGTTCCACAAGACGAGCAAAGATTTTTAATAAAGTTTGACTTAAAGTATGAACAAGTCTTGGTTTACGAGTACAGAGTATCATGTCACTCATGCGCTTCTTGGCGAGTGTCATGTAATCACAACTAAGCCAATAGTTTTTCTCTCTCTTGCGCTGCAGAATTGTGGGTAATCGTCCCCCCTGCTCGGTCTTACTGCTCGTCCCTTACTGGTATAATCAACATCCGTGCGTGCGTGTAGTGTTTACTATAACACTGTGACCACATGTGTGTAAAACATATTTTATTTTGTGTTTGTATGCATGTGTGTACAGCGCGCATGTACTGTTTATTATAACACATGTGTGTGCACACGTGTAAAGCAAAAAGAAGTCTCATTAGAGAGGTTAAAGATCCATTCTCTCTCTTTCTGTATCAGCTTGCTGTTATGGGTGAGTGTGTACGTCATTGGACACCATGCCCCTTCACATACACCCATCATCCTCTTGCCTTTACACACACACACACACACACACACACACACACACACACACACTCCTTTTCATGCGTTCACACACACACACACACACACACACACTGTTGCAATTCTTTTCAAAGATAAAGTGCAGGTTAAATTTTATTTTATAGCAGTGATTCCATTAGCATGCACTCACGCAAATATGATTAGCGATGTTCCAAATTAATTTTTCTGATAAAACAGTTTTTCCATTAATGTGTGTTTATGTGAAACTTAAATAAGAGAGGAGAAGGGGTTACCATGTAAGACAAGAAGAGGGAGATGGGGGGTCTGATTCCTCCTCTCTTCTTACTTTAGCTTCACACACACACACAAACAGCGTCTGCATGCAAAAAAGGTAAAGTGCAGTTTAATTTGTTTTATTTTTAGTTTATATTTTGTATTAATTATTTTTATGTTTTAATTTTTTTGGGCTGTGGAATGAATAATTTGAGTTTCCACTATTTCTCATGAGGAGATTTACGAGCGTTTTGAAATACGAGCCCGCGAGAATGAATTATGCTCGTAATACAAAGTTCCTCTGTACATAAGCAGGAGTATTAAGCAAATATGAAGAGCCCGACATGTCAGCACATGTGAACATTTACTCTACTTGTTTCATAGGTGTCATGTGAATTGCCTGAGAAATATTACAATGTAAAAATATATTCTAATCTAGGCTCAGGAAGTGACTTAAAATAATATAATAATGTAATATCTTTTGTAAGGGGGAAGTGGTGGGTTGCTGAACAGATGCTTGTAGGTTCTAGTCCCGCCACCATCTGGTGGCCAACTGCTGAAGGCCTTTAATCAAACTTTATGCCCAGCCAGTCACCCACCTCATGCCATGTCAATGATCTGCTGTGGTGACCCGTAGAATAGATGAACAAATCCAAGAGGAAAAAAAAAACCTTTGTAAACATATAGTCAGTTCTAAAAGCAGAAACTTATATAATAATTATTTAATAGTACCATGTTGTTGACAAGTTTATGTTTTAACCTTAAATTCCAAAACTCTCACAGGGTTTATTCTGAAGTTGTGTATACTATGCAGACCATATATATTCCCAATCGATGCTCTGAGTTGACATTTAAAATATTAACAATGAAAAGAAGTCATAACTTGACATTTATTTAAACAAAAGACTAAATGCCAGGGAACACACTGGGAAAATGAAGCATGACAATGAGGAGGAAACACAGCAAAATGCTACAGTAAGCCTTCTACTTTAACGGGCAACAATTGACCTTAAGCTGTAATGGTCGCCAAAGAAATTGAACTCTTGTTCAATTATTAGCCGGTCTTTATATAAAAATTAGTTTGCTGTTAATCACAAAAATGGTGCCCTGGGTGGTGTGGAGTTCGTTTCTGATGCGTTCCTGGTCTTACAGACTACAAGAGACCAGAAGCGATAGATTTAATAAGCTTCAACAAGCAAGCAATAAAAATCACTCTTGTTAACTGATAATCTCACCTGAACCTCATGTACAGTAGTCATGCACAGGATCCTGAATGAGTATTGTAACAAGTTAATGATTCATTGCTCAACGCCTCAGGTCTCATTAATATTCATCCAGCACACATGCTGGGTTACTTCCCCTTTCAAATGTCTTCATTTTTAGAAGGTGCATACTATTTCTCAGAATTTGAATAGAAGGCACCTGTGAAGTCGAATTTAATCCTAAAAGGAAGGACGACAGAATTCTGAGAAGAGCTGCTTCACATGAAAAACAAGACAGAATAATTAAAAGTAGAGAAGAAACAACAACAACAAAATTTTAAATCATCTGCATCATCATTATTATCATCATTATTATAATCATCAAGCGGCGCGGTGGTGTAGTGGTTAGCACTGTCACCTTGCACCTCCAGGGTCTGGGTTCGATTCCCCGGCCAGGCTCGATTCCCGTCCCTGAACACAGGACTAAGTGGTATAGAAGATGAATGAATGAATGAATTATAATCATCATCATTTTTCTTTTACAATTTTTTTCTGGATCACTGCATGGCTCTTGGCTATTCAAAAATGATCCTGGAAACTCCCAGAAAACAATATAGCTACATAACAGATACTCGGCCCAACTTGTTAGAAATCTATGAGATAACAGGCATGATGATCAAACTTCCTTTTTGATTCTAAACACACTCTGGATAAGGGTGTCTGCTGAATGCTTTCAAAGGACCTTTTTGCAGGGATTACAGTAGGGATGTTGAAGAAGATATGGAAAGAAACTTGATCATAACACTGAATGGAGCTTGCTTTTTCGTGGTTGTGTGTTAGTGTGCGTAATAGCCGGAACCCAGACTGTGCATAAAACCCAGGAGTCTGATTTACATCCCTCCTTTGCTAAATGAAGCCTGGCACTAATGGCTTTTGTCCATATTGTTTTAATAGACCTGATCACGCAGCAGTGGACAGCAAGAAGGGCGGATGAGTGTTAACGAAAGGGCCAAGAGAGAGACGCCATACGCATAGAATGATTTGCTGCCAGCCAATCAGACCCGAGGAGTAGAGACACAAAAGGAGGTCAAGGATTGAGACTGTAATCCTTAATGTTCTGCTCTTTATTCAATAATAAATACGACAAGAAGAACCACATGTGGTGGTTTAGGTGATTTTTTGTCACATTCACCTTGTCTCCTGCTATTTGCCTTTGAAAAACAATTCATACTGTATGTACTTTCAATAAAAATTTTACAAGACACACATTTTAAACATGCTTTTGCAAGTTCTGGATTTTTCATTTGTTGTTTTGTGCAAAGTGATTTAACAGATTTGTTTAGTTTTATACGTACGTTTTACACGATTAATTTTTCACATGATTATTCAATATTATAACATACATAAACAATGTAAATAAATTATATATAAACATACATACATACATATGTTTACACACACAATAAATTAACATACATATGTTTTACATATTTACATTTAGGCATTTGGCAGACGCTCATATCCAGAACGACTTACATTTTTGTCATTACACATCTGAGCAGTTGAGGGTTAAGGGCCTTGCTCAAGGGCCCAATAATGGCAACTTGGTGGTTGTGGGGTTTGAACCTACAGTAGGATTTTCCGAACCGTAGTCCAATGCCACTAAGCTACCCCTGGCCCCTGGACATATGATTCACTTACTGTATAGTAGCTTCACATGTGATTTTTACATAAGTCACTCATTTTCATGTCTTACACATGATTGAGTTGTTTTCACATGTGATTTTTTACTATACTGTACATTCCATCAGTATGTGGACTTTGCAACATAGAGGGGAGAGAGGGGAAAACACGCTGGATCTTGTTTACACAAACATCCCCGGCGCATATCGGACAGAGCCCCGCCCCCACCTCGGCTACTCAGACCACATCTCTGTTATGCTAATTCCAGCATACAGACCACTCGTCAGGCATTCAAAATCGGTTCTGAAGCAGGTGAAAACCTGGCCAGCAGGAGCCATCTCTGCTCTTCAGGACTGTTTCGAGAGCACTGACTAGAATATATTTAGGGAGGCTGCAACTTACGGCGACTTCACTGACTTGGAGGAGTACACGTCATCAGTGACCAGCTACATCAACAAGTGCACCGATGACGTCACTGTCTCCAAGAACATCATCTCACGACCCAACCAGAAACCGTGGATTACTGCGGAAGTGCGTGCACTTCTGACGACCCGAGACTCTGCCTTCAATGCGGGAGATAAGGTGGCGCTTAGAAGAGCAAGTGCCGAACTTTCTCGAGCCATCTGAGAGGCAAAGCGCCCACATGCCCAGAGAATCCACAACCACTTCAAGGACAGCGGCGACACACGGCGCATGTGGCAGGGCTTACAAGCCATCACAAACTGCCTGTGACGGTGACGGCTCCCTCCCAGATGCGCTGAACATCTTCTACGCTCGGTTCGACAGGCAGAACGACGTGGCGGCGAGGAATACCACCCCTCCTCCGAACGACCAGGTGCTGTGTCTCACTACAGCTGATGTGATGAAAACTCTACGCAGAGTCAACCCACGTAAAGCTCTAGGACCAGGCAACATCCCAGGCAGAGTGCTCAGAGAATGTGCTGAACAGCTGGCAGATGTTCTTACCTACATCTTCAACATCTCTCTGAGCAGCGCCGTCGTTCCCACATGCTTCAAGGCCACCACCATCGTTCCCGTGCCCAAGAAGTCATCTGTGTCCTGTCTCAATGACTACCGTCCCGTTGCACTTACACCACCATCATGAAGTGCTTCAAGCGGCTCGTCATGAGACACATCAAGACCCTGCTGCCCCCCTCACTGGATCCACTGCAATTTGCGTACCGTCCTAACCGCTCAACGGACGACGCCATCTCCACTACACTCCATCTTGCCCTCACACACTTGGACAAGAAGGACACATACATTCGAATGCTGTACATAGATTTCAGCTCAGGATTCAACACTATCATCCCCCAACAACTGATCGGGAAGCTGAACCTGTTGGGCCTGAACACCTCCCTCTGCAACTGGATCCTGTACTTTCTGAACCGTAAGTTCTAATCACACTATAAATATATATTATTTCATCCACAAACTTTTAGTTTTCGTTTGTTTGTAAATTTTTTAACATTTAATTAATTTTCCCATGTTTATGTTTCTTACATGGGGTCATTTTTCAAATGTGATTAAAACTCATTAGAGAATTCTAACAAATATATATTAATGAATAATATAATAATGAAAAAAAATTATATTAATTAATGACAAGACACCAGGTAAGAGTGTTACGAGAGAATATAGAGTATAACCATGAAACTGAGTTTTTAAGTCCATCAGTAGTAGCTGCAGAGTTTAAGTTCAGAGCTCGTGATTGAGGGAGCAGAGCAACTTTCAGACCCTTGTCCGAGCCCCTTAACCCTCAAGCACTCAGCTGTAAGCTCGGATTGAATTCACTTCCAAGTGAGAACAAATGAATAAATGTAAATGTGAATGTATTTCTATGAATGTAAAAGAGATGGCCGGGGTCAATGGAACAGAAAATTGCTAAGCAGTGAACAGAATAGAACATAAGGGTGAAAGATAAAGCCATTGGATGTCAAGAGCAGCGCTAATTGGCAGTGGACGGTCGAGGACAGGCCCTTTTAGAGACCTATGGGGAAACTCAAAGAGGATATTTATGAAAAAAATGTTTCAGGAAGAACTAAGAGATAGCATGTGATTTTAAAACATTTAGTCACTGTCCCTAACCCTCCCCGCTATTAGTTCAAGAAACTGCTGTGTGTACTGTACACTGCCCTGCATTTAAATTTTTTTTGTTATTTTTGCCAATTTGGCTTAATTAATATCTAATTTCAGGTGTTTAAATGTAAAAAAAAAAAAAAAACGAATGCTTTATGAAGCCTACAAGAATTTAAAGAACAGCAATTTCATATGCAAATTAATACATCTGGGGGAATCTATTAAATTTGAATGCAGCAGCTTCTTTATGACATTTAAAAACATACTTTAAATGACAAACTACTGGAAAACTTTCTCTAAAGGATGTCTCAATAAAGCCCTGTAATATGCCATTAGAGGAGAAAAACAAAACTTAAAAATAGATGTAAAGCTAGCTAAATAGAGTCATTACTGAGGGTTCACTATATTGAGACTGTGTCTGTTCCCCGAGTTAAACAAATATTTAAAAGACTCAGAAAGCCTGATTTAGTAATTTAATTAATACTGTATAAAGACCAAAAATTCAAAATACACTGAATACACATCCAGCACCTCTGATCTGAAGGTAGGAATGTTAAATATTAAATCTGTCGCACCTAAAGCAGTTATTGTTCATGAAACTATCACAGATCAGGAGTTTACATAATTATGTTTAACAGAAACCTGGATTAAAGTGAATGAGTATGTAGCTCTAAATGAAGCTAGTCCTACATACAGTACATCAGCCTCGGCTAACTGGTAAAGGAGGAGGTGTTGCAGTTACTTACAATGATAATCCGTCTATCGTACAAAAACATGGATTTAAATTTAATGCATTTGAAGTTCTCTATAGTAACATAAAAAAGTGTAGCTACAAATATAAAGTCAGCTCAGTCGATCCCACTAATTATCATTTACAGACCTCCAGACGCATTGAGTTTCTCTGTGAATTTGCAGATTTCTGTAGACAAAGTGTTAATTGCTGGAGACTTTAATATTCATTTTGAGAATCCAGAAGACCCTCTGAGAACAGCATTTATGTCCATACTTATGTCCATACAGTAGGAGTAAATCAGTGTGTAGTAGGACCCACTCATAAAGCAGGTCACACTTTAAATGTAATAATATCATTCGGATTAAGTATAAGAAATATAACCACAATTCCACAGTCTGAAGCTATGTTAGATCACTGTCTTGTCTCAATTAAAGTGTGTCATAGTAATAATGTACGCACAGCACCGCGCTACCACTTTAAATGTAGAGTCACATCAAATACTACACAGATACCACACAGAGCTTTATCAATAATCTCCCCGAGTTATCAACTTTGATTGGATCGCCGTCTGACTCCACAGAACCCGATCAGGCAACTGAATATTTACTGTAGAGTCAACATTTCGTTATACCTTAGATAATGTAGCTCCTGTTAAAAGGAAAATGATTAGAGATAAGAATCTTACTCCTTGGTATAATGACCACACATGCACTTACAGTAAAAACAAACCACTCGATAATTAGAACACAAATGGTGTCAAACTAAATTGTTAGTATTCCAAATAGCATGGAAGTAGAGCATCCTGAATTATAAAAAAGCTCTCAGTGCTGCTAGATCGTTGTATCTCTCCGTTCCTATAGAAAATAACAGAAATAATCTGAGATGTTTGTTTAATACACTAACTAAATTAACTAAAAACAAGACCACAGCAGAAATCTCCACAACAACAACAACATACAGTAGTGAGGACTTCTTGAACCTTTTCAATAACAAAATCCTAAATATTAGGCAAAAAATACAGGCTTTGAAACCAGACAATTTACATTGGCTTGCAAAAGTATTCGGTCCCCTTGAACTTTTCCACATTTTGTCACATTACAGCGACAAACATGAATCAATTTTATTGGAATTCCACATGAAAGACCAATACAAAGTGGTGTACATGTGAGAAGTGTAACAAAAATCATACATGTTCCCTTTCAAAGGCTTTCTCTCGATGCTGCGTAAAAACGCTATGGGAACCATTTTGTCACGTTGCCGGTTGTGAAGCATGTGTGCAAACACGCCAAATTTTTGGCTATATATAACCTCGGTCAGGTGACGTCATCTGAATAGACGCAGGTTATAAATACTACTGAGCCGGCGACAAACCTCAGATCATTTGTCTTCACTTTGACCTTGTTGTGAGCATGTTTGTGTTTAAACCAGCAAAATAAGAAGTGTTTAACTCACTGATATCAGAGTTTTAAACAAGATGTCCCTCCGTGTGTGATAATCCATATCGGAGGGCGATCTTTACTGCTTCGATTAAAAAGTGCTCACACGCCTCGCATTCCTTGAGAGCCGCGGCGCATTTTGGTGCTTAAAACTCACTTCCTCGTTGGATCGGGAAATCCATCTGTCCGCTCTCAAGCGCGCCATGGGCTTCCTGTGAATGGGTAAGGATATCTTGCTTAAACCACGGAGATGGAATAATCTCCGAGCACTAGGAAAACAACAACAACAAAAAAAAAACGTCAGTTTCTGTCGGGTGGCCGGGGGGGGGCGCGCTCCACCCCCCCAGCTTTCTCCATATGAGTTAACCCTTTCATGGAGTAAGCTTTATTAATCCTGTGTTTTCCTGCCATTGACTTATTTAGTTGTTTAAATATAGTTAATGTGGAATCGCAGAGTTATATGATGTAGCCCAGATAGAAGAGACGCTTCAAAAGCTATATCTCTCTTGGGACATCATCCTTCCTGAAAAGCTAATACTTCCTTTCAAGCTGTGTAGACTTTCATCTTCACTGAAGGGAAAAGCTTTTCAGGCAGCAGGTCAGGTTGGTGCTCCTTTGCACACCATGGCAGTTTTGCAGCCTTATCAAGGATAAGAATCGTGCATTCCTCCTGGATGCGCCTATCTCGCCTTCCGGCCTGTTTGACGATATTGTTAACTCGGTCGCCACTAGGTTCATGAGGCGAAGTTATATGAACAAGCCTTCGGGAAATTCCTTCCCCACCGTGCTCAAAAGTCGGGACTGTCGGCCACCCGGTCTTGACCGGGTCTGACACTTGCGAGGCGTGAAACACAAGGAGTGTGTTTTTGAGCCTGCCACCCCTTTTGGGGTACGACGCGCCTCACTATCAGCCTCAAAAAGGGTCAGACTGGCATATTGTCTTCTTCACAAAGAAGCCCTGAGGTTCATGTGCCCAGGACCATGGCAGTGCCCCCCCCAATGGGGAGATGCACACAGAATTTCTTTCAAGAATGAAGTGGTCTCCCTGACACCCCCAGGAGGTCGGTGTTTTTGCTCCACCACCACTGGTGTTTCGGACAACACCAGTCTCCAATAAAGTGTTAGTTCTTCGGTTTTTCCTGCCATGTTTCAGGATGCCGAACATCTAACATCCCCCCCCCCCATTTAACCAAGTCTCCTTGGGTACTAAGCACTGTAGAGAAACTACAGGACTCAGTTCACATCACCTTCCGCGTTTCAAAATGGCGTGATCTCCACTTCCATGAAACCGGGAAGTGCACATCTCCTGACAGAAGTTGCTGGGGAATGGGGCCATGGAACATGTTCCCCTACCAGACAGTGAGTCAGACTACTACAATCAGTATTCCTTGGTTCCCCGAAGAACGGGGGGCTGTGTCCAAATTTTTAGATTTCGCGGGCTGTACCGCTATCTAAAATAAACAATGCAGTTTCAAAATGTTGACTGTTAAAGTGATTGCTCTTAAATCCTACCAAGCGATTGATTTGTGACAATCGATTGAAGGACACTTACTTTCATATAGAAATATTTCCACAACACAGGGAAAGACCTGAGGTTCGCTTTTGGGGGCCAAGCTTACCAATATCGGGTCCTTTTCAGTTGGTCTAGCTTTCTCACCCGCACATATTAAAATGCATAGATGTAGTTCTGGCTCTTACGACTACCAGGGCATCCATATTTTAATTACATAGACAACTGGCTGGCCCAGTCTCATTAGCTAGCGCTTCGTCATCAGCATGTCGCCCTAGCTCATCTTGTTTCTGAGGATTGAGACCCAACTCCACGAAAGCGTGCTCTTTCCTGTTCTGAGGATTTGGGTGTCACATGAGATTCGATCGTAAGTGGGCACAGCTGTCTCCCGCTCGTGTCGAATCCATTATCAACACCCTCAAGGAAATCAAGCTAGACCAAGAAAGTGACCATCACTTTCAGAGATCTTAGCTCTCATAGCAGCCGTATCCACGGTGACCTTTGGGCCTTCGGTACATGAGAGCATTTCAGTTGTGGCTAAGACAGAGGATTTCACTCTAGGGCCGATCCCCAGCAAGGGTTACGCCAGGTGCTTTGTACCCTTCCTATGTGGTTCAGACCCCGGTTTCTGATCTGGGTGCCACTCTAAGTTCGTCGTGTCGTCGCAGATGCTAACGACAGACGCTTCCCTCACGGGCGGGGGTGCGGTCTTAGGTGACCGTTCCAGCCCAAGGGTGCTGGAGAGGCCTTCTTCTCGCATGGCACATCAATTGCCTCGAAATGATGGCTCTATTTCTCCAGCAGTTGAGGGTGCCATGTCCCATTGCGGGTGGACAACACTATGGCAAGTCTCACATATTAATTCGCCAGGGCGGACTGTGCTCGTGCCGCTGAATAGCTAGCGCACCAGGTTCCTGTCCCTCAGCGTGAGTTACATTCCAGGGCATATGAATGTGAGAGCAGTTGTAACTGTCCAGTCAATCTCTGACACACGGGGAATGGAAACCCCACCCCGAAGTAGTCAGTCAATCTGGGAGAGATTTCATGCAGCAGAGGTGGACCACTTTGCCTCGCAAGATCAGCAAATGTCCCGTTTGCTACTCCCTGACTCTGGATCTAGTATCCCTCTTCAAGAGCTTATGCCCTCAAATGGAATGTTTTTAAAGGGTGACACTGGGTGAGAGATGATATTGCCCTCTCCTATGAGGCGCGTGAGTTCACTTCGCCTCTAGGAAGCAGGGCCCACTCAACCAGGGGGATCGCCTCATTTATTGCACTAGCATGAGGTTTTCCCCTGTGCTAAGCAGGTAGACCTAGTCCACTGCCGAAATGTTTCAGTGCTGGAGTTTCTGCAGGAAAAGCTTGTCCTCGGGCTTGTGCCCTAGTACTCTCAAGAGGTACTTAACCGCGTCCTCACTGAACTATCTTCCGAAAGTTCTATTTGTAAAATGCACCCTATTTTTCTGAAGCCTTCTGTCCTCCGCCTTTTACAGCTTCGGAGCAGGAGAAACCTCACTTACTGTCCAGTACGTGCTCTTCTGATTTACAGTACGTCCACCGCATGAGCCAGTGGCGTAAGTCAGAGCGCCACTATACTGGGTGAGAGATGCCATTGCCCTCTCCTATGAGGTGCGTGGGCTCACTTCGCCTCTAGGAATCAGGGTTCATTCAACCTGGAGGATCGCCTCATCTATTGCACTACCAAGAGGTATTCCCCTGCAGCAAGTGTATGTGAAGCAGGTAGACCCAGTCCACTGCTGAATTGTTCAGTGCTGGTGTCCCTGCAGGAAAGTTGTCCTCGGGCCTGTGCCCAAGTACTCTCAGGACGCACGTAACTGCATCCTCACTGAGCTATCGGCCTAAGTCCATAAACAACATCACCCTATTGTTTTGAAGCATTCCGTCCTCCGCCTTTACAGCTTCGGAGCAGGAGAAACTTCATTTACTGTGTCCAGTACGTGCTCTTCAGATTTACGTCCACCGCATCAGCCAGTGGTGTAGGTCAGAGCAGCCTTTACATGTCTTGGGGCCGCTGGAGCGGCCGCCAGTACACTGGTGAGAGATGCATATTGCCCTCTCCTATGAGGCGCGTGGATTCACTTCGCCTCTACGAAGCACGGCTCATTCAACCAGGGAGATCGCCTCCTTTTGCACCAGCAAGAAGTATTCCCCTGCAGCAATTGTGTGACACGGAGGGTTGGTCCTCCCCGCACACATTTGTTACATTATAATCTGGATGTTCATGCTACTCCGGCCTTAGGGAAAGCCCCGAGTTAGCTGCCCAGGCATAGTTCTGAGACCTTCTTGGCTTTGTGCACACACACTACACAACCTTGGGGTCCAGACACTTGTCGTGCGGTGGTGTTGCTATTCTCGTTCCCATAGCGTTTTCACGCAGCATCGAGAGAAAGCCTTTGAAAGGGAACGTCTCGGGTTACTGTGCTGTAACCCTGTTCCCTGAAAAGGCGGGAACGAGATGCTACGTCCTAATGCCGCACTACCACGTGACCGGACGTCCGTTCAGACAAATTAATCTGAGGTTTGTTGCCGGCTCAGTAGTATTTATAACCTCCACCTGCGTCTAATCAGATGACATCACCTGACCGAGGTTATATATAGCCACAAATTTGGCATGTTTGCACACATGCTTCACAACCGGCAACATGACAAAATGGTTCCCATAGCATTTTCACGCAGCATCTCGTTCCCGCCTTTTCAGGGAACAGGGTTACAGCACAGTAACCCGAGACGATTCCAAACATTTTTTACAAATGAATAACGAATAATGGGGTGTGCGTAATTATTCAGCCCCCTGAGTCAATACTTTGTAGAACCACCTTTTGCTGCAATTACAGCTGCCAGTCTTTTAGGGTATGTCTCTACCAGCTTTGCACATCTAGAGACTGAAATCCTTGCCCATTCTTCTTTGCAAAACAGCTCCAGCTCAGTCAGATTAGATGGACAGCGTTTGTGAACAGCAGTTTTCAGATCTTGCCACAGATTCTCGATTGGATTTAGATCTGGACTTTGACTTGGTCATTCTAACACATGGATATGTTTTGATTTAAACCATTCCATTGTTGCCCTGGCTTTATGTTTAGGGTCGTTGTCCTGGAAGGACAGGTCGTTGGAAGGTGAACCTCCGCCGCAGTATCAAGTCTTTTGCAGACTCCAAGAGGTTTTCTTCCAAGATTGCCCTGTATTTGGCTCCATCCATCTTCCCATCAACTCTGACCAGCTTCCCTGTCCCTGCTGAAGAGAAGCACCCCCAGGGCATGATGCTGCCACCACCATATTTGACAGTGGGGATGGTGTGTTCAGAGTGATGTGCAGTGTTAGTTTTCCGCCACACATACAATTTTGCATTTTGGCCAAAAAGTTCCATTTTGGTCTCATCTGACCAGAGCACCTTCTTCCACATGTTTGCTGTGTCCCCCACATGGCTTGTGGCAAACTGCAAACGGGACTTCTTATGGTTTTCTGTTAACAATGGCTTTCTTCTTGCCACTCTTCCATAAAGGCCAACTTTGTGCAGTGCACGACTAATAGTTGTCCTATGGACAGATTCCCCCACCTGAGCTGTAGATTTCTGCAGCTCGTCCAGAGTCACCATGGGCCTCTTGGCTGCATTTCTGATCAGCGCTCTCCTTGTTCGGCCTGTGAGTTTAGTAGGTAGACGGCCTTGTCTTGGTAGGTTTACAGGTGTGCCATACTCCTTCCATTTCTGAATTATCGCTTGAACAGTGCTCTGTGGGATATTCAAGGCTTTGGAAATCTTTTTGTAGCCTAAGCCTGCTTTAAATTTCTTAATGACTTTATCCCTGACCTGTCTGGTGTGTTCATTGGACTTCATGATATTGTTGCTCCCAATCTTCTCTTAGACAACTTCTGAGGCCGTCACAGAGTTTAATGGTGAACCGCTAGAGGGCGACAAACGCCTCCTCTTAGTTTGTGTTTTGTTATGTTTTCGTTTTGAGTTCTAGTTTAAGTTTTGAACTTCATCACCCATGGTGCACCTCGGTCAGGGGAGTGGAGCACTCACCTGAAGCTGAGGTGGGTCATTAGGCTCATGACTACAAATGTTTAAGTTGAAGTTGTCGTCTAGCTTTTGTTATATTTATGGTTTTTGGTGCTTGTTATACTTTTGTGTTTGTAAGTAAGTTTCAAGGTGCTCTAATAAGAAGGGCTTTTTGTTTCATGTTTAATAAAAGAGTTTATTGAACCGCCAGCCCGCCTCCTGCATTCATGCCACAAAAACATTCACGCCGACACAGAAGACCCAATCATGACACAGAGCAGCTGTATTTGTACTGACATCAGATTACACACAGGTGCACTCTATTTAGTCATTAGCACTCATTAGGCAATGTCAATGGGCAACTGACTGCACTCAGACCAAAGGGGGCTGAAACACACACCCCACTTTGCAGTTATTTTTTTGTAAAAAATGTTTGGAATCATGTACAGTATGATTTTCGTTCCACTTCTCACGTGTACACCACTTTGCATTGGTCTTTCACGTGGAATTCCAATCAAATTGATTCATGTTTGTGGCTGTAATATGACAAAATGTGGAAAAGTTCAAGGGGGCAGAATACTTTTGCAAGCCACTGTAAGTGATACAGATTATAAACTAACCACACCACATCAGGACCTAGAATCTTTTACTCTCCTTGAAGAGAGTGAACTAATTTCACTCATCTATTCTTCAAAATCGTCAACCTGTGAATTAGAAATTATACCGACACATTTTTTCAAGCAGATAGTGCCAGCAATAACAGAAACCCTGTTGAAAATAATTAAATGTTCACTCACTCAGTTCAAATCCTTTAAACTAGCAGTTGTTAAACCGCTATTTAAAAAACCTGACCTTGACCCCTGTCAGCTGTCCAATATAAAACCTACCCCTTATCTCTAAGATTCTGGAAAAGAGAGTATCACAGCAGCTATGTTCAGTTTGTAGATTTAAATATGGACCATTCTGCATGTTCTCAAGTGGAGTTTGGTGTTCCATATGGTTCAGTTTTAGGCCCACTGCTTTTTTTTTCTTTACATGCTTCCTCTGGGCAACTTAATTTGTAAGCATGGTATTAGTTTTCATTGTTATGCTGATGACACAGTTATACTGTACGTCTCAGCAAAACCAGACAAGAAAAAACTGTTTACTAAAGTTGAGCAATGTGTGCAGGAACTTAAGAGATTGGATGATGTTAATTAACTTCCTTCTGCAAAATCCTGATAAGATAGAAGTTCTAGTCATAGGACCTCAAGCAGCTAGAAGTAAGCTCTCTGATCACACTTTGGATGGCCTTTGTGTTCCATCAAGTATAACAGTGAAAGACCTCAGTGTGATTATAGATGCCAGCCTTTCATTTGAACGTGTAGATAATATTACAAGGATAGCATTCTTTCACCTCAGAAATATTGCTAACTTAAAAAATATATCGTCGCTGAACGATGCAGAAAAACTAGTTCATGCTTTTATCACCTCTAGGTTGGACTACTGTAACGCCTTATTGTCTGGCTGTTCAACTAGGTATATAAACAAGCTTCAGTTAGTCCAGGATGCAGCAGCAAGTGTCCTCACTAGAACCAGACGGTACTATCTTATCCACACTGCATTGGCTCCCTGTGAAATTTAAATACTTTAAAATACTACTATTGACATATAAAGCATTAAATGGTCTCGCGCCGCAGTATCTGAGTGAACTGCTAGCATCTTATGAACCGCCACGCCACGGGACTCAGACACAGTCTCAGTGTTTAAGTCTAGGCTAAAAACCGCAAGTCACATGTCTACCTGAGCCTCCAAGAACAAACTCCATTTTAACTTAAACACATCTCATATTATATTTACTGTAACTTCCAGTCTCACACAGTATGATGCAGATCAATTCTTGCTATCTGTCTCACCCAACTGAGGATGGGTTTCTCTCAAGGTTTCTTCCTAATACCATCTCAGGGAGTTTTCCTTGCTACAGTACTGTCGCCATAGTCCATAGTCTTATCATTTTGATTCATACACATTCACATTTCATACAAACTTAAATAATTCTTTTGAGTGTATAAAGCTGTTTTGCGACAATGTCAATTGCTTTATTCACAGCACTGCACAGTATATATGTTGAAAATGTTTTTTCAATATGAAACCAAGCTCTTTCTTAAAAAAAGATTTAGAATAAATAAATAAATTAATGCAATGATATCCCCCACATGGAAAGAACTTATATATGAGGATATATGCACATATATGAAACCTATATGCAGAATATATGTGCATATATCCTCACCTATATGAGGATATATGCACATATATGAAATCTATATGCTGCATAAATGCATATATATGCCACATATTGGCAAAATTGAGGTGCATATATATGCATATACAGGCCATATAGGTCTCCTGTATTCAATTCAATTCAGTTTTATTTGTATAGCGCTTTTAACAATTGACATTGTCTCAAAACAGCGTTACACAATAAAAAGAATTATTTAAGTTTGTATGGAATGTGAATGTATGTGAATAAAAATGTTCAGATAGTCCCTGGTGAGCAAGCCCGAGGGCGACAATGGCAAGGAAAAACTCCCTGAGATGGTAATAGGAAGAACCTTGAGAGGAACCAGACTCAACAGGGAACCCATCCTCATCTGTGTGAAACAGATAGCAGGAAATGATCTGCATATATACAGTGTTAAGTGTTAGGTTCAGCTATAATAGTTGATGTTAATTGATGTTAAAATGGAGTCCAGTAGTTATTGGAGACTCAGATAGACTTGTAGAAAGTTCCAGTCCTGAACTATCGAATTGTCAAGTCCTTAGAGAAACAGCTGACAACACCAATCGAGGCCAGAACCATCTTCTAAGTAGAGAGAATCATCCCCAGACACTAGATGCATCCCAAAGAGACACACGGGGCATCCATGCAACGAGACCTCCAACCAGAAATGGGGCACCAGGATGGATCAGACAGGTCCGGAGGGCAGAGGGAGTCTGGATCACTGGCAGCTCAGGAATGACATGTGTAGCTCGACAGAGAGAGAGAGAGAGAGAGAGAGAGAGAAAGAGTGAAAGGGGGAGACAGGGGGAGAGAGGAAAGAGAAAGAGGGGGAGAAAGGAAGAAGAGGAGAGATGGCAATTAGGTATGGTCACAGTCACAATGTATAATGAGAATGTATATTTACTGTAGAGTGCAAGCAGGGACTCCGGCAGGACTAACTATGACAGCATAACTAAAAGGGAGAGCCAGAAGGAAACACAAACATGAGGGCTCCCTGAGATGTAAAGCAAACAATCACCTCACCGTCAACAAACCTGAGTGATCAAATGAGAGTGAGGAAGACAGCATCTAAACATACCAGTTCACCATAATACTCTACGTCCATGAGTCCCCCAGATCTGCTCCTTTACCTAAGGCAAATCTATTTATAAAAATGCTTGGCTAAATAAATAGGTTTTTAGCCTAGACTTAAACACTGAGACTGTGTCTGAGTCCCGAACACTATTTGGAAGACTATTCCATAATTTTGCCGCTTTGTAAGAAAAAGCTCTGCCCCCACCTGTAGTTTTCATAATACGCGGTACTGACAAGCAGCCTGCATCCTTTGACCGAAGTAGGCGTGGCGGATCGTAAGACACTAGCAGTTCGCTCAGATACTGCGGGGCGAGACCATTTAATGCTTTATATGTCAAGAGTAGTATTTTAAAATCAATGGAAATTTCACAGGGAGCCAATGTAGTGAAGATAGGATAGGGGTGATGTGCTCATATCTTCTGGTTCTAGTGAGGACTCTCGCTGCTGCATTCTGGACTAGCTGAAGCTTGTTTATGCACCTAACAGAACAACCAGACAGTAAGGCATTACAATAGTCCAACCTAGAAGTGATAATAGCATGAACTAGTTTTTCTGCATTGTTTAGCAACAATATATTTCTTATCTTGGCAATATTTCTGAGGTGAAAGAATGCTATCCTGGTGATATTATCTACAGTACATGAGCTTCAAATGAAAGGCTGGAATCTATAATCACGCCGAGGTCTTTTACTGTTGCACTTGATGGAACAGAAAGGCCATCTAAATTTACGGTGTGATCTAAGATTTTTCTTCTAGCTGTAAGCGGTCCTATGACTAGAACTTCTGTCTTATCCGGGTTAAGCAGAAGGAAGTTAATTAGCATCCAATTTCTTATGTCCTGCACACATTGCTCAACTTTAGTAAGCTGGTTTTTCTCATCAGGATTTGTTGAGATGTATAGCTGTGTGTCGTCAGCATAACAATGAAAACTAATACCATGCTTACGGATTATGTTGCCCAGAGGAAGCATGTAAAGGGAGAAAAGCAGTGGGCCTAAAACTGAACCCTGCGGAACGCCAAACTCCACTAGAGAACATGCAGAATAATCACCATTTAAGTCTACATCTTGATAACGATCGGTAAAATAGGATCTGAGCTAGGAGAGGGCTGTACCCTTAATTCCCACTACATTTTCTAATCTGTGAAGTAGAATAGCATGATCAATGGTGTCAAAAGCTGCACTGAGGTCGAGTAATATAAGCATAGTTACACAACCCTGATCAGAGGCCAATAGGAGGTCATTTACTACTTTAGCGAGTGCTGTTTCTGAGCTGTGATGAGGCCTAAATCCTGACTGATACAGTTCATGTAATCTTAGAGATAAAGGGGAGGTTTGATATTGGCCTGTAATTGGACAGCTGACAGGGGTCGAGGTCAGGTTTCTTAATTATTGGTTTAATAACTGCTAATTTAAAAGATTTTGGAACATAACCAATGCTGAGTGAGGAATTAATTATTCTCAACAGCGGTTCTGTTATTACTGGTACTATCTGTTTATGAAAATGTGTCGGTATAGGATCTAATATACAGGTTGATGAATTTGCAGAAGAGATGAGTGAAATTAGTTCATTCTCTTCAAGAGGAGTAAAGTATTCTAGGTTTGAATCTGACAGGGCTAGGTTAACATCTGTATCAATTATCTGTTCTACCATCCATTCTGCTTATACAGTAGACGCGGTGAAGATGAGGGTCAAATTACAAGGTACATGGACTACAAAGACATTTCCATGTCCTGTGACTGCGTACAACGAGTTGATCACTCTGATCAGCTATTACAATACTATACTACACAGCACAAAACAATGAAGTCGTACAGAAATATTTCTCTACACTGCTTGGACATTGCTCCCACCAATGCTTACCCTGCATGTATGTTTTGTACAGTCTTTTTTTTTTATCTTGCACTGTTTTACTCTGAATGTCCGTCTTTTTTCAGTTATTATTTTGTACTGTTCCTGTTGCAGTTTTACCCTGCATGTATCTTTATCATTAATCTGCATTTATACATAAAATCCTATTAACTATTGGGAAGCTAAACATAAGAATCAGTATGAAACATGAAAAGTTTCTAAAAGTTGCCAAAAAATTAATATTGTGATGTGAAATTATTTTTCCGATTGAAGTTATAAAGGGCTCTGGGGTGTTTTGCTAGGCAGAAGCGTGGAGAGCAGCCCGCCTTGCCACCTCTGCTACTGCCATGGTACGGAATCTGCTGTTGGGCACCTTCGACTTGGAAACTTGACCAAATTAAAAAGGTAGCCATTATTAGTGAGTAAATTCATCGCTTGCTCACTTCTTAATCATATCTTTCCTCTTCTAAAGCCACATTTCAGGGGTATTGCACTGTAGGGTGTGTAGTCCTCTATTTTGTAGAACATATAGTGTTGCAAATAACCTCGTGGCACTAATTGTTGTCGTCTGAAGTTTTAATAAATAATCATTTATTATTATTATACTGTCTTATTATTTTTGTCTTCTCTAGATGCTACATTGAAGTGGCCGGCAGCCACCTGAGGGCATCTCACGGAGCTGGGAAGATCCACAAAATATATTTATTTTTTCCTGTTAATTTTTTTGTCTTATTTTTGTTCATATATGTACATATAATATAGGAAACAGCCAATTTAAATATATGTCACATATGTCTATAGGTACATATATGTACGCATATATGTACATATATAAAATTGGCCGTTTTCCTATATTATATGTACATATATGCGATCATATATATGTACCTATATAGACATATGTGACATATATAAAATTGGCCGTTTTCCTATATGTGCATATGCGTGCATATATGTACCTATATAGACATATATGTGACATATATAATATAGGAAAACGGCCAATTTTATATATGTCACATATGTCTATATAGGTACATATATGTACATATAATATCGGAAAACGGCCAATTTTATATATGTCACATATATTAAAAACCTATATCAAAACCTATATTAAAACATATATGTTTATATAGGTTATTTCCGTGTGGGCCAGTACAAATGAAACAACGTGCAAGCATTAAGCAAAACCTAAAACTAATTTCAGCTTGAGTTGCAATTATTTTACTTACTACAAATTTGGTTTCACTTAACAAAATGATTTCCACCATCAGGATGTATTCCACATAAGGATGTATTAACGACAGCCTTGACCGGTTAACGGCATCACAAACACCTCTTAGGGACATATAGTACTGTAAGCATGGTGCAGAGGTTAAAGACTGGATGCAGTTCTGACTGAGCTGGAATTTATGCTTGTGCTATAACCATGCTAGGACACATTGTAGTAGACCACATTAAGTTGATATTATATTCTTGTAGTACTAACTGTATTTATAGTTTATCAACGTGTCTGTCACATTCAGAGAATTTAGTATAAATACTGGAGTTCTTCACAGCATCGCTCAGTAATGTAAAACATTTTCGCATTGTTGCTTATTTCGAATGACACAGGATGCAGGAAGTGTTTGATAAGCTCCTGGTAAGAGCGTAGTGTGTCGACCAGAAACATTCAGTGTTATAAATAAATGAATAAATAAATAAATAAATAAATAAATCCTTATTTAAATTTGCACATGACGTAATTAAAGCAGCATTTTACTGTAAATCACATCACGGTTTACCGCACTGCATGCACAAATTGGTTGTTGTTGTTATTATTAGTATTTTGCCGAGTAGCAAATCAGCACATGAGCAATCTCCTCCACATGTTTCCTATTACCCAAAGGCATTGCACTACTGTAGATAAACATGCCATGGAAGGAAGCACATGCTAGCTGCTATGCTGCCACCTTTGTCTGTAGTTTAACAGGGGCGACATGGGTTAATTTTGCAGAGGAAACGGTGTGAGAATGATTCCTACAGAGAAAAAAAAAGAAAAATGCCAGGTACTTTCAGAAGTGCAGTTTGAAAAAGAGAAAGGTAATTAAAAGTGTCATTTAGCTGCAAACTAGCTAATTAGAGAGATGCGCAAGAGCCTTGAAGTGTTCAGAGATAATTAAGCCCCTCACAGAGAAAAAACTCCCTTTAGACCTTTAGACTCAAATACATGTAATTTAGAATCCGTTTGAAAATCAATATGCAGAAAAGTGAGCCTCTAGTTGCTAAACAACATGACCATGTGTGTGTTGTAGAATGTTTGTTCGTTAATTCCTTAAGCTGCCACCTTATATTTAAATCCATAGGTGTGCTGGCCTTATTCGACACGCTCCTTCATGATGATTATCTTAATTACTGCAATTGAACTCCTCCACCTTTACCTGCACCCGCTCAGCTTTCAAGCGTCCACTCGCCTTT
The DNA here is from genome assembly GCA_030522415.1 of Channallabes apus. NCBI lineage: Eukaryota > Metazoa > Chordata > Actinopteri > Siluriformes > Clariidae > Channallabes > Channallabes apus. The sequence goes on along the minus strand of CM060125.1, from coordinate 28,073,237 downwards.
ATAGCCTTCCTATGAAGAAAACATTTCAGAACTATGTGAGTCACTCACGTGAGAAAATTCACAAAAGTTTCCCATGTGCTTATATGAAGAATATGTGATCACAAGCTTGATCGTGTATAATCAGCAATCGTTTAAGTAAATGACATCTAAAGCATTACATGTGGAAAAAATATTGTTTAAATTAACGTAAAAATGACTTGATATATAACAAATGTATAAAAATAAAATTTATAAAGTAATACATTGTGCAAATAAAGCACAATTTTAAATGTAAAATTAACATAAAAAAACAAAAAATAAATTAATTGTAAATAAATTGGAATCTGTGAATAAATCATGTAAAAATATATGATCATGTGCTCAAATGTGTAAATAAATAAATAGTCCAAAAAAAAATATGAAAGAAGAATAAACAATCTTTATTTGTGGAAAATGTCACATAAATAAATTGTGTGGAGAAAAATCACACGAATTGTGAAATCATTTTACATGTGAAAATTAACAAATCTGTTAAATATGTTATGAACTAACCCAAAGAGACCAGAAAAACCTTAGCTTTAGCGGTTAGCCCTTTGTAGCGTGACTGGTAAACCCAAACGCGGAGAGACACGAATAGGCAGGATAATCACACGATTTGGTATAAGGACTCTCACACACAATGAGCAAGGGAAAGACATAATCTAGCTCGCGTCCTATAAACATACACTCAATCTGAAAGCAAACCCAATAAAGTGAGTACTCACGAAATGGCGAACGATTCCGAAGCGTCATGGGTCAAACTCAATGACTGAGCATTGTACTGTGGTTTGTTTACCTCTTTTATGCTTCCTGGTTCGCGACCGCATTACTTCCGGGTCCTAGTGCCGGTCGCGGACTGAGTGTACATGACAAAATATAGTTAGTATGTGTTAATATTGCATGTAAAAAGAGAAAATCATGTGAAAAAAGTATTTGTAAAATCTGGTGTGAAAGAGTGGTGAAATGTGTTTCCAATGTTTTGTTCACAGCCTAATAATGTGCAAATTCATGTCACTTTGATGTTGTTACCTTGCTACATTATTTCATGGTCTTTATGTTTCACATTTGTATTGTTTACCATTCCATTACAACTTCATGTAAAAATACTGTAAATTAATCAAGTAAAAATAAATAATGTATATAAAGAATGTGAAGTTCTAAAGACATCTACTACATGATGTGCTGTGTGTCAAAAACAGAATAGAAAGGCACTACCACATGCCCCTATACAGTATATATATATATATATATATATATATATATATATATATATATATATATATATATATATATATATATATATATATATAGGGACATGTGGCACTTAGGCACTTAGGCAACCATTTTAACTAATCTGTTTTCGACAGAATCTGCCACTTTCTAGAAACTTTTATCAGCAGAGCACGAGACACTCCCCCTGAGCAGTACTATACGTTACACACTGCCATTTTCATCCTGACATTTTGCCACGATGCTTCATGTTCATTCATGTCTGCATGCTGAGAGGCTGAACAAATGTTGTCTCCATTATACACCCGAAGCAATCCTAGAACATGACACTAACATAACTAGAATACAATCATGGTATACATGAAGGGGGAAGAAAAAGGTGCAAGCGACCGTACAATGTGAACACAGACACAAAGTTACTTTTTATATGCCAAACAGTTGATGAACTGTTTAGGGACTTTAAATACTGTAACCAACAAAAAAAAATATATATATATATATCTAAAAGAAAATAATAAAAATCTGGGCAAGAACAGCCAGAATTGTTCAAGTACAAGTCAACATGGTTATGTCACAGAAAGCAAAACAGTGCTAACTCGAATGCTCCAAATGCACTGTTTCAGGGTTATAGAAATGGGATACTGCTTACCCATGAAAAAAAAAAAAAAAAGAAGAGCAAGAATATCTTCCAAAGATAAAGGGTATCTTCTTATATGAAATTTTAATTGGATTGTTTAAATCCAAGGTGGCACGGTGGTGTAGTGGTTAGCACTATCGCCTTGCACCTCCAGGGTCCAGGTTTGATTCCCGTCTCTGTGTGCATGGAGTTTGCATGTTCTCCCCGTGCTTGGTGGGTTTCCTCCGGGTACTCCGGTTTCCTCCCACAGTCCAAAGATATGCAGGTTAGGCTAATTGGCGTTCCTAAATTGCCCGTAGTGTGTGATTGGGTGTATGTGTGTGTGCCCTGTGATGGATTGGCACCCTGTCCAGGGTGTACCCCGCTTTGTGCCCAAAGTCTCCTGGGATAGGCTCCAGGTCCCCCGCGAAATCCATCCGAATAAGAAAAAATGTTAAAAGGGCAAAAAGCAAGGATTTTTTTTTTTTTGCCACATCTTTTTGTTTGCAAGATCGTCTTCATTGTCTTCACGTTTAGAAGGCTAGTAAGCAGTTGCCACAATACTCTAAATCTGATTATTTGTGGTAACAGCACATCCTGAATAGATCTAAACCTTTTATAGCACAGCAGTGTGATGATGATTTTTTTTTACACAATAAACCACAGCGCCATTGTTTAAAATTTTTTTTTATTTATGGTTACTTTGATGAAGGATCTAGTCATTTTACCAAGAAACACCCAAGCCCTCCATTTTAAAGACTTTCCCATGCTGGAAATATCTTTTTTTTCTTCACTGTTACAAACCACTGATACTGGAGAAAAAAATCTTTGTCCAGAAACATTCAGGAAATTAACGATTCCAAGTTTATCTTTGTTAAATAACAGCACGTTTTACTTTAAACTGTTTATTATTAGCGCTAGAATATGTTGCGGCATCTGCTATTAAAATACCTGTGAAAAGTGTAACTATAGAAACAAGACTGTACATATATATATTTATAGGAACAACTGTGTTGCTATAAACGTTTTGTTAGAAAAATGCTGAAAAATTATGCAATGTTGTTAATTTTGTTTTCGCTTATATGTGCTCCATGTACTGCATATGGAATAATAAAATTTTTGATATTTATACATTATATAAATTGTTGCTAATAATGTACCCAACAATGGTTAGTAAATGTTTAACTGCAAATGTTTAACTCAGTTGATGTCAGAGAGAGCATGAGAGAGAGAGAGAGAGAGAGAGAGAGAGTTGATGATTTGAAATTCTTAATGGAGATGTTGACCAGTAAAAACACAACTGTTTACTTTCAATTGTTTATCTTCTGTGCTAATCCATAAACTACTGTCTCTGATTACACACACCGCTCACACCAGCAGCCACGTAAAAAGCCTTCACTCATTCCCCGTATCATGATTCCAACCTCCAGGTTTTATCCCCTCAAGCTGTCAGAGAGAAATCTATTCTGCATTTTTATACATGGAATATAAAGCAGTTAATGAATTTATCAGTCAGCATGGGATTGATTACTGACTGGTTTGCTCATTAATTTCATAACATTTCAATTCAAGGTAACTTTATTGCCATGATTGCATGAAGTAGAATATTGCAGAGCAAGACTCTAAAGTTGAGCGGACCACGCTGAGCAATACTAATCACTAATCAAGATTCCAAATAAACAGTAATAAATCGAATAAAAGAAGGTAAGGTAAAACAGGATTTAGTATGTATATATTTCACCAAGAATCAAATTTCAAACTTGCTTAGCTATAATTAAGCATAATATACTGTAATGAAGCAGAAAGATGATACACATCGTATAGTATGGTAGCCAGGCAACGAAACACCCAGTGCACCACAGCCTGCCATGCATGGAGACCTCAAAAGAGTTCAAAGTTGCTGACCTGTCCCCTGACCTCCCCAGAACCCAATCCAATCAAGCACCCATGCGATATGTCAAACAAATAAATCTAAGTCATAGCAGTACCACCCAGAATCCATAGCTAACCTTGTGGTGCCAGACACCACAGCATACCTCCAGAGGTTTTGTGGAGTCATGCACCAAGGGGTCATCGCTGTTTCGGCAGCATAAAGGGAATATTACTAGCCATAATGTTTTGCTTTGTAATGTCATGGCCGGTTGGTGAATGTCCTTATCATTAATTCATCCTGTGTAGCTGTAATTGCATTCTGATTAGAGTGATAGTGTTCCCGATGCCTTTTCCAGGAATGCTGGACAGGTTGAAAAACATATGGAATAATTTTCTAGTCAATTGCAGAGCCCAACTCCACATACACTCTCAACATAGTAATTTATAGTTGTCAATCTACCAGCTGGTACTTTTGGGAGCTTTTGGGAGGTGGAAGGAAACCAGAGAACCCAGGAAACCAGAGAACCCAGAGGAAACTTATGTGAAAGAGAGTATTAACTCCAGGAAAGGATAAAACCAGACTACAAGCTACACTGCCAATGATCAGGCAGTGTAATTGTTTTTTTTTGTTTGTTTGTTTTTTAAACTGCAGAAAAGGCTATTCCAATTTTTCATAGTAATTTTCACTAAGACACTGTGTACATTCATCCAGCAGATCCTTAATCCACACGGATTTGGTATCTCTCATTAAAACTGGGAATGAAGTGTACTGTATGGTTATGAAATGCTGAAAATTGAAGGCACTTGATGTTAGTAATTAAAGTTACTGCACAGGACTAATCCTCTTTAAAAAGCCGCCCACTTCAGAAGTGGATGCAAAGTCATTAAGGCAAAAAAAAAAAAAAAAACGTCTTAGACAGTGATTTATGCCTGTATTAACCCCGTTCAGGGAGTGGTGTGTGTGTGTGTGAGGAAAAATCAGTTCTTATTTTTTGTTGAAGTAACCATAAGTAAGTTAGGGTATTTTTTCTCTGTTGAAGAGCAGCATGGTAGTGCAATGTGTGGCATTGTCCATTCATGGCTCCAGGATCCCAGCGACAATGAAGAGTTCTCTGCATACCCATATGAGCCTTCATCATGTTTTCTGTCTCCCTACTGTATATGAACTCCCTGACATATTTTTAGGTTGAAGGGCTTTTCAGAACTGCCACAACATTGAAATCTATGCATGATGGTCTGCAACCCATCGCAGTTTGTACAGTATGCCTGCTTCACACTGGAATAGGCTCCAGATCAACTGTAAGCCCAGCCAGATTAAAGCAATTACTGAAAATGATGACAAGCCTCAAGTATCAGTCATAATGATAAAATCACTGAGAGGTGAAGTGAATAAAATTGATTATCCTGTTACAATAGAACCTGTAAAGAGGTGGGGTATACTGTATTAGGCAACAAGCAAACTTTCCGTTCTCAGAATTGATGTGTAGGAATCAGAAATACGGGTAAGTGTACAGTAAGTAGCTGATAGACTTTAACAAGACAACTTGTAATTGGTAGATGAGTGAGTCAGATGAGCAACTTTTGTATAAATTGCACAAATTGAAAAGGTCCATGCTGGTTGTCCGAACACATTGCATCACAGCTGTGTATGGCGTTTTGTAGCTGAAGACCATTCAGGGTTTTCATGCTGTCTTGTGATCACCATGAAAAGCACGTACAATGGGAACATGAGCAACAGAAATGGACCATGAAGCAACAAAAGAAGGTGTCCTGGTCTAATTAACTTTTTTGTACTTTCTTTACATGGCCATGTGGGCCAAGTTGCTTATCTGGGGAAGATATGGCCTCAGGTATGGGAAGAAGGCAAGCTGATGGAGGCAGCATGATATTTTTGGTAATGTTCTTTTTCGGAAACCTTTGGTCCTGCCATTTATGTTGATGTTGCTTTGATATGTACCATCTCCCTAAACACTGTTGCTGACCAAGTGTAATGGTCTTCCCTGATGGCAATCGCCTCTTTCACAGAATAATTAACCCTGACACACTATAAGACCTGGTTAGGAATGGTTTGAGGATGATGTTCAAGATGTTGACTTGTCCTGCAAGTGCCTCGGATCGCAGCCTGATCAAGCATCTGTGGCATGTGCTGGAAAAACCAGTTTGATCCATGAAGGGCCTGTTTGTGGACTTCCAGGGATTAAAGGATTTGCTGCTAATGCCCTGGTGCTGGATACCACAGCACCCCTTTAGAGGTCTTGCGGGGTCCGGGCCTTGATGGCTCTGAACTGGTTAGGAGGCACAAGGGGGACCTGCACAATATTAGGCAAGTGGTTTCAATGTACTGTAATGGATGATGGTTATATCCAAGGATGTGACCTGAAATCTATTTTCAAGTCACAAACAATGAAGCCATTTTGCTGCTAAAAGGGTAAACATGAAAAAGATTTAAATTTTAAATGCCTCTCATGGCATGCATGTAATTGTGTAGCCATGATTAACTTTTTTTTTTTATTATTTAAACCACACAGTAAGCTATGTCTGTGTCAAAATTGAGTGAAGACATGCTGTGACAATGCTCTCAGCAAATCATGAGCAGTGAATTAATGATCAATAACCATGATAAGCACTTTGAGAATCTCGCTACAGGGGTGCAAATGAAACCTGTCGTTAAAAGACACCACTTTAATGCTGATCCGATAAACAAAGACTTGCTGTCACAGATAGTAAATCGAGTGGTGTGGAGATGTGAAGCTGTAACCTCATAAGTAATAATGCTATCGAGGAAAAACAAAGTCCTTGCTCACGGTACCGAGACGTAAACATCCTTGTAAAGGGCAACAGTAAACAGGGCTCACCTGCTGTGAACCTAAACATTACTGAAAAACAATGAGAGCGTAACGACCTCCGAGTGCATTCGTCTGGGTAAAGAGCTCAGAAAGCAGGCCGTTTATCCTGCTTTCCAGCTCTGCAATGTGAAATGGAGTGCTCCGGGAGTAGAAAATAAAGAAAGATGCAGGACGACAAATAGGCTTTTTATTTGTCATCTATTCTGACCATATAAAGCAGGAATTCACTTGTGAACTCCGCGTCCTGGAAGACTATAACATTTTGTGAGCAACTTAATAAAGCCGTGATAGGAGAAAGCCACGAAAGTAGAACTTAATTCAATTTCTTCTGGGAATACTTCCTGCCTAGAGAGGTCGAGTTTAGAGTGCACTCCTTATCTGTAAAGTGCACTGAATTTAAAAGTACTGTCATGTGATTTAACATACTGTATGTTGTCTACTGCATAAAGGCAAATATCACTTCTGGAACAAATCAAAATGTGGAAATAAATTACAGCATGGCCTCAAAAAAAGAAAAAAAAATATTTCAGTTTCTCAGTGCTGAAGTGGTATGCTCAGGGAGGAAAAATGAGCTGGTTTAAAATCAAAAGGAAAGAAATAAAAGAGAGCAGTGCAAATTCTCCTGTAAAGTAGTGCAAGTGCGAAGGAGAACACATGCAAGTCAGAGAGAAACAGACAGAACTATTCGAAACAAAAACACTCCTGCTGCTTTGTTTTGTCTGAAATATCTGATCAGACAAAATTTATAGACCGTATTTTATACAGAAATAATGCTCATGTTTAGTTTGGACTAAAGAAACATTAATGTGTTTTAAGTATAAAGGTTCAAAACCTGTTATTATAAGATGTGTATTTGCACTAGCACTTTGGATGTTTGAACACTCTAAAATGTACTAACTGATGTAACTAACCTGGCAGTACAGAGGTGTTGTGGTTAATATTGTGGCGTCACGTACAGGATCGAGGGTCCGAGCTCTGCCTTCGAGTCTGCATGTATGGAGACTGCTTCCACAGTCCAAAGACAAATATTGTGGAGGTTATTCGACACTTCCAGATTCCCGATAATGTGTGAGTGGATGTGTGTTTGTGCCCCGAGATGGCTTGGCAACCTGTCTGGTGTACCCTGCCTCAGATAGCTGCCAGCTTTTCAGTTATTTATTTGTAAAAAATGTTTGGAATCATGTATGATTTTCATTCCACTTCTCACATGTACGCCACTTTGTATTGGTCTTTCACGTGGAATTCCAATAAAACTGATTCATGTTTGTGGCTGTAATGTGACAAAATGTGGAAAAGTTCAAGGGGGCCGAATACTTTTGCAAGCCACTGTAATTAGCTCAACAGAAAGTAAAGTGTGTGTGTAGACAAGTTAGGTGCACAACTGTGATTGTTAGGTGTACCACATCCTCTTACATGCCTACCAGAGGGTGAAAAATATGGGCCTTCTATTCATCGTTTTTTTTTCTCCATTTTTTTTTCAAAAGTTTACTATTTTCCCAAACAAAAGTAAAAAATAAATAAATAAATAAATGTCAGGAGAGATTTTCCAGAGCTATAAGGCGTCGACCATAGCCACTGTGCAAATAGGTATTAATGTTAGCTTAAAAAAAATCTGTTTTATTATCTCCAGAGCGGTTCCAGTCGCGGGGGACCTGGAACTATCCCAGGAGACTTCAGGCACTAGGCGGGGTACACCCTGGACAGGGTGCAAATCCATCGCAGGGCACACACACATACACACACCCAATCACACACTATGGGCAATTTAGGAACGCCAATTAGCCTAACCTACATATCTTTGGACTGTGGGAGGAAACCGGAGTACCCGGAGGAAACCCACCAAGCACGGGGAGAACATGCAAACTCCATGCACACAGAGACGGGAATCGAGCCTGGCCGGGGAATCGAACCCAGACCCTGGAGGTGCAAGGCGACAGTGCTAACCACTACACCACCACGCCGCTCTTAAAGCATAGAGTATGTAAATATTTTAATTCATTATCAACATCTTTTTTCTCTTTCTAGATCTGTTCATACAGTTATATTGTATATTGTGGCTCAGGTCACCTCACATTTCCAATAGGGGTTTAAGAGATCAAATCTCACCCCCTAAATCTATGTGTGTGGTGGGTTTACTAGGCACACTAGTTTCCTCCCACAGTCCTGCTGTGTAGGCAATGTACTGTAGTTGATCAATGGATAAAGTATGGAACTTTTACATAAAATAGTACCACACAGTCTTCTCTTTAACCTAAGTTTCTAAAAGCACTTTATTGGTTAAATGTTTAAGGCTATGATTAAGGCTACAATGCAGCACAGTAGCTTAGTGGGTAGCATTGTCGCCTTGCAGCTCCAGTGTATGAGTTCGATTCCCGATCTGTGCGCATGAAGTTTGTATGTTTTCCTCCAACAGTCCATAGACATGCAGACTAGGCTCGTAGTGTGTGTGTGTGTGCCCTGCGATAGACTGGCACCTTGTCCAGGGTGTACTCTGCGTCATGACCTAAGTCTCCTGAAATATGCTACAGGCCCACCCACGACCCTGTATACAGGAAAAGGGGTACTGTATATCTGAAATGTTGAATAGATAGATAGATAAATAGAAACTTCATTGAATCCAAAGGAATTTCCACATGTATGACACAATGCATAAAATTCTAAGCCTTAAGTGAATGCACAGAAATTCATGTTTTGTTTTGTTTTTATATTCCATAAGCTCTTTATCATAGTCATGATTGTAGTGTGGGAATACACTCTTAATGTGGTGCTGGTGGTTAATTGTAGGATATTACACACAGTCACACACAAGGGCAATTTAATGCAGCCAATCTACTTGCCCACCGGCATGTTTTTATTTTTCCCTTCCAACATCCATCATCAGTAAATCAATTAACAATAACCTTTTGATCCGTTTGCAGGTACAGAAAACATTTTTGCAATGTGTAATTGATGCAGACATACACGAGTCTGTTTAAACAGCTGCCTCAGTCTCAATGCCAGAACTTGGTGCTTTATTGGCTTCCCAGGTGTTGGGGTAACACGTGCCATGTTTGTAGCACGTGTGGAAACGTCTTAGGCTGTCGACTGCTTGATCTATTAAATAGATCCAAGCAATCTTTTTTGACTTCAGAGTGGTACAAATAAAATGCTGGTTTTATCCTCCTCAATATAAATTAACTTTATCACATCTTTACCATACCCACAAACAGAACGTGAGTCGTAATTCACTGATAGCACTTGGCCCAAAGATGGCTACAGATGCGAGCATGCATATTCACAGGTTCATGGCATCACGTAAGCTCTTTCGAAATGCAATCAAGCAGCTCACTCTTCACCCAGAGATCTGACAGTATGTGTCTGAACTCAAAGTCAAAAAGGACAAACAATGCTAGCATCTGCCTTGTATTCAATTACCACACTGGGAGAGAAAAAGCTTGGTTTATTCATACAGAAGAAAAGTGGACGTCAAGCTCAGCACTAATACACATCAAAAACAGGGCAAAAGCCGAGCGCAACGTGGGATTTCTGAAAAAGCCTGGAAAGAAAAAAAGTCTATGTAACTAAAAAACAAATCCAACAAAACAGCTGCCCATGGGCTACCATTCTTTATCCCTACACTACTCTAAGCTATGGTTCTCACCACAGGGGCCATACTGCTCATGTTATAAGTGCTAGCATAGATTAAATGAATGATTGATTAGCCGGAGTGACGTGGAGATAAACTGCAGCTGGTCTGAGACCAGGAGAAATGAACAAGCAGATGTTTTAAGGAGTCAACACTTTCCTCTCCATTTGTTGCACTTGATCTGCAGCCTTCCTTCCAGGAGATCTAGGAGGATCAGGGGCTTAGAGGCGCGCAGTGCAAACGTGGGTGCTAAACAGCAAAGTAAGGAGTGTGTGAGAAACTCTGGCACAGCCAGCTTCAGTAAGTCAATCCAGCAATCCTACGTAATACGTGCTGTCCGTGAGCGGTGTGGTGCTAAATATACGAGCGGGCTGCGGTTTTAGCTTCCTGTTTTTTTCTTGCTTTTCTGGCACAACTTTATAGTTCTGGCCAATAACTTTATTTAGTAAAGCTGTGTCACATTTATTTACAGTATTTTTTTAATTACTTTTTTTTTAACCTGAAACAAAATGTGCAAAATAACATAAACTTGACGGATTAATCCTTATTTAAATTCTAAATATACAATAATTGAACTACTGAATGAGTAATCTGATGAGTTTAGAGGCATTCCACGAGTAGTGATATAGAGCATAACAGCACTATACATATCACTCGGTGTCAGAGGTGTCACAGCATGAGCGAAAGTATCTTGGTCCGGTCTGCAGGACTAGAAAGAGGAAAGAGCAGCCGTCTGTCAAAATCCAAATTCATGGGGAACTTTCAGTAAGAAAACACATCTAATGACGTTATGTCATCCTAAATAAGACTTTGACTACTTATTAATTGCTTATACTTTAAGTCGTTCTGATTCGCCTCTGAACTATTTATACTGTTCTGTTCATCAGTTACAATACTAACTAGGTTCTGGCACACGGTTGATTTCCAAATCCCTCTCTAACTCCTGATCAAGGGCACTACTTGGTGTGTGAAACAAGGGATATACCCTACATAGCGCATTAACTCTAATTGGCATTCAATCCCAAAAACCTGGAAGTTATATTGTAAATCGGAATAAGTGGACATACTGTATAAAACAAATCCCGTAAGTTTCTCAGGACTGTCCACCAAATCCATGATTTATTCTCCTCAACTTTTCCCCATACAGTACCGGTAAGATTTTAAAACTACTTTTACCAGGTTGATTACACTAACTGGTGGTCGTGGAAGGATACGTGTTCGCGTAACAAAGTAACTGGTTAAATAAACAACCAAATCATAATCTGTTCATAATAAATGGTGTCTGTGGAGTCATTGTAAAAAACAACAAACACTCGAGGTCATGCTGTTGTAGTGTATAATAAGGCGTATAATATGCTACTATTCACTACAACATCGCTTCCTCTTGTGTGATATTGCTTAATTAACTTTTCAATCAATTACATGATGTGCCAATCAGCTACAGCATTGTTCACGTGATCACAATAGGCACTCGCCCTATGTGTAACTTAACATAAAACTTTGGAGCGAAACCTAGAATTTAAGTTGTTTTTTTTCTTAAGTAGCTGGATTTCCATGAATACCAAATTTCTTGTGTCAGTGCCCTTGCAAATCATTTATGAATAAATTTGTTTTTATGCAGTTTGATGAATGAAGCCAACATTTATTGCACAAACCTAACCAAATTGCTCTTGCTAATCAAGATTCTGCTGAATTCAATTCTCAATTAAGAGGAGCAGGTTTATTCTTCAACCATGCACAAAAACGAATCTGAAGTGTTGAGAGACATTTTGACCCTATTTAAAAGGGGCAAATAATATGGCTTTGATGCAGAAATGCTGTGTTCGTGTGGGCATGCTGTTTCCCACAAAGAGAAACTCAATGCTATTGATTTCCCTGCATGTGATTCTACAGTAAAAGGCACGAGCTGACTTACAGCAACCGCTGCATAATGGACCGAAGCCTAAAGCCTCCACGCGCAGTAGATCCAGACACATGGCTAACGTTTTTTAAACAATATGGCTTGCTGTTCTTATCTTTGCCCTAAAATCAGCAAATATGTAACAAAAGGGCTTCGATTGTGATCCTTTAGGTCCACTTTGGCGAACCGAAGGCACCAATTTAAAAGCACTGACATTACCGGCACTATAGTCCGGTCAACAAAAGTGATTTTAGTCCTGCTACATAATCACACTTGGCTTCTCCCAAAGGAATAATAAAGTCAAGCCCAAGCTGCTGGACTGGAAATTTAGTCTGGGAGTGTTAATCTTAGTGGGAAAGGTTGAAGATGATGTTCTAAAAAAAAAGAAAGAAAGAAAAAGAAGATGAAAGTTGCCTAGGAGAAACCTGTGAAAGCAGAAAAAGCCTGAAGTAGACTGAGAAAAAAAAAAGATATGTGAAGGAATTAACACTCTGTCAAGTGAGGAAAAAATATAATACAGTTTGGTTTAGTGCTATGAATAAAGAACAGAGAGTACATGAGAACTCTGAGCTACTGGCCTACAGCTCACACACAACTACACACTCGCAGATGCTGCAGGAGTACATTTTTAACCCACTAAGGTCATGCACATTGATCTGTAAAAGCAGAATGTGCTAAGGGAGTTAGAAGGTTAGCTTACACTGACCGCAGCATCTGTAATCAGAAATAAAGCTGCCAAGCTCATTGTACACCAAACATACAACATGCTGTACACAGCACAATTCAGACAAATAGCAGCCAGTGGCATATACAGTATACAGTATCAGTATCATGTTGTACTATATATATAAAACAATATGGAGTGCAACGAAATACTAATTATTAGCACGCTTATGGTTTAAATCATATCAAGCTGCATAAAAACTCATAGGAACAATGCTGCATATGAAAATCTATACATGCAAGTGAATTTATGGAAGTAAAAGATGGTCCTGTTCTCGGCTGATGCAGAATGATTGCAGTTGCTCGATAGTTATTATGAGCCTCCAATAACGAACTGGAATCCATATTAGCTTAAGCATATCTATTATACTAAACTTCTAGTCTCATACGGTATGATGCAGTTCAATCCCTGCTATCCGTTTTCACCCAAATGAGGATGGGTTCTAGGGCTGCACAATATATAGAAAAATTATCGTTATCGCGATACTGGTATACGCAATATCTGTATCGCAAAGAATTGCGATAAATGAAATCGAAAAAGTAATGCTTGAAAGTAATTCATATTGTGTTGGCAGGTTTATAGTAACAGCAAACCAGAAATCAGAATATCTGCTGAGGGTTTTAAGTCATTCATAGTGTCTAAATATTTGCAACTTCCTTGACATATAGTTTCTTTTTAGCCTGAATTAGATTTAATTACATCAGACGAATATCTACGTATTACTTGTTTATTTTAGTATCATCATTACATATATAAATGATAAAAAAAATAGGCAATAATAATTAAAAAATGCATTTCTCTAGGGAAATTTTATATCGCAAGAAATATCGTTATCGCAATATTCAAAAACATATCGCATATTTTCCTAATATCGTGCAGCCCTAATGGGTTCCCTGTTGAACCTGGTTCCTCTCAAGGTTTCTTCCTACTGCCAACTCAAGGGGGTTTTTCCTTGCCACTGTCAACGTCGTCCTCAGCTTGCTCATCAGGGACAATCATTTCATTTTAATTTATACACATTCACATTACACACAAACTTAAATAGTTTATTTGATCATGTAAAGCTGCATTTTCATTGACAATGTCAATCGAATACAAATAAAATTTAATTAAATTTAAGGAAAATACGAACATTGGCATCCAACAAACTACAGTACGCTGTCAATTACAAACAAATGTAGTCAAAATCTAGCTAAAAGCAGTAATTTCTTAGTACTGACTTAAAGGAAAAAATAAAAACGATTCAAGATGAAAGAAATGGTGCCGCTTAAAGGAGGGAGCAGCTGATGTGTTTCAGTGGCTGAGTTGCATCATTGCTAGATTTCTTCCACCCATGTTGTGCTTTAGTGATCATTTTATTATTCACAATCTACTGATCTAACTATCTACTATCTAACCCTCTACCTAACCCTAACCCTACTTTTATGGCGTCCTGTGTCAGGTGATAATTATAAATCAGCTGAATTTGTTTTTTGATCATGTGGCCCGAAATCATTTTCCCAACATAATCATGATGAATGCTCGAGGCAGTGGCAGCTCCGGCGGTTAAGGCCCCGGATTGCTGACCGGAGGGGCAATGGTTTGAGCCACACCACTGCCCATTGTCACGTTTCCCCTTACTGCTGTGTCTGTGTCGGCCGTGTTGGCGAGGCATGATCGCAGAGGCAAGCTGACGGTTAACAAAGTTCTTTATTTTTTAAATCAAACAAAACATAAACATAAAACACTCCAACACAAACTAAACTTTCTGTAACGGTTGCTAGACGCCTGACTGGAGTTCAGCCAGGCTATTTAAAGAACTAAACAAAACTAATTATCAAATTAACTTCCCTCGGTTCAGGTGAGCTTCTACGTCACCTGACCGAGGTGCAAACTGGGAAATGAAGTGAAACTTAACTCAAAACAAAACTACAACTCAAGAATCCAACAAAAAATACAAATGGCGTTCTGGCGCCATCTAGGGGTTAACCGTTACATTACCCCCCCTCTAAAAAATGCTCCTCCCGGAGCATCACCGGAGGCCCCGGACACCCAACCCAATGTTCTACCTTTAGCCTCCTATCCAGGAGGCTGGGTGACGGGGCTGGAGGCATGCTCTGCGGCTGCTGGGCTGGAAGCATGCTCGGCGGCTGCAGAGCTAGAGAAGCGCTCGGCTGCTGCTGAGCTGGAGAAGCGCTCGGCGGCTGCTGAGCTGGAGAAGCGCTCGGCTGCTGCTGAGCTGGAGAAGCGCTCGGCTGCTGCTGAGCTGGAGAAGCGCTCGGCTGCTGCTGAGCTGGAGAAGCGCTCGGCTGCTGCAGAGCTGGAGAAGCGCTCGGCTGCTGCAGAGCTGGAGAAGCGCTCGGCTGCTGCAGAGCTGGAGAAGCGCTCGGATGCTGGAGAGCTGGAGAAGCGCTCGGATGCTGCTGAGCTGGAAGCGTGCTCGGATGCTGCTGAGCTGGAGAAGCGCTCGACGCAGGCGTTGGAGCGGTCACTGCGCTCGACGCAGGCGTTGGGGCGGTCACTGCGCTCGACGCAGGCGTTGGGGCGGTCACTGCGCTCGACGCAGGCGTTGGGGCGGTCACTGCGCTCGGCGCAGGCGTTGGGGCGGTCACTGCGCTCGACGCAGGCGTTGGAGCGATCACTGCGCTCGACGCAGGCGTGGGAGCGGTCACTGCGCTCGTAGACGGCGTGGGAGCGGTCACTGCGCTCGTAGACGACGTGGGAGCGGTCACTGCGCTCGTAGACGGCGTGGGAGCGGTCACTGCGCTCGTAGACGGCGTGGGAGCGGTCACTGCGCACGTAGACGGCGTGGGAGCGGTCACTGCGCTCGTAGACGGCGTGGGAGCGGTCACTGCGCACGTAGACGGCGTGGGAGCGGTCACTGCGCTCGTAGACGGCGTGGGAGCGGTCACTGCGCTCGTAGACGGCGTGGGAGCGGTCACTGCGCTCGTAGACGGCGTGGGAGCGGTCACTGCGCTCGTAGACGGCGTGGGAGCGGTCACTGCGCTCGTAGACGGCGTGGGAGCGGTCACGGCGCTCGTAGACGGCGTGGGAGCGGTCACTGCGCTCGTAGACGGCGTGGGAGCGGTCACTGCGCTCGTAGACGGCGTGGGAGCGGTCACTGCGCTCGTAGACGGCGTGGGAGCGGTCACTGCGCTCGTAGACGGCGTGGGAGCGGTCACTGCGCACGTAGACGGCGTGGGAGCGGTCACTGCGCTCGTAGACGGCGTGGGAGCGGTCACTGCGCTCGTAGACGGCGTGGGAGCGGTCACTGCGCTCGTAGACGGCGTGGGAGCGGTCACTGCGCTCGTAGACGGCGTGGGAGCGGTCACTGCGCTCGTAGACGGCGTGGGAGCGGTCACTGCGCTCGTAGACGGCGTGGGAGCGGTCACCGCGCTCGTAGACGGCGTGGGAGCGGTCACTGTGCACGTAGACGGCGTGGGAGCGGTCACTGCGCTCGTAGACGGCGTGGGAGCGGTCACTGCGCTCGTGGACGGCGTGGGAGCGGTCACTGCGCTCGTAGACGGCGTAGGAGCGTGCAGTGCGCTCAATGATGGGTCCACGACGTTCTCAAAGCCGGGGGGCGGCGGCAGAACAGGTGTGTCGGTCAGCGGCTGCTCACCCGCCGGCTCGCTGTCCTCAAAGCCGAAAGGCGGCGTCAGAACAGGTGCGTCGGTCAGCGGCTGCTGACACGCTGGCTCGCTGTCCTCGAAGCCGGGAGGCGGCGGCAGGACGGGTGCGTCGGTCAGCTGCTGCTGACACGCTGGTTCGCTGTCCTCGAAACCGGGAGGCGGCGGCAGAACGGGAGCGTCGGTCAGCTGCTGCTGACACGCTGGTTCGCTGTCCTCGAAACCGGGAGGCGGCGGCAGAACGGGAGCGTCGGTCAGCTGCTGCTGACACGCTGGTTCGCTGTCCTCGAAACCGGGAGGCGGCGGCAGAACGGGAGCGTCGGTCAGCTGCTGCTGACACGCTGGTTCGCTGTCCTCGAAACCGGGAGGTGGCGGCAGAACGGGTGCGTCGGACAGCGGCTGCTGACACGCTAGCTCGCTGTCATCGATGCTGGAAGGCGGCGGCAGGATGAGTGCATTGCATAGCGGCTGCTGACATGCCTGCTCGCTGCTGAGCGTTGGCGAGGGAGGCGAAAGCTCCGAGACCGCTTCGCGGCCATCCCGGAAGTGGAGGATCAGCTGCTGGAGCTCCTTCACCTGCTCCTGCATTCCTCTCACCTGCTCCGGAATCCACCACATGAGCTCCTTGTGCTGCTGCTCCGCCTGGGGTTCTCTTTCCCCCTCGTCACCGCCGTACTTGGGCTTCCTCGCCCTTCTCTTCCGGCCGGTGCGGGGAACCACGTGACCCCGTGCCGCATCGCCCCTGAATGGCGTCCGCCGAATGGCGAGCCTGCAGCCCTCCCAGCTTTGTGGTGTCTCTCTCTCTCTCTCCTCGCTGCTCTCTCGCAGGTGCTCCTGCTCCTCCAGCAATCTGTACTCGCAGCTGCGGTACATCTCCTCCTCGTCCTCTACCAGCCCGATGTTATAGTCCCAGCCGTAGTCCTCCTCCTCGCTGTCCCGCCAGTTCGCCAGCTCGGGCAAGATGGCCACTGCGCCCCCCCCAAAAAACTTCAGGAGGGGATCCTCCGCCATGCCTCTTGGTTGGTCTAGCAATCTGTCACGTTTCCCCTTACTGCTGTGTCTGTGTCGGCCGTGTTGGCGAGGCATGATCGCAGAGGCAAGCTGACGGTTAACAAAGTTCTTTATTTTTTAAATCAAACAAAACATAAACATAAAACACTCCAACACAAACTAAACTTTCTGTAACGGTTGCTAGACGCCTGACTGGAGTTCAGCCAGGCTATTTAAAGAACTAAACAAAACTAATTATCAAATTAACTTCCCTCGGTTCAGGTGAGCTTCTACGTCACCTGACCGAGGTGCAAACTGGGAAATGAAGTGAAACTTAACTCAAAACAAAACTACAACTCAAGAATCCAACAAAAAATACAAATGGCGTTCTGGCGCCATCTAGGGGTTAACCGTTACATTACCCCCCCTCTAAAAAATGCTCCTCCCGGAGCATCACCGGAGGCCCCGGACACCCAACCCAATGTTCTACCTTTAGCCTCCTATCCAGGAGGCTGGGTGACGGGGCTGGAGGCATGCTCTGCGGCTGCTGGGCTGGAAGCATGCTCGGCGGCTGCAGAGCTAGAGAAGCGCTCGGCTGCTGCTGAGCTGGAGAAGCGCTCGGCGGCTGCTGAGCTGGAGAAGCGCTCGGCTGCTGCTGAGCTGGAGAAGCGCTCGGCTGCTGCTGAGCTGGAGAAGCGCTCGGCTGCTGCTGAGCTGGAGAAGCGCTCGGCTGCTGCAGAGCTGGAGAAGCGCTCGGCTGCTGCAGAGCTGGAGAAGCGCTCGGCTGCTGCAGAGCTGGAGAAGCGCTCGGATGCTGGAGAGCTGGAGAAGCGCTCGGATGCTGCTGAGCTGGAAGCGTGCTCGGATGCTGCTGAGCTGGAAGCGTGCTCGGATGCTGCTGAGCTGGAGAAGCGCTCGACGCAGGCGTTGGAGCGGTCACTGCGCTCGACGCAGGCGTTGGAGCGGTCACTGCGCTCGACGCAGGCGTTGGGGCGGTCACTGCGCTCGACGCAGGCGTTGGGGCGGTCACTGCGCTCGGCGCAGGCGTTGGGGCGGTCACTGCGCTCGACGCAGGCGTTGGAGCGATCACTGCGCTCGACGCAGGCGTGGGAGCGGTCACTGCGCTCGTAGACGGCGTGGGAGCGGTCACTGCGCTCGTAGACGACGTGGGAGCGGTCACTGCGCTCGTAGACGGCGTGGGAGCGGTCACTGCGCTCGTAGACGGCGTGGGAGCGGTCACTGCGCACGTAGACGGCGTGGGAGCGGTCACTGCGCTCGTAGACGGCGTGGGAGCGGTCACTGCGCACGTAGACGGCGTGGGAGCGGTCACTGCGCTCGTAGACGGCGTGGGAGCGGTCACTGCGCTCGTAGACGGCGTGGGAGCGGTCACTGCGCTCGTAGACGGCGTGGGAGCGGTCACTGCGCTCGTAGACGGCGTGGGAGCGGTCACTGCGCTCGTAGACGGCGTGGGAGCGGTCACGGCGCTCGTAGACGGCGTGGGAGCGGTCACTGCGCTCGTAGACGGCGTGGGAGCGGTCACTGCGCTCGTAGACGGCGTGGGAGCGGTCACTGCGCTCGTAGACGGCGTGGGAGCGGTCACTGCGCACGTAGACGGCGTGGGAGCGGTCACTGCGCTCGTAGACGGCGTGGGAGCGGTCACTGCGCTCGTAGACGGCGTGGGAGCGGTCACTGCGCTCGTAGACGGCGTGGGAGCGGTCACTGCGCTCGTAGACGGCGTGGGAGCGGTCACTGCGCTCGTAGACGGCGTGGGAGCGGCCACTGCGCCCGTAGACGGCGTGGGAGCGGACACTGCGCTCGACGACGACGTTGGGGCTTGGGCAGAGCTCCACAGCGGCGTTGGAGCGTGCACTGCGCTCGACGACGACTTTGGAGCTTTTGCACAGTTCACCAGCGGCGTGGGAGCGAACACTGCGCTCGACGACGGCGTTGGAGCGGGCACGGCGCTCGACGACGATGTTGGGGCTGGGGTAGAGCTCCGCAGCGGCGGTGGAGCGTACCCTGCGCTCGACGACGACGTTGGAGCTTTTGCATAATTCACCAGTGGCGTTAGAGCTTGTCCTGCGCTCGACGGCGGCGTGGGAGTGTGCAGTGCGCTCGGATGTGACGTGGGAGCGTGCAGTGCGCTCGACGGCGGCGTGGAAGCGGTCACTGCGCTCGTAGACGGCGTGGGAGCGGTCACTGCGCTCGTAGACGGCGTGGGAGCGGACACTGCGCTCGTAGACGGCGTGGGAGCGGTCACTGCGCACGTAGACGGCGTGGGAGCGGTCACTGCGCTCGTAGACGGCGTGGGAGCGGTCACTGCGCTCGTAGACGGCGTGGGAGCGGTCACTGCGCACGTAGACGGCGTGGGAGCGGTCACTGCGCTCGTAGACGGCGTGGGAGCGGTCACTGCGCTCGTAGACGGCGTGGGAGCGGTCATTGCGCTCGTAGACGGCGTGGGAGCGGTCACTGCGCTCGTAGACGGCGTGGGAGCGGTCACTGCGCTCGTAGACGGCGTGGGAGCGGCCACTGCGCCCGTAGACGGCGTGGGAGCGGACACTGCGCTCGACGACGACGTTGGGGCTTGGGCAGAGCTCCACAGCGGCGTTGGAGCGTGCACTGCGCTCGACGACGACTTTGGAGCTTTTGCACAGTTCACCAGCGGCGTGGGAGCGAACACTGCGCTCGACGACGGCGTTGGAGCGGGCACGGCGCTCGACGACGATGTTGGGGCTGGGGTAGAGCTCCGCAGCGGCGGTGGAGCGTACCCTGCGCTCGACGACGACGTTGGAGCTTTTGCATAATTCACCAGTGGCGTTAGAGCTTGTCCTGTCGGTCAGCGGCTGCTCACCCGCCGGCTCGCTGTCCTCAAAGCCGAAAGGCGGCGTCAGAACAGGTGCGTCGGTCAGCGGCTGCTGACACGCTGGCTCGCTGTCCTCGAAGCCGGGAGGCGGCGGCAGGACGGGTGCGTCGGTCAGCTGCTGCTGACACGCTGGTTCGCTGTCCTCGAAACCGGGAGGCGGCGGCAGAACGGGAGCGTCGGTCAGCTGCTGCTGACACGCTGGTTCGCTGTCCTCGAAACCGGGAGGCGGCGGCAGAACGGGAGCGTCGGTCAGCTGCTGCTGACACGCTGGTTCGCTGTCCTCGAAACCGGGAGGCGGCGGCAGAACGGGAGCGTCGGTCAGCTGCTGCTGACACGCTGGTTCGCTGTCCTCGAAACCGGGAGGTGGCGGCAGAACGGGTGCGTCGGACAGCGGCTGCTGACACGCTAGCTCGCTGTCATCGATGCTGGAAGGCGGCGGCAGGATGAGTGCATTGCATAGCGGCTGCTGACATGCCTGCTCGCTGCTGAGCGTTGGCGAGGGAGGCGAAAGCTCCGAGACCGCTTCGCGGCCATCCCGGAAGTGGAGGATCAGCTGCTGGAGCTCCTTCACCTGCTCCTGCATTCCTCTCACCTGCTCCGGAATCCACCACATGAGCTCCTTGTGCTGCTGCTCCGCCTGGGGTTCTCTTTCCCCCTCGTCACCGCCGTACTTGGGCTTCCTCGCCCTTCTCTTCCGGCCGGTGCGGGGAACCACGTGACCCCGTGCCGCATCGCCCCTGAATGGCGTCCGCCGAATGGCGAGCCTGCAGCCCTCCCAGCTTTGTGGTGTCTCTCTCTCTCTCTCCTCGCTGCTCTCTCGCAGGTGCTCCTGCTCCTCCAGCAATCTGTACTCGCAGCTGCGGTACATCTCCTCCTCGTCCTCTACCAGCCCGATGTTATAGTCCCAGCCGTAGTCCTCCTCCTCGCTGTCCCGCCAGTTCGCCAGCTCGGGCAAGATGGCCACTGCACCCCCCCCAAAAAACTTCAGGAGGGGATCCTCCGCCATGCCTCTTGGTTGGTCTAGCAATCTGTCACGTTTCCCCTTACTGCTGTGTCTGTGTCGGCCGTGTTGGCGAGGCATGATCGCAGAGGCAAGCTGACGGTTAACAAAGTTCTTTATTTTTTAAATCAAACAAAACATAAACATAAAACACTCCAACACAAACTAAACTTTCTGTAACGGTTGCTAGACGCCTGACTGGAGTTCAGCCAGGCTATTTAAAGAACTAAACAAAACTAATTATCAAATTAACTTCCCTCGGTTCAGGTGAGCTTCTACGTCACCTGACCGAGGTGCAAACTGGGAAATGAAGTGAAACTTAACTCAAAACAAAACTACAACTCAAGAATCCAACAAAAAATACAAATGGCGTTCTGGCGCCATCTAGGGGTTAACCGTTACACCCATTCAGTAATGTAGAGTCACTGAGCAAGACCCTCAACCCTACAGTCCATACACCTCAGCCACTGCTAGCAGTATACCGTTACCAAGTGAGAGGCTTGTGACAGGAAGCATCCAACATAAAACCTGTGCCAGGACAAAGCCCAAGAAAAAAAAATCTAATCTTAACCATAGACAAAATGTTATTTAGGGGAAAATCAATGTGGTGCTTAGCAGAATTTAAAAAATCCCCTGTATTTTACTATCTCCAGAATCAAGGCTTCACGTTGGCACTTCCCTCCGAAACGAAATGGCCGAATTTTGTTTTGTAGCCTGCAAGGTTTATTATCCAGGTAGTTCCATCTGTGAGATTATTAACACAACTGTGTCCAGCTATCATGCTGAACAGACCATTTCTAATTGCCCTCATAGGCACTCCTCGCCGCACAATTGCCCTTGCTTATAAGTTGTTTGTGTGCCTGTGTGCGATCTCTCGAGGACCTCATGATTGGTCATCACCTGAAGTACTAAATATGGGCTCAGCCATTGCCATAGCAACCCTTTTGTCATGCATACGGAATCATCTGGAAGACAGAAAGCTAACACGCGCACAGGTTTGAGACCACTTCATGATATAAAATGCTGCTTATTGGTGTGCATCACAAGGAGAGAGATTATAGCGAGTGATTAATATGCTTCTTCCATCTGGCCAAAGTCACCCTTTGCACGTTCGAAAAGGCCTTGCAGCTATTATTGGCAAAGCAGCATAGAGGGAATAATTCAGCTTATAAGTCCATAATTCCTGTCTGGCTGTGCTCAGATAACCACACACACACACACACACACACACACACCACTGTGTTTTAACCCTCATGTCCAGTTCACAGCTTAACAACGGATGCCCTGTTCATCCAGGGCCAGTTCTTTGAATATTACAGAAATCCATTTTCTGTTTTTTTTTTTTTTTCAAGATTTTATTTAACACACTTACACTTAGACTTACACTTTCAAATATAAATAGCATCAACAGTATTTATTCAGAAAGACCTTTCCTTATTTAAAAGAGCAGATGTGTGTGTCTGCCTTGTGCCCGAAGTCTCCTGGGATAGGCTCCAGGTCCCCCGCGACCCTGAATAGAGGATAAAGCGGTACAGAAGATGAATGAATGAATGAATGTGTGTGTCTGTGGGTGAAAAGGTGCAAATGAAAAAAAAAAACCTTTTTACTTTTACTGTACACCTTTCATTAAAACATCAAGGGTCTTGTATTCATTCTTAAACTGTATATAAATTTTAATAGTAATATTACTGACTCTAAACTGAACCTAAATTGAAATCCAAAGTGACGCAGACCTTTTTTTTTTTTTGGCTCGCTTTCTTGCTTGCTTGTTTTTGTTAGTGTCATTGCAAGTGATATACACAATATTACGGACGTGCACAACGTTAAATACAGTTACTGTACTGTTAGTACTGTGCATAGTCAATAATTACTGTATCCTGGCCAGACAAAAGTTACTCTCCCAAGATGTCATATGGATGTCAATGTTAAATGTATATTTAATGTAAGTGGTTAAAAAAGTTCAAGGTGATACACAAGGACGTACTGTAAGAAAAGGTTTTGGGATTCAAGCACAAAATATTCTAACACTTTCACCAGATATCCTCTATCAGACGCCTCAAAACCAGGAAGAAGAATTTGCTACTGACGGTCTGGACCCTGGGGACGAGTTCTCTACACCCAATTCCACGAATGTCAAAAAAAACGATGAGCATGCCATTGGTCGAGCTGTGTACCTGTCTCGCCCCTTTTTGGTTGTGAAGATGGCGGGCTCTTCCACTGTGAAGACTGTTGCTTTACACCCAAATTTGGTCAGCGGTAATGATCCTCAAGATAAAGGATGGGTCATCCACGGCACACTGATGGAGATCTTGACAGATATCGACACGATGTTCCTTCTGCTCCTAGGTCAGCAGCTTGGGGACAAAATTTGCAACAACATGGCATGTTTAAATTACATGTGAGGATTGCCTGATTGTTCATTATGATACACAGACAATGGCGGTAATGTTGTGGATTGTTTTCAGATGATCATTAGACACAAGTTGCTAAACCCTTTGATTGTGTAAAGCTGCTTTGAGACAATGTCAATTGTTAAAAGCGCTATACA
Organism: Channallabes apus; assembly: GCA_030522415.1. NCBI lineage: Eukaryota > Metazoa > Chordata > Actinopteri > Siluriformes > Clariidae > Channallabes > Channallabes apus. The sequence goes on along the minus strand of CM060125.1, from coordinate 28,049,397 downwards.
AATAAAATTTAATTGAGTTGAATAAATGGTTTTGACATTTTTGGGGGTTGAACTTGTTAAAGGTCCTTCTGATCTCTACTCGTCTTACATTTAGGCAATTGCCAGATGCCTTTATCCAGTGTGACTTACATTTTTATCTCATTATACATCTGAGCAGTTGAGGGTTAAGGGCCTTGCTCAAGGGCCCAACAGGGACAACTTGTTTGCAGGATTCTAACATGTGACCTTCCGAACCGTAGTTTAATGCCTTAACCACTGAGCTACCCCTGACCTTCTAGTGATATTCTTCCACTCTTGACGCACGAGTACCACAATCATGTCAGATTGGCCCAGTTTTACGCAAAATGTCACATTTGCTTGTTGTTATAACTTGCTGTCCATGATGAAATAGCAGATACTGTAGTAGAGCCTGCAGCAGATACTGTAGTAGTAACACATATGATCAGAATAGCACCAGTAACACTTTTTGGCACTTTTGGCACACTGACTTATGAAGGTCGGTGCTCCCTGTGACTGTCCATGCAGTTTTGTGCTGCCACCTGTTAAAACTAGTCTCAAAACTCTTTGCTACCATCTCGTATAATGGTGATGCGGTTTAACTGGAATCAAACATTTTTGGATGATAACTGTAACTTATCTTCGTGGTTCAATCGTTGCTTTATTTGCTATAACAGTATAACATTGTGCCATGTTGCTGTTGCTGCTGCTGTTGGTTTCCGTACAGACCTACTCTGATTCTTTTTACAAAGATCACCTTGCAGATCTACTATGGGTTTAGATCTTGTTACAGTAAAACACCACACAAATCCTTGGTGGAATTCTGTGTAGTTAAAGGTGCAAAACTAAAAAAAAACAGGGCCTGAAGGAAAATGATTGTAAAGTCTCTCTGGATTTCCTACGATTATACAAGGGGAAAAATAAAGAAATAAAATAAAAAGCAACACAAGGGCAGAAAGGTGAAACTTGTAAGATCTTGGCAAAAATGACGTGTTTAGGTCTTCCCAAAAGCAGTGTGTGTGTGTGTGTGTGTGTGTGTGTGTGTGTGTGGTTGAACTTGAGTCAAATGATGAGTTGAATAACAAGTAGCACCAGTGGCAAATTCCCCGGTACCTCCTGTCGCTCAATATTCTACTAAAAAGGAATTACATAAAACAAATAAAGTAACTGTAGGCGTGTGTGTGCGAAAACAACTTGAGGCGACTTACTGATTACAGCTACACCAACACAAAGTGCGCTCCAGTGCCTTCTAAAATGTTCTGTCTCACCTCGAGTACAACCTATTCACTGCTCTCTCACTCTCTTTTCTCATTCTCTCTTTTTCTTTCCATATGCACCTTTTTAAAGCTGCCGGTCCTGTGTCTGTGTTTTCTGCAATGATCTTTTTTTTTCATGGAGTGGAGTGCAGCACTAATTAGTCCAAATGTCAGCATGACCGTTGCCCGCAGGGGGATTGACTCTCATGCTCATTCAGACTCATTCAGACTCTCTCTCTCTCTCTCTCTCTGTCTTTCCTTTTTCTCACTATAGAACTGTCAGGAATGAGAGAGACATGATCCGTGCTCACTGCCAGTTCTGGGCTGCAAAGAACGGTAATCTGTCACATCGGACGACCCAAAACACTCCATCACATTACGCAGCTGCAGTCACACAGAAGCTGGGCAGCCGACTTGAACTGATGATCAGAATCAGAGGCGAGTCGTAAAGTGTCAGTTACGATTCTGCATTAAAGTCACCATGCATTGATATTGCGTAGCAGCCCATAGATAAGTAAATAAGCATTGAAGTAAGGTAAGTAAATTATGCAAGTAAGTAAATCAAGTAAGGTCAGTCACTAAAATATGTCAGTATTAATGAAGTCACAAATAAGGTACACAAGAAATTAAAGTAATTTAGAAGTCATTAGGGCAGTAAAGTAAGTAAATATTAAAGTGAAGTAAATAAGTCCTTAACTAAGGTACGGAATAAAGGAATAAAGTGAAGTATATACAATCGATGTGGTAAACAAAGTATTATAAAATGTATGAGTTTTCCAAGACGTGTGTCACCTGCCCACTGAGTGTGTTAGTTCTAAAAATGAAATAATGTATATCATCTATGCCTTCTAACAAAATTCCTGTGAAGGTATGATCAAATTCCCATGAATGGTTTAGTGGGAGTTGTGGATTTAGGAAAAGCATGGCGACGGCAATGACACCAATGAGAGATGACGGATAATGATTAACTATACAAGCCAGTTACCCGGGAGGCATAATTAGTTATACATGAACTGTAGAATATAGCAATCATACCTTGCACCGTTCGCTACTGAGGAGAATAAGTTCAGTGAGGTACTTAATCAAAGTGACATAATAGCAAGACAACTTCCTCTGAACACACAGGCTACCACAACAAGAAGGATGTTATTACCCTGTAGCCATATTACTAAACCTCTTACTGATACAGTATATTGGACAATATATGATTATATATAAGAGATTTAAACAAGTAGTGAGCATCTGTGTTTTATGCTTTCTGAAAAAACGTTTTGATCAAATTCCCATGAGTGGTAAAGGATCAGTTGTGGATAGAAGAGAAGTAGACACCGCTGTGAGCCATTGGGTAGTCATCCATCCACGTCACCTATGCTTAGCAGGTAGATGACACAACAAGTAAGTAAGTAAATAAGTAGGAAAGTTTATATTATGTAAAGTAAATCAGGTAACTTAAATAAATAAGATAAAGAGAAAATTAAAAGTAAGCAATTAGAAAAGTAAGTTAGTAATCAGATCATTTAGGAAAGCAAGTAAAGAAAATCAAATAAAAATTTTATTTGTCAAGTACACAGTCATATACAGTCTGATATGCAGTGAAATGCTTATACGATCGCCCATGACCTTAAAAATAAAAGCTTATTAATAGAAAATAAATAGGAATAAAAAGAAATGCAATAGAAAATAAATTTAGCTAGGATAAAAAATAAAAAATATTCTGTACAATATAGAAAATATAGATATTTTAGTGTAATTAAAAAAACTGACTGCGGGTGTGCAAATATGCATGGAAGTGTCTTATTAATGTGCAGTTGTCCATAAGTGTCCTTTAATGTCCAGGATGAGTGTAAAGAGACAATGTCTTGTGCATGTTTAAAAATGGTATTAGTCCTGTGTGGTCTTTAAGTTGAGAGACCTTATCACCTGCGGGAAGAAGCTCCTCCTCAGTCTCTCTGTTTTGGCCTTCAAGGAGCGGAATCGCTTTCCTGAACGCAACAGAGAGAACAGTCCATTGCTGGGGTGGCTGAGGTCCTTCACGATCTGTGGAGCCTGTAGAGCCTGTCTGTTCTGCATGGTGCTGTTTCCAAACCAGGTCGTCATGTTTCCTATCAGGATGCTCTCTATGGTGCAGAAGTAGAACTTCCTAAGCACCCTGGAGGTCAGTCTGAAGTCTCTCAAGTGTCTGAGGTGGTAGAGACACTGCCAGGGCTTTTTCACCATGGTGTTTATGTGACAGGACCATGATAGGTCCTCCATGATATGAACACCGAGGTATCTGAAGCTGTCCACTCTCTCCACTGGGCTCCTGTTGATGATGGGGGTCTGGTAGTTCTTCTCCTGCTATGTACTAAAGTCCACTATCAGCTCCTTTGTCTTGCTGACGTTCAGGAGAAGACTTTTCCTCTTGCACCATTTCTCCAGATTTTCAATCTCCTCCAGGTAGACCGTCTAAGTGGCCAGGCAGTTGTACTTGTACAAAGAGTACAGCAGGGGGCTCAGAACACAACCCTGTAGGGCTTTAGTGCTAAGAGTGAGGGAGGCTGAGACATGTCCGTGGTCTGCCAGTTAGGAAATTGGAGATCCACTGACACATAGATGAATCCCAGGTGCTCCAGCCTGGTGGTAAGTGTGGAGGGAATTATGCTATTAAATGCTGGGCTGTAGTTGACAAAGAGCATTTGAACATAATTCCCCCTCTAGTGTCCAGGTGAGTGAGTGATGTATGAAGTAGATGAGAGATGGCATCATTTGGACGGTACGCAAACTGAAGTGGATCCAGTGTGTTGGGTAGTGAAGAAATGATGAAGTCTCTGATAAGTCGTTCAAAGCACTTCATCACTACAGAGGTGAGGGCTACTGGGCGATAGTCATTGAGGGAAGCAGGATGGGCTTTCAGGAACAATGAAGGACTCCTTAAAGCATGTGGTGATCACTGACTGAGTTAAAAAGAGGTTGAATATCTCTGTGAACACAGGGGCTAGCTGGTCTGAGCAGGCTCTAAGTAAGTTAATTTCAATTTTCAATTCAATTTTATTTGTATAGCGCTTTTAGCAATTGACATTGCCTCAAAGCAGCTTTACACAATTAAAAGAATTGTTTAAGTTTGTATGGAATGTGAATGTGTATGAATCAAAATGGGTAGTTTGTCCCTGGTGAGCAAGCCGAGGGCGACAGTGGCAAGGAAAAACTCCCTGAGATGGTGATAGGAAGAAACCTTGAGAGGAACCAGACGCAACAGGGAACCCATCCTCATTTGGGTGAAAAATTATCTGCATGAAATTATCTGCATTTATACTGTGTATTAGGTGGCAGGCAGGTCAGCTATAACAGTTGATGTTAGTTGATGTTAATATGGAGTCCATGTAGTTATTGGAGACTCAGGTAGATTTGTAGGAAATTCCAGTCCTGAACTATCGGACTGTCAATTCCCCAGAGAAACAGTTGCCCAACACCAGTCGAGGCCAGAACCGTCGTCTAGGTAGAGAGAATCATCCCCAGGCACCAGACTAGGGTTGGGTATCGATTGTTTTTTTTTCGATACCGGTGCCAAATCGATACTTTGAAAACGGTACCGGTGCCAAAACGGTGCCTGAACCGATACTTTTAAGCCAAAAAATTATAGTGGATGACTCAAGAATGAATTTTTATTGAACAAAAAATTTTATGCTTAAAATTTAACAATACAGTATATTAAAAGTTTAAAGTATATATGAATATGTAAGCTTCAAATTTTAGCAATTCTTTTGCAGAAATTTCACCATATTTGCCTTTTCTGTCAAAATACGACTCTTTTCCTGACTTATTGCCCTGCACAGGACATGCATAGCCTTCTTTACAATGGTAAATGGGGTCACTGTTGTAGTACTACTAGTACAGGCTGGAAAGCCATAATTATAAACAGAATCCATGTTACATTAGTTTTTTACAAATAGTTCGACTATTTGTTAGCATGAATGCAAGATTTGCATTTTGCTATTAACATTACATTATCCTACTACTGACCTGCGGAAAGGCTGCTGACGTCATCATAATCAGTGACTCAGTGACTGGGACTGGGACTGAGGGTCGTCCACACCGTTAGCGCCAGCTGTTGTCCACAAGCTGTTAAACACGGTGCCTCCGTCTGCTTTTAACTTTATTCCGTCTGCCCTCGAATGTTTCATTAGATTTGACGTGTTTCCCTCTTTACACGCAACTGCTGTAAAACATTTGCTGCACGTCGCGGTGTCGGAATCCTTTATTGTGAAATACAGCCACACTTTCGACTGTTTAGTTTTAGGCATTTTAACGAGAGTTGTTTACTTTAGCATGCTAAGCTATCGGTAGACCGCCTGCTGCCGTCAGAGCGAGTGTAACGTTAGTTACTGCATTCACGCGCATGTCGGATGGTCTCTCATTTCCGGATGATTTGTGCTTTTAATTTTTTTATTTAATCTAATAAACTATTAATCTACAAAAATATATGAATCTAGAGAACAAATATTTCAATCGACAGTTCAGGCGTTTAAGTGGCACCGAAATGAGGCACCGAAATTCGCGTTCTGTTTCGGTCAATTCACATACCGGTTCTGTAGGTACCGGTTCCGTATTGGCACCGGGTTTCGGTACACAACCCTACACCAGACGCATACCAAAGAGACACACAGGGCATCCATGTGACGAAATCTCCAAGCAGAAGCCGGGCACCAGACACACGGGGCATCCATGTGAAGAAATCTCCAAGCAGAAGCCGGGCATCAGACACACGGGGCATCCATGTGACGAAATCTCCAAGCAGAAGCCAGGCACCAGGATGGATCAGACAGGTCCGGAGGGCAGAGGGAGTCTGGATCACTGGCAGCTCAGGAACGACATGTGTAGCTCGACAGAGAGAGAGAAAGAGTGAAAGGGGGAAGACAGGGTTAAAGAGGGAAGAGAAAGAGGGGGAGGAAGAGAAGAAGAGGAGAGATGGCAATTAGGTATGGTCACAGTCATACGATGTACAGTATAATGTGAATGTATATTAACTGTAGAGTGCAAGCAGAGACTCCGGCAGGACTACTGTAACTATGGCAGCATAACTAAAAGGGAGAGCCAGAAGGAAACACAAACATGAGGGCTCCCTGAAGTGTAAAGCAAACAATCACCTCACAGTCAACAAACCTGAGTGATCAATGAGAGTGAGGAAGACAGCATCTAAACATACCAGTTCACCATAATACTCTACGTCCATGAGTCCCCCAGATCTGCTCCTTTACCTAAGGCTAATCTATTTATGAAAATGCTTGGCTAAATAAATAGGTTTTTAGCCTAGACTTAAACACTGAGACTGTGTCTGAGTCACGAACATTAATTGGAAGACTATTCCATAATTTTGGGGCTCTGTAAGAAAAAGCTCTGCCCCCAGCTGTAGTTTTCATAATACACGGTACTGACAAGCAGCCTGCATCCTTTGATCGAAGTAGGCGTGGCGGATCGTAGGACACTAGCAATTCACTCAGATACTGTTAAGAAATGAGTAAATAAATTGTAATGTTAGGGGGTATCAAAAAGTTTTGAGATTCACGCGCCACAGATCCGGTCACTTTTACTGTACCTCCTCCGTCATACGCCTTAAAATCTGGCCCTTGGGGATGAATTCCCAATGCACAATACCTCAAATGTCGACAAAGACAAGAAAAGACAAGAGCATGCACTTGGCTGATCTGTGGACCTACCTTTTACGTATATGGGGATGTTGGGCTCTTCCAATGTGAAGACTGTTGCTTCATCCCAGAGTCATACCCTTACACCCAAGTACACCAAGTCACCAATGGTAATGATCCTCGATATGAAGGATTCCATGGCACGCTGACAGAGTTCTTGGCAGACTTTGAGGTGACAGTGATGTTCCTTCTGCTCCTGGATCTGCAGCTTGGGGACAAACTTGGCAGCAACACAGCGCATATTAAAATCACTTGCTCTAGAAGCTTGCGTGCCACTCAAAACACATTGAATGACTCATTGTGGATTAACAGTAATTTTGCAGAATCATGCAAGTTCATGTTCACGCTCACTCTTTGTTCTAACTTGCTGTCCATGATGAAACAGCAGGTCAGAATAGCACCAGCTGCACAGCTCGTATGTACACAGGATGAGGACTTTTGCCACACTGACTTATGAAGGTCAGTGCTCCCTGTGCGTGCAGCCTTGTGCTGCCATCTGTTGGTGTGTTACAAACCATCTTGTATGTAAGTCAGTAAGTAAATTAAATAAAGAATGAAATAAATTAGCAGTGACTAAAGCAGTAAATTAAGTAAATAATATAGGTGAGCAGATAATGTACTGTAAGTACAGCAATTAAGTAACCTAAGTATAGTAATTAGGTAAAGTAAGGAAGACAGTGGGGCATTATGAGGAGTTCTTAATTATTATTAACAATTTCTTTTAATCATCTTAGATGTTAAGTAATAAGCAACAAATCAATCAAATTATAAAGCCTACCTTCCATTAGAAGTATCTACTGTATTTCACTTTTATCATGGAAGGATGAAATAACTTTCAACGATGCCAATCACCATTTTTCTCTTTGCAAGTGTTTTTGTAAATGAAACTATATTGTAGCAACACAGAAAAAAATATGTGCATGAATGATAGATGGTTTTCTCCCCAAAAGGTTTATTACTAAATAAATATTTGTTACTAAATTAATGTTAAAAATAAAAACCAGACGTATGTCAGATTCTCGTCTCCACGCCGTTGAAGAACCGCCCCCATGCTTAGCACTCAATTCCCATGCAAGATTTATGTACAGTAATTGACTCTTATTCAGATGTAAGTAAATGCTAATTGCTGTGTTGTTTGGGGGGGAGTTAATGTGCTGATGCATGTCTCAGTCAAACAGAACAGGAAGGGCTTGTATGAAGAAACAATGAATTTTTTTTTTTTATGTGCATGTAAAATTCTTTTGAATCCATTTGCATGAATCCATACGAAGCGCTTCAGTTGTTTTTTTTAGATTTATGACTGAAATAAAGCTGCTCACAATCTGTACACACTTTTACTTTATAAAAGGCAGCAGTTATTTAGCTTTTGAGTATATACATATATTTGTGCTTTCACTTTGCGGGGTTTTGATCAAAAGGCAGATGAAAGCATGCACTGATATGAGCAGATTTACTAATATAAATGCAGACCAGACGTGTCAAGTAACGAAGTACAAATACGAATGTGAGCGAATTTGATTGTGGTTGGATGATGTAATGTTTGCATGTAGTTCTGTTCCAAGTTTTCTGTTCAGCATCCTGACTCTGACGTAAGCATGTAAGCACGTCGAGTGGGACGAGGTAACTAAGCGTGTGTAATCTGTCACTGGGCATGCGCATGAGAGAACAAAAAAGTAAACGGCACATCCGCTAACAACTCCCTTTGTCTATGTGATCTTTATTTTCTTCTATACCGAAGGACGTTACAGATAAGAAGTATAAACATACCATTCTGACACCCTGTTGGTTGGTATGCGATCCATCACACCTGCACATGACGTTACGTCACACACTCCAGCAAGGACGTTTGAATAAATTAGCATTTTCTGTTGATAAGGTTGTGATAAGTAGACGAAGCTGTCCATGATAGAGACTCAAGATTCGAGCGAAATGTCACAACCAAGCACCAGCGAGGAAGGTAACAGCACCAGTAGGTTAACAGGAATGATATATACTGTATATACACACACAGCACCAGTAGGTTAACAGGAATGATATATACTGTATATACACACACACACACACACACATATATACAGTATGTGTGTGTGTGTATACAAGAAAAAAAAAACGCCCCTTTTTCAGGACTGTGTATTTCAACAATAATGTTGTAAAAATCCAAATAATTTTACAGATCTTCATTGTAAAGGGTTTAAACAATGTTTTCCATGCATGTTCAATTAACCATAATCAATTAATTAACATGCACCTGTGGAATGGTCGTTAAGACCTTAACAGCTTACAGAAAGTAGGCATTTAAGGTCACAGTTCTAAAAACGCAGGACACTAAAGAGACTTGTCTACCGACTGTGAAAAACACCCAAAGAAAGATGCCCAGGGTCGCTGCTCATCTGTGTGAACGTGCATTAGGCATGCTGCAGGGAGGCATGAGGACTGCTGATGTGGCTATAGGGCAATAAATCGCCATGTCCGCACTGTGAGATGCCTAAGACGGCACTACAAGGAGACAGGAAGGACAGCTGATCATCCCTGCAGTGGAAGACCACGTGTAACAACACCTGCACAGGATGGGTACATCCGAATATCACACCTGCGTGACAGATGCTCTTTCTTCCATCGTAGTCTCTCCGCTACTTGGCGGCCGATCTGGATCCTCCGCAGGTTCTCAACAGTGCGCTCCAACTCGTACTTCTCCATCCCACTTCTGACATCAATGTAGCGTTTTACCGCCGGAAAGGATGTTGGAGAGACGAGTGACCTTGCTTACTGCCCAATGCAATGGCTGGGAGTACTTTATTCCACACAGCACTGTATAGCATAAGCAGCACATTCACTGTTAAAGCACACACAGAGGAAGCAAACACGCACATACATACATTCACACACAAACATGGCCAAAGCCATCAACCCAAACCCCTTTTCCAAACAGGGTGAACACACAGAGAACCCCCCCCAAGGCATGATGGTCGTCAGCCGCCGCCCCGCCCACACCACAATATATATATTAGGGATGTAACGGTATTGTAAATACCGTCGTGCCGCAATAACACTTTATTTCGATAATACCGTGGTCGCATGACGGTAAAATGATAGGTCTTCTGAGAAAAGATGGCTCAGGCGAATGGAGCGAATAGGAGGTAGCGGGAACTACATTTCCCATCAGGCCAGGCGTGACCATCATCCTTTGCGGTCTGTTGTCGCTACAGATCCAGTGATGCGCACATCCAAATTTAAAACCCGCTTACTCCGTAATTGTCACGAATTCACCCTCTGTGACTCCCTCCGATCACCACCTGAGGGAGCCATCGCCGGCGTACTAGTTTCATTCGGACTCCATTACCCACAACCCCGTGCCTGGGGCTGATCACCAGCACAGGTGTCAGCAATTACCCACAGACTTCAAATTACACGCTCACTCTCACCACCCCGCGAACTCTTGTTTTGCTGCTGCTGACATTTCTGAGCGTTTATCCCTGTTTTCATCTCTTGTTGCCAACGGGATTGTTTTTGTACTCTGTCTGCCTGCCGCCTGCCTGTTGACCCATGCTTCTGTTTATTGGATTTACTATATTGGACCGCCGCCTGCCACGACCCTCTTGCCTGGACTTGGACTCTGATTCTGGTTTGTCTACACTATTCTGATTGCCCCGGTTTGACCCTGATTTGTTTGTTGATGAGTTTGTTTTCATTAAAGTTGCATATGGATCCCATTCACGCTGACTCCGCGGCACAGTAATGATTAATTACTCTTTCCATCTCTTTTCCTTTGCCGCTAATAGCAGCACCCGCCATTTCTGCATTACTGGATCTGTAGCTACAACAGACCGCAAAGGATGATGGCCACGCCTGGGCTGATGGGAATTGTAGTTCCATTTGGGAATTGTACCTCCCATTTGCTCCATTCGCCTGAGCAAACTTTTACCTATAGTTTTTTCGAGTCATTTTGGTTTCTCTCTGAAAAGAAACGGGAAAGGAAAAAAAAATCCTGTCTCTGTCTGAATAAGTGAGTGAATGAGGTGAGTGTTCTCAAATACTCATTCAGCACATGGGCCAGATGCAATAAGTCTGCCATTGATATGTTCAGTGTTCGTGTATACTGTTTAATAAACACTTCTGGCACTTTTTTCGAGTCTCTTCATTAGTTTTGTTTATCCTGTAAATGATTCAATAAATACCGTACCGTGCCATTCATACCGAGGTATTACCGTACCGTGAAGTTTTGATGCCGTTACATCCCATATATACAGTGGTGTGAAAAACTATTTGCCCCCTTCCTGATTTCTTATTCTTTTGCATGTTTGTCACACTTAAATGTTTCTGATCATCAAAAACCGTTAACTATTAGTCAAAGATAACATAATTGAACACAAAATGCAGCTTTTAAATGAAGGTTTACGTTATTAAGGGAGAAAAAAACCTCCAAATCTACATGGCCCTGTGTGAAAAAGTGATTGCCCCCCTTGTTAAAAAATAACTTAACTGTGGTTTATCACACCTGAGTTCAATTTCTGTAGTCACCCCCGGGCCTGATTACTGCCACACCTGTTTCAATCAAGAAATCACTTAAATAGGAGCTACCTGACACAGAGAAGTAGACCAAAAGCACCTCAAAAGCTAGACATCATGCCAAGATCCAAAGAAATTCAGGAACAAATGAGAACAAAAGTAATTGAGATCTATCAGTCTGGTAAAGGTTATAAAGCCATTTCTAAAGCTTTGGGACTCCAGAGAACCACAGTGAGAGCCATTATCCACAAATGGCAAAAACATGGAACAGTGGTGAACCTTCCCAGGAGTGGCCGGCCGACCAAAATTACCCCAAGAGCGTAGAGACAACTCATCCGAGAGGCCACAAAAGACCCCAGGACAACATCTAAAGAACTGCAGGCCTCACTTGCCTCAATTAAGGTCAGTGTTCACGACTCCACCATAAGAAAGAGACTGGGCAAAAACGGCCTGCATGGCAGATTTCCAAGGCGCCAACACTTTTAAGCAAAAAGAACATTAAGGCTCGTCTCAATTTTGCTAAAAAACATCTCAATGATTGCCAAGACTTTTGGGAAAATACCTTGTGGACCGACGAGACAAAAGTTTAACTTTTTGGAAGGTGCGTGTCCCGTTACATCTGGCGTAAAAGTAACACAGCATTTCAGAAAAAGAACATCATACCAACAGTAAAATATGGTGGTGGTAGTGTGATGGTCTGGGGTTGTTTTGCTGCCTCAGGACCTGGAAGGCTTGCTGTGATAGATGGAACCATGAATTCTACTGTCTACCAAAAAATCCTGAAGGAGAATGTCCGGCCATCTGTTCGTCAACTCAAGCTGAAGCGATCTTGGGTGCTGCAGCAGGACAATGACTCAAAACACACCAGCAAATCCACCTCTGAATGGCTGAAGAAAAACAAAATGAAGACTTTGGAGTGGCCTAGTCAAAGTCCTGACCTGAATCCTATTGAGATGTTGTGGCATGACCTTAAAAAGGCGGTTCATGCTAGAAAACCCTCAAATAAAGCTGAATTACAACAATTCTGCAAAGATGAGTGGGCCAAAATTCCTCCAGAGCGCTGTAAAAGACTCGTTGCAAGTTATCGCAAACGCTTGATTGCAGTTATTGCTGCTAAGGGTGGCCCAACCAGGTATTAGGTTCAGGGGGCAATTACTTTTTCACACAGGGCCATGTAGGTTTGGATTTTTTTTCTCCCTAAATAATAAAACCCCTCATTTAAAAACTGCATTTTGTGTTTACTTGTGTTATCTTTGACTAATAGTTAAATGTGTTTGATGATCAGAAACTTTTTGTGTGACAAACATGCAAAAGAATAAGAAATCAGGAGGGGGGCAAATAGTTTTTCACACCACTGTATATATATCTATCTCTATCTATCTATCTATCTATCTATCTATCCTGACCTGAACCCCATAGAGAATCTGTGGGATATTGTGAAGAGAAAGTTGAGAGACACAAGACACAAGAATCTGCAAAAGGATTCCCGACCAAGTATTGAGTGCATAACTGAACATAATTATTTGAAGGTTGACTTTTTTTTTGTATTCAAAACACTTTTCTTTTATTAGTCGGATGAAATATGCTAATTTTTTGAGATTTTGGGTTTTCATGAGCTGTATGCCACAATCATCAATATTAAGACAATAAAAGGCTTGAACTACTTCACTTGCGTGTAATGAATCTAAATTATAATGTTTATCAGTACATTACAGAAATTAATGAACTTTATCACAATATGCAAATTTTTTGAGAAGGACCTGTATATACTCGCTAAATAAACGCTGGCTTTGCAACTCTGCACATAACACGCTGTGTAGTTTTTTTTGTGCATAAGAATTACATTTCAATAAATGTTTCAGAAACTTTGTACTTTGACATAAGTGAATCTAACATTTTCATTAGCACATTACTCTCCATATAAATAGGGGAAATGTATAATGTATAAATGCTACTACAGTACTGTATATTGGTAAATATTGGAAATTTATACAAATTTAAGAAGAACGTTGAATTACTGCAGGCCTTCAGAAAGGCTACAGACCCCTAAGGTTTTAATTAATAAATCAGAGAAACTAAAGGACCCATTAAGGTGTCCTTGGTGAAAATATAATAATTTCCAGCTTTTAGTTTATTTAAATTTTAGTTTATTTGTTCAGCTATTTTATATTTCATTTCTCAAGTCACAAACAAAGCAGCTTTACAGAATCCAGATGGACATTGAGGTCCCATATGAGCAAGCCATAGGAGGCAATGGCAAGAGAAAAAAACCTGAAGTCAAACAAACAGCAGCAAGTGAGTCAGAAATCTCTGAGCAGATTTGGATCACCAAGATGAATCAAGCAGATCTGGCAGACGCATACTGTATGTCTCATGAACAAATTGGACTCTTTGATTTCTTATTATATTTTGAGCTATTGCATTACCATCGTACCAAAAACAAAGTTTATTTTTTTACCCAAATTGTTGACTTTATTTAAAAAAAAAAACAAAAAAAAAACTAACTCGTCAATTAAAAAATTTGACATCTGAAAAGAAAAATTTAAGAAAATCAGTATAAAATCAATCCTGGACTTTAGGGAAGATCAAATAAATATTAATAAGGTAGTCATCAAAGCTTTTCTGTTCAAGGATATAATTGTTAAGGTTGTCAGTGTTGCTATGGCTGCAGTGAAGTGGATCTTGAGAAGAGATAACCTGTATAAACTTGTGGAACTTTGTACCTTAAGTACCATTTTAATTTCTTTAAACCTTCCAGAAATGCAAAAATAAACCATAAAATAAAAGTTCTGGAGAACTAGAAAATGTCCTCCCACTCCACAATTATAAAATTTTGATGTGTTCGTGTTTTGTAACTAAATCCGATGGACCATCATTTTCCACTTATAAATCTTCAAACAGAGTGTTTCCTTTGGCCGACTGTTCGGATAGCTGGTCTTTTGTTTTGTGCTAAATGAAGGCCATTGCCACTGGCTTTATTCCAATGGTTTTACCAATCCAAATGTTTGGGCTCATTTCACACATTTAACTTTACTTTAGCAGCTCTTAGTAAAGCATTACCGTGAGTTACTAAGAACTCAATTTAAAGCAATTCAGGTTTTTCTTTGGGGGACAGAAATCGCGTCCTGAAGGGCCACGACTTAGACCGGGTGAGGGATGCTAAACCGTGCTAACACTTTCAAATCAGGCTCAGGGAGAGTTTGTTAATTAGCAGATGCTTTAAATTGGCTACAGTAAATCAGACGACGTCTCTGCCTTAAGGCACCTGAGAGAGAGAGAGAGAGAGAGAGAGAGCCTCAACTGGATTTTGAAGCTCTGTATTCTGGATGGGGTCGGAGTTCAAATATATTTTTACAAGATAAAAAAAATATATGGTTCAGTTTTTACAATATAACAAGACAAGATAAAATAAGACAAGATTAGATAAAATTTATTGTCCCATCAAAGGGGAAATGCACACAGTTACTGTATAACATCAAAAAAACAGAAGAAGAAAATATGAATGTTTTTTTTTACACTGTAGACAAATAGACTCTAGACAATGAAAAACAAATAATAGAAGAGATGAGATAAACAACAATGCAATGTAAATAAATATGGCATGTCAGTTGACTTTTTAAATGCTTTTCACTAAACTACTGCCTTTTTTCTTATATCATATGCCAGTCCCACATGTCGTGTCTATCTAAATCGCACCACAGGGGGCATGGCTGCACCGACTGTGCTTGTGCCACTACTGCCGTAGCAACTTCGCATGACTATAAATTATTACATCTTGCTCTGTCTGCTGCTATACCCAATATAATCAACCTTTTTGTAATATGCAGTGGCGCCATCTCACTTTTAGCTCATCAATAAAGTGTGACAAGTACTGACAGTGTAATATATATATATATATATATATATATATATATATATATATATATATATATATATATATATATACACACACTGGAGATCAAAATTAGAGAACAATTTATAAACAATTGAACAATTCTGAAATAAAGTCATCTTCACTGCTCAACAGTTGAAGGAGTTTTTGTCCTGTCTATACCATGATGCCAGAACACCTTTTCCACAAAATAACTAAGGCATTTCAACAAAAAACATTATTTTGCAGAAAACACACTGATCAAAATTAGAGAACACTTTCAGATACCTCCCAGTTATTGGTGTTAATCTGGCACATGGTGCTAATTTCCTTGATTACCTGTCAACCCCTATTTAGCTGGCAGCCTAACTTCCAGTTTCACTGACTCTGCAAGATGGTGGGCCATTCTAAAGTGACTGAAAGCCTCCAGCAGGAGGTTGTCCAGATGAAGGCCAAAGGGATGACCCTATGAGCCATAGCAAGACAAGTTGGTCGTCCCGAATCTGTGATTTCAAGAATATGGAATCTTTACAACATCACAAACTCATTAAAGTCCCCCAATAAGGCTGGTTGTCCACGGAAGACAAATACAAGAGAGGACAGGATACTGCGGAGGATCTCAATGGGCAATCGTTTCCACACTGCAGCTGGAATTGCTCACCAGTTCAGCGTTGAACAGGGTAAGGATCTGTCTCGTCATACAGTGTCTCGACATTTAAGAGCATTTGGACTGAAAACCCACTCTGCAGTGACCAAACCTCTCATTAGCAGAAAGAATCAAAAGGCTAAACCAAGCTTTGCTGAGGAGCATGCTGTGTGGACAGAGGAGAACTGGTCCAAAGTTCACTTCAGTGATGAAAGCAAGTTTAATTTATTTGGGTCCGATGGGAAACATTATGTTCGGTGACAAACTGTAGAAAGACTGAACCCAAAGTGTGTAAAGAAGTCTGTGAAAAGTGGAGGAGGTAGTGTCATGGTTTGGGGCTTGCTTTCTGCAGCAGGAGTTGGGCCTCTTATACAGCTACAGTACATGGCAGAGTGAATGCAAATGTTTATCAGAACCTTCTTCAACAACATATGGTTCCTTCCCTGCCTGTTCATCACCCAATCAGCCCGCAGTGTTCATGCAGGACAGCGCTCCATGTCACACAGCAAAATGGGGTAAAGCAGTTCCTTGAAACTGAAAACATTGAAATAATGACATGGCCTGCCCAGAGTCCTGATCTCAACCCAATAGAGAATCTCTGGAAAATCCTTGGCGACAAAGTTATGGCCAAGAAACTAGGGTTGTTCCGATTCCGATACTGGTATCGGAAATGCTGGCGATACCACAAAAAAATCTGGCATCGGAATCGGCGAGTACTTGAGTCCACGTACCGATCCGATACCATTTTCCTAAACATAACCTATTTATGCCCGCTAGCTTAGCTTACTTACAGAGTGTCAAGGCGTGCACCTGTGATGGGCGTGCGTCCAAATTGATATCGCTCCTCGCTCACTAGTTAGGCGACCTCCCCCCCCCTTTAGGTATGTGAAGGAGCAGGGCCACAGAATCAGGCAACGGCCCATGAGCTATTGCCGCTAATGATCCCGGCGCTATAAAACACAGCGGGGAGTGTAGCTCGGGGTCTGACTGTTGGGAAGCTGGACTTTGCGACACGGTGGATTTTATGAGAGACAGTGGCACAAGAGCGGGGCGATGTGATGCGCCCCAAAGACTTTAAAAAGGGGGGCGCCGTTGATCTCCGCGAGAGGAGCGTGTGAACGAGCTTTGCGAGCTCCCGCGGCACCTTCACTTCCGCGTAGAGCCCGCCTTCGCATCCCTGCCGCCGAAGTGGAAAAGGCCGCAGAGAGCCTTTAACCCTTTCCTTACCCATTTTTCTAAATAAATTACCCTTTTTCCTGTAAGGCCTCGTGTCTGTGTTTCATGGTGTCGCCCGTGCACTTAGGGTCGAACCCGTTACACAGGGCTAGTAGTATTTTACTTTAAAAAAAAAGAAATATATACATATAGGTGTAGGTGGTTCTACAAAGTATTGACTCAGGGGGCTGAATAATTACGCACACCCCACTTTGCAGTTATTTATTTGTAAAAATAGTTTGGAATCATGTATGATTTCCGTTCCACTTCTCACGTCTACACCACTTTGTATTGGTCTTTCACGTGGATTTCCAATAAAATTGATTAATGTTCGTGGCTGTAATGTGCCAAAATGTGGAAAAGTTCAAGGGGGCCGAATACTTTTGCAAGCCACTGTAACTGTACGTTCTGACTTTTTTAGTGTGATTGAAAATGCAAGAAATAGCTTAAACCAAAATAACGTGACTAAACATCTCTAAACAGCAGGTGACATTTATGTTCAGTATTTCGTTTCTATTTAGAAAGATCGGAATTAATTCCTGCTTACCTTTTCCACACGACCGCCAAACGCTTGTCTTCTCAACAAACTCTGTTCTCTTCTCGCGATGTTTGCTCTGACCACTGTATGGTCCACATACAGTACCAGCAAATTTCGGATGATAAATATACGTCGTATACTCACTATATTCTCACTATACATGGCACTCCTGGCTCGCAAGCAATCCCGTCCCCTCAAGACCTGGGTGGCACATCCTGTTGCCTTGCTTCTGGTTGGAGGTCTCATCACCTGGAAGCCTCTGGCTTGATGCCGAGGATGTCTGAGGACATGTAGTGACTAAGAACAGTTCCACTTGACCATGAAGATCGTCTTGGAGTCGCTTTATACAGGCAGTTTTTTTCTTCTTCTCTGATGGCGTGTGACTGCAGTCTCTCAATTGTGCTCTGAACAGTTTTGCAACAATGGAAGTGGACTTTATAGTAACTTCAACACTTTTTCAATTATGCTGAACTTTCAGCTTGATTGCAAATCAATTTCTGCTACATCTTTCTGATATCACCCAAATGAGTATAGGAACCTTATTGAATCTGGTTCCACAAAAGGTTTCTTCCTATTGTCATGTCAGGTGCTTCCGTCTTTGCCACCGTCACCCTCGGCTCGCTCATCAGGGACAAACCAAACTGGTAATTATAATTCATACATATTTATACATACATATTTCCCCACATCTTTCAAACGTATTTTCTTTTTTTTCTTTAAAGATGCTTTGTGACTATTCTTAAAAGCAATATATAAATAAAATTAAATTCAAATGAATTCCATCCATACCATCATTGACGGGCAAAGAGTTTGTAGAAATATTTTCAAGGTTAAAGCTAAAAATAATCTCATCAGCTTTAATGCAATCACTGATATTATTATTTCAGGTTAAAGCCAACATAAATTTCTTCAAACGACTAGAGCACATTAAAATTCACTTATACCACTTCAGCACTGTTATTTCAGCTGAATTGAAAATATTAACTTGTAGCGCGGCCACATAAAGGGGCGGTTAAACAGCAGGGGAACGAAGAAGGAGCTAATGTTGCTCACCTGCATAAACAAACTGACCCCTTTCGGTTATTTTCGTCCCCATGGCAACGGTGCCTTGGTTCCGGGGTTAAGCTCTCGCGCGCATGCGCAGCTGTGCCGCGAGGGAACCCTGATGACCTATCAGGTCACGTGTGCCGGTATAAAGCCGGAACCGGCACGACAGTCAACACGGAGAGATGAAGCAAGCAGCGCTGTGTTTGGAGAGAGAGAGCGAGCTAGTTAGCTATTGCCATTGGATTGTTCTTTTCCTGGACGGCAACTATACCCCTCTCATTCCGTTTCTCGAGCTCCCGGACTTACCATCTTTTACCGGTGAGATCGAGCCATCTCCCCATTTCATCATTCCATACATTTACAATAACACGGACTTGGACATTCATACATACGCACACACACACTCGCACACACTACTGACATTGTACATATTTGTTTATAGTTTGTATATATTGTTTTTTCGTTTCACTTCATTTGTTTGTTTGTCTTTTGTACATAATACACTTGGGTTTGGTTTTGGAATCTGTTGTTGTGTCCATCTTTCCTTGCTCCGCGAAGGTTGCGCAATACCGGAAGTAAGTGAGATTTACCCGTTTATAGATATTAGACCCCGATTTAGTGTAATTAGCTCAAATAATAATTCTGAGCGTTACATATTGGCCCGTACGGGGAGTCTATTTGTTTGGGTGTTTTTCCGGTATTGTGTGAATTTGTGGAGCAAAATAGACGCTAACATGGCTAATGCTAAAGCTAACCTGCTTGCTAATGCTAGTAGGACCGGGAGGGCCAACTATGTTGCCGGTAGTAAAACACTGGATGAGGAATGTGCTTTTGTGACAAGGCGTAATCCTAAATCATTGCTTAGTTCGTTGTATGTATCAGATAGACATGATAACATTGAGGAGTTTATGTCTAATATGTCTGATAGTTTAAAAACAATGCGTTCTGAACTTAAGCAATGTAAAGGGGATGTAGTGGCTATGACTGAAAAGGTGGGTGTGTTGGAGAGGAATTTCAGAGACTCCATGGACAGCAGCTTAAACCGCGAACTCAGTTTTCGACAGGCAGTAGACACCAAGCTAGATGAGCTGGAGCGCTACTGCCGAGAGTCGCTAGGGAAACTGGAGAAAGCCGTGGCTGACTGTTTCCTGCGCCGTGATATCGTCTGGGAGAAGCAGATGAAGAAGCTGCGCCTCTTTAACACGCCCACCACCCTCAGATCTGTAGCACACTCCGCGGCGTCTTCACCACCTCCATCTCTACATTCAGCTGATCGTCCAACCGCTGCAAGACCTGAGAAGGACAGCCAGGAGAATGGGAAGAAAGGGGCACCTCTGCCCTCTGCTACTCTGGCCCAAGCTGGACCGTCCAACGCCCAGCCCCTCTCTGCACCCTCTCAGCTCTACTACGCCGTGCCCACCAAAGCAGAACCTCCTCAACCTACCTCGGAGAGGACAGCCGCCCCTCCCAGAGACCTCGCAGAGGTGGAACCGCCACAGCGGGAAGGTCTCCAGGTGGCGCTAATAGCCACTGTGGTCGATGTCGGAGCGACCCAGAACCAGGGTGTCTCCTTCGAACACCACCAGGGGGCGTTACACCGTAGGGTTCCGAGGAAGAAGGGAGGAGCACTCCAGCTGGTAGTCCCACCTACAAACGTCCAGACGTACCTACATGACTTTCACCAAAAGCCGTCGGGTGGCCACCGGGGGGGGCTAAAAACCCTACTAAGCCTCCTAGACAGCGCCTGGTGGCCCACCATCCGCAAGGACGTCTGGCGGTACGTGGGGGCGTGCGAAGTCTGCCAGAACACCCAGAGTGAGGCTAAGCGAACCAGGGGCCGCTGGAGCAGCCTACCACCCAACAACACTCCACAGACCCAGCCACTGATACAGAACCGACCGACATCAAGATCACAGCGGAGGAAGAGACACCACCACCAACAGGTCAGCCTGCCAAAGAAGCCAGCTACCACAGTTCCCGGCAGCTCGAGGTGCCAGAGCTACCGGGCGGGCTGGTTTGGCGAAGGACTCCATCTCTTTCCTCTGCCCATCAAAGACTTGTCAGGTGAGCTAGTGCCCAGTGGGAGGGTCCTGCTAAAAGACTCAAAAAAGAACCAATGGACTGACACTAGGTCTGGGGGCAACCCACAAAGCCGGGAAAGTGGATCAAAAAAAGTGCTAGTGCGGTCCTCTCCTCACACGCCGGAGGCTGGGGGGGGGGGTCTATGTAGCGCGGCCACATAAAGGGGCGCTTAAACAGCAGGGGAACGAAGAAGGAGCTAATGTTGCTCACCTGCATAAACAAACTGACCCCTTTCGGTTATTTTCGTCCCCATGGCAACGGTGCCTTGGTTCCGGGGTTAAGCTCTCGCCCTCATGCGCAGCTGTGCCGCGAGGGAACCCTGATGACCTATCAGGTCACGTGTGCCGGTATAAAGCCGGAACCGGCACGACAGTCAACACGGAGAGATGAAGCAAGCAGCGCTGTGTTTGGAGAGAGAGAGCGAGCTAGTTAGCTATTGCCATTGGATTGTTCTTTTCCTGGACGGCAACTATACCCCTCTCATTCCGTTTCTCGAGCTCCCGGACTTACCATCTTTTACCGGTGAGATCGAGCCATCTCCCCATTTCATCATTCCATACATTTACAATAACACGGACTTGGACATTCATACATACGCACACACACACTCGCACACACTACTGACATTGTACATATTTGTTTATATTTTGTATATATTGTTTTTTCGTTTCACTTCATTTGTTTGTTTGTCTTTTGTACATAATACACTTGGGTTTGGTTTTGGAATCTGTTGTTGTGTCCGTCTTTCCTTGCTCCGCGAAGGTTGCGCAATACCGGAAGTACTGTAAGTGAGATTTACCGGTTTATAGATATTAGACCCCGATTTAGTGTAATTAGCTCAAACAATATTTCTGAGCGTTACAAACTAATCATAGTCAGTATTCAAATATTCAGTTTAGCTTTTCTATTTAATACCTATTGGTGCAGGTGTTTGTTTACATTGAGCAAGTAGCGCATTAGTAGCTTATTTTAAAGTATATTATTAAATCCAGCACATAACTGTTCATAACATCGCTTTTACTCATCTTTTTGATTGCATTTATGGTGCAGGTTAAACTTCGGGCAGATATCTAAATACTGCAAAAGCAGTTGATTTAAGACGCACCCTCAGTTTGTCGCATGCGCTGTACACTGTCAAATAATCTGACACATAACGTCCATATTATCACTTCTGTATTTTTGATATGTATAATTTTTCTATAGGTTGTAATAAAGGCATAATAATTAAGTCATAATGATGAAATAACAAGTAACCAAGTGATACAAGTAATAATCAAGGCTCAATAATCAAAGGCAGTGATCTATTTGCATACGAGTGCAGATCTTCGTTGGTAGCGAGGAAATGAGGTTAGCAGCGCAACAGGAGTCTGTGAAATCAATAGTGCAAGCCAGACTGGCATAGATTTGAATTTCACAATTATATATTTGTTTCAAGAGCATGTACGCATTGCTTTGAAGATTTCAAAAATATATAGTGCTTCACATCTGAAGGTCATTTAAAGAATTGAAGAAAAAAAATACAGTGGTGTGAAAAACTATTTGCCCCCTTCCTGATTTCTTATTCTTTTGCATGTTTGTCACACTTAAATGTTTCTGCTCATCAAAAACCGTTAACTATTAGTCAAAGATAACATAATTGAACACAAAATGCAGTTTTTAAATGAAGGTCTACGTTATTAAGGGAGAAAAAAAACTCCAAATCTACATGGCCCTGTGTGAAAAAGTGACTGCCCCCCTTGTTAAAAAATAACTTAATTGTGGTTTATCACACCTGAGTTCAATTTCTGTAGTCACCCCCAGGCCTGATTACTGCCACACCTGTTTCAATCAAGAAATCAATTAAATAGGAGCTACCTGACACAGAGAAGTAGACCAAAAGCACCTCAAAAGCTAGACATCATGCCAAGATCCAAAGAAATTCAGGAACAAATGAGAACAAAAGTAATTGAGATCTATCAGTCTGGTAAAGGTTATAAAGCCATTTCTAAAGCTTTGGGACTCCAGCGAACCACAGTGAGAGCCATTATCCACAAATGGCAAAAATATGGAACAGTGGTGAACCTTCCCAGGAGTGGCCGGCCGACCGAAATTACCCCAAGAGCGCAGAGACGACTCATCCGAGAGGCCACAAAAGACCCCAGGACAACATCTAAAGAACTGCAGGCCTCACTTGCCTCAATTAAGGTCAGTGTTCACGACTCCACCATAAGAAAGAGACTGGGCAAAAACAGCCTGCATGGCAGATTTCCAAGATTTCCAAAATTTCTCAATTTTGCTAAAAAACATCTCAATGATTGCCAAGACTTTTCGGAAAATACCTTGTGGACCGACGAGACAAAAGTTGAACTTTTTGGAAGGTGCATGTCTCCCGTTACATCTGGCGTAAAAGTAACACAGCATTTCAGAAAAAGAACATCATACCAAGAGTAAAATATGGTGGTGGTAGTGTGATGGTCTGGGGTCGTTTTGCTGCTTCAGGACCTGGAAGGCTTGCTGTGATAGATGGAACCATGAATTCTACTGTCTACCAAAAAATCCTGAAGGAGAATGTCTGGCCATCTGTTCGTCAACTCAAGTTGAAGCGATCTTGGCTGCTGCAGCAGGACAATGACCCAAAACACACCAGCAAATCCACCTCTGAATGGCTGAAGAAAAACAAAATGAAGACTTTGGAGTGGCCTAGTCAAAGTCCTGACCTGAATCCTATTGAGATGTTGTGGCATGACCTTAAAAAGGCGGTTCATGCTAGAAAACCCTCAAATAAAGCTGAATTACAACAATTCTGCAAAGATGAGTGGGCCAAAATTCCTCCAGAGCGCTGTAAAAGACTCGTTGCAAGTTATCGCAAACGCTTGATTGCAGTTATTGCTGCTAAGGGTGGCCCAACCAGTTATTAGGTTCAGGGGGCAATTACTTTTTCACACAGGGCCATGTAGGTTTGGATTTTTTTTCTCCCTAAATAATAAAACCCCTCATTTAAAAACTGCATTTTGTGTTTACTTGTGTTATCTTTGATCAGAAACATTTTGTGTGACAAACATGCAAAAGAACAAGAAATCAGGAGGGGGCAAATAGTTTTTCACACCACTGTGTATATATATATATATATATATATATTGTGCCATTTTAAGTATGTTACTGCAATCATAAATGTGTTAAATCTTGGTCTTGTTATGCTGGGTATAAAAGCTAAACAGACTAAATCATCAGCCCTTGCCACACTGTTTGTGAGAGTGTGCGAATAGAAATTCTTGAAATTGATTGCTCGTGATTGTAACATTGAAAGATTTGTAGAACATTAAAGGATTTTTTTGACAATGTGCTTACAGATTACTTTAGATGTATTTTCGACTCCTCTATGAAATGTGCACAACTCATGACCTAATGTACAGTTAGCTAGTAAGACAATATATTTAATGAGTTTAATGAGCAACTAAATGTACAAAACAGCAATCCAGAACACCGAAGTGTATGGTGTGGTCAATAAGATTTGTAATATGCATTTTTCAATCATATATAATGCTACAGTGGGAATGATTGCATCAGAATATAAGTGTAGTTCTAGTCAGCTGGATTTTTATCAACAATTTAAGCTCTTTTAACATCCAGAGATTGCTGTAAAGGACATATTACCACTGTTATTTCATGTCAGAAAATGGCACAACATTCATGAACTCATCCATAATACCTAAATAATACCCATAATAACTTTGATTGCAGTTGATAGGTGGCTAGTTGATACTGACCCATCGCCATCATGTCATTACGAAAATAATGACATATTTTTTTATATTTTCTGCCAGATAACGTTTTCCAGCGTCCAAGCTTTTTGTTATCTAAGGCTACGTTTACAGTACACTGCCTGGTAAATGTGACCCAATTCCGATTTTTTGCTCATATGTGACACATATCGGATATGTTCTATGTCCGTGTAAACAGGAAAAAAACGCATGCATTCCGATATTTCGAGATCGGTTTCAGGCCTCCTTCATATGTGGAAATAAATTGGATATAAGTCAGATATGTGCTAATGTGATTGTCGTGTAAACAGACAGATTGGATTTCCTGAGGCATTGTGTGCTGTCCGTCATTAAAACTGCGACTTCTTCGCGGTTTAATGACGTAATGTTATTCTCCGGTGGAAGCGCGTGTTGAATTACAATATCGCAGGTGACATGGAAGAGGAAAAGAACACCCCCCACCCTCCCTCCAACACACACACGCCTTGTGTTAATGCTTTTGGGCTAAATAACAATAAATCAGTATTTGATGAATAAAGCATATGTGCAGGTTGCAATTATGCCGTTTTTTTCTCTCCTCCTCCGTTTTAAAACCATGGTGCGCGAACTTTGCATATATAGCAGAAATAGTGTTAAGCATATTTCACCTTCATCTTTCTTGGCTAGTGTGTAGCGCAAGAACCTCCCTTTAAGTATGCGAGATGTTTCAGATGGTATGGCGAGTGTAAACACGTGAATCAGATATGAGTCATAGTTAAAAGAACGTGTAAACAGACGGTCAGAAAAATCTGATCGAGACCTGCAGTGTAAACGTAGCCTAAGTGGCAACCTCAAAGAGACAAAAAATCTGTTCAAAATGTCATCAAGGGACATCCAGCCTGAAGAAAGACTTTGTAGACTTTTAGTGCCAAGTTAAACACCTTATCGTTTGTGAATTTCAATTACGTCCTGCTCTTCATGTGTTTCTGTTTTCAGGGTTAAATTTTCACAATGAGCTCCCTTAGTGACAAAATCACAGTCGTCTCCAAACACAGATGGCTCTAATCAAACCCTGCAGTGATTGGGACTTGTTCTGATGCATCCTCTGTCAAAAAGCTGTCATTCTCCTTCCGATCTCGGGTGATAGCAGGTCGGGGAACAACAAAAGCCAGCAACAGGGTTTGAAGGTATGTTTGACAAAAATGGGGTCAGAGACATAATCAAGGCTCAATAGTCAAAGGCAGCGATCAGGATCTATTTGCATACGAGCGCAGATCTTCGTTGGTGGCGAGGAAATGAGGTTAGCAGCTCAACAGGAGTCTGTGAAATCAATAGCGCAAGACAGACTGGCATAGATTGGGATTTCATAATTATATATTTGTTTCAAGAGCATGTACACATTGCCTTGAAGAGTTCAAAATTCGTATTTATGAAGTGAGCATCCTGTTCTGCAAACTTTAACAAAATCCAATCAAGTATTAATAGGCTCCAGGTCCCCGCGACCCTAAATACAGGATAAAGCGGTAAAAGAAGATGAATGAATGAATCAAGTATTAACTTGTTTAAATTTTATCAAAAAATGTTATATGATATAATCTATGAATTACTGAAACCCTAATTTTATTTCTTTTTAATTATTTATATATTTTTTATACTTTATTTCACACAATGTTTCAAACAACTGATGCACTTCAAAGAAGCACGAGAATTCTTCCAAATTTGCAATTCTAAGACAATCTCACATATTTCCAATTTGGGCTTTCCAGTACCTAGATCTCGTCGTGTTCCTGTCTTTGCAGCGATGGGGAATCATAATGCATTCTTTGATTACCTAATTAAAAGGCTATTATAAAAAGTCTTTGAAATTTGAAAGTCTATAGAAAGTCAATAATTCTGTTTAATTAGGTTCTAATCGTACTTAGTGCTCCCCATCTGAAGTTCATTTAAAAAAAAACTGGGAATTTTTTTTTTAGCATTTTAATTCTGGTTATCAGACAATATTCTGTTACTGCAATCGTAAATGTGTCATTCTTGATCTTGTTATGCTGGGAATAAAAGCTGAACAGACTACATCAGCAGCCCTTCCCACATTCCCAAACTGTTTGTGAGAGTGCGTGGATAGAAATTCTTGAAATTGATTGGTCGTGATTGTCAAATGCTTTAATGTTCTACAGATTTTACAATGTTACAATGTACTTACAGATTACTTTAGATGTATTTTCAACTTCTCTATGAAATGTGCATGTGTTTATTTGGTAACCCATTTTTTGAATATTTTTTATTCATGTTCTGTACAAGCTGGATTACCCCTGTTTTGAATAAATTATTATGAACATCCGTCCTACTAACATGTCAATCCAAGTGCAATCTTAGTGCTAATGTTATCTATCTTAGCATAGCTAGTGTTAGTGTTATCTATCTTAGCATAGCTAGTGAAAAACAAGCAATTAAACCTAAACCTGAACCTGCACTATGATCTCACCTTCCTAAAAGCTGGAATGCATATATACAGTCCTCAACTCCAATGTAAATTAAGACTTTGTTCTTTTTCAAAGAGCCAGACTAAGATCACACGACCAGAAGCTTGATTTAATGGGAAAATGTCCAAATTAAAAATAGGACCATGTTGCTGTTCAGTTCAGGATTTTCCCTCCGGCCAGGAACAAAGTTGCTTTCAGAAATTAAAGTGTATTGATTTCCAGAAGACTTAACACAGCAACATGCTTGCATTGCCGCAGTGGAAAGAGACAACTACAGTACAGTATATACGGACAACATTTTGGATCTGTTCCACACATTTAATCTCAACTTCTATGAAATATTACATATTAAAACCAGTATAATGCATAATAAGTTGCACGGTGGATCAGTGGTTAGCACTGTAACCTTGTACCTCCAGCACCTCCAGGGTTAAGAATTCGATTCCATGTTAATAAACCATGTTACATTTTAAAAGGATTTAGCACTTTGCATGTTCTATGTGGCTGTCTGACCTTTTAGCAAGGGTGCTCACAAATTTTGGGTTTTCACAAACCCAGAGACACACATGCACATAATGTACAGTACACAGTACCCACTTGACTCCACTCCTCTCCTCTCCAGTTACACTCCCATTCTGTGTTCGAAAGGCAAGCTATTCAATTCATATGTCTGGATGCAAGTTTTACAAGCTGGCCTACCAAAACATTACCTCTGACTATAAAATTTCACACAATTGTGCCACAGGCAGAGCTTATAGACAAGCAGCAAGAAACATTTGTTGCCAAATAACAACATCTCAACTACTAAATTGGCCATATTCTGTCCAATAGACCTAATGTTATATGAATGAGCATTACATAGAGATAATTACGGAATTGAAATTTGTGACTCAACCACCAAATGCGTCAAATTCAACAGAGGAAGAGGACAACAGAGGAAGAAAAACCTGCACTTACGGTACTTGTACTTGTGATACTGCCATCTCCGTAACAAAACAAGGCATTCATGGAAAAACAAATCCATTAACAAAATCCAACAAATCTCAAATGCTAAGGTGGTGGTTTTATGTATTCATTATTAAGATGTTTATTTATTCACCCTTTCATTCATTAATTTTAAAATGATAAATTATAGTATTCTCCTAATAATAAAAAAAAATCTTGAATGTGGTACCTAGACACATTAAAAAAGTATAAATAATTCCAACCTCAATGCTAAGATGTAGTAAACAGGACTCTTGTTATTATAATATATGTATTATAAAAGAGTTAATGCAAGATGAGAGGCATTACACTAGTGTTATAATAAAGCATAACAGCACTTGAAGGATTAACTACAGGTCCTTCTCAAAAAAATTGCATATTGTGATTAAGTTCATTATTTTCTGTAATGTACTGATAAACATTAGACTTTCATATATTTTAAATTCATTACACACAACTGAAGTAGTTCAAGCCTTTTATTGTCTTAATATTGATGATTGTGGCATACAGCTGATGAAAACCCAAAATCTCAAAAAATTTGCATATTTCATCCGACCAATAAAAGAAAAGTGTTTTTAATACAAAAAAAGTCAACCTTCAAATAATTATGTTCAGTTCTGCACTCAATACTTGGTCGGGAATCCTTTTGCAGATTCTTGTGTCTTGTGTCTCTCAACTTTCTCCTCAAAATATCCCACAGATTCTCTATTTTGGCACTGTGAGCAGGTGCCAGGTCATGCTGAAAAATTAAATCTTCATCTCCATAAAGCTTTTCAGCAGATGGAAGCATGAAGTGCTCCAAAATCTCCTGATAGCTAGCTGCATTGACCCTGCCCTTGATAAAACACAGTGGACCAACACCAGCAGCTGACATGGCACCCCAGACCATCACTGACTGTGGGTACTTGACACTGGACTTCAAGCATTTTGGCATTTCCCTCTCCCCAGTCTTCCTCCAGACTCTGGCACCTTGATTTCCGAATGACATGCCAAATTTGCAACCTGTAGCCCATTTCCTGCACACGCCTGTACACGGTGGCTCTGGATGTTTCTACTCCAGACTCAGTCCACTGCTTCCGCAGGTCCCCCAAGGTCTGGAATCGGTCCTTCTCCACAATCTTCCTCAGGGCCCGGCCACCTCTTCTCGTTGTGCAGCGTTTTCTGCCACACTTTTTCCTTCCCACAGACTTCCCACTGAGGTGCCTTGATACAGCACTCTGGGAACAGCCTATTCGTTCAGAAATTTCTTTCTATGTCTTACCCTCTTGCTTGAGGGTGTCAATGATGGCCTTCTGGACAGCAGTCAGGTCGGCAGTCTTACCCATGATTGCGGTTTTGAGTAATGAACCAGGCTGGGAGTTTTTAAAAGCCTCAGGAATCTTTTGCAGGTGTTTAGAGTTAATTAGTTGATTCAGATGATTAGTTCAATAGCTCGTTTAGAGAACCTTTTAAAGATATGCTAATTTTTTGAGATAGGGACTTTGGGTTTTCATGAGCTGTATGCCACAATCATCAATATTAAAACAATAAAAGGCTTGAACTACTTCAGTTGTGTGTAATGAATCTAAAATATATGAAAGTCTAATGTTTATCAGTACATTACAGAAAATAATGAACTTAATCAAAATATGCAAATTTTTTGAGAAGGACCTGTATATGTATTACTCCACAGTACAGGACAGAGGGGAGAGCAGATGCCCACGAAAATAATTCAAAACCAGTCATGGAAGCACTTTCAGCAAGAAAACTTATCTGTTTTATATATGTTATTTTACATAACGACATAAATAAAATTTAATTTAACACTTTGTCTCTTTAGTAATCGCTTCTAAGTTGTTCCGAATTTCCCTCGAACCGTCCTGTTGTTCTGCTTATAGCTTGCATGAGTTACAAAGCTTCCTATCTTCTAACACAAGTCCCACCCCTGATCAAGGGCACTAATTGTTGTGCGGAACAAGGGATTGAACACACTCATCCATCCATCCATCCATCCATCCATCCATTTTCTTCCGCTTATCCAAAGTCGGGTCGCGGGGGCAGCAGCTTCAGCAGGGATACCCAGACTTCCCTCTCCCTGGCCACTTCTTCCAGCTCTTCCGGGGGGATCCCAAGGCGTTCCCAGGCCAGCCAAGAGACATAGTCCCTCCAGCGTGTCCTGGGTCTTCCCCGGAGTCTCTTTCCGGTGGGGCGTGTCCGGAACACTTCACAAGGGAGGCGTCCAGGGGGCATCCTAAATAGATGTCCAAGCCACCTCATCTGACTCCTCTCGAATGCGGAGGAGCAGCGGCTCTACTCTGAGCCCCTCCTGGATGACTGAGCTTCTCACCCTATCTCTAAGGTAGAGCCCAGACACCCTGCGGAGGAAACTCATTTCGGCCGCTTGTATTCGCGATCTTGTTCTTTCGGTCACTACCCACAGCTCATGACCATAGGTGAGGGTAGGAACGTAGATCGACCGGTAAATTGAGAGCTTTGCCTTTTGGCTCAGCTCCTTCTTCACCATGACGGACCGATACAGAGCCCGCATCACTGCAGACGCTGCCCCGATCCGCCCGTCGATCTCCCGTTCCATTTTACCCTCACTCGTGAACAAGACCCCGAGATACTTAAACTCCTCTACTTGGGGCAGGATCTCACTCCCAACCCTGAGAGTGCACTCCACCCTTTTCCGGCTGAAGACCATGGCCTCAGATTTGGAGGTGCTGATTCTCATCCCAGCCGCTTCACACCCGGCTGCGAACCGATCCAGTGAGAGCTGTAGGTTACAGGGTGATGAGGCCAACAGAACAACGTCACAGAACGACACGGTCGAATGCCTTCTCCAAGTCATATATAGAATTGAACACACTATATATGTAAAAGCAATATCACACTCGAGGTCAAGCTGTTGTACCGAATATCAGCACTGATATTGACGAATATCCACTTTTTATTGCACTGATATTGACGAATCATGACCGTGCTAACATTCCAAACAGTATGACTGAGCGATACTGCCTAAAATTTATTTCCGTTTCCAGAGAGACTAATAATTTTTGATTCTATTTTTGTTTTGATCTGATTTAGAAACTGAAAGCCGCAGTTACATCATTATTTTTTTGTCCCACAGAAACATTATGTATAATATTAAAGCATCTTTTTAAAAGAAGCTCACATTAGTGACATCATCACGGTAACGTCATTGATACAACCTACATTGAGAAAACCAGACCTAACAGAATATCATTGGTGAACATAATTACCTTTTAATGAGCAAGGTTGTATCTTCCCACATACATTTATATTGTTTATATCTTCCGGAACAAAATTGTGCCCTTTTGTTTGATCGTAGAGGAGTTTTTATGAGCCATTATTAGAGTTATTGCAAAGCATAATTACCAACTAGCAAGGAATAATAACAGTCATAATGTTTCTGGATTAAACATTACCTGCATGATTTCAATAGTGTTGCACTTTTCTCAAAACATTCTCTCATGAATGCAAATTTATAAGTTTCAGTACAACAATGCTTGTTCATTATAGCTCTATTGGGAAGCAGTGTTGTGGTTATACTACATCATATGACTCCGTATAACTCATATTAAAAAGCGAATGCATTGCAACCTCACAGTGCTTCCAGCATGACTCTTCCAATTCAATATATTTGCTGTAAATTAGTGCATGCTGATTTTTAACAGGACACTCGACTATCACATGAGCAACACGCATTTGCGCTCCACAACGGGGAGTGTGCATTAATAAGTGCCGAGTGTGACCGGCGTGTCTACCGACCCAGAATGCCGTGTTCCAGTCCTTCAGGGAGACAGCAGATTTAGCCTCGCAACAAGGAGATTTAAACAGCCACTTTTCAACACACCCAGCACGATGCCTCATACATATTTTCATAACGCTCCAATAAGGAGAAAAGTAAGTTGATGTATTATTCATGCGGCTATGATGTGTTTGAGACGCTCTCCTTACCTTCTTGGGGCAAAATCAGTTTCTGAAAGCGATACATATAGTCAGACTTTTGGCAATTCTTAGGAAGATTTCACCTTCGGTGTGTTATAACAGAAACAGATCCATATCCATAGGTTGGGTTTTTTATATCAGAGCAATGTATCGATTCGCAAATGTCTCCTGTCTCATGTCTGATGCTGTTAAATTCACAAATCAGCAATGAATTATTAAGATTCCGAGATAAAGATGTAACCTTTTCAATTTTACAAACATGAGGAAGTTTTCAGGTCAGAAGAGTTTGCGATTTTTATATGTTTTAAAAGGGGTGTCTTTTTGTCTTACCTTCAGTAGAAAAAGGCAGGGTTGGTGAGGAAGCAGCCATAACATTGCAATGCAAAACATTACGACAAATATGATGTAGGTTCCCCTTGGTTCTACACGACCCCCCCGAGAAATTTACCTCTTGGGGTATGCTGTGGTATCTGACACAAGGAAGTTCGCAGCGGATACTTTGATTGCTATGGGTAATCGAATTGGGGACTGGGGAGTTTGAAGACTTGGTCGTCAGGCTTTTTGCCTGCTGGTCTGCTTTCATGGCCAGCAGTAGTGTACTGAGTGTTCTGGTGCCTTTATCTCATGGCCAGTATTGAGGTCTTTGGTAATCTCTGCTGCATTGGCTTTTCTGACGGGACAAGCTGGCCTTTGGGCCACGTGTGCACAGGGTGGGCCTTACGTGCCCACAATCCTGTCACCAGCTTATAATGGATAATTTCAATTCAATTCAGTTTTATTTGTATAGCGCTTTTAACAATTGACATTGTCTCAAAACAGCTTTACACAATCAAAAGAATTATTTAAGTTTGTATGGAATGTGAATGTGTATGAATCAAAAATGTTCAGATAGTCCCTGGTGAGCAAGCCCGAGGGCGACAGTGGCAAGGAAAAACTCCCTGAGATGGTAATAGGAAGAAACCTTGAGAGGAACCAGACTCAACAGGGAACCCATCCTCATCTGGGTGGAAGAGATAGCAGGAAATTATCTGCATTTTAGGTTCAGGTGTTAGGTTCAGCTATAGTAGTTGATGTTAATTGATGATAAAATGGAGTCCAGTAGTTATTGGAGACTCAGATAGACTTGTAGAAAGTTCCAGTCCTGAACTATCGAATTGTCAAGTCCTTAGAGAAACAGCTGACAACACCAGTCGAGGCCAGAACCATCTTCTAAGTAGAGAGAATCATCCCCAGACACCAGACGCATCCCAAAGAGACACACAGGGCATCCATGCGACGAGACCTCCAACGAGAAACGGGGCACCAGGATGGATCAGACAGGTCCGGAGGGCAGAGGGAGTCTGGATCACTGGCAGCTCAGGAATGACATGTGTAGCTCGACAGAGAGAGAGAGAGAGAAAGAGTGAAAGGGGGAGACAGGGGGAGAGAGGAAAGAGAAAGAGGGGGAGAAAGGAAGAAGAGGAGAGATGGCAATTAGGTATGGTCACAGTCACAATGTATAATATGAATGTATATTTACTGTAGAGTGCAAGCAGGGACTCCAGCAGGACTAACTATGACAGCATAACTAAAAGGAAAAGACAGAACGAAACACAAATATGAGGGCTCCCTGAGATGTAAAGCAAACAATCACCTCACAGTCAACAAACCTGAGTGATCAAATGAGAGTGAGGAAGACAGCATCTAAACATACCAGTTCACCATAATACTCTACGTCCATGAGTCCCCAGATCTGCTCCTTTACCTATGGCAAATCTATTTATAAAAATGCTTGGCTAAATAAATAGGTTTTTAGCCTAGACTTAAACACTGAGACTGTGTCTGAGTCCCGAACACTATTTGGAAGACTATTCCATAATTTTGGGGCTTTGTGAGAAAAAGCTCTGCCCCCAGCTGTAGTTTTCATAATACGCGGTACTGACAAGCAGCCTGCATCCTTTGACCGAAGTAGGCGTGGCGATCGTAAGACACTAGCAGTTCGCTCAGATACTGCGGCGCGAGACCATTTAATGCTTTATATGTCAAGAGTAGTATTTTAAAATCAATGCGAAATTTCACAGGGAGCCAATGTAGTGAAGATAGGATAGGGGTGATGTGCTCACATCTTCTGGTTCTAGTGAGGACTCTCGCTGCTGCATTCTGGAGTAGCTGAAGCTTGTTTATGCACCTAACTGGACAACCAGACAGTAAGGCATTACAATAGTCCAACCTAGAAGTGATAAAAGCATGAACTAGTTTTTCTGCATCGTTTACCGACAATATATTTCTTATCTTGGCAATATTTCTGAGGTGAAAGAATGCTATCCTGGTGATATTATCTACAGTACATGAGCTTCAAATGAAAGGCTGGAATCCATAATCACGCCAAGGTCTTTTACTGTTGCACTTGATGGAACAGAAAGGTCATCTAAAGTTACGGTGTGATCTAAGATTTTTTCTTCTAGCTGTATGCGGTCCTATGACTAGAACGTCTGTCTTATCCGGATTAAGCAGAAGGAAGTTAATTAGCATCCAATTTCTTATGTCCTGCACACATTGCTCAACTTTAGTAAGCTGGTTTTTCTCATCAGGTTTTGTTGAGACGTATAGCTGTGTGTCATCAGCATAGCAATGAAAACTAATACCATGCTTACGGATTATGTTGCCCAGAGGAAGCATGTAAAGGGAGAAAAGCAGTGGGCCTAAAACTGAACCCTGCGGAACGCCAAACTCCACTAGAGAACATGCAGAATAATCACCATTCAAGTCTACATACTGATAACGATCGGTAAAATAGGATCTGAGCCAGGAGAGGGCTGTACCCTTAATTCCTACTACATTTTCTAATCTGTGAAGAAGAATAGCATGATCAATGGTGTCAAACGCTGCACTGAGGTGATCAG
Organism: Channallabes apus; assembly: GCA_030522415.1. Lineage (NCBI taxonomy): Eukaryota > Metazoa > Chordata > Actinopteri > Siluriformes > Clariidae > Channallabes > Channallabes apus. The sequence continues at coordinate 28,014,542 of CM060125.1, read as the reverse complement.
AGGCCAATAGGAGGTCATTTACTACTTTAACGAGTGCTGTTTCTGTGCTGTGATGAGGCCTAAATCCTGACTGATACAGTTCATGTATGCCATTTCTATGTAGATATGAGCATAGCTGCTCCGCTACTATCTTTTCCAGAATCTTAGAGATGAAGGGGAGGTTTGATATTGGCCTGTAATTGGACAGCTGACAGGGGTCGAGGTCAGGTTTCTTAATTATTGGTTTGATAACTGCTAATTTAAAAGATTTTGGAACATGACCAATGCTGAGTGAGGAATTAATTATTCTCAACAGTGGTTCTGTTATTACTGGTACTATCTGTTTAAGAAAATGTGTCGGTATAGGATCTAATATACAGGTTGATGAATTTGCAGAAGAGATGAGTGAAATTAGTTCATTCTCTTCAAGAGGAGTAAAGTATTCTAGGTTTGAATCTGACATGGCTAGGTTAACATCTGTATCAATTACATTGTTCGGTTTCAAAGCCTCAATTTTATGCCTGATATTTACAATTTTATTATTAAAAAAGTTCATTAAGTCCTCACTATTGCAATTGCTATTACAGTATAAATCTCACTATTGGAGATTTCTGTTGTGGTCTTATTTCTGGTTAATTTGGCTACGGTATTAAATAAAAATCTAGGATTATTTTTATTTTCGTCTATAAGAGTGGAGAGATATGTTGATCTAGCTACACTAAGAGCTTTCCTATAGTTCAGGATGCTCTCTTTCCATGCTATGTGAAGTACTAACAATTTAGTTTGACGCCATTTTCGCTCTAATTTCCGAGCAGTCTGTTTTAAAGTGCGCGTGTGATCGTTATACCAGGGAGCGAGTTTCTTATCTCTAATAATTTTTCTTTTAGCTGGAGCTACATTATCTAAGGTGCAACGAAATGACGACTCTAAATATTCAGTCGCCTGATCGAGTTCTGTGGGTTCAGACGGTGACCTAACCGAAGTTGGTAACTCTGGGAGATTACTGATAAAACTCTGTGTGGTAGTTGATGTGAATGTACGTTTAATTCGGTAGCGCGGTGCTGTGCGTACATTATCACTGTGACACACTTGAATGGAGACAAGATAGTGATCTGAGATAATTTCAGACAGTGGAATTGTGAATATATTTCTTATAATTAATCAGAAAAATATTATTACGTCTAAAGTGTGACCTGCTTTATGAGTGGGTCCTACTACACACTGATTTACGCCTACAGTATGGACATAAATGCTGTTCTCAGAGGGTCTTCTGGATTCTCAAAATGAATGTTAAAATCTCCAGCAATTAACACTTTGTCTACAGAAACGACCAGGTCTGAGATGAAATCTGCAAATTCACTAAGAAATTCAGAATACGGCCCTGGAGGTCTGTAAATTATAATTAGTGGAATCGACTGAGCTGATTTAATATACTTAAATACACTTATGTTACTATAAAGAATTTCAAATGAGTTAAATTTGTGTCCTTGTTTTTGTACGATAGACAGATTATCATTATGAATAACTGCGACGCCTCCTCCTCTACCAGTTAACCGAGGCTGGTGTATGTAGCTGTATCCAGGAGGACTAGCTTCATTTAGAGCTACATACTCGTCCTGTTTAACCCATGTTTCAGTCAAACAGAGTATATCAAACGCCTGATCTGTGATAATTTCATTAACAATAACTGCTTTTGATGCAAGAGATCTAATATTTAACAATCCTAGCTTCAGATCAGAGGTGCTGGCTGCGCATTCAGTATGATCCGAGTTTGTGGTCTTTATGTTAATTAAATTATTAAAACAGACTTTCTGAGTCTTTCTACATTTTTGCTTAGCTCGGGGAACAGACACAGTCTCAATATGGTGAACCCTGAGTGACGACTCTATGCAGCTAGCAGACGGTTGGTTTAGCCTGTCTGTCTGCTCCCTGGCCTGGGCTCTGAATTGTCACCGATTAACTAGACCTCTACTGAGACTATGAGCTATACTACAAGAAATGAGAGCAGCACCTTCCCGAGTGGGATGGACACCGTCCCGCCCTAACAGGCCAGCTTTGCCCTCAAAGGTCTTCCAATTATCTATAAAGCCCACATTATTTTTGGAGCACCACCTGGACATCCAGCGGTTCCGCGACCATAACCCCCTGTAAGCTATGTCGCCACGTCTCATTGGGATGAGACCAGAGCATATTACTTCATCGGACATCGCCTTCGCTAATTTAAACACCTCTGTAAAGTTACTCTTACTAACCTCTGACTGACGAAGGTGTATATCGTTAGCTCCAGCATGTACCACTATCTTAGAGAACCTATGCTGTCCTAGAGTCCTAAGATTACCTGCTATGTCCGGTGCTCTGGCTCCCGGGATACACCTAACCACTGCCGCTGGCGCCCCTAAAGGTCTAGCTAATGTCACGTGCCTCAGTATAGAGTCTCCTATAACCAGAGCTCTTTCAGGTTTCTCAGCGGGTGCAGCACTGAGGAGAGCAAACCTGTTGGACACGTGAGGCGCAGAGGAGGTGTGCTCCGGTGGGCTAGCCTCTAATGCTGATATCTTCTCCGTCAGAGTGCTCACTAACACACCTAACACAAATAAAGTTATCGCTAATGACGGAGGAAGAATGTCTAAACATCCTGCACTCTACACACTGAATGAGCTGAATGGTAGACATGATAACGTACCTGAGTCGGAGTTTTAGTTGTTTGGAGATGAATTCCGTTTGTTGTTCTTAGATGAGGAAACTTGCGCGTTCTCCAAAAATTGCAGAAAAAAGGCGAAGCCGAATAGTATGGAGATGTAAAAGGTAGTTGCTATTAATATTGTTATTGTATAAAGCGATGTAATTTAAACGCTGATACAAACGCGAAACTTTCGCGGCAACGATACGAAAACAGGAAGCTACGTCACCAACAGGAAGTATAGGAAGAACAGGAAGAATAATGTGTTACGGCTAATGGGCGACACGGTGGTGTAGTGTGGTGGTCTCCTTGTACTCCTCGGGTCTGGGTTCGATTTCTGGCCAGGTTTGATTCCTGTGTGTGTGTGTGTGTGTGTGTGTGTGTAGGTGTGTGTGTGTGTGTGTGTGTGTGTGTGTGTGTAGGTGTGTGTGTAGGTGTGTGTGTGTGTGTGTGTGTGTGTGTGTGTGTGTGTGTGTAAATTGCATGTTCTCCCCATGCTTGATGGGTTTCCTCCCACAGTACAAAGACCAGCAGATTAGGGTAATTGACATTCCCAAATTGTCTGTAGTGTGTGAGTGAGTGTATGGGCGTTTGCCTATCCAGGGTGTACCCCGTCCCGAGTTAGTGTTAAGATTATGTGATCCTAATATTGCCGATTTATGTAAATGAGAACTGGAACATGTTTCTGGATATTCCAACAACATAACATGTAACTATGCATGGCCTAATTAATGATAATATAAACACTTTGAGACAAATCAGTATTGAAAAATAACTCCTCTTGGTCAGACTAGCACGTTGTTGATGATTTTCATATTACTGCATGATGCTGATTGTTTTATCATCAGGTATGAAGTGTTGAGAAGTTAAACAGGTTTGCATTTATCCCAAGTCACAGTTCTCAAGAAGCAGGAAGGTGTTATCCATGTAGGTTTGCCTTGGGGCATCAGCATCCAGCATGTAGAACATAGAGTGTGGTTTGAATCAGGTCTGTAAGAGAGAGAGAGAACTGGAAATGTGTGAAGAAGGGAGCCCGACAGGCTTGGCATCAAGTGGTTTGCTTGGCTGAAGTTGAAGTTGGCGAATTTGAGGAAGTGTTGTAACTCCTTCACTGTCACAGGAGTGGACAATAACATTAGTCTGGTCCATAAGGATCCCCTTCATGGGGGGATGAACATGACAAATCCACACTTTTAACAAATAGTTAAGTCTTGAGGAGGTGTTTAAAGACGCGAGTAATGTGATTGATGTGAGGAAGCGGATTATCAACATGTCATCCATGTAAGCTATGACAAATTGTCCAAGCATGTCTTTAAGCGCATAACTGATTAAACACTCAAACTCGGAGGGAGTGTCAAAGCCTGTAAGTAATGACACAGAATTCATTGCAGCCCCTGCGATCATTGTAATCAATCCTGTGTAATCAATGCATGGACAAAGCCTACCATCTATTTTTTTTCTCCACAAAGTAGAAGTGAATCTGATACTATAGAAGAAGCAATAATGCATTAGAACAAGCACATTAATATCACATAAATCTGTGATCTGCAGCTGCACAGCTATTAGAGCTGCTGTTATAGTAAATAAAAATACAACGGCACCTTTTAACCGATTAAACAGAATTGAGAAATCGATAATGCTGTGGAAGAAACTGTGTCATTTTCAGGAGTTCCCTACCTAACTGTCAAATGAGGGACAAACATTCTGTGACCTTTGTGTGTGTGTGTGTGTGTGTGTGTGTGTGTCTGTGTGTGTGTGTGTGTGTGTGAGAGAGAGAGAGAGAGTGTGTGTGTAAGGACAAGTCTTGCTGACAGCTCTGTTAGAATGCTAAGTGAATGTTTATCAAGATTGCAGGGGGGTTTTATGACCAAGTTCTTTCTGCTAGGGTCAGGGGGGAGATGCACGTGTGTCATTCTGCGCTGCAGGTCACAATTAGCACACAGCCTTTAGTCAGATGAAACACACACACACACACAATTGGGAGTTGGACTTCTCTTTCCATCTTGCACAGGTTTTTTTTAATTGCTGCACATCTTTGGAATGTATGTACATTGAATTCAGAGCAGCGAGCATCAATCAATGCAAGGTCTCTCCGAATAAAATAATAATAATATAAAAAAACAAACAAACAACACACTTTCCTCAAGCAGGCATTCCTCAGGGGGTGAGCAGAGGATCAGGTTAATGCCTCGATGATTTATTCAAATATTGATCCGCTGAGAGGAGAGAGCAATTACCGGCGAGCAAAAACACTGCCTCCGACACCCATCATCCCCGGCGGTTTTCTGTACACCAACACTATTCATCAAGCACTTCTGTCATTAAGTGAGATATTTCTATTACTCCTGTCTGGGAAAATATGCATGAGTCACGCATCACTTAGCAACAACACTTAGCGAGAAAAAAAAAGGATTTATTTGAAATGCAAATCCTGCAGGCGAAGCAATCAAACACAAAGGCCGCTGCATCGTTGCGGTTTTCAGTCAAAACCTCGAGCAATCGATCACCAAACAGGCTTCGACGGATTTTCAGACTCGCATCTCATAATCGGAAACAGAAACTATTTGGGAGTGATGATTTATCGGGTTCATTTGGGGGGAAAAAAGCAGATTACGAGTGTCGGGAACAACGAAGGGATGATGAATGGGGATGGAGAGAGAATTACGAGTGTCGTTCATCTTCTGAACGGTGACAGGAACTCCCCAGCTACGTGAACTTATCAAATCAAAGACTGCCACTGCAAATGAGGAGAGAAAATTCTGAATTTTTAACTTCAGAAGGTGGCAAGTCCCTGACCTCGCGGGGGGGGGGGGGGGGGGGGTTCCTCTCCCTAATAATGACAGTTTGATCTAGGCTTACTCTGGATTTGAGTAACTACTCCACACAGATGAAGAATCTTGTCAATACTGTATATTCTGCACATCACATTTTTGGAACAGGAAGACTAGATTATCTCATCTCATCCAGTCAGACTCAATGGTGTGTATAGTAGTACGAACCGAGCTCTGCAGGTATTTAGTTGCAATTTAACATCACTTCTGGATCAGATTTTCAATTTTAATAGCCTTTCAAATTGTTTGTGTTTTCTAACGAGACCGAAATGTTGATTATGCAAACTCAGCTCTTCATAAGTACCCCTGGAGAGCTCTATATTTCTGTACTTGCTTGATTATTTGAAGTGAGTGCTTCATTTCAGGCTGTATGGAACATATTCTGTAGTATAGATAAGATAACTGGAGCTGGGACACACTTAAATGTAAAAGAAGCTTAATAGAGAAGTGTTTTAAGCACAGGATACTTATACATAAGAAGTAAAGACCTCTTTTTCTAGACGGCATTTACCTCCTTGTACACAATTTTCTAACATCACTAAACAAATGGGCCATGACGCTGAAGGGAGTGTTAACGCTTTCAAGTACTACAACTTTTTCACTCTGATGACCACAAACTGCTAAAAAAACAACAAAGCAGTATTACTTTAAGCTGTGCCGATTCATTAGCTCTACATACATTAAGTAAACGTGCTTGTATTAGGAAAAAATTATAAATTATTACGTTAGTCCAACTAACATGATGTAAATTATTTTCAGGTATTACCCATAATTAACTGTACTCACATTTCACTGATTAATCATAATGACAGCAGTAACTGTTACTTACTCTCTTACTATGTTACTTATGATGGTTTATACTATGATGGTGTTCAAGTCAAACCGGGACTTGTGATTAAATCTCTGGTGAATGAAGGTGTAAAAAAGATTGACTTTTACAAAAGACTTATAGATTTACAGAAACACATTTACGGTGATGAGACTCTTGTTCGCAATAAAACATGGGAATGGCGTTCGCAGCCAAGGTGGCTCGGAGCCCAATACATTTGTTCAACATTCAGCTATCACCTTGACATTCTTGACATTCCACAGATAGCTTGTCGCCAACATGTGTGAGAGACACATCTGTCTGTGGGAACTGTACACACAATCATTCACCAACATCCTTCAGCTGGGAGTTATTGCCACATCCCCCGTATACTGTACAGCGTTTCAGATGTGAAGCAGGCAGTCCGATCAAAACTGTATTGCCGCATAATGTTGAGCCTAGACCTGAAAAACCATGGCAACCTGAGATCATAACACTGCTGCCACAATCTTCTACAGTGGCCACTATGCATGACGCTTCATGCGCTTCCCTTCTCACCATGATGCGCCTAACACTCTGGAATAGGTTCAATCTGAACTCATTAGACCACATGACCTTTGTCCATCACACCAAAGTCCAATAGTTATGTATCATAGTGAATTAAAGCCTCTCTTTAGTGAGGCTGATCAGTCACACAGCTGTATATCTATGTAAATGAGAACTGTGAGTTCTCAAAGCTGTGATTTCTACTTCTAAAATTCTTGGTTTGGGACAATTCTTCCAGGTTTTTATGATGTGTTGGACAGGTCTTAACCTAATTCCAGTAATTTCAGCAGTCTCCTTGGTTATTTACTTTATTTAGTCCAGGCCAATTTGACTCTTCCAAAACACATAACATCTTTTCCATAATTTTCCGACATGACCGTTTAATAAATGAGACGCTACTCACTGTATCTGTTAGGGTTAAAAGAAAATTAAAGGCTTTTACTGTAGGTGTGTCTTTTTAAATGCATTTTTCTCTTGGCTTGGCATGGGACATCAATTTTACTGTATTTCACAATATACGACACTGCTGTTGAATTTCCAAATCTGATTGGTCAGAAAGTGTTCACCAGAAAATTGTGAGTGTTCTAATGTTATTACTACGCAAGTAATATTGAATTCGATAGACCTAATATTAACTAATAACATACAGGACTTTTAGTACTGTATTTGTAAAAAGGCTTAAAGAACAAGTGGATTCTTTACATTGCTGCTGTAGAATCAAGTCCATTCTTGTTACTACATAAATGTGAAATGGACTTTGGACAATCATTGCTGCATTCAATGCAGTCTCTTGACTATTTAAACTTAAATGTTCAAAGTTCTTTCTGATCAAAGACATGATCCTATACACTTCATGATGAAGCTCTGACTCCAGTGCAATAGCTTTTAATCTAAAACAGGAAAGAAATTGTGAACCAAGCTGCTTTTATCGTTACCATTCCACACTGCTCTCCTACTAATACCATAAATCCACCTTTGTTATTATTATTCGTAGATTACAGGCAGCCACAGAACAGAAATCACTGTTAATGATTAAAAAATCTGTCGGGTGTAAAACAAATGAAAACAGTTCCTGGTGGACACGCTGCTGCTACATTGAAACCGCCACTGCAGCCTGGCCTATGCATTTTGGCAAGTGCACACGCTTCTGTATAATTTATTGTCAAATTTCCATATTGGGCGCATCTGCGTAACAAATGCCATTTTCTACAGAAATTAACAGCAGAAAACAGGAAGGAAGGGAAAAACTCTTTCTGCTAGACAATCTGCCAGGTGTTAGAATTGGAAAGATACTACAACCGAACCAAACAAATGGAGGACAAACAAACCAAATAATTTCAAAAGGCCTTGCTGTGCACCGTTGCGTACTGATCTTTAATGATCAATTTTTTACGAAGCAATTATCTTCCACCTGGCACAACCTTTAATACTTAAACAAAATGAAGTGTATAAACTCAAGTACACCTAAAAGGGATTCATTTAGCTTAGAGGCAAAGCGCTTCAAGGCAGTTTTACTGGGCACATTATTCACATTATTCTTGCATGTTTAAGAGTCAAAAATGTAATTACTTTGAATGTGTTCAGTTAAGTATCGGATTGCTCACCCTCCCACCGCGTCTTCACAAAAGCACTACGGAGACTACAGGTCTCTCAGGGATTCCTCTGGGTTTCATTGGTTTCCTCCCACTTTCTAAAAACAAGCCAGGAGGTAGAATTGCTCTGCTCCAGAACCATGCTGTTACTAAACATTAACTTTCATTGGTCTGTTTGGGTTAGGAGCATGCACGAGTACAAAGTTAAATAGTTGAGGCATGAATATCCAGTTTCTGAAACCACTGGCCAGGTACTCCTTGTGTCTAACAATAATGTATAAGAAGTCAGGGAGAAATGATGGCACCGAAACCAACAACTACAGAGTTATCAGGTGGGAGTTTGTGGTTTCTACTTTTCTGCCCATGGGAATGGGTGGATTTTACTCTCATATGCATGAGATCAAATGGTTTTTAGTCTAAACCCAGCAGATCAAATGACTTTTACTCTCATTCAGGTGGGATCAGGTGGGTTTTACTGGCCAAAACAGTGGTTTCTGATCTCATGCTAGTGGGAGTCTGTGATATTTCATTCTCATGCGGATGGGAACAGGTTTTTTTTTTTCTTTCTAATCCTTGGGGTAAATGGAAGTGGTCACTTCTCACCTTAATGTTTTTGTAACCGGATGATTTTTACCCTCATGCAGTTGGAATCTAGTAGTTTTAACAGTTTCTTCACATTAATAAAAGAGTGGACTTCATGTTATCTGAACTGTCATATAATTGCATTATTTGATCATAAAGGACATGGTTATCAAAGATATTTATGTTATGGTCATGGTATTTGGTATCATCTGAATGAGGATCAGTTTCATTTGGAGACTGGTTCCTCTTGTTTTTATCCTGAAGTCATCTGTGAGAAAAAGTAAAGTTTTTTTGTGATAATGTCCAATATTAAAAGCACTATACAGTATAAATTAAATTTAACTGAATTGAATGGAACTCTCATGCTGGTGAAAGTGAGTATTTTTTACTCTCATGCCTGTAGAACAAGAGGTTTTTTACTCTCGTGCCCATGATAATGGACAGTTTTTACTCTCAGGCTGGTGAAAGTGGGTGGTTTTTACTCCCAAGCTTATAGATCCAAGTGGTACTTACTCTCATGCTGCTGGAAATGGATGGTTTTAACTTTCATGTTTGTAGAAGGGGGCGTTTTTTTTCTCTCCCCGTATGCTGTTAGTAGTTCTTACTCTGGGGCTTTGGGAATCACAAGTTTTTTTTTTTGGTCTCATTCCAGAGGGAGTGGGAAGTTTTTACTCTGAAACCAGGGGTGGGGGCATAAATACAGTATGTTCCCAGAGCCCCAGTTTAAGTTCCCTAGTTTATTTCCAAGATAAAAGATTTCCTTAATATTACCCAGATTATTTTATTTTATCTTGTGCAAACAAAGACTTTTAATCTTTTTAAACAAAATAAAAGGAATGGTTGTCATTTTATGTGGTTTAGTAAATTCATCAAACAGACAGAGAGCTGGCAGCACAGTCGTGTAGTGGGTAGCACTATCGCCTTGCACCTCCAGGGTCTGGGTCCGATTACCGGCCAGACTCAATTCCCGTCTCTGTTTGCATGTTCTCTCTGTGCTTGGTGGGTTTCCTCTGGGTACAACGGTTTCCTCCCACAGTCCAAAGACCTGCAGATTAGGCTTATTGGCATTCCCAAATTGCCCGTAGTGTATGTGTGTGTGCCCTGCAATCCATTGGACCTAAGTCTCCTGGGAAAGGCTCCAGGCCTCCCCGTGACCCTGAATACAATAAGGAGGCATAACGAGTGAGACAATGGTATACTATATTAGATATGAGATGAAATCCAGGGTGTACCCTGCCTCATGCCCTTAGCCCCCAAGGCTTAGAGGCCCTAAGAGTCTCCAGGTTCCCCGTGACCCTGAATACAGGATAAAGACGATGAGTGAGTGAGTGAAATAGAGAGCCATTATGTTCCATTATTTCCATTATGTGATACAGTATATAGAGCAGGGCAACATAAGATCCTGGGAACATAGGGATGCCTCCATGCCAGAGAAAGATTTTACTCTCATGCTAGCGGAGGCAGATGTTTGTTTGTTTTTTACTCCTATGCTGGTGCAATTGGACATGCTTAGTCTCATGCATGCAGAAGTACTTGGATTTTATTCAGGGGAGTGGCAGGGGTTTGTGGTTTTTTTTTCTCTCCGGTTAATATCGGTGCAGACTGGTTAAAACTTAATGCACACTGTATGCAGCCACAGTAAGTACAGCTTCATTAAACACTTACAATGGACAGCTGTATAAAGACTGACACGTTGCAATCCTGTGCTTCTCTCGCACAGAAAGTAAATGTCAGTGCTGAATTGCTGATGTGATCGCAAAGTTCGGTTATCCGCTGAGATTCCCACACTTTAACTCTGTGGCTTTCTGGACATTTACAAAGTTTCTTACAAAAAGTACTTTTACTGGCTGAAATATTGAGCTGGCATTCAATAGGGCTTTCACAGTGCATTCGGAATTGCTCGATTTCTCCGTGTTATGTCTGTCAAAGGCAGGGTGGTGGAAAAAAGATTGCAAGTGTGACGAATGACTGGTGTTTTACTGTTATCTAATTTACCTTCAATTTACTCTTACACCTACTACAAATACTTCTCACTAATAACAGAGATTTATACGCTATAATCTGGGATTTTCTTCGTTGTGCCGCGGTCCATGGCATCGCTCGAATCACGCTGGTCATCTAAGGTAAAATGCAGTCTCTTTTCCTTCAATCTCACATAGTGATGAGTGGCGCGCAGACATATTCAAGCACCTGTGAGTGCCTCCAAAATGGCATCCATGCATATTTAATGGCACCCGGCGGCTGATGGAGCAGCTCCCCTGGCATGAGCCATCACAGGAAGGAGGAGGTATGAGACGTGCCAAGCTGCCTCTGTAATGGCGTCTCGGTGTTGGTATTTACCCTGCGAGCTGGAGGCCGCGCACGATCTGACGCCTCAGCCGTTAAAAGGCAGTGTGAACGTTTAATTACGGAAATGAAGTCAGTCATGGATTCAATAAGGCATTTGTTAAGACCTAAGCGGAGGGCCCATGAGGAGAGAGAATACGGGGAGCGACAGCGCCCGAAGGGGTCACAGGAACAACAACGGTGGCTGAAATGAGAGAACAAATTAATTAGTGTGACGTTCATCTGGTGCTTTATCCTGCAGCTGCTCCACTCATTGCTCTAGATTTATTCCTGCTCTCACTAATGTCACTAATATCTGTGGTGCTGCCCAAAGGGTCCTGAAGACACACTACTGCACCTTATATCATCCTCGTGTGTGTGTGTGTGTGTGTGTGTGTGTGTGTGTGTGTGTGTTTCCGCAACCAATTATGCACTGCTTGTCTATGACTTGATTACAAGAAGAAAAAAGAGAGTTAAATAGATCTTGCTAGGTATTATTTAAAGTATTATTCTACTGGAATCTAATAATAGCAGAGCTTATATCATTGATAAAGTTGTTGTCAAGGGGTCGCCACAGCGGACCTTCCAGTCTGCACATACAAGCTTGGCACAGGTTTTACGCCAGATGCCCTTCCTGACTCAACCCTCCCATTTTATCCGGCACTGCCTGTCCCAAGAGAAAAATCTCTCTTGAGAACGGCACTGCATCCAGTGGCCGTGGTTTGAGCACTGGCTGGGAATCGAACATGAACCTTCTGCATGGCAGGTGCAACAGAGATCTGCTCAGGAAGCAACAAACACTACATGTACAGTATGAGAAATAGAAAGAAAGAGAGAGAAAGGGAGGAAGAGGGATGGAGGGAGAAAAGGAAGGAAGAAAGAAAGTAAAAAAAAAATCATTAAGGAATATTTATTTTTTATCGTCTGTACTGCTTTATCCTGTATTCCGCGGCCTGGAGCCTAGTCCAGGAGGCTTGGGGCACGAGGCGGGGTACACCCTGGACAGGACCCTGTATGTGCAAGGCAACAAACAGTGCTAACCACTGGCTAAGCTGTTCAACTTCTTTGCAGTTAAATACAGTGGAACCTTGGATTACGAGCATAATTCGTTCCCGGAAGTGGGCTTGAATTTCAAAACACTCTTAAACCAAATCAAATTTCCCCAGAAGAAATAATGGACACTCAAATTATTCGTTGCACAGCCCCAAAAAATAAATACATAAAAATAATTAGCACAAAATATTAAGTAAAAATAAAAAAGAAATAGTGTGTGTGTGTGTGTGTGTGTGTGTGTGTGTGTGTGTGTGTGTGTGTAAAGGCGAAAGTAGGAGGGGTGTGTGTGTGTGTCATGGTGTCCCCAATGACGTGCACGCACACAGACACAGACCAGGCAGCTATAATGGATCTTTAACCTCTCTAATGAGACTTGCTTTTGCGCGCTGTACAGACACAAAATAAAATATGTTTTAAGCACACACGTGGTCACAGTGTTATAGTAAACAGGACATGCGTGCACGGATTGATTATACCAGTAAGAGATGCGCACTAAGACCCAGCAGGGGAGATACTTACCCACAATACAGCAGCGCAAAAAACTTTGGCTCAGTTGCGATCACATGATGCTCAGTGTCAAAACAAGACTTGTTCCTTTTTTCAAGTCAAAATTTATTACAAATCTTTGCTCGTCTTGTGGAACACTCGTAAACAACGTTACTCGTTTCACTTTACCATAATTTATAGTCATTAATCTATTCATTGCTAAAATCATATTTCTTACAGTGTACTACTTTATAAATGTTTTTTATTATATCATTATTATTGTTTTTTTTTGTTGTTATTATTAGAAATGTTCAGGTTACCAGAACACAGTTTTGGTCTGAGGAAAATTTTTTACATTTTAACAATTCCACCACCAACCAGATGTGCTGTCTATTTTGAGATCAGGTGACAGCGGAGGCCATTTGAGACTACAGGGACCTCAATTCCATGTTCAAGAATCCAGTTTGAGATTAATTTAGCTTTGTGACATGGCCATAAAGTGGCCATAAAGGGTTGGACACGGTCAGGAAAATACTCAGGTAGGCTGTGGCATTTAAACCATGTTCAAGTGGTACTAAGGTTGCAAAGCAGGCAAAGAAAATCTCCCCCTTCGGCATACCTCGGTTGTAACAAGATGGTATTTGAGTTACTGTTACCAGTCTAGCCATTCTCCTCTGACCTCTGGCATCAACAAGACATTTTCACCCAGAGAACTGCCACTCACTGGATATTTTCTTTTTTCCCCACATCATTCTCTCCAAACCCTAGAGATGGCTGTACCGTACGTGAAAATCCCAGTAGTTCAGCAATTTCGAAAATACTCATACCGGCCCATCTGGCACCAGCAACTATGTATTGTTGTATTCAATTCACATTTTCTCCCTGATGCCTGGTTTGAACTTCAACAGATTGGCACGACCATGTTAACATGCAGAATGGCTGCTACTGTGTTTGATTGGCTGATTAGATATTTGCATTAACAAAAAGTTCAATATAGGTTTGCCTAATGAAGTGGCCAGTGTATTAATCAGAGTGATCAACACAAGTGTCTTGAGAAGAATTATAGTGAATTATATTTCTTATCCAGTTATCTGATTATATATGTAAACATATAGCACATGAAACATTATTATTAATATTACTTTAAAGGTCTGATCTAATCACTTACAGGAATTACTAAATTGTTAAGATCACGCTGAACATTGAAACATACACTGTTGTTGTTGCTGATGATTATTTAATTATCACCAAAAGCAGATTTCTATTAGATTCTGCTATACATGGAAACCCAATCAGATTTAACTGTTTTGAACCACAAGCACTTTGACTTGGCACTTAATTAGATTTAATCCTGTCATGCTAATAACTGACAAGGGCAAGTTCATCTGGGAAATGCATGTGGAGTGACAGTCAATTTAAACATCTATATATACACAGACAGACACACCACAGGGGCACTTGGCAAAAACATCAATGCTGCGTTTGACTCAACAGGGAAATTGAGGAATTATAATATTGCTGCAGCAGCTGGCTTGTTCCACTTGCCAGAGTTTCTTAAATACAGTTCCCTTGAGTGTTACATGCACGCACAAACACACCCCCACACCCGCAAACACACAGACCAAGACATAGATATATCCAGACAAGGTGCAGTCTGTGCGTGTGTGTGTGTGAGAGAGAGAGAGAGATGTTTCTTACTAATAGGCTATAAACTTGGATAAATAGGCTTTCAGTACATTTTGAAGGACACAGTATACTACACCGCATGGTGGGATGTCTCTTTTTAAAGCATTGCAGCCCCAGACGTCCTTGTTCTTGTTCTAACAGGACAGTGTGAATCAGCTAGGGCTTGAGAATAGAGACTTGTACCAAACTCACGTACTGTATCCAAAGTATATATACCTGCCTAACCAAAACAGTGGTGCACTGTGTTCCATGAGAACCTGCATTAACTTTTTCAGCAATTTGAGCTACATTAGCTCTTTCACTGGATCTGTCGCTCACCACGTGCATCAATGAGCCTTGGCCACTCATAAACCTGCCATAAACCGGCCACCCGTTCTCCCTTCCTTAGAGCCTTTTTGGTCGATCCTCACCCCTGCAGTCTGGGAAGATGCTACAAGACCTGCTGTTGGAGTCGATCTGAGCCAGTCATCTAGACATCACAATTTCACCCTCTTCAAAGTCACCTAAATACTTATGCTTGCCCATTGTTTCTGCATGGAACCCACAACTTCAGAGACAAAATGTTCACTTGCTGCCTAATACTGTATATCCCACCCACTTCCAGGTGCCATTGTAATGAGATATTGTAGCTGTAGCTGCTGTGACAGGGAGAAATTTTAACAGCTAGAAATCAGTTATTTATTTCCATATGTTCACAATGAGGTGGCACGGTGGTGTAGTGGTTAGCACGGTCGCCTTGCACCTCCAGGGTCCGGGTTCGATTCCCGGCCAGGCTCGATTCCCGTCTCTGTGTGCATGGAGTTTGCATGTTCTCCCCGTGCTTGGTGGGTTTCCTCCGGGTACTCCGGTTTCCTCCCACATATGCAGGTTAGGCTAATTGGCGGTCCTAAATTGCCCGTAGTGTGTGATTGGGTGTGTGAGTGTGTGTATGTGTGTGTGCCCTGCGATGGATTGGCACGCTGTCCAGGGTGTACCCCGCCTAGTGCCCGAAGTCTCCTGGGATAGGCTCCAGGTCCCCGCGACCCTGACACAGGATTAAGCGGTATAGAAAATGAATGAATGAATGAATGAATGTTCACAATGTGATGAAAACTCACAGGATTGGGACTAAATGGATGTGTAGCCATAGGAAAACCAGTTAAAAAAAGAAGAAAAGGCTTTTGCTAGGGTCCATAAAGATTAGACGTTGGAGCAATGTATGGTATAAAAGGTGGTCTGATGCGTTCAGATTGAGCCTATTTCAGAGCAATTTGGCACCACAGAGAAAGCAGTCTATCCATCCAAAGTGCTTTCTTCTCAGCGAAGCTCGTCTAGCCACGACCACAAGACCTCTACACTTGTACTACGGTATGCCAGCTGAACCCATGCCCCTGCCTTCAGCGAGCCATGAGACTTCAGAGAGTGTGTCTGATACTTCATTGCTTTGAGAAGACACTCAATGCATTGTATGTTTTGGGGAACTTGGTGTCCATGCCTCACTTCACCTTGTTAAACCATTACACTTACTTATGAGTGGCAGAAAAGACAAGAATCAAGGAACAGCATCTACTGTACTTTATTTTGGCTGATTTACCTCTTGGTAGGTGCACAGGTGGCTCAATTCCCAGCCAATGCCCAAACCCCAACCACTGGAGCATTGCCGGTCCCAAGCCCGGATAAAATGGCAGGGATGCATCAGAAAGATGGTGCCGAGAAAACCTGTGCCAAGTTTGTGTTTGTGGACCGGATGGTCAGCTGTGGCGACCCCTTGCCGGGAGCAGCCGTAAGACCACCTACTTTGACCTGTTGGTTGTAACTATTAAATGCATGTGCCAAGCAAACACAGAATGTTACTATTACAAGATTAGTGCAACAGAGTACAATATTAAGCAAAATTAAATGACATTAAAAAATGTCTTGATTTTAAATAGCCACTTCAACACCCATTGCCTTATTCAAAAGTGTATTATTTTCTTTGTTTTTCTTTCATGCTGCAGAACAAAAGAAAGAGCCATTCATTTTCAAATGCCTTCTCTGCCTGCCACCATAATTCTCAGTGAAATCTAAGCAAACACAAAGAGATAAGCCAATTTTTGTGCCAGTGGTCTTTTTCTAAAACAGGTAATCTAAACAGTGCAACCTTTCATTGCGTATGTGTTTTAAATAAATCTGTCATTACCATGATTGCATTGTGTGACTCATCCAGATAGTTAGCTAAGTAATTGGTAACTCATGAGAAGTCAAGCATTACCACTGGACACTACAAGTCAATACAGTACAACATCACCAGCAGTACAGGCTGGAGCTAGTAATCACTTGTAAATCATATGATATGTAATACCCATCCATCCATCCATTCATCTAGGAACCTCTGTAGTCCAATTAGGCACCGTGGAGGCCAGTGTACAGTATATAATTGTATTTATTTCTATTTTTAGAACATCAACATTCACACACTACAGACAGTTGGGAAATCCAACTAGCCTAATCTGCATGTTTTTAGACTGGAGGTGCAAGGCGAACGTGCTAACCATATATACAAATATATGTAATGAGTGAGATGAATATGTAAAAATATAGGCAATGAGGATGAATATTCAGTGGACGGAATAATGTAAAACTTTAGCGATTAAAAATGTCAGCAGTGCAAAAACGTGATTGGTGCAAGACTGAGAGAATGGAAGTCAATGCAGATTAGGGTAAATAATAAAGACATAAATATGACTGAACAGTTACAAAGGAGAGCTACAGTACATCTATAACCCACAGTAGGATGAATAGTGTTTGAGGAACCATTATGACCAAGAATCCTCATCATGTCTCCTGGCAGCATAAAAAGAGGTGTTAAAGCAGCGTATGGCCCTGGGAACGTAAGGTTTCCTGAGCCTGTCAGTCGAGCAGCTCTGTGATAGAAGTCTGCCACAAAACATGCTTTTCACCATTTTGTTCAAGTTCCTCCTTTCTAGGACCAGGTCCAGCAAGTCAAGCTTAACGGCAACCACAGACCCAGCTCTCCTAACTACCTCGTTCAATCATGCGGTGTCCATCCACAAAACAGTACAGCGTAGAAGAGAAAGTACTGTACATTCTCCCTTTTAAAAGTAAAGTATGACTGCTCTCGGATTCTATTATTTTCTATTATCTTGACAGAGATCATTAACAGAAACGACTCACCTGCATATTGATTGCTCATGATAATGTTCATTACTGCCAGGCTCATTAAATGACCACATATTAACAGATCTGTTACCAGAATGACATAAGAGGTGTTTCCACGAGTAGATTAAGCAGATGTCTAATTGCAAATATAATAATATATTAAGCATAGGATTCGTGTACTTTGTCCACCACTCACAGAAACACACACACACTTCCTGGCTACACTTCATTAGGAATGCATCAATATGAAGTCCTGAGTTGGATTTCATTGACACATGCACATTTACGATGTGAATCTCCTGTTCCACCACTTCCAAAATGTGCTCTATTGCATTAAGATCTGGTGGCTGTGGAGTTTGTGTACAGTGTTGTTTGAGATGAATTTAACGTTGTGACATGGCACATTATCTTTTGGTCATAAAGGGATGGACACGGTCAGGAGCAATACTCAGTTATGCTGTGGCATTTAAACCATGCTCAATTGGTTCTGAAAATCTCCCCCACACCAGAACACCACCAGCACCAGCCGGAAGCGTTGATTTGAGGCAGGATGGATCCATGCTTTCATGTTGTTTACGCCGACTTCTGACCTTACCATCCGAATGTCGCAGGAGAAATCAAGATTCATCAGAGCAAGAAACATTTTTCCATTTTCTTTTGTCCAATTTTGGTGAGCCCATGTGAATTGTAGACTCAGTTTCCTGTTCTTAGCTGACAGGAGTGGCACCGCCTGCTCAAAGTTCAATCTACACAATCTCAAGCTGCACATTTACAATAAATGGTTAGAAAAGTAACAAGTCGAGTGTAGCCGAATGTAGCGGAGTAAGAGTAGAGTTTTTTCTTCACAAATTTCCTCAAGTAAAAGTAAAAAGTATGGTGCAGTAAAACTACTCATAGAAGTAATTTTTTTCCAAAAAGTTACTCAAGTAAATGTAACTGAGTAAATGCTCGATACTATCCACCTCTGGTAAAAACAACAGCAGATCAGCTGTTTCAAAAATACTCAGATCATCCCGTGTGGCACCAACAACCATGCCACGTTCATCTTCTTCTTCTTCTTCTTCTTTGTCTTTCGGCTGTTCCCTTTCAGGGGTCGCCACAGCGAATCATCTGCCTCCATCTAACCCTATCCTCTGCATCATCTTCTCTCACACCAACTAACTTCATGTCCTCTCTCACTGCATCCATAAATCTCCTCTTTGGTCTTCCTCTAGACCTCCTGCCTGGCAGTTCCAACCTCAGCATCCTTCTACCGATATATTCACACTCTCTCCTCTGAACATGTCCAAACCACCTCAATCTGGCCTCTCTGACTTTATCTCCAAAACATCTATCATGGGTTGTCCCTCTGATGAACTGATTCTTGATCCTATCCATCCTTGTCACCCCCAAAGAGAACCTCAACATCTTCAGCTCTGCTACCTCTAGCTCTGCCTCCTGTCTTTTCTTCAGTGCCGCTGTCTCTAAGCCGTAGAGCATCGCTGGTCTCACCACGTTCATAGTAACTTAAATTACCTTTCTTCCACATTCTCGGTTTTCACTTCAGTAGATCGTCTTGACAGTGTCTAGTTTGTTCTGATAACAAGCGGTTAAACAGGTGTACCTAACGAAGTGGCTGCTGAGTGTAGTTTGTTTTACGCTCCATTGCATTACATTTGACAGCAAAGACAAAAGGTGCTCTGCTACCTCAGTCCACATTTTCCATTTTAAGGGTAAGCGATGGTCTAGACCACCACTATTGATAAACCTGTCTCAGACACTTTAACTCAAGAAAAACATTTCAATATCAAATAGACACAAGTGCACAACACCACTACGAATGCAAAGAACATATTCTTTTGTGAACACTGCCGTAATTTAATTGAATAAAAGAACAAGAGATCTTTATTTCTTTTCATCAGATCCGTTCGGTGTGCAATCAATATAACTGATGGTGTTTTCACTCATTCCTGTCAGCTTCTCAAGCTTCATACAATACTCACTCGTGACCTCGAAATAAGCTAAGACTAGTGTTAATAGAAACATATTGAATGAAAACTGCGAGTGTGTGTGTGTGTGTGTGCACAGTGAGAAAACTTGATCCTGCCAAGTCCTGCACATACTGTATTAGGTTCACACGTACATCATTGCGTTTGCATGCATTTTTTTGTTGTTGTTTGTTTCATAACACACCTGGTTAACCGTATAAAGATAATTATTATGCACTTTATTAACTGATCACACTAGGGGTGTTAAGTCGTTGAACATTCCTGCAGAGGTTTGCACTTTCCCACATTGAACAGACCGGATTCAGTTAATCAGCTTGACTTAAATTAGGTTTGTTAGAGCAGAAAGAAACACAGCTCTGCACTTTTCTGTCCCTGGATTTTTAATTTCACTTTGTCCCTATAATTACACTTTGCAACGAAAATACTGTCTCTGCTTATCCGAAACTTAAAAGAAGCTAAAGACAGAGAGCATGCTCATCCATGGAAGGTAGCCATGGAACTATCGAGGATTACATTTACATTTAGGCATTTGGCAGACGCTCTTATCCAGAGCGACTTACATTTTTATCTCATTATACATCTGAGCAGTTGAGGGTTAAGGGCCTTGCTCAAGGGCCCAACAGTGACAACTTGGTGGTTGTGGGGTTTGAACCTGGGATCTTCCGAACCGTAGTCCAATGCCTTAACCACTGAGCTACCCCTGGCCCATTGGAGGATTAAATGCCTTGCCCAAGGATCACACAGTGGCTCTGTGGCTCTATGTAGCTTTAAGCACAGTTCTGAGTCACTGTTGGCTCCAATTGTGTTTTCACCTTCAACTTCAACTTCATCTGTCCACAAGAGCTGAACATACTGTGAGTTATAAATAAGTATAAATGTCCAACAACAGAGAAGGAGCCTTTAAAGCCATACTTCAAAAATACACTGAACACACAGTAGGGTTTCCTGTCAGTTACTCGAGTATTCCCTCTAACCCATGTTATGGATAACATTAATATATAAATCACTATATGAACATGCAATGCTCCTAAACCTAGCAAGAAACAAGCTATTTCTTGTTTAAATATAACCTTCTCTTCCTGATCCAGTAACATCAGTGTGGAGGAACAATGTTCCAGTTGTGCCAGATGAAACTGGAACTACTGTAGATTCCCTTCAAACACTATTATGGAACCCAACTACTACAGACGTCAGATCCCTCTCCGCCATGTGACCACCTGTTTCTACCAACAGCGAGCTGTTTATTGGCTTCACCAATAAATCCTGTTGACTTTTGGCTTGTTCAGCCATGCAATCACTTAAAAAGTTAAGTAACGACCTAATTTTAAGTAACTTTAAGCCTATCTGTTCTTACTGTAAATCCCATCCCCACCTCCGCACAAAAAAAACTTCCAAGAACAGAACAGTGTTTGTTTGATGGCACTTAGTTAGTAACCTAGTAAGCAGTGTACGAATCTATCCAATGACAAACTTCTAAGTGCTGTAAGGCGCTCTGGATAAGAGCGTCCTGCCAAATTCCTAAAGGTAAATTTAATTCAACTGATAAGAAAACATTTAAAAATTTTCCTGGATACCTACTTTAGCATCCTGGATAGTTTCTGGCAGCTGAAAGTTCAGACCAAGCTAAATTTCAATTGTATTGCAGACAGGTACAGTAGCAAGGCATGGGCGAAAGCAACATGCAGACTAGACGGCTTGATAAAAAAAAAAAAAAGAATTTTAAATAATAATAATGAAAAAAAAATCATAAGTCCAAGTGTAACCAAATCGAAGTTCTGACATTTTTATTTCAATATGATACAGATTTAAATATAACAATTTAAATATTTGCTATAAAATTAGCTTTCGAAACATAAGCAAAATTTAAATGTTAGATGTGTCTGATGAGATGATGTGTAATGGTTCTGGAATAGTTCCACCATCAGGAATGTACAGTACGCTAGGTAGAGTGATGGATTGAGTGCCAATTCTGACTGAGTTGCTCGTAATGTAATAATATTTTAATGCAATACTTTCGTATCTCAAATAACTCTCATTTACAAATGACTCATGAAACATGACTACAGAATTGCATGACACAGCGCCCTTGCTGAGCTACTCGTGTAGCCATGTACTGAAAAAATATCTTGAGATTTCTTTATATTAAATTAAATTTAATTATTTACTAAAAAGAAAAATAGGAATAAATGTTTCAGTGTCAGGCTGAAAAATACTTTTGTTTGTTTATGTAACAACATCAACAGCAACCTCATTTCCCCTCTCATCTGTTCCAACCACTCAGCATTCAGCATCATCAGTGAAACCTGATCACCTGTCATCATCTGCACCTGTTTCTCACTGGTTCATGCCTTAAGTTAGATGTTTTTTATGCTTGAATGACCCATAGGTCTCTGTGTGGCTTAGCAAACAAAAAACTTCCTCTGAAACTGCTCAGGTACAGGGACCGGACTGAAACTTAACTAAGAGGAAAAAAAAAAAAAGGTAGACAAAAACAGTCCATCAGGAATCCTAGAGAACTATTCCTCTAGACTACATTAAAAATACAAGAAAGCCTGTCTCTTTGGAAGCGAAATTTGAAGAAATGATGGCAGGCTCATGACTTTCGCACGGTACAGCACGCTCATTGCAGAATACCCATTAGGGAAGGGGACCTAAAAGGACTCGATCCATCCACTGGTTTGCCTTAGGGTGGCGTCTCACAAACTTTTGCTCCCTATCTGAGTCTTGATGCTCATGTACCATTAAAGATGGGGCTTAGTAGACCAGTAGAGGACAAAATGAACTAAAGCGCCACTGAAGAAATAGCAGGGTGCAGTTACGCTTCATCAGGCACTGCCAGGGGCAAGTTTCCAGCAAGAAAGTATCTGTCTGTGTAAGCAAAATTAGGGATTCCCTGGGGTGGGGAGGGTGTCTATTTGTCTGTTCTAACTCCATAGAACGTTAGGTTAAAGCACGCTTTGTGTCGCCTACATGCATCATTAAGACACAAGAACCGATCGTAGCTGTTTTTTGCAATAATATTTCTTCTTATTTTATATATATATAAAAAACCGTCAATCTCATCTCATTTCAAACAAGAAAAACACTGTTTTGGATTGCAATCAAATCTCTACAACGTTAATGCTGTGAACAGGCCATTGAGTGGAAAGATAACATTAAATTACACGTCTCCTTAACCTCTGAAAATCGCTCGGTTGTCGACCAGTTAAAAAGCACAGAGTGCTCGAACGTGTTTAGAGCGGCAGAAAAATATTGGAGCGTGACGGTTTAAACGGGGCACTTAATTCCATATATTATCGACCAGCCGGCTGTGTGTGGGCAGCGGGCTCGGTATAGAACCATCTTATGACCTCGGACAAATTTTCAGCATCAGAACGATGCTGAAAATAAACCCGAGCTGAAGAGTAAGTCCCGGTGCTCGCATACGGCTCTTTGGTACCGTCAACGTGATGGTGTGACGGTTTGGTGGTAAAATAGAAAGAAAGCGAAGGAGGTTGCCTGATTCACATGCACGAGTTTGTAACCTTTGTGGTTCCACTAAGAGGTTGGAGGCAGTTAAAAGGAAAGGATGGTGATTCACCATGTTTGTCAATATTTATATCATGCCCAGAAAAGAGGTCATCTTAGCATATGGAAGTGAAACATTTGCAGATTTTTACGATGAAGGAACGGTCTAAGAAATGTCGCGTGCAATATATATATATATATATATATATATATATATATATATATATATATATATATATATAAGCCTTACACCACACAGGGACACTTCCTACACCCCGGATCGCACACGAGGAAAAAAGTTAAAGGAAATATGAGAAAGGAAAGACGTGCAGCGATGGTTATGTAAATAGATCGACTATGTAAGAACAGCAGATCAGCTTACAGACATCTGAACCATCTGATAAGAGCATGAGAGCAGGTTTTCTTCTCGGAAATCAGTTTTCCTTGTTACGACTGAAGCTTTCACCTGGATGATTAGGTTTTATGCGATCTTAATAAGAAACAAATTAAAAATATGTGCTTTATAATAAAGGAACGCGTGTGTCCAGACATGAAGCTGTAACTTTAAGTTTTCCATCACGGCAAAGCTCCGGCTGATGGCTGGATGGATGATTGGGCAGAGAGCGTGTGAGCAGACAGGAAGACTCGTGTGTGCGTGTTCAGAATTAGCATTAGCATTAGCAGTTCGATATGGATGAGCTGCAGACAGAGTGACAAGGATGAAAATAACCACACACACACAGACACACACACACACACTGCATTCATTCTGCTCCACATACATTCGACCATTTCTATGCATCTCGTTCTCCCTGCCTTTCTCTCTCTCTCTCTCTCTCTCTCTCTCTCTCTCTTCTTTGGCAGGAGCGGGTTATTTTTGGAAGTGTGCAGAGATTGGGGAGGAATTATTGCAGAGCCGGGACGTGCCTGGAAAACGCAGCGGAGAGAAGAGAGCGAAGGGGGGGGAGAGTAGGGGGAGCAGTGTGTGTGTGTGTGTGCGTGTGTGTGTGTGTGTGGCAGCGGAGGTGTGAAACGAGGGATTGCTCACTCATTCGTCATCACCGTGGCGTGCAGGAAAGCAGGAGGCAGAGCGGGGTGCATTGCAGCATGGCAACAATGACGCGCACACGACCACACACACAACACAAAAACCTCACATTCACACACATGAGTAGCTACAAAGTACATATTGATCATGCCTTTTTTTTTTTTTTTTTTTTGTACAAGTTAGCACCACTTTACTGATGCATCGCAGCAACACACACTTCTGTTGGAGGTCAGAGGTCGAGTTAAGATCCGTATAATCGTTTAACCGCATGAACAATACTCTCTCGACCATTTGAAGATGAAGCTTAACACACGAACGCTTTTGATAAACTGAGCAGAGAGGATTTGTCGTGTTCTTCATAATCTCCCGGCGCGCCACA
The DNA here is from genome assembly GCA_030522415.1 of Channallabes apus. NCBI lineage: Eukaryota > Metazoa > Chordata > Actinopteri > Siluriformes > Clariidae > Channallabes > Channallabes apus. The sequence continues at coordinate 27,989,914 of CM060125.1, read as the reverse complement.
CACTGCCGGAGTGCTCCAGTGACCTTGATAAGAAATCTTTGATAAGCTCGCTCCCTGATGCAGCGTGACAAACTTCTTGGTAGGAAAGCTATTTCCGATTGTGAGAGGGTGGTTGGTGAGAGGCATGTTTACAGAAGATGAAATATCAACCTTTTGAATATTCAACCTTATAAGACGTAAAGATAAGAGGAGGTCTGGAGGAGTCTTCCGCTGTGTGCTTTTATTTAATAGGCAACTATTTAATAATTAATTTTGAGTATTGCTAATTTTACTGTCTGATTAGTGTTGATACATTTTCGAAGAAATAAAAAAGCCCTGAATGTAATTCTGGCTGTGAAGGACGAAACAAGCATAAAACAGTTTATAATAATATGTTTGCTGGAATATGTCACTGCTTCTATAGTAACAACTTACGCAGAGATGTGAAGAAGCGTTTAAGACTAATTCAAGACTAATAACAAATATTACATTATGTACAAACGGCTCTCTTATGTTTAATTTTAATACAATTTTAAAGTCACCCTTAGTCAGAGGTGGGCAAAATATCCAAATCCTGTACCTGAGTATACCCTTAAAATAGTGGGCTAATGCATTAGAAGTCTTGCATTTACAACTGTGTTTGAGCAAGTTGTACTTTAAATTTACGTAATTCAAAAAGTATCAAAAGTACTGCTCACCTTAGCCTTAAACTCATAATAAATGACATCTCTCTCTCTCTCTGTCTCTCTGTATAATAGGACTACAAGTACTACAGTATGTACCAATCTGGTTATGATGGCAGAAATGTAGTGAAGTAGAAAGTACAGAAATTTGTTGCAGGATGTAGTGGAGCTAAAATAAAATGCATCTAGTAAAAAATTACTCAAGGCAAGTTCAGCACTCAAGCACAACAACACAGTAAAATGCCATTAGCCTGGTAATACGGGATGCACCAAAATATGCAGCATTTCGGATACTCGTGTGCATTTGTCATGCATTTGCAAACACCCGTGTTCCCAGTATTGAAAAGGAAGGTGTGTTGTGTTGTGCAGTTGTTGTTGGAAAATGGGTCTCTTGATGGAGGAAAAAGTATTCATACTGTAGCTGAGTCTTATTTCTACTCATACAGAAGTGATTGTGAAGGCAGAACAGTTCCTTCCCATACCCATCCTTTTCCCCCCGATCTTACACCACCTGATGCCTACTGGTAGGGAATGTTAAATGAGAGTGTGTTCAACTGTGAAGATCCGCCGAGAATCAGTTCCTGCATTACACAATGAAATCGTCTCCTTTTGCAGGAGTCTGCAGCAAACTTTTTTACAGGAATCCGGGTTGAGAATCTGCATGAATGATATGAAAAACACTGTCTACAACGAGGCAATGCACACACTTACAGTACATTATGCATACCGTGGTAAATCAACATGCTAATAGTGTGTTTGTTAGTTTCTTTCAGGAGAAATAAACTCAGAGATGACAACAAGGTATTATTGTTCATCTTTTCATTTCAGTACTGTATATTGTTGTGCATACTGTATCTTTATATATATATATATATATATATATATATATATATATATATATATATATATATATATATATATATATATATATGTATGTGTGTGTGTGTGTGTATGCTATAACAATGCATTTTTTCCCTTTGGTGTTAAAAAAGCACTTTAGCTGCAGTATCTGTCTGTCTGTCTGTCTTTCTATCTGTCTGTCTATCATTGTCATTCGTTCATTCATTCATTTTCTATACCGCTTAATCCTGTGTTCAGGGTCACGGGGGACCTGGAGCCTATCCCAGGAGACTTCGGGCACTAGGCGGGGTACACCCTGGACAGGGTGCCAATCCATCGCAGGGCATATCATTGTCATGTTATTTAATAAACACAAACATCTGGGGATTTTTAACCTTTTCTAAAATGATCAGAGCTCCTAACCCTAGTCAAAACCATCATCGAAATCCATTAAATTCTGATCTTTGAATAAGTCATTGTGTTGGTAAATTCTTTTTTGTGATATTGGAAATAGTTTGCTTTTTTGATGTTGATTATTTTCCTCTAACAGCACACCCCAGAATGTGAATAAAAAATCCCTACTGACAACTACCGTATCAACTGGTTGAAAACTTTCCAGTGTAAGCCGATACATCAGGCTAACTAGTACATCCTGGTTTGTAAATGTGCACCATTTTAATCACATTATAGCATCGAGACACATTGAGAAATTCATAAGTGAGTCTAATTAGCTAAGCGTCATCTCCGCAGTCTGGGTGCGTTTGAGTTTTAAGTGTACAGAATGGTTAATGAGGCTGATTTTAATTAAAAATCAAGAGATTATACGATTTCTGTACCCTTTCTTGCAGGTCAAAATCTATTATATCAGATTTTTATAAAATGTTGAAGAAAGTGTGAATATTTACTTCAAGTCCAACTCTATAACCCTCTGCATTGACTTTAAAATGAACTGAGAAAAAAACTCTTTTCTTTGGCTGCTGTGTGCCAAACCACCCAATGTTTACATTCCAACATCTGCGCCAAAAGAGCCTTTAAGTTATTTATCAGCCACAACCGTGAAGTCAATGATGTCTGTTTGGTTGCTTAAAATGGGGCCATCAAACAGAAGTTTAGTCTGCAAAGCTCTGATAAATAAGTATAAAAAAAAAGTCTATTAGAGGACTGAAGCGTGATTTAAAAAAATAAATGAATAAATAAATAAATAAATAAATGTTGCCCCACCATAATTGTCTTTCATCACATAGAAAGCCTCTCTCAAGAACACCAGCTCTGAATTCTAAAGACGTAATCCGTGCATCGCATGATCGAGTCACGCACTGGCCTGCACTTCCTATACTGTAATCGCAACAATTTGGAATCGTCTTCACGTGACGCTAAAATGCTCAAGTTATATTTAGTAGCTTGGCATATGATACACTCCAGCTGATCACTCCATCAAAAACTTCTTTCTAAAAACTTCATCGCACATTTTCCCATTGAGTGAGTTGGGATCTGCTGCTACATGCAAAAAAAAAAAAAGACCAAGGAAGTAAAATTCCAATCCAGGTCGTATCTGCTTATGTATTCAGTGTGTATACGTGTGAAGCCATGTGGGGAATGCAAAGTGCCGGGGAAAAGCACATGAGACGGTGGCTTCTGCAATTAAAACTGACATCAAAATCTGGTGCCTGACCTTTCAGTGTCAGAACTTTGTCTGATGGATTCAGAGGGCGCATAAATTTTAAGAAAATGTGTTTTCCGCTTGTCCGATATTCCCATTTCTACCATGTTGCTTTTTTTTTCAGCCTCGCTGCCTCTCACGATGGCAAATTACAGCTTTTAATTTGTCTTTCTGTTGTAAAACTTCTAATGACAAGAAAAGCCCATGAGACCCACCAGTCTTCTTAAGCACTCGTCGCCGCCGTCGTGTTCTAGTAAGAAATTTAACCAGCCAATTACTCGGATTCCATCTTGCTCTCCAAATTCTTAAGTCTACATGTCTTTGTGCGTCTTTCATCTGTCAATTAAATCCACATCCAAAGTACAATCCTACATTGAATCCACTTCTTTGCAAAAAGCTGGGAACAGTTCGTAACGAGTTTAATGATAAACAAGGCTGTTTTGCCGTAGGCGCCTTCTAGGACTTCAAATGAACTACCAGGTGAGGAGACATTAGGACGGGGAGCTGACACCCCACAGGCACAAAGGTACAAGGCAGACGAACCAAATCCTGAACTATGGGGGGTCGAACTTGAAAGAACAAGCTTATTCACCTTTAAAAAGGAGTAAGCGTATAGCTCAAAGTCTCGCAGAGACTTTCTTAGTCGTAGACTTTCTTAGACTAAACGTAATGAGTTATAACGTCAGAAAGTCCACCTGGAATTTTTAGTAAAGCTTTCATCTAAGTTCAGGTTTTAACTTTTATCTGGCTAGTGTGTCCTCTCTAGAATGTACTGTATAGGCTTGAATAGTACAGTAAAAAAATATGTACACTACCTTTCAAAAGTTTTAGATCACTTGCAAATTTCTTTGTTTTTGTTTAGTGATTTATTTTCTACATTCTACAACAATACTGCGGATTTCAAAATTATAAAATAACACATATGGAATTAGGTAATTACGTAACAACAAGAAAAACAACAGTTAGTTGTTATTTTAAGACACAGAGGTCGGCCTTTCTGTAATAGCTCTTGCAAGAACAGTATTGTCAAGTGCATTTGCAAAATCCGTCAAGCACCATAATGAAACTGTCTCTCATGAAGGCCGTCCCAGGAGGACGAGACCAAAACCTACCTCTGCTGCAGACGAGAAGTTCATTTAGAGTTATCAGCCTGAAAAATGACCAATTAACAGCAGCTCAGATTAGAGGCGTTATGAAGTCTTTACAGAGCAGAAGTAGCAGAAACATCTCAATATCAACTGTTCAAAGGAGATTCATGCAGTTTTTGGACGCCTTCAGCAAAACTTTACAATGTAGAAAGAAATAAAAATCAGGAACCATCATGGAGTTAGAAAGTGACCCCAAATTTTTCAACAGTAGTGTATGTGCTTGTATTTCCTTAACTGTCTCGGCCACGGTTTCATTTTATATATTTTTGTGATATAGACCACTCTAAAGCATACCTGCAAACTTTGGAGTAGTCTATATCACAAGAGATGTCATAAGCTGAACAGTAAAAACCCCAGGGAAGCGGCATCATGCTATCATAATGAAGTACTGCTCTGTTTCAGTGGCAAGACTTTGATTGATGAACGTTACATTAATAACTTCTCCATTTGCATCACTAGTGTTGTTAGAGGTACAAAAAAGTAAGACAGAAGGACTACACTCTTGAGATTTGGAGCACCATAGAATGAAGGTCTGACCAACAGCATGATATATAATTTTAAACAACTAATGACACGATAGGAGGTGAAGCCAGTAGCTGTTGATACTCAGTTAATATACACTGTCCTGTATATCCTGTACTTTACAGTACTGTGCAAAAGTCTTGAGCCCCCCATTTCATCATATTTAATTAAAACAAATGGTTCACCGTGACAACTTAAAAATTTAATGTTTATGTAACAACCTCATTTCCTCTCTCGTCTGTTCCAACCACTCAGTATTCAGCGTGATTGGCAGGATACCATTATGAGTATGATCGTTCTGATCATCAGTCATCATCTGAACCAGTTTCTCACTTTCCCCACAATATTTTGTTGTTTCTTTTTATGATTGAATGATTCATAGGTCACTGTGTGGCTTAACAAGCAAAAAACCTTCCTCTGAATCTGCTCAGGTACAGGGACTGGACCGAAAATGAAAGTCAAAAAAGTGCTTCAAAAGTCCTCAATGAACTAAGTTCTGACTTTAAGATCCAAAATGTGAAGAAATTAGGGTTTGGCTCACGACTTTTACACAATACAATATAGGCACAGAGACTTTAGCGTATTATAATGCTGATGATGAAGATGCTGATCATGATGATGATGATGATGAAGATGTTACTGGTTAGGACTATAAACGGCTAATATTCTGATTTACAATCTATTTAATCTGAGAAAAGTATTATATTTTAGAGAAGCATATTTAGGCATTTAAGGACAAGTATAGCAAAATGCATTAATGTTAAATGTTCTAATTATGTCTGTGTAAAAGAATTGTGAAAATAAAACTTAATTTAGACAAAATCAAATTTATTTATTTATTTTTTGGTGGTGGGGGGGGGGGGGGGGGGGTCATGGCCAATTCCTCCCAGTCGCTAGGGGGCTCCCACGTTAAGGCTACCACTACCATCCAGTCGGGAGGGTCAACCGCATCTTTTCGAACTTGCTCACGCACTATTAGGGGTGGAGTAACACACTCGGAGGAAAGCGGTAGCCGCTCCTTCCGCGTGCGCGAGCTCACAGATGCCCCTGATTGGCTGTAGAGCCGTGATTAATGTGGGAGAACAAAGTACCTCTCATCCCTCCCCCCTGATAGAGCTCGGTCAATCAGCTCTCTCTATGCCTCCGGCTGTGAGAGGAAAACGGCATCACCCTGGGTTCGAACCAGCGATCTCTGGATGATAGGGCGAGCGCTTTACCACTGCGCCACTCGGAGGCCAAAATCTGAATATTAACCAATTATTTACACTGGACGATTTTACAGTACATGCACTTTCAAACAGTTTGCACATTCATGTCTAGCTCCTTGTTTTATATTCTTATTGCATTCTAAACTGCTATTTTTAAACGTCTCACTGCCCTTATTAGGTGTAATTACACACATGCATGGTTAGTTTCAATTTTACTCATCCATGAATCTCTTGAGTTTGGCTATGCTACAGATTATAGATTACACACAAAACCATTACTGCAATATTTCTTGCTTGCATGCTTTATTTATTACATTTAAAAACACACCAAATTTGTTTAAGGTCTTGTTTATGATCTTAATAAGAAATGGTCAAAGCTGAGAGAATAAAGCACAAGTAGAGTTTAAAGATGATAATTTAAATGAAAAAAAAAAAGCTCAATCTGCTCTTTAAAATGTTATAGGAAGTTTTAATAGTTCTCTGGCTATGACTGCATTGTTTATAAGCATCACACACTTGTAAATTGCCCTAAGGTCAATCCTGCCTCTCCTCCATGACATGCCCTTGAGCAGTTGGCTCCTACAGAGAAGATGACATAAGGTTTTTCATCATGTAACCTTTCACACCCTGCAATCAACACCCACTGCCAATGGGGCACCAACAGGCCATGCAGTGAGAGAGTTCTAACTGGACAACAAACAGAAAAAGGGCAGAATGAGGTTAGAGCCAGAAATAATGAAGATACAAGCAGGCTTTTTTACTTTTAGATACTCACACATCACAGATACTGCATTATGTGAGAATGTGTTATGTGCATATATGTGTTCTATCATTTACACATACCCTACTAACCCTCCTTAGGGACTTAACCTTATTTCTCTAATCTTAACAGTTAATACAGTAGCTATTGTTTCTTAACATACTGTGTATTGTTTCATCTCTCATTCTTTTTTAATAGAATAATCTCCATAGAAAATATCAAATGAACACTTTTTTTTTAGCAAAATGTACCTTGCAAAACAACCTCAATTGTTGCCAATTGTCCTGGCCTACTGTGTTCCCTAGGTTTTTGGCCCAGCATTGTTTTTATTTTATTTTATTTTACTGCAGGTCCCATTTGTGCAATATTCTGCACCTCTTAGACAGTATGGAACCACATTCAGGATCTAACTGAATCCTCTTTTCTCCAGCTTCAAGGACACTGACCACCACAGACACTACTTAAGTCTTGGTACCCTAAATCCTCCTGATCTTGATCTCAGGGTACTTATATTTGGTCAGCTTTTCAGCCTTTTTGAGCATTGTAGGAGCTTTTAATGAGGCAAACAGAAGACAGACACTGGAAAACCAATTCAGGTGAAAAATGTTCCCTTTCGGTTTGCTCTTTTGAAGGACAAAGAGGATGGAGAGTAGAGGTGATTAAGAAGGGCTCCGTGCCGAGAGAGAAGATGCAGGTGCTTGGCAAGTGGTAGCTGATCTCTGGGGGCAGCAATGAGAGGTTAATGGAAGCTTACAGCTGCATTTGCTCTGGGACCCAGACTTGGTGACTTGATGGCAGCAGAGGAGAAGAGGGATTCACTGTGCCCCTGTCTATGGAGGAACACCTTCAAGGTGCTTACTCATTCGTTCGTAGGGACAGCTAACTTTTTTCTGCTACTGGCTCCTTCAGGAAGGTAAGTGGTTATCTCCCACCGCCAAAATGAATTTCCTAGTCTCACAACAGAGCCACATACTGCTTGGCTGTCCATAACATGGACGGCCAAGCAGACGGCCTACCTCTCTGCTCTAATCACACCACGCACCGCACCACGTTCCTTCCAATCCTCCAGCACTGCTCGCCTCATCCCACCATCTATCAGTGATCGAAGGCGGCATTCATCCAGGCTCTTTTCTGTTCTGGCACCTAGGTGGTGGAACGAACTTCCTCTAGATGTCCGTACAGCAGAGACTTTGACTATCTTTAAACGACGACTCAAGACGCATCTGTTTCTCCAGTACTTGGACTAAACGCAATACTTTTGACTCCAACTTGTTTGCCATTGAGGAATCCACTCCATGTTTATCCACACTTTTGCTTCTCGCTATCATGGTACTTTATTTGCTTTGTGCTTGGTCGGCCATCAGCCGAGGTGCATCTATTTCTCATACAGTATAAGCTGGATGCCCTGGTTTTCATAACAGAGAGCAGCTACTGGTGTCGCTAAGCAGGACCACAAGCCGGTAGAGCTTGGACTTTAAACTTCTTTTTATTTTTCTTTGACTTCTTCTTATTATTATTTCTACAAGGGGATATCAAAAGATTTTGAGCTTTTCACTTTTCATAGACACCTTGAACTCTGCCAGTAGAATTTACTATCCACAAAGCTGCAAATGTCGAAAAAGATGATGAGCATGCACTTGCCATGCGGAAGGCCCAGGTTCAATTAACAGCTGTGCCAAGCTTGTTGTGCGGATCGGATGGTCCGCTGTGGTGACCCCTTGCTGGGAGCAGCCGAAAGAAAAACATGTTTTTTAAATTATAAATTGCTTATTTATTGGCTAAGTAAGGAATGCATCTATTATTAGAAAACAATCAAAAAAAGAGGCAGTGTATTAAAACCATGTTCCCAATTGATTATTTTACTGTATAACAGCAGCACATCCTAGAGGGTTTTGTTAATCCACAGCAATTATGATTTTCATTCATTTATTAAATACTGATCAATTATTTATCATTTATACATTATACATTTACAGTTACATTTAAGATTTACATTTATTTATGTAATATTACTATGTTTTCATATTACACTTCACTCAAATCACTCTCCTCATTTTTCAGTCTTATCTGTCAATATATACTGTAGCTCTATTCACAGGTCTTTTTATGCTATCGTTTACTCAAACCATTTATTTGCAGGGTCAAAGTTCAACAGAAAATCAATCACCACTTAGGTAGAAGGAAATGACAGGTACTCAATCTCATTACTAACCAAACATATTGATCTGATGTGTTCATTATGGGATTTTCTTTACTACGATACAGCAAACACAAACCTAACACAACTATTGGACTGTTATTCGTTTAATATCCTGTATATAACTGTTATAACCGCAGCAGTGACTAGGTGAACCATCCTGTCTCTGCTTTTATAAAGCACATGATTTTTTCCACCTCAGCCACCTGTTGTGCATCTCAATAGCTGAACACTATGTAGATGACAGGGATTTTCTCCCCTGTGTAGGTTGTAATGAATGGAAATAGTCGGTGTGAGACTGCCTGTGTGCGAGTGTGTGCGTGTTTGTGTTAGTGCACGGGTATATTTGCGTAAGACGATATTATAGATATTAGAGGAATAAATTGGTCTAGTCGTTTCTTCATCGAGAGATTACACGAGAAGACGGAGGAAATGTTTGCGGAAGGTAAAATCAATGCCAATTCAATTCTCGCTCCCGTCTAATCTCTTGACTCATTGCTTTAATGTTTCCTGATGAATAGAACTGTATCACCGCTGTGGCAAAGAAGCATGTTTGTATCATTAACTGCTGATGTTCCAAGCAAAAATCGTGATCGCCAGGATAACATGAATAAAGTGTGGTGCAATGGGGTTAAGAAAGAAACGCCTAGACCGATTTAAAGATGTTCAAATGGATGCACACAATTGTACATCTTACCAGGATTAATGAACGAGTACAGTTTCTAAATGAGGTTCTGTTTTTTTAATGCTTAATGCAGCTGCACACAGTGATTATGGGGTCCAAGCACTGATTGTGAGCTCTAATCAACAGTGTCTCAGTGTAGCAGGAAAAACAAGCTTTATACCCAAAATATACCAAGATAGATAAAAGAATTTATGCAAGGGTGACAGTTAATTTGTAAATTGAGAAGAAGGCTCAGGTGCATGACAACTTAATGTGACTTGTCAAATAATAACATGACCTGTAGCATTAATATCCATTACCCGAAAAAATGCTCAAAATGAAAAGTCAAATGAATATGGACAAAAAAACTTTATTTGATGGATTCATTTAGAAAAGTGTACAAGTCTTTTGCAGAGGTGGGTAAAGGACACACATTCTGTACTTCAGTAAAAGCAGAGATTTCTGATGGCAAATATTACTCTAGTATTATTAAAAGTAAGTCCTCCATGTACTGTACATGTGTACTTGAGTAAAAGTAAATACAGTACTAAATTACATTTATTTAACTATCAAATTGCAGGGCTTGTATTAGCTCACCATAGCCTTTTTCATGGTTAAAAAAAATCTTTCCCTCTCTCACTCTCAGCTACTGAACATCCTGAAAGCTCTGCTTTTGACTTCAAACGCTACTAGGTAAGTCTCAAAGGATAGGCAAGTCACCTAAAGTAGACGTGTGCCATCTGCCACTGACTCTTCACTTCTAAATAAAGGTTCTTTAAAGATTTAGTCAAATTATTATAAAGGGTTTAAGAGGAAACCATTAGGAATAGAATCAAAGTGTGAATGACAACACTGAGATGGATAGTAGACCCTATTTGTCACCTACAGTATGCTTTGCAAGCAAGTGACATGGGAAACAAGGCATGTCTAGTAAATATAAAACACATCAATAGCAATTTTTGTACCAGAAATATAAGTGTGCAGATAAATAAGTTGATAGCAGTTCAAACGTTCAAGGCTATGCTGCATGATAATGATGTAACCCTTGAGAAATATTCCTCCTCTCATTCCTGAGATCAAAATCAATATCAATCTAAATAGATACACAATTTAATGCATAGTTTGAATGCATACAGATTATCTTAGTTCTCAGATCAAGGCATATTCCCATTCCTATTCTTATATTCAGATGTCTATAAATCTACTCGACTTTATCAACAGGTTCCTTGCCATCATCTCCAATCTCTCAAGGACATTTGATGAGATACTTTCATACAGCAACTGCTTTAAAAACCGCCGCCCACTTCAGTGTGATTGCAGGAACTTTGTCCTCTAAAGCGACCCTCAAGAACAGACTACTAGAGCAACCTTTATATGTTTTGCAGTGAAAGGTTTTACAGCATGATCCATCTGTCTCTCCATACTTCCTATTCGCAGACAGAGAAGGAGTGCTTTGAACTCCATAAACAGCGGTAGGTAGAAATCCTAAGGCATAAAAGCCTGGCTGAGCTTTCAGCAGAATGACAGAGAGTGCGTACTGTGTGATCCGAAGCCTGAGACAGAACACAGAAAGAAGAAAAACAATCATCATTGACTATGCAGCAGTGCGATAAGGACAGGCGAGAAGACAGATGTTTGGGCATCAGAGACTGGAGGAGGATTAGAGGAATGGCGGAGGAAAAGGTGACGTGGAAAACGAGTAGAGGAAAGATGAAGTGGAATAATTGCCAAGCAAACAGAGGCGGCCTTCATTTAGATCCATGAACAACATCCATCTCTGTCCTGATGATCGGTCTTTAGGAGCCAAAGTCATAAACAGCTCGTCAGGTTTTTCTTTTTTCTCATTATCATTATGATTGATAATTAACAATCTATCAAAAGGTCACTGATTACTCATATAGAAAAGAGTTGCAGGCTCAATGCTCTGCAGCTCATATCATCATTTCTCAAATGGGAATAAAACAAAAGGCAGGAAAAAAAGGGATTTTGTAACTAGAACACTGATCTGAAATTAATCTGTTTGCAAAAAATTGGGTGAATGCAATACACCTTGGCGTATGCTTCATGATCAACAAGTCCTGATGTGATTATGCAAACGTGCACCCGATAAAGTCCTTTTGCTCACCGGACCTAGAGTTTCTGATGCTTATGTGTCGGCCATTCTGACTACCGAGAGAATTTTCAGCAGTCATCATTACGGCTGTTTACAGTATATTCCCCCACAAGCCGACACTGACCGAGCACACAGGGAACTGTACAGTTCAGCAGTGAGGAAACCGCTCACCCAGAGGCGGCGTTTATCACGACTGGAGACTTTAACAAAGCCAACTTGAGGAAAGTTTTACCAAAACTCCATCAACACATTCAGTTCAACACACGAGGAGAGTGGCTGCTCGACCACTGTTACGCTTTCTTCCGGGATGCTTAGAAAGCCCTCCCCCGCGCCCTATTCGGCCAATCAGATCATTGCTCCATTCTGCTTCTGCCTGCCTAAAGGCAGAACCTGAAACAGGAAGCTCCAACCTGAAATGTTTCGAATGACTGCAGACAACATTGATGAATACGCAGACTCATTCTGCGGATTTATCAGGAAATGTGTAGATGATGTTGTACCATCCAAAACAGTGAAAATGTATCCAAACCAGAAACCATGGATAAAGAGTGATGTTCGCATGGCACTGGTGGCACGGAACTCTGCCTTAGCCTCTGCTAACACATCCAAATATAAACACGCCACCTACCAACTCCGGAAGACTATTAAGTCTGCGAAATGTGAGTACAGGGACAAAGTGTAACAAAACTTTGATGATCCTAGAAGAATGTGTCAGGGACTGAATACAATCGCGGACTACAGAAGGAAAACCAGCACACCGCAGACCACGGCTTCTGTCGAAGAGGATCTAAACATATTTTATGCTAGATTCGACACAGCGAACAACACGAGACTGGACAGCAAACGCATCATGGATGACGTGAGTGTGCACACAGTGTCTGAAGAGGATGTACGGAGGTGCTTCAGACAGGTGAACGCACGCAAAGCCGCTAGTCCTGACGGAATCCCCGGCCATGTCCTTAAATCATGCATGGCTCAGCTGGCTGGAGTGTTCATGAACATCTTCAACCTCTCCCTCTCTCTGTCTGTAGTCCCAGCCTGCTTCAAAATGGCCACCATCGTCCCTGTGCCCAAATCCTCCACCATCACATCCCTGAACGACTGGCGACCAGTAGTCCTGACCCCCTTGGTGAGCAAATGCTTTGAGAGGCTGGTCAGAAACTTCACTGGACCCGCTACAATTCGCATACCGCCACAACAGGTCCACTGATGATGCCATAGTCCTGACTCTACATACTGCCCCCACCCACCTGACTTTATCTCCAAAACATCTCACATGGGTTGTCCATAGCAACGGAGACTGTGGAAAGGAGGTGAAGAGGCAGGTACAGGCAGGTTGGAATGGGTGGAGAAAAGTTTCAGGTGTGTTGTGCGATAAAAGAGTATCAGCAAGAATGAAAGGAAAGGTGTACAGGACAGTGGTGAGACCAGCGATGCTCTACGGCTTAGAGACAGTGGCACTGAAGAAAAGACAGGAGGCAGAATTGGAGGTAGCAGAGCTGAAGATGTTGAGGTTCTCCTTGGGAGTGACAAGGATGGATAGGATCAAGAATGAGTTTATCAGAGAGACAACCCATGTGAGATGTTTTGGAGATAAAGTCATAGATTGAGGCCAGATTGAGGTGGTTTGGACATGTTCAGAGGAGATATGGTGAATATATTGGTAGTAGGATGCTGAGGTTGGAACTGCCAGGCAGGAGGTCTAGAGGAAGACCAAAGAGGAGGTTTATGGATGCATTGAGAGAGGACATGAAGTTAGTTGGTGTGAGAGAAGAGGATGCAGAGGATAGGGTTAGATGGAGGCAGATGATTCGCTGTGGCGACCCCTGAAAGGGAACAGCTGCACATCCTTCCCATCTCTATCTCCCTGCCTCGCCAACCTGTACAGATCCACCTCACCCTCCTTACTGTCCAGCCTAGAATACAAGTTCTCAGATGCTCTTTGTTTGGCCTTTGCCACCTCTACCTTCACCTTACGCTGCATCTCTCTGTACTCCTGTATACTCTCTTCAGTCCCCTCTTCCCACTTCTTCTTAGCTAGCCTCTTTCCATGTATACACTCCTGGACTTCCTCGTTCCACCACCAAGTCTCCTTGTCCACTTTTGCCTTACCTGATAATACACCAAGTACCCTCCTACTGTACCTGTGTCCCTGATCACATTGGCTGTATTTGTCCAGTCAACTTGTTGTTGTAGTTGTTGTCTCAACTCCTCCCTAAAGACTACACAACATTCTTCCTTTCTCAGCTTCCACCACTTTGTCCTCTGCTCTGCCTTTGTCCTCTTCACCTTCCTCACCACCAGGGTTATTTTACACATCACCATTCTGTGTTGTCTGGCTACACTCTCCCCTACCAACACCTTGCAGTCACTGATCTCTTTCAGATTACAACGTCGACACAAGATGTAGTCCACCTGAGTGCTTCTGCCTCCGCTCTTATATATCACCCAATGTTCCTGCCTCTTCTGGAAGAAAGTATTTACTACTGCCATTTCCATCCTCTTTGCAAAGTCCACCACCATCTGTCCTTCTACATTCCTGTCCTGAAGACCAAACCTGCCCATCACATTTTCATCCCCTCTGTTCCCTTCCCCAACATGTCCATTGAAGTCTGCACCAATCACCAATCTCACATCTGGGGATGCTCTGCATCACTTCATTTTACTCACTCCAGAACGTCTCCTTCTCTTCTAACTCACATCCTACCTGTGGGGCATACAGTAGCCACTAACAACATTGAACATCACCCCTTCAATATCCAGCTTTAGACTCATCAACCTGTCTGATACACTTTTCACCTCTAGAACATTCCTAACAAATTCTTCTTTCAGGATAACTCCTACTCTATTTTCCTATCCACACCATGGTAAAAAAAATCCTAGGCTTCTTGCCTTGCTACCTTTCCACCTGGCCTCCTGGACACACAGTATATCCACCTTCCTTCAATCAACTCTCTTGCCTTCCCTGTCATGGTCCCAACATTCAAAGTCCCTACTTTCACTCCTAAACTCTTGCCTTTCCTTTTCTCTCTCTGCTTTTGAACACGCCTTCTTCCTCTCCTTTTTCAACCAACAGTAGCCCAATTTCCACCGGCACCCTGTAGGTCAACAGCACCGGAGGCGGTCGTTGTTAACCCGGGCCGCGACCGATCCGGTATGGAAATTATATTTCTGATTCGGATCATTGATTTGACAAATGCTTTTACGTCGGATGCCCTTCCTGACACAACCCTCTGCATTTATCCAGACTTGGGACTGGCACAAGAAGACACTGGATTGCGCCCCCCCCCCATGGTTGCATTAATTGTTGTTAAATTATGAATTAAATTTAATGCATGTCAGGTTTTTTTTCCTATTTTATTTATTGATTTTAGGTATCTATTTGTATTCTTTTCAAGTGCACATTGTGATCAAGTATTTTCTCACCTGCTTCTTGACATGCTCAAAACAAAACCTCAAGGTTTTGAACCTGCCTTTTTTCTTCTTCTTCTTCTTTGTTTTTTTATATGTGTTTTCATATAAGTGGTATTAATGTTAATCCAAGAAAATACAAAGCTTTTTTTTTTTTTTTTTTTCGAGGAATAGAACTCTATAAATTAATTTCATATTTTTTGTACTATTATACTTTTACATAACATGTCTTTTTTATTATATACTTAAGTATAGATTCTATTTATCAGTGATGCATTATTAATTGCATAAAAATTTATTGATTGCATAAATCACAATATTGACCTGGGCGATTATTTAATAGTCAAAGGTTACAATTCGTTACAGGTAATACAGTATATGCACGGTTTGACAATAATTAAAGAATTTGTACTGTAAATTTTTTTTAAATACATTTGAGTTGATAAGTAAATATTGGCAAAGTTACTCCAGATGAGATAATTTGTGCCATTATTTTGTGTTAGTCTAAATAAATACGGTCAAACAGAAAATGTTAAAATTTAATAGTTAAAGTTAAATAGATAATTTTTTACATTTATAATTCTTTTTATCAATTTGTGCGGCCCTAGAATTTATCTATTTATACTTAGATTTACTGTCACTTCCTGTTATCGCTTTAGATTATAGCAGCTATAAAACTTCCCTAAGGGACATAAAGAGAAAATAAATGTTACTCGTCATGTTTTACAGGACAGATGAGTTCACACTCTACAGGTTCCTGGAATGTTGAAAAACGTAAAACTTACAGCTTGATCTCCGACTGCTGCAATGTGCTGAAAGACTCCTTAATTAAACTTCTTCTTTTTTTTTCTTTTTTTTTTTATAAACAGCTTCTTACACAGAGCGCTACATCAGACCTGCAGATGAACATCTGTTTATGTAGAACATGTGCCATGCAAGTCCCAGTGCAAACTGTTACTATAGAAACGACAACACATTAGAACGATTGCATTCATACTGTACTGTATAAGCTTGCAACTTACATCTGATCAATCTGATTTGAGATTGATTCGACAGTGGACACTGTTTACTACTGATAGAAACAGAAATACTGTAAAAAGTGTTCCTACATGCCATTCAACTTAATCATTTCAGTTAGAAAGAGTGTGAGAAAGAGAAGAGGAGAAGAAAAGTGTGAGCAGAGTGTTAGAGAAAGCATGACTCAGCTGGTTGACATGTTAGCCTTCTAGCCTCGTGTAGTCGATTCCCTACATCTTCCTGCGCCGGCCGACACACCGTCACCCAGCTCACTCTGCTAACAAAGCTAAAACGATGTGCTCCACTTAGCTTAAACCCCTCCTAGCACTTCCTTAACCTTGTGCTGAGACAGCATCATCGCGCTAATAGCATTCACTTATTTTTCAGCCCATCTATGGAGTCTTGCACAGGAATTGAGAAAGCTCCTGCAAAGAACTGCAGCGTGACATTAAAGTGGAATCTACCCGAAGTCTACTTGTTAACTCTTCAACTCGTGGTGCCTGCATCCTGTAACTGTTAGAGGAGTGATAATTACAATGAGAAATACTGGCAGGTTAAAATATAGGCACGTAAATAGCAAAATAAATACATGAATAAAGCTGTGGTTGTTTGGGGGACGGGATGTGGAACGAGGTTGAAACAGGCTCACTGTAGCACTTTAAAAGTGACATGATGTTTGATGATTAATTGATCTTAATTACCACTTACTAGCTCTGTTGCACATTGTGGCAGGTGGATGAGCTCTCCTTCTCTTCTACTCTCTCTCTCTCTGCTTTTTACTTTGGAAAGCAAAGAAAGTTTAAAAAAGCAAATGGTCTGAATCACTTTTATTTATTTCATTTATATATACTGTACTGTACGTACATGAATCTTTCAATCTCGCTCTTAAAATGGATGCAGATAAACAGTCCTTCAACTACTGTTGTCTTCTATTATCCAGTAAAACTGAATGCAACGGCATGTGTGGTGTTAGAAAAAAAAAAAACTGAACATTGTAAAGAATTTCTTTCTAGCACTACGTGTAATCTGATGAAGCCTGTAAATAGATGAACCAACAACACACAATGCTTCCATGCATCATATCATTATTGAAAACCTGGTTACTGCCAGGGGTCATGGGACACTATGTACTTGAACTTTGTTAGGGTACTTACTGTAAGTGCAAAAATCATGTATCTGTACATTACTTCTAGTTATTAGTGTATGCTGTTTACTTATATTCCACTACATCCTACAACAAATGTTTGTACTTTCTACTTCACTACATTTTTTTGCATGGCGGTGTGTCACATAACCAGGGTGATGTGTGGGATTTAAAGAGGCGACATGCTGACTATTATGTGGAATTGATTTGCCTTGATGATGCAAATGCTTAATGTTTAATCATGTTTGAAAGCAGGTGTTTGAAATTGGAATTGGAGAGAGATGCAGACAGGAACAAAAATACGATTCACAGTCTGGAGAGAGAGAGAGAGAGAGAGAGAGAGAGAGAGAGTCTTTAATATGATTTAAAGGCTATTGTAAGCTAATAGAACCTCAGTATATTTGATATGCAACTAAATGTGAATTCTTTTGTACTCAAGTCCAAATATAAAGGGGAACTTCAACTTTTACTTAAGTAATATTATAACTAGAGCAGAGGTACTCGAATATAAATTTGAAAGGTCCACTTACCAAATTTCTATTCAGTATGATGTCCGGAAAAATAACAGTCCAATTTCAAATAGAGAACTACAACAAAAGTCAAACCCAACATTTTCGAATAATACCCAAAAATGACATGGTAGTTCTTTTAGTGTTAAAGTTGACATCTTCTTTGTGTGCCACCAGTTGTTGGAACTTGGGCATAAAAGGTGTGAGGACCAGGTGGAGGCACTGATGTAAATGTTCATTGGTGATGGAGCTGCGATACTGTATGTGTTTTTCACCATGCACATAGTTGAAACAACAGATTCACAGCAGTACTGTACGTTGAGGAAAACATTGTGAGACTTTGAAGGGCCATTTTGTGGACAGGAACACCTGCTGCAGTAACCATCTTTGTCCAGAAGGTGTGAAGGTGACCACTTTTGATTGCTAGATTAAGCACATTGGGTTTCTGCTTCCCACGGTTAGCACGAATGCATATTTTTCTGTCCACCCACTCTTAAATTCGCTGTTTTCAAAATCAGCTTATATCAATTTCCAGCTTTGAGCAGGCCATTAGGATATTAAGGACATATTATAATAAACTGAATGAGTAGCTCACCTCTTATATCTTCCAGTCTGCGTTGTTTTTTTTTTTTAATCTACTGCACCGCATAGCGTCTATGGGAGTCACGAGACAAATGAACGAACAACTTGGGACTTAACGATTTGTTGAGAACCGTTAGGTTTATTCAGGTTCTGCGATGATTTGCGCATGCACGCCCAGTAGAAAATGAACAAATCACTTTCGGAGACGACTCATTCATCTGAGTCATGTTAAAGATTTGTTCAAAAAGAACAAATCATTTTTGAACGACCCATCACTAGAAGACGCAAAGATATATCGCGCGGAAACACAGTTGCGCACTGCATTGAGAACTCATTTGGATTTGTATTAAATTAGCATGTTTGTTTTGGCGTTGGTCCAGATTTAACCGAGTTTGGGTCCAGAAGCGGACCAGAGTCCGCCTATTGAGTACCCTGAACTACAGAATCTCTTCATTTACTCAAGTACACAATTTATAACTTTGCCTTACTCTGATTACACCAAATGATACGTAGCCATGTACATGTCGACATGTAGCCCATCATTTTTTTTCCTGTGTTTCCTCCGAACCATGCGACGCCTGCCGACCGCATCTTTTTGAACTGCTTGTATTTGCATACTAGTGTCATTTTAGTGTAATAAGTGCTGCTTTAGTGCTGTCTAATTTTTTTAATTAAAATCTGTTATTGGTTGATTATTCTAATGTATTCACTCATTCTGTGTCACAAACAACTTTGGCTACTCCCTCTCTTCCATCTTACGTTTATCATTGTTCTCTACTTCTTTCCTGGTTTTGATTATGTGGCTTAATAGTGACAGATAATCGAGACTGTCATCAGGAGTGATTGATTCCACAGTAAATGAATCATTAAAACTTTTTTTAAGGCTTCCTATTTCTTTTTTAATAGCTACCAGAAATATTCATATAATATTTCACTTCTTTGCTGGAGTAAGGAGAAAATATCAAAGAAACATGGAAGAAGTATTTAGCAATTTTGAATGTATTTGAGAAACCTTTTCACCAATATTATGATGACATTCATCTCTCACTGACACATTCAATAAAAAAACTCTTGGTCTTTGCCCAACATTTTGACATTTCACTGCATTACCATTTTGTAATATACATATTTTTAAAGAAGGATTGCTTCATATCCCCATAAACCATTTCTCTCTGTTCTACTTGAAGTTAAATTCCAATGCACATAGTTTTAATTCAAACTCGTACCTTATCTTATAATACAGTCATTATTTTATGTATTATGAATTACATCAAACACTTAGATTAAAAAGCAATCCTCACTCCGAGTGTGTGTGTGTGTGTGTGTGTGTGTGTGTGTGTGTGTGTGTGTGTGTGTGTGTGTTTAGCAGCAATGATTTCACATGGTCACCTCTTTTAACCCACTATCAGACTCAGAGTATCATCCTGGAGTAATTTGATTCTCTGACACTCCACCGGCTCTGTAAGGTTTGAAGAAAGTCTTGCATGAACAGATCCTGCTTTCAACACTATAATACAATTCAGGTCAAGGTTTTTTGCTTGGCCATTAGTTTAGACCAAACCTCTTCTTCCTTAACCATTCTCAGGTGAACTTCCATGAATGTGAGGATTTTGGTCCAGTTTTCAAACACCTCAAAGCCTGATATTTTTCTTAGGAGTTTATTGGTATTTTTTACAAGTCATGATTCTTTTGGGCCTGAGCTGGAAAAACAGCCCCAGACAACGATACTCCCACCACCATGATTAAGTCAAAATAAGTTTTTTATTGGGCTTTTCACCAAAGGCTTCTTCTCTTTGTAAGTCTAGACTAGATGCCACCTCTATTCAAAGTTTTCCTCATACTGTAGTTGATTCATAAAGCTTTCAGATTTCTGTTATCTTTTTAAATACTTTTTTTGAGCAACTTACTATTCTCCTTGTGGCCCTGCATGAAATTGCGAAAGGATACCAACTTTATATTTGCATTTAATTTTATTTTGTATTTATGTTTAACAAAAGTGTTTTCGTTGGATTATTTAAGTACTATATTATTCTTATTGATTAGGTAGCTAGGTACAGTAGTTGTATAGGAGGCTGACAAAGGTTTTGAAACATTATAATTTCTATACCGCTTAATCCTGTGTTCAGGGTCGCGGGGGACCTGGAGCCTATCCCAGGAGACTTCGGGCACTAGGCGGGGTACACCCTGGACAGCGTGCCAATCCATCGCAGGGCACACACACATACACACACTCACACACCCAATCACACACTACGGGCAATTTGGGAACGCCAATTATCCTAACCTGCATATCTTTGGACTGTGGGAGGAAACCGGAGTACCTGGAGGAAACCCACCAAGCACGGGGAGAACATGCAAACTCCATGCACACAGAGACGGGACTCGAGCCTAGCTGGGGAATCGAACCCAGACCCTGGAGGTGCAAGGCGACAGTGCTAACCACTACACCACCGTGCCGCGGTTTTGAAACAGTTAAAAAAAAAACTCCAATGGAAAAAAAAAAGTTATATTAAAGACTGTTTCCTAAAATTTTATTATTGAATTTCAAGTTTTAAAAACAGCCATTTTTGTTTTCTTTATTTTTATTTTAATAAGGAAGATTTCTTTGTTTCCAAAAGTGATAATAAAATCAAGCAAACAAACAAATGTTGGTATTGGAAAAGGCAGTTGTCCAAATTATTGTTTTAAACATTCTATGCATTTTTTTTTTTTAAAGATGCAATGCCACCAAGTGTTAAAGTGATTCCCACTCTCACTTATTCGTGATTTTTTTGCGAAGTTGCTGATTCAGCACTATCCCTTTAGGTTTTAATAATGTGTTTTATTGTTCTTAACCCAATAATTCAAGCCATTTCAGCAATCTCCTTAATTGTTTCCTGTGCTTGATCCAGCAACGCTCCTGAAATACAGTACCATCTTTTCTTCCACGACAGGATATGACTTCAGACATTTACATTTAGACATTTGGCAGACACCTTTATCCAGAGTGACTTATATCTTTTATCTCATTATACTGTACATCTGAGCAGTTATGGGTTAAGGGCCTTGCTAAAGGGCCCAACAAGAACACCTTGGTGGTCATGGGATTTGAACCTGGGACCTTCCTAACCATAGTCCAATGCATGTTTAAAAGATGAGAAGCTACTCATTGCATCAGCTTGGGTTAAAAGAATTGTTGCTAACTGAATCACATTAATCACTGCAGAAATTTTCCAATTAAATGTTTTTTCATTATTTTCTTATTTAAATCCAGATGTTGACTTATTTGCATGCTATAGCATTCAGTCATGCTAGCTCGTATTTTAAAAGTAATCAAGAAATCTCCGCATGTTTTCGCTGAATATCTCACTTCTATATTAGTCACAGGCGTTCGGTTCAGGTTTCTTAAATGTACAGTAGCTAACACGTGAATGGAACAAAGTGTTAGAGGCGGAATACATCAATGTGTACAGTATAATGGAACACAGTTACAGCTCAGAAAGCTACATGTATACAGTATAAGCAGCATACATCATAGACATGGCCTCACATTACATAAGCATTACATAAGATATCTTATCACCTAAACATCGGTTGACATGAGCCCACTCCATTTGCCTACACAAATATACATACTGTGAGGACAAAAATCAGCCTGCTCTGTGACAGCCTGTATGCTAACCAAAGCTTTTAGGTGCCCTTGTCCAGCCTGGTGGTACATGAGAACAAGACAGGCTCGTTTTGAATTTAACGACATGAACAACATATGTAGAGATGCATCTGCGTGTGTGGGTGTGTGCACCATGCAGCTCTTCCTCTAAGTCCAATCAAAATGCAGAGTGCACTTTAAACCAGAAGATTCGAGAGACTCCGGGAGGCTGAGCGATGATTGACGAGGCAGTAAGAGAGGTCTTCGCAGAATTGACGGAAAATGAAACAAAAAAAAGAGAAGAAGCGGAAGAGTCATTATGCTCATTGGCAGGGTTTTTTAACAACGTGTTTCAATGATCGATTGCTCATTGCGTTTCAATGTAGAGGACGGTAAACAATTGGGGACTGGTGGGTGAGAAACAGTCAAAACTCGGCCAGTCTGCTCTGCAGCCCTGTACCACACTGCCCCCCGGAGGTCTGCTGAGAAAGTGCTGCGTGCATCGTATCTCTTCCTTTCGAGCACTGCGAGTGGTGAGAGGGGAGTGAAGGAGAACATCTCTGCTATTTTAGGCAACAGCTAAAAATCATCATGTCAGTAAAATAAAAGAAGGCTAGGACATTATGAGGGTTACAGCTGTAAGTGTTACAGCTGTGAGGAACAGATTCCTACGTTAGTCATGTCATGTATTTGTGCTTCTGTTGCTCCTGACTTCTACCCACTGCAGTACTGTTACTGGTTGATCGGCCTAACGTCTTAACCTGTTCTGTCTCTCGCCTTGCTTTCCTTTTGTTCATATTGTAAAGTCGAAACATGCCTTTTATCAAAGTCCAAGTCCCGGCATTGTTGTCTGTTTCCTTGCTTTGATCCTGATTATATACTATTTTTGTTTTTATTTTCTAATCATACACTATTCTGATGCAATCCTGCTGATTTTTTTCTCCGAATAGGGGTGGGCAAAACGGACCAAAAATGATATCGCAATACGAAGGGAGCCGAATCTTCAGCTGTACGTCAAAGTCACGTGTGAGATGTCATGTTTTATTTTCATAACACCAGATTGTATTTAAATAAATGTCATCAGCGCTATCTCTGAGAGTGATCCTTGTGTTGTGCTAACAGACATATATTATTAATCTGAATAATATCAGATTAATTAAAAAAGAGTTAAGTGCAACAATAAAAATGTGAACATGAGAACAAACGGACAGACCGGTAGATAGATCAATACTGTAGATATTGAGGGTTAGATATTGAATGTTGACCGAAGTCCTACCACGGTTGTAAAATGGGAATACTGTAAATTGGCCTCCATAGTCCCTAGTCGACTACAGAGGTTCCCAGATGGATGATTTCATTAATTAAGTTTGGTTTTCGGCGGCGCGGTGGTGTAGTGGTTAGCACTGTCGCCTTGCACCTTCAGGGTCTGGGTTCGATTCCCCGGCCAGGCTCGATTCCCGTCTCTGTGTGCATGGAGTTTGCATGTTCTCCCCGTGCTTGGTGGGTTTCCTCCGGGTACTCCGGTTTCCTCCCACAGTCCAAAGATATGCAGGTTAGGCTAATTGGTGTTCCCAAATTGACCGTAGTGTGTGTGAGTGTGTGTATGTGTGTGTGCCCTGCGATGGATTGGCACCCTGTCCAGGGTGTACCCCGCCTAGTGCCCGAAGTCTCCTGGGATAGGCTCCAGGTCCCCCGCGACCCTGAACACAGGATAAAGCGGTATAGAAGATGAATGAATGAATGAATGAAAAAGTTTGGTTTTCATTTAGGGGTGCAATATGGAGACATATTGACAAGGTCAAGGCATTGTTATTAGTCAGAGCAACATAACCCAGTCATTAAAGCGATCTTGGCCTTTATGTGTGGCTTCTCACATGTACGAATTCACCAAAATGTGGGAATTAATTCTAAAAGATCGATAAAGAAAGATGTTGCCTCAATATGTATTTACTCTCTCTCTCTCTCTCTCTCTCTCTCTCTATGACCTGTCCAGGGCACTGCAACCTGAAAGAAGCTTAAAACACACTTTCTTTCAGGGCTCAAGTCCTTTCAGGCTTTAAAGGCTTCGCAGGTTACAGTTGCCATGCTGAAGAATATTTTACACTTAATATTTTCATCACGAATTTCTGATGTTTAAACCTAACCTAATGTAATCAGATCACTCTGGCACGGTAACGTATTTCGGCAAGGAAGCACAAGTCATCAGAACCCCTGGTTTATGTGCAAAGGGGTGGAGCTGTGTGAGAGGAGAGATATAAACACTGGCATGGCTTCAAGGAGGAAAATGGATCGTGTAACATGCCATCAACCTACATCGATATAAACGGTACGGTCTCATCCTATATCTCATTTTAAAATATATCGATATACCTTAAAAATCGATATACCGCCCAGGCCTATCTTTGTCCCTAACTACAGACTCTGACAATGATTTTTGGATTGGCCAGATAAATCACACATCGATTTTATGCACCAGCCTTCCATAACCCCCACATTACACCTGGCTGCTGAAATCCTAATATTGATTTCGCATTGTAGTCAAAAAAGTAGTGCGTCAGTTTGTAGGACACCAACTCCCACGAGGACTAGCAAAAGTGCTGATTGTAAAACACCTGCCTGTCCAGGGAGTGACGAACCCCCATGTCTGTAGGAATGCTTTCATAACCCTGTCTTTTGTAAATGTTCTTTAAAGGTCATGTTGAACCTGAAAAGAATTACACACTTCGGAGATACAGTATAGAAGTTACTGTTAAAACCATTTACACAAAAATAACACAGGAAAGTAGCAAGTCATTTGATGAATAATCCTTGATGAATAATTCACTACTAAAACATTTACTGTTTGATTGGAGCATCAAAGCATCAAAAACTGGCGATAAAAGTTTTGAAAAGTTTCCAAGTACATGCAAATTTACTCTGCTATACAGTACATGCTCCAACTAAGCAAAAAACCTCATCAGGATTAAACTCTGTTGCTCCTTATATTATTACCATCACAGATGCTCATGGGACCTCCGAAACTCCAAATGGTCCATAGCCTATAATGAAGCAGGCTTAACTGATTTTCCTTCTCAACACTATTCTTTAGACTTCCCATTAATGCTGCACAAATCTGCCTCGTTTCTACTGGTCTGCAATTCATTCTCTGAGGTCTCTGCAAATCTCTGCTGAGTATTTCAGCCGCGGGGATGCTAATGGTTTAGTCAATAATACCTAATAATAGGAACTTTTATGAAGGTGTCTACTCTTTTTTTCTTTCTCCATAGAGACCTTATCTTATCTTAAAACTGGCTTTGGGCTGATCAATTGATTTATCAATTTATCAATATGTTACAACTGGTCCTATCAGCACAATAGACAAAGGAAGAAAAATGGGCGAAGAAACTGTCATTCTGAACACAAATAAAATCCGCCAAGGATGGGAGGTGCAGCTTGTAAAAACGTGCCAAGTCTTTCCTGGTTTTTATTACTTTAAATTAGTTATAAAACAATGCCAACCAAAATATGCAACAATCTCCTTTGAACAGTTGATATTGAGATTGAGATTCAATTCAATTAAATTCAATTCAATTCTACTGCATTGCATTGCATTGTCGCAAAGCAGCTTTACACAATATAAATAATTATTTAAGTTTGTATAGAATGTGAATGTGTATGAATCAAAATGGTCAGATAGTCCCTGGTGAGCAAGCCGAGGGCGACAGTGGCAAGGAAAAACTCCCTGAGATGGTAATAGAAGAAACCATGAGAGGAACCAGACTCAACAGGGAACCCATCCTCATCTGGGTGAAACAGATAGCAGGAAATGATCTGCATTTATACAGTGTGTTAGGTGGCAGCCAGTTCAGCTATAATAGTTGATGTTAATTGATGTTAATATGGAGTCCAGTAGTTATTGGAGACTCAGGTAGACTTGTAGCAAATTCCAGAGGAACTATCGAGCAACTGCAGCCAAGTCAAGTCCTCAGAGAAACAGCTGTCAACATCACTTGAGGACAGAACCGTCTTCATGGTAGAGTGAAACCGTCCCCAGACACCGGACGCACCCCGAAGAGACACACAGGGCATCCACGTGACGAGATCTCCAATGAGAAGCAGGGCACCAGGATGGGTCAGACAGGTCCAGAGGGCAGAGGGAGTCTGGATCCATGATGCTCAGGAACGACATGTGTAGCTCGACAGAGAAAGAAAGAGAGGGGAGGGGAAACCAGAAGAGGAGAGATAACAGTTAGGTATGGTCACACCTAACCAGATTGAGATTAGAGGCTTCATAACGGCCCTTCATGAGAACAAGTTTTGTCATGGTGCTTGATGGTTTTATCATGATTGTTGCTGTTGTTACTTAATTATATAATTCCATATGTGTTATTTTATAGTTTGGAAATCTTCAGTATTGTTCTAGAATGTAGAAAAATAAATCCAAACTTGTGTCCAAACTTTTGACTGGTACTGTACATAAAAATAAACTAATCAAAATATGGAAATGTTTTTTGTGGACGTAAAGTTAGGGATTATTTCTTTCTAACCATGTCTGTAAACTTATTTCTTTAAGTACCCATTAAAAAGAGAAAAGGAGCTGGGCGAGAGTCCAGAAAACATCCAGGGCTGTCCCCAATCACATTTTATTAAAAAATAAATAAATAAATCATAGCGGTTAAAATCAAACAGCTTTAAGAAAGGAATAAAAAGTCCCTAATATACCAAAACCGTCTTCAAATTACCCAATAATAGTCCTAATCAGAAGGCATTACCCTCTAAGTGTTCATGATTGACTGGGCAGCCAAAAGAACCGCTCTATTACAGATATGAACTGCAGGGATGCTGGGATATTCATGCACACCCCCATGTCCGACTGAAATGAGGAACGCTTGGCACAATTTCAAAAATGGTGTAGTGTTCCGCAACGACTTCAGACCTTATTACCAGAGGATATCATTATACTCCTAGCTGGACCTTCAATTGGGAAAGAACAAGGGAGGGTCGATATAGCAATAACAGTTAGTCTAATTAGAAATGTTAAATGTGGTTACCAGGTTTATGTAGAGTTTGGTGAATTAAAAGTGATCAGGTGCAGGAAAAGTGACAAAAAAAAAAAAAACACTTAACATTTGTTTGAAATTATAGGAGAATGAATAGAGTGCACGACAAAATGCAAATTCTCAAATGAATACAAAATGGACCTTATCTCAACTACGAAGGGAGCTTTTGTGGAAATAAAAGAGAGTACAAGCAGAGTGAAGGAGCGAGTCTCCGAGTCATTTAAATAAAGCGAACGGCCCAAGAGCCCACTTTCAAAAAGGAAAAAGCTCCCTGCAAGGAGATAAGCAAGACTCTGAGAGCTGCGGGTGACGCCTTTTGTTAAAACATGTGGCGTTGCTGAGGCACCCTAATGAATGGCACTTGCCGTGTCCATGGAGACACAAAACAGTGAAATCCAGAGCTGGAGCCATTTGTCTCCGACTCAAGCCGAGCGGTACACCCTCGCAAGGAGCGAAAAGCCAAACAACTTGTAGCATCACTTTACAAGCACGTTATTACTCAACTGTGAGGAAGTGAGAAGGTCAGCAGGAGTCTATTTTCAAGCTGACAGACTGTGAACTTCTAACAGTTTTAGCTCAGAGATCCAGTCTGCAAAGCGTTCATGGTACTCGATGTATGCGTAAAAACGTGAGCAGTATAACACTAATTACCTGATAGAGCCATTGACAGAGGTCAATTTCATATCCATTAATAAATGTCCATTAGCAGACACACTGCAGCTACCTGTGACCTTCAACATACGTACAGACAGCACTTTTTGCTTTTTTTCACCAAAGCTCCATTTCAGTAGACCCATTTCTTCTATCAATGTTTAATTAAGGCACTTTGGAAATAAAGATTTTAACTATGCACATTCAATTATAAAACCCAATCTAGATGTACCATTTCCAATCTCCAGCTAGCTAAGAGCATCATGTGCTTAATAGACCTACTGACCTTGTAAGGCATAACAGGCATGAATATTTATATATATATTTTAAGCAAGCCAGTTGCTTGGGAACATACAGTGCTTAGTTGGAGTCTGCAATTCCAGCATGCTTAAAGGCAAAACCGGAGCTATGATCATCTTCTAATGGTGCCTATTAGGGTCAGTTTGGGGTCATTCTGACATTAGCTCTCATTTCAGAAACTTTCATGATAATAGTTTGTAAAATGGACTTTAGGAGATTCCTATTTGCTGGTGCACATAAATCAAAAACTCACTAAAACCATCTGGATTTATTAAATTATATCAAAATAGGATAAAGATTTTTTGTCTGGGCATCCGAATTCATTGCAGTTTTTATTATATTATCTGAAAGAACAATTATAGAAGGTACAAAAAGTCTATTACTTACTCATTCATTCACTCAACGTCTATATCACTTTATCATGTACACTGTACATGGTCATCAGGAGGCCTACAATCACACACACATTCACACACTATGGGCAGTTTGGGAACGCCAATTAGACTGATCTGTATGTCTTTGGAACATGCAAACTCCAGACAAACCCAAGTGGTCCTCGAACCTGGAACCTAGTCATAACCACTAAGTCACCCAAAAAGTATATTATCATGTAGACATTCTTATACTGTATGTAACAAAGCAGCAAGAGTCGTTTTTTCCCAACTGAGCAAAGCTACCCCTTTTGCAAAACATGTTAGTGTTTGGTTCAGGAAATCTTTCAGTCATGGCTGAGATTTGCTATTCTTTTGTTAAAAAGGTCAATGTTTGATTCAGCGAATCTTTTGGTCATGATTAAGAATTGCTTGATCATAAATTGCTCATTGCTATTTCAACAGGTCGGTACTTGACTCACACAGTGAATCATTCGGTCATGACCAAGATTCTCTCCTGTCACATTCTGCAAGTCATTGTTTAACTCAGTGAATCATTCGGTCATGACCAAGATTCTCTCCTGTCTCATTCTGCAAGTCATTGTTTAACTCAGTGAATCATTCGGTCATGACCAAGATTCTCTCCTGTCTCATTCTGCAAGTCATTGTTTAACTCAGTGAATCATTCGGTCATGACCAAGATTCTCTCCTGTCTCATTCTGCAAGTCATTGTTTAACTCAGTGAATCATTCGGTCATGACAAAGATTCTCTGCTGTCTCATTCAGCAAGTCATTTTCTGACTCTGTGAATCATTTGGTCATGACCAAGATTCATTCATCTTTCTTTCATAACATTTTTTGAATCAGTGAGTTTTTTGTAATGACTGATATTCATACATATCTCATTCAGGTCAGTCTTTGAATCAATGAATCATGTGGTCATCACCAAGGTTCATTCGCCTCTTGTCCGGAACTTCATTTTTAAATCAGCTGACTCCAGTCACTTAAACAAAAAAAAAAAGTCCATCTGTAATTATTTGTTACTAAACACAGAATCAATCCACGAACATTATCTACATAAAAAGCTCAATTGAATTTCAGTTCCTTATAATGGTGTACAATTTGCTCTACCAAAAGCATAATCAGTCTGATTATCAGTCTTCTAACACAACCACACGTTACCATAACACCCACTCTTGAACACCCAATCCCTTCTGTAGACACAGTGTGAAACTCACACCCACAAACACACAAACAATGCTGAAGCTTCTATATTTATCTCGATGCTGAAAATGAGTGCAGCTGCAGAACGGTCGTGTAACACCTCATGAAGTTCAGGCTCCTCTCAGGTGATCTTATCTCTATTCTAAATAAGACTTCCACTCATCCAAAGAAATCAACATGGTTCTGAGAACAAATACAGCAAACAATCAAACAGGCAAAGACAAAAAAAACCAGCTTAATTGAAAATTAGCATGGGGAAAAATGTCCAACAAGATAAACCCGTGGCATACGTCCACTGGTTTTTACCTAACCACAGTAGGATTGACGTATTAGATGGTTGAATAATTGCTCTATTGTTCACACCAGGCTGAAAACCTGAATGAAGCGAAATAAATGGTGCAGGCAGGAAGCAGCTAGGTGAAGGAAGTCCATCTGTGCTGTTTGTAGCCCTGCTGTTCCAGATAGAGAATTTATTTTAACACAAGCCTACGTGTCGAGCTGCATGAGGGTTTTTAAGTAGATGCATGCAAAATTAACCGGTAAATTTGCCAGAGACACAGTTAGCCCATCCCTGACCTTGTAGTTCTGAAATTTTGTAGAAAGGAAATTCTGTTCCTTTCTCTCTGGCAAGACAAAAGAATTGACTTTTCAGTATCTCGGTACATATCTTATCTTTTTGTCATCACTTGGTGAGCCTTGTATCTGTCGCTCTGCTAAAAAATTCGATTAGGTGAAACTGTGGTACTACAAATTTGACCTTAACATGAAGAAGCACTCAAACTAAAGTATGATTTATAACGTTTCACCAAAAAATATCAAATATACAGTATGAATGAAACTCTGTGGTAAGCAGGAAAGCATCTCAAAATGCAACACATCAAACCTTGAGGCAGAGTATTGACATTACCCAAAATCAGGATTTTGATCCTACAGTGGGCACAGACTACTCAAGGTTGGTTGGATGAAAATTAAGAAAAAGATGGGGTTATATTCTGAGATGCTTGTCTGCTTAGCACGGTTGTAAAGAGTGGCAACTTGAGTGACTTGTAATTGTGCGTTCATGACAACGTAAGTCAGATCTTTTTAAAACTGTGGTACTAAAAGCAAAAGCAGATTTTAGACTACACAATACAACAGCTGAAATACGCTGGGTAAGAGTTTTATTTTGTGAAAAATTAAGTACAGCAGAAGAAGTCATTAAATAATAGCAAGCAAGGGCAAATAATTAGGTCAGGAAGATAAATTATATTGGACTGAAAATGGAACCCTGGTGGACACCATCTGCAAAAAAAAAAAAAAAAAAGAAAAGGTTTTGAATTAACATGTTTGCAGATGTAAAATCTTTAAACAAGTGATCTAGTAACACTAGACATTGAATAGCTCTACACCTTGCATACATGTAAACTTGAAATCTGAAGAACAGGGGAATACATCTATTTTCATTTCCGTACACCAAGTAACATCTTATTCTCTCTTTCTCTCGCTCTCGATCTATCTTGACTTCACACCCACACACCCCATAAATAGAGAAAAGGAACAATAAAGCATGCACACACTTCAATAAATAATGGCTTCATCATGTTAACATGTGAAGTCAATCTATTTCTGCTCTCTGGGTGACAACAGGGTGAGAACCCAAAGTAAAAGCAAAGAAGCCATTACTATGAAATTGCCATCAAATCAGAAGGAAATGGACTTGTCACACTCAAACCAGATAACATTTCAGTAACAGCCATCGCTTTCTCCAAGACTGACAGATAATTTATCCTGGTCGGATCGTGTCCTTATGCGGATCTCAGCTGGTGTAAAGCGCTCGATTCGCCCTCCGTACACAGCCTCGGTGGTGGTAACAGTCAGAACTGGGAGCAGATATGTACATGTGTGACAATAAGTAATAATGGAATGGAACATATCCAATGGCAGATCATGTAGATGAGTGACAACTGGCTCAGTTTTTCATCATGTGCCTCGTACAAAAAACAACCCCAAACATCAGAACTGGCATCCATCGCACTGTTTGACTTCACAAAACACATAGCAGCATGAAATACAAGGTTGTACTACTGTAATTCAGATTATGCTGAATGCAATTTTGCCATTTAAACCAAATAAAATGAGAGGTCCAAAACTATTTGGGCTCAACAACTCAGCTAGCATTACACTGAACTTTGGAAGCGATTACACAAATCCCAGTGGAGGACACATTTTGCTGGACGCGAAGTTGTTTAGATCTTGCTTAACGAACAGTCCATATCTGCAGGTACAGTATATCTACAGTAATACAATAATTAGTGATGAAATAACACAAAGCAGCATGATACTGCTGTATTATTGCCACAATTTATACCCATTAACCTCACAGCAGATCATTACTAAACAACCTGTGACAAGAACGCAGGTTTTTCTAAAAAAGCTTTATAACCTTGCAGGACTCATAAACACAGGCAGTTAAATTTGAGATCATTATTGAGCTTTTCAGTGCTGGAAGGGGGGAAAAAAGGAAAAACACAAAAAATAAGATATTTGCTATGAGGTAAAATGTTAGTAGTTTCAGTTAGATAGATTCATCTTGAATTTATTATCATTATTGTTATTATTTTCATTTTATTGGGTTTGGTGCACCACTGGCTTAAAGGAATGTATGTATTACAGTAATA
The DNA here is from genome assembly GCA_030522415.1 of Channallabes apus. Lineage (NCBI taxonomy): Eukaryota > Metazoa > Chordata > Actinopteri > Siluriformes > Clariidae > Channallabes > Channallabes apus. The sequence continues at coordinate 27,957,607 of CM060125.1, read as the reverse complement.
TATTTAAAGTTGTAAAAAGTTTAGAATATACAATTATTCAACTTTGTGAAACAAATCAAATGCATAAAATAAAGCAGATGCACATCTTGCGCTAAAGTAACGTTAACGCTCATGTTATAGTATTAGAATAGGGAAACGATAAGATCCAAGTGACTTTAACGATGGCATGGTTGTTGGCAAGAGGCGAGCTGGTTTACAGTAAGTATTTCAGAATTGTTCATGCACAACAGTCTCCAGAGTTTACACAGAATGAGAAGAAGAAAAAAAACCCAGTGGCTGACAGTTAGAAGTGTGTAGAAACGTCTTGTTGATAAGAGAGGTCAGAAGAGGATGGCCGGACGAGTTCGAGCTGACAGGAAGACAGCAGAAATTTAATTAACAACTCTTTACAATGATGTTGAGCAGAAAAGTATATCAACTTAACAAACCTTGAAGCAAATGAGCTACAACAGCTGAAGTCTTCAACGATTTCCATGCCTGCCAGACAAGAACAGAAGTCTGAAGCTAAACAAACAAGACAAAACAATCCTCTTAAACTGGTCAGGTACAGGGACTGGATTGGACTGAAAATAACTGGACTGAAAATGAGAGCGTTAGCCTGAAGAACTATTCCACAAGACTACATTAAAAATTCAAGAATGTCTGGATCCTTGGAAGCAAAGTATATAAAAATGTGTGCAAAAATACTTTTGCACAGTATTGTATATAATAACGCTGTGTAGTCCTCCGAGGTTAAAGAAGCGAGGAAAAAGAAAAACCTCAAGTGTGGTGAGAACACAACCAGGGTCAATTGGGTCACGTACAGAAGTAGTAACTTTTCCTTGTAAAAGGTGTGATGAACATCGGTGACATTTTAATGGATGGAAAAAAAAAAAAAGACAAAATGGATAGTGGAAACCTAACCAAGCATTTGCTGCAGTGCAGTGCCAGCAAGGACGTTGCTCTCTACTCAGAACCAAAGCTGCTGTGATGCTGTGGATTTGTGTACGCCGTATGAGAAATGAATGCCAGATGCCATAAAAGCCCGTAAGTGCTTTTGCTTCATATGTTCAAGTCAGCATGACTGCGCTCGACTGGAGTGCGGCTTTGCGTTATTCACTCCCAAGCATCTGAATTGACTTTATTTATTAAGCTCATCAAATGCAGAGAGCTAATACTGAGGGAAATGTGATTAAAGGGGGAGTTCAAACTCGTGAGGGGTGTTTTAACTGTTTTATAGCAAAAGTAGACGCTAAGTGACTTGCAGACGAAAGGTAACTGATTCAATGTGATCAAATTGAGTCAAATCTTGATGTTGGACTTGTGCCATATTTGTCAGTAAAGAGTATTTGGAATAGCTGGAAAATATTCATATAAATTTGTAGATAGATCATCAATTAAACTGTGCTTCAAACGAATATGAAACACTTCAGTGCCTTAGACCTATATATATAGCACTGTCGCCTTGCACCTCCAGGGTCTGGGTTCGATTCCCCGGCCAGGCTCGATTCCCGTCTCTGTGTGCATGGAGTTTGCATGTTCTCCCCGTGCTTGGTGGGTTTCCTCCGGGTACTCCGGTTTCCTCCCACAGTCCAAAGATATGCAGGTTAGGCTAATTGGCGTTCCCAAATTGCCCGTAGTGTGTGATTGGGTGTGTGAGAGTGTGTATGTGTGTGTGCCCTGCGATGGATTGGCACCCTGTCCAGGGTGTATCCCGCCTAGTGCCCGAAGTCTCCTGGGATAGGCTCCAGCTCTCCGCGACCCTGAACAGAGGATTAAGCGGTATAGAAAATGAATGAATGAATATATATATAAAAATATTATGCTTGTGAGAATTATGTATTCATGAAGTGTTTTAGTGCTATTCAGATGATCTCTCTCTCTCTCTCTATCTCTCTCTGTCAGCACAAATCTCTATGTCTGTGTCACATTGTTATAAGAGTTGCTGAAAATTCCTATGTGTGTACCACCGCATATGTGTATATATATAAAAGATACAAAGAAAAGGCAAAACCAATACTGAGTAAAAGCACAGGAAATGAAAAGTGCATCCTCCCAAACAGCACAGCATTAAACCATATACAGCAAGATAGCGGCAACCGATGAGAGCTTAACAATGATTTTCACAGAAGGCACGGAAACCAAAAAACAGCTTAACATCTACTGTACTGTATATCTCCCTACCCAGTAAAGCTACAGTAAGCTGTCAGCAATCTTCCTTTCTCGTTTTCCAAATCAACACTATAAATCCTGTTCCAGTAAAAGGGAACATGATTTTTGTTGTTCAGGGAACAGGAGTTCTGTTGTTTTGTTGGTCAGATGGATTACGTACCAGCACCTTTAAGGATTTCTATCTAGCTCTAACTTTTGCCGGTGCTAGCCTTTTAAATCTGAGCTCCAAGCGAAAGCACACCCAGAACGCTTGAATAGAAGCAGCTCGATATCGTAAAAACTTTTCCCGCTTTTCATTAACATTGTTTTTTTCCCCACCATGTTTAAACAATCGAGGACTTTCTGAGCCACAATGCTCTCGAATGACACACTTCATAGTCATTTTATATCCACAGAGATGTAAACTTACATAATACAGCTGTGCAGGTAATGGTAAGGGCCGATGTACTCCTGTGAATTGATCTATTCTGGTTACCAGCAGGGTGGCACATGGCTTAGTGGTTAGCACAGTTGCCTTGCACCTCCAGGGTCCAGGTTCGATGTCTGTATGCATGGCATCTTCTCTCAATTTTTTGCTGGGTTTTCTGCAAATTAGCTTAATTGGCATTCCCGAATCCCCGTAGTGTGTGATTGTGTTTACAGTATGTGTGTGTGCCCGCCGATAGATTGGCACCCTGTCCAGAGTGTACCCCACCTCATGCCCTAAGTCTCGTGGGATAGACTCCAGGCCTCCCGCGACCCTGTATACAAGATACAGTAAAGTGATATAGACGATGAGTGTGTGGTTACTCTTACCTTACAGCTTTCATTACTCAAAGGAGCTACAGATTACCAATGTTACCGATACTACAGTATGCATGCAGTTTGTTTCCTGATTAGCTCTGCACTGGTGCAATGTGAACACTAGAATTGTTTATAAAGTAATTAAAAGCAAAAAAGTTAATCATTTAAATATTGAAATGATCTGGAAAACTGCTTTAAAATCACAACTTTAGTATCTGTGAGTATCAATGTAAATAGCCAAATGACAAAAAAAGTCATGAAGGTAGCATATTTTGGTTTCAACAGTGTCTCATGACTACATTTGGGCCAAACAGCATTGACGACGGGCCAACCTCATATACATTCATTCATTCATTCATCTTCTATACCGCTTAATCCTGTGTTCAGGGTCGCGGGGGACCTGGAGCCTATCCCAGGAGACTTCGGGCACTAGGCGGGGTACACCCTGGACAGGGTGCCAATCCATCGCAGGGCATACACACATACACACACTCACACACCCAATCACACACTACGGGCAATTTAGAAACGCCAATTAGCCTAACCTGCATATCTTTGTACTGTGGGAGGAAACCGGAGTACCCGGAGGAAACCCACCAAGCACGCGGAGAACATGCAAACTCCATGCACACAGAGACGGGAATCGAGCCTGGCCGGGGAATCGAACCCGGACCTTGGAGGTGCACCTCATATACAGTAAAACATAAACCGATCTCTGTTCAATGCCAGTTGTCTGCCGAGAACTCCATGTGTAAGTATTGACCTAACTGAATACTGAAGTTGTGATTTTTAAGCATTTTTCTCTTTTTTCCCAGACCATTTTAATATTTAATTAGTTATTTAACCTTATTTACTTTTATTTATAAACAATTCTATTGTTGGCCTCGCACCAGTTCAGAGCTAATCAGGAAACAAACCGCATGCATAGTATTGTTAGCATTGGTAGTCTGCAACTGATTTGACATTAGAACTAAGCATTAGTCAACCTTTTAGACACAATATACTGTAAATTCCTCTTTATAACATGCACTCAAGCTTATCAGCTATCCCATAATATCTCAGACCATTTGTATCTGTAGCTACAGCTATCAGCTAGCTAGCTCTGGTTACGGAGCATTTGGCTTGCTACTGTAATGTCATCTGCCTTTCGTCTGTCTAAGTTTACAAAAACACTACAGTATAATACAGTAAGTGACAAAATGGTCTAGGGAGACAATTCCACAAGATATACGAGGTATCATAATGCTAGATAGAGATACAAATGGTCTGAGATATTAAGCGATAGCTGATAAGCTTGTGTGCTTGTTATAAAAGAGGAAATTTCCAATATATTGTGTCTAAAATGATTTACTAATGCTTAGTTCTAAACTTTCTGCTTTCTGTATCCATATTTCTATTTGCTTGGTTATATTTTTGTATGAAAAAAAAATACAAACAGCAAGTTAGTAGCCTAATTACTGTAGTAGCCTAAAAGTATTTTTTATTATCAACAACTTAGCTATAAAGTACCATAAAAAGCTACTTCTGAATTTTATGCAATATGGAAGTGACCAATCTTGCCTAAAAATCTTAAATTTTAAGTAACTTCATCGGTTTTGGAGAGATGATTTTATACAGTATGTGCCCGAAAAATAATCTTTCAGTATTATAATTTAATAATTTAAAATGAACATTATTCATATCTCTTTATGTCCATTGATACTAAAATTGGTACTGTAAAAGCTTCCAGAAGCACAACCTGCTTAAATTAAAGCATTACAGTTTTTGATAAAAGCTTAAAAAGCTTTTTTTTATCTGTTTAAAATATAAATGTGTAGTATATTTACAAAAAAAGAAGCATAGATCGGGAGATAAGACACATTAAGTATTATGAAAAATGGTGTTATATGATCCTATTTAAAAATGTACGTTTCACCTAAGGTACCATCAGTATTTCTATATTTCTACTCCACTACATAAATACACTGAGCAGTGACAAAGAGCAAGGGTTCTGTACTTCGTATTTTTATAGAAATTATTATTTATTTATTTATTTTTTATTTTGTGTGTAAAGCTAAAGATATTCCTCCATCATTGGATATATGAAGACATTGTTTAGTCTTTCATTTTCGATAAAATTTTGGCCGCCTTTTGCGACGTCACCAAATGTCATCAAAAAGAAGTTCAAATACAACCAGGGCTCTTTATATTCAGGGTCGGGTTACGCGATTCACAACGCTGAAATTCCAGGCATATAGTTCATGCTTCCGAGGTTGCTGGAATCCTCTTGAGTAAACCTCTCTGAGACGCCTCCACGTTCAAACACAGCACTTGGCTGAAAGATCTCTGGGGATAAAAGTGTGGACTGAAGAAACAACTTTGCTTCACGAAGTACATAACAGCTTAGAATTCAGCCCTTCGAGCATCACAAAAGCAAAACTAATTTAAAAAAAAAAAAAGCATCAGCACTCACGTGAAAGAATTTCAGAGTAGATAAGCTCCTGAGAAGTTCTGTGTGAGATAAGTCCCCTGAATACATTTAAAAATAAGATTTATGACACTTCATGAAATATCTAGTTGAGTGAAAAAGAAAAGAAAAGAATGGCCTATTCACAGACGGGAGCATCCATCAGCAAAATATTTTACAGGTAGTAGATGACTTAAATTCTCTCACCAGATACTTGACCATGTACAGTACAAGTGTCTTTTGGAGCTGAAATTACCCTACAACCATTAATGCAATCCATCATCACCAGGCTGACACTGATTTGATTTAGCGCTGTAAATGAGAGTGAGTCAGTTTCTGTAAGGTTTTGAAAAAAATAAAAATGCTTTCCTTAATATTTCCTTAAGAGGCAGAACTTTTTTTTTCTTTTGAAAGGTTGGTAACAGATGGAGGAGAAGCGATCCACTGCTGAGAAGTCAATACAGTGAAGAAGTGAGACCTTGCATTATGAGCATGAGTCGATCTCTGAAAATGTTGAAAGGTTGACGACGAGCAGCAGAACTTACTGTATGCGTTATCCTAGCATGAATCTAAATAGACACCACATTTGTGTTATTACTTATTACACATTACTAAAATATTAACAGTGACACCAAATAGTGAAATTTTAATTATATCCTGAAGTTATAACTTAAAATGGAAAGCTTCCCCTTAGCTACTGTATTAATACTGTACTACTGGTCTGTGATTGATAAACACAGGTTGTTCTGTTAAGCTATTGTAGGATGAATTATGATAAGCTATTTCCTCGCTTACTGACTCATTCTCTATACGGTTTATCCTGTACAGGTTAGCGGGAAGCCTAGAGACTAAACTATCCAGACAAAACCCATAGAAAATCAAACTTTGGTGGTGGTCCTGGATGGGCGAGACCACGGTGCTAACCATTATGCCTCCGCCATAAGCTATTTAAAAAAATACCTGATTCCAACTCAATAGCCAGCTCCACATATCATATACAGTAACAGTTCCCACTAGGGAAGGTTGAAGGCTATTTGAATTTCGCTAAAAGCTGGACCTTGCTTGCTGCACCCCAGCAACTTACTGTACTGTACTGTAAGGGCCTTAAGTTTGAAAATGTCCTAGGATGCTCGCAATTGCACCAAGATTACATTTGATTACTGCCGCAAAAAAAAGCACGTGATGTGACCCGAATCACAACAGGCTATTTAGGTTATTGACCAGACAGGGAGTAGCAGTGATCAATCTCTAAATGCAAACGGAGAACAGCAAATACAGAGTCACACTAAGCAGGGCTTCCTTGAGTTTCTATGAGAATTTGAACAATTTCTGTAGTCAGGAAAGGTCAAATTCAGCTGATCTGTTGGATACGAACAGAAAATGTTATCCTATTATGGAAACCCAGAACGGGAAGGTCATCTGCGTGTGCCGACCGGACTGCGAGGGTCAGGGGTCCAAAAATCCTCCGGAAATTATTTTAACGGCTCACAGATGGTCCTAAAAGAGGTCGGGACCTTTTTTTTGTTTTCAAATGTTATTCACAACTCTTGCGAGAAATTGCATTTAGATGGCAGAAGTAAAAATGATAACGCAACATTTGTTCTCACAGTTTTCCCACCACAGATTTTTTAAATGTTTTATTTCCATGCCATGACACTCACACCACGTCCTCCTGTTTCAACATCTGTCTTTACATTTCTCTCGCTGCATCTCCAAAAATCTTACAAAAGTCTCCTCATTTGTTTTTCCTTTCATTCCTTTGAGACTTGCACTTTTCTGCTTGGCCACACACATGTTCAGCGGCATCATGACAGGCAAACAAACTCAAACTTTGCACACCAAAAAGAATTTTCTGTGATTTTTTTTAAGGGGTCATGTACACAATGCATTTTAATATATTCAATTGCACCTGTCCATTTCACTATAGATTCAGGTTGCATGCGGGTTGGAACATTGAAAAATATTGACAATGGCTAAATAAGGGCAAAACGTCTTGTAATATCCCCGCTGTCTGCTGTGTACTGACAATTCTGCCCCTTCACATGTATTCATGTCACACTTTTTCCATTCTGATGGAGGGCTTGATTGTGATAATAGCCAGGGCCTGATACAATCTGTAAACTGCTGCATTGATCCTGAGAAAGAATATATGGTTCTAACAAGCCATTTTTTGGAATAGGGAGCAGGCTGCTATAACAAACAGATCAATAAATGGTGCAGAGGTCAGTATAATAGTGCAGAAAAGCCCAAGACCATATCAGAAGATCATACATCATTTTACGTCATCATTTAAAGCATTAGTTTAAAGTACCCTTTTCTTTCTCTTTCTCATTTGGGTGAAGATTAACTGCTGTTGATTGGTGATATTTGATGGCTTTTATGAGCAATTCTGTACTAGTTCTTGTGCAAAGCCTCAACTGGGAGATTTGGGAGAAGAATTATTATAATTTCTTTTTTTTTTTTCATTTTTCATTGCAGATGAGTCATGCATGCCAGGAAATCAAGAATCCGGTCACATTGTAGTGGTTAAATTGGTTTTAGCTCTATTTTATTATGAAACAGTATAAACCATTGACATAAAAGGTTAATCTCCATTACAATAATTGTTGTGGGTTTTTTATTTTTACTCATCTAACATATTCCATGTATCCACTCATAATATGTCTTTTTTTATGTACGTACAGTATTTGTTAGAAACCCCTGGTCCAATATGCCCCATCAAACCAGAGTACCGATGAATTCTCAAATAAGAAGTTTATGACTCATTCTCTATACTCACAGCTCTGACAGTATATTTAGCTGTAATAATATTAATAAATACACACAGTATCAGTCTAAAGTTTGGACACACCTTCTAATTCAATGGTCTTTCCTGATTTTTCTTTCTTTCTCCATTGTAAAACAATGCTGAAGGCATCTGAAATATCCAATGATCTCCTTTGAACAGTTGATATAGAATTGTGTCTGCTCTATAAAGCATTCTAATTTCTAACCTCTAATTTTTGATACTGGTGACCCTACATGAACTTCTCCTCTGCGGCAGAGGTAAGCTTTGTTCTTGCTTTCCTGGGAAGGTCTTCATGAGAGTCAGTTTCATCATGGTCACTGGTGAGTTTTGCAAATCCACTTGACAATACTCTTCACGTAAGAACTGTTCCAGAACAGCTGACCTTCATGTCTTACAATAACAACTGACTGTTATTGTTTTTGTTACTTAAATACATAATACAATATGTTATTTCATAGTTTCATAGTATTGTTCTAGAATGTAGGACAAATTAAAAGTTACAAATTATATTCAAACTTTTGACTAGTACTCTATATACGGTATCTTATATGTAACAGTTTATATAGTAACATCATATACTGTACAGGGACTTGCTGTACTGTACATGGTGAATGTTCCATGTAAGCAAAACATAATAATCAACCGAGAATGCCAGCCCTTCACCCAAACACTAAAATCCATACTTCGGAGTGACATAACTAAGACCAGCTTCCCCTTACATCTTTAAAAGTAATACCCCATGCCTCGACTGGCTTCAACCAGTTTGAACTGCTGTTTGGCTGACACCCTTCAGGGTCTTTTAGACGTTCACTGTGTACTGTATGTAAGGCAGATGCAGTAGCAGATCAACTGGGTTGTCCCAATTGTCCAGGTCGAATCAGCCACAAGAGAGTTTAACCAAGAGCACTCTGTTATGACCACGCCCAGTAAGAGGAAAGAATCTCAACTATATCAGGTAAATCAAATAAATGGATTGAACCTATTCTGTCCATGTCAGTCTATGCCATTTTACCTACAGTTCCCACAGAAACCATCATGGTCATAATGAGGAACGTCCTTACACGATCTCAGCAGCAGGAACTAGGGAAAATCAGTTTCACATCAGGTCGGACCCACTTGACAGAACACAAAATTCTAAGGGCAAAGTAGCTACAATTGCAAGTTAGCATGATGAACCAGCCCCTGGTCCAGCCCCATCATTGTGCTGCCCAATCCTGATTTGAATTTCAGCCTATATAATGATTTCTGCTACCTAAAACAGGTATCATAGTTTCACAGCTGCTTAACATGACCTGGTGAAGTGTATATGGATGACCTGGTTTATCTCCATGCTAAACTCAAGGAGGGTATTGGCGGGAAACCTCTTGGTACCACACTAGAGTACCCTGGTAGGTATTCCGCCATAGATGTTCCAAAGTTGGATGCACATTGACCTTCAAATCACTGTCTCATTTTGCTGCAATGGTAATCATCCACTCCCAGTCCTGGGTCAACCATTTATATCATCCAAGAGAGCAGCATATGCACTCCAGCAACTTCAAAGACGGAGCAGCGTCACACGCTACAGGAACTTAAAACCAATTAAAGTAAGCACTGGGAGATTGGTCACCATATTTGACAGATCCTGGCTGGTGTGATTGCTGCCAACGTCAACGCACTCTGTCACTCCATCACTGCTCATGTTCGCCAGCCGTGTGCCCCTCTGCCAGCTGGGCACTGCCTGGACCTGCACATGCAACCCTCACTTCTTTCCTTGCCCTCTTTTCAACCCTCCTTCCTCAGTTCCAGTCCCCTTTTCCCGTTATCCTAAAAAAAAAATAAAAAAAAAGACCTGGCCTCATGTTTGTGGTGCCACCCAAGTCAAAGATCTTGCAATGTAAATAGTAATTCAGTTACAGTTTCCAAAACATTTGAGGTGCTATGCGAGTTCCACCGTTCTGTACACCCTGTTGTCATTCTATGGGTCATAATAGTAATCAAACGAAGAAGAAGAAGAAAAAGAATCTCAATAAGATTAATTAATAAAGAACTGGAACGATATAAAGTAGAAAAAGAAATGTAAAAGACTTTGGAAAACACAGTAAAACTAATAAGAATGCACCTTCCATGCAGAGAGTTTTCATTACTAAATTCGGTCAATTTGTGGGGGGTTGATTCATGAAATAATCATGGAGGACTTCAGGCGAAACTCGACCTCATCAAGGTATTAAAAAAGAAGTCTGAAGAGGGGAAAAAAGGGTATTAGTTTTTTTGCAGGTTCATTTCATGGAATGGGGGAAACACGCACGAACACACACACACACACACACAGCAGTGTGTATAATGCTCTTTCTGTCACATTGGATCACTCAGGCACTTCCATCTTAGGCTGTAAAGAGAAGACAGAATCTAATAGGGAAGAGATTTTAACAGGATTCTCTCCATCCTGCCTGGCACTTTTATGAGCCGTTGTGGTTTATTCAAATGGCTTCATTTATAGCAGTGTAAAGATTGGAATTAAACCTATAACTCATATGCCCATTAGAGACAGGATGCAGTGCGTGTGGGTTGGGGGGTGGGGAGTTGTAATTTATGAGAATTTGTTGCATTATCACTGCTTTTGTGCTTGACTAGCCTTATACAGTAGAAGGCTATACAGTCCGGGGCTTTTCTCAGCATGTATTTGTTGGCAGCTAATAGATCACGGAGAAACACAGAAATAAACTGTTGCCAAACAGGTAGAAAATTTAGTCTTGCATGTTTACATGGGAGGGAATCATCTGTCATGTGAAACAAATTAATTATCGAAAAGGCACTATATTGGAAGTCAAGCGTGGTTTAAAGGGAAAAAATGCTGCCTGAACAAGTTGTATATTAATCTTTGTAATTAATATGTGACTTCCATGATTTAATTTACAATAAATCAGGGCTGAGGTTTTTTATGGGGTTTACACCCCGATTAATCCTGAACTAACCGGTGCAGGCTTTAGTGCTTTAGTGTGTCTACTGTAGCTCTTTTACCTCCTAATCATATGCACCTAATCAACTGCGTTCATCATCTAATACTCGACATCCTTCTCTCAAATATTCTGGACTGTGAGTTCAAACATACTGTACTGTATGTGTTGTTAAACATTGCTGGCAAACGCTAAGTGGCAACCCTTAACATTGTGCAGAAATGAAGAAATACTGCACCGACCAGAAGACCTACCTTTTAATATAAGAGCATTTCTGTCTTCCAAATGGACTTGATCTTTAAAAGTTGCTCTGAAAATGCCCGTGCTTGTGTTTCAACTACACACTTGAGGGCTGGACTTTCCTTTCCTATTCGTGCTCTCCCACTACTTTTAACTATTAATCTACAAAAGATGCTCGCGGTATCATTAGTATTGACACTTTGTATGTTGAATCACCCAGCGTGTTTGCTGTGTTTTTAGTCCAGAAACGTTTCGAGCGGAGGAATATGGACACAAGAAAGCATGACGTTCTCTCTTCCTGTCTGGCCAAACATAAAGCATTGATCCACTTTTTCTCTCGCTCTCTCTTGTTCAACCAGATCTAATTACATTTCCACGAGATGGACCGGGATACTTTTTTAAATGATTTCACACACAGATCTTTTCAGCTTTCGTATAAAGCGGTGGCTTCAGGCATCTTATTGAATCTGGAGTACACAGAGACTCACTTAAAACTTTCCTGCACTACAGTATAGTATCACTGCTTTCATGACTATCTGAAACAAGCAATCATTACAGAACAACACAATGTAATGTAAGTGGTAATATTTCGGCGTAACCCAGTAAATACTGTTTGATTTTCTTTCAAATACATTTCCTTACTTTCATCACCAAACATCTAAGTTAATAACATAATGTTCAATGGAAAAGCTGCTTCACACTTGATAGCACTCACTCATTCTCTATACCACTTACCCTGTACAGGGTCACGGGAGGCCTGGAGCCTATCCCAGGAGATTTGGGGCACAAGGCGGTGTACACCCTGGATAGGGTGCCGGTCCATTGCGGGGCACATGCACACTCACACATGCACACACACATTTCGGGCAATTTGGGAACGCCAATTAGCCTAATCTGCATGTCTTTGGACTGGTGAAGGAAACTGGAGTACCCAGAGGAAACCCACCATGCAGAGAACATGCAAACTCCATGCACACAGACCAAAGGTGGGACTCAAACCCTCAAGTGGGGCAACAGAGCTCACCACTATTAGGAAAAAAAAATGTTTTTACACCAGCCCTAATAAACCCGGTATTTAATACGCGAAGTAAATTTTAATCCTAACATAATTGCGGATGCAGAATTCCTTTCTTCATTCTCATTCATTGATCCATCCAACCATCCATCCATCCATCCATTTTATTTTTATATTGGAACTTCCCCAAATGTCTGTTTTCATTCCTACTTCCTTCCTTCTATCCTTGATCTTTGTCTTTCCATCATTTTCCCCCATCTTTCATTCTTTCTTTTTTCTTCTCAAATCATTCCTTCCATCCTTCCTTTTTTCCATCTTCAAATTTCCCCACCTTTCCTACTTTCCATCCTTTCTTTTTCATCCCACCCCATCTTTGTCTTCTCCCATCCTTCTTTATTTCTTCTTTTTAAAATTGTTCCTAGTTTTTTTTCTTTCTTCTTTCTATTCTGCCTTTATTTCTTTCTCTTTTTATCCTCGCTTTTCATTACTACAGTACCTCTGTTCTTCATTCTTTCTTTGGAACTTCCTGCTTTACATCCTTTCGGATATCCATATGCCTTCTCCCTTTCTTGCTTCCATTCTTCTCCTATTCTTTTTTATTTCAAGACATGCAGCTGTTGTTTCTTCATTTCTCCCATCGCGCTCTTTACTGTAGCTCTCCCTGGTAAATTATGAGACAGCATGCTCTTCGCTTTGCCCTTCACACTTCCGCCCATTCTTCATTTTCTTTTTGCTTCTTTCCTTCCAACTTGTTTCCATTCAAATGCTCTCTCGAACATATTGTCCACTGTAAAAATCAGTAAAAATCAAACATGGACGACCTGAGTGGTTATTGTGCAATTTACTGCAAAATAATTCCATGTGGCTAGTGTGTGTGTGTGTGTGTGTGTGTGTGTATGTGCGTGTTCATTCCCCCTCAACAGTTTTGACTGCCTGTTGTGGAAATTTAACCAAGCCCTTCAAAAAACTCTCTCCCTAAAAACACTTCCTGTTTCAAATGGAAAAAAACATCAACATACAGTTTCATGGGTACTTTATAGTTGTTATTGTTGTTGGTCTTTCGGCTGCTCCAAGCAAGTGGTCGCCACAGCGGAATATCCAGTCCACACAACAACTTGGCACAGGTTTTACGCCGGATGCCCTTCCTGACACAACCCTCCCATTTTATCCGGGCTTGGGACCGGCACTGCATCCAGTGACTGGGGGGTTTGGGCACTGGCTGGGAATCGAACCCGGGCCTTCCACATGGCAGGCGAAACACCTACCACTGAGCCACCAGTGCCCATTTCATGAGTACTGTACGTTAAGGTAAAGGTGCAAAATGTATAAGATACACAAATCATCAAAATGTCTGGTTTTGCTAGTGTTAAGTTTAAAATGAATTATTCTTTAGTGGAGGATTATTGCTTGATGCGTCCACCATGCCTTGACACACCTACCGGCCAAGAGAGGGACAAACACCCACGCACACATGATGTGTCTGAAGTTCTTTATTGTGAAGTTTTCAGCAAAGAGAGAATATTTAAGAGGTTTTGGCCAGGTGTCCTATGTGAACGTTCTGTACATCAAAGGAACAAAAGTCATTAACATGTAAGTCATATGGATACCCAGAGACAGACAGACAGATGATAGGAAGCACATTAGCATTTTCGGGTTAGACAAAAGGGTTCCAGTGAAACATTTGCATAAATATTCATCTGGACACGAACTATAGGAGGTATTACTATATAAGGAATGAGGAAGTGCAACAAGGGGGTTAGTTTATTGATATGTGACCAAGAACAAAGAGAAAAGTAGGGACTGGATAGAGGCATGGGAAAGTTCACACAACGTCAGAAAAAAATTTCAAGTATTGTTAGGAAATTTGCACTTTAAAATGCAAACACTTCAAATCAGCACCAAATCAACTGTGACTGTCAGTCAGAAGCCATGCTGAGGCAACACAGCACCTTTCCTTAAAGCAGCAACGTTTCCTTCCGTGTCAGATTGTATAAAGTATGTTGCAGAACTACAAGCTGTAGCAAGGGCTGTTACTTGCCCCGTTATCCAATTCAGTCTTTTAATTAGTCTCTTGTGCTTCCCTGTAATGCTTCGTAGGCATGTCGAAATTTAACAAGAACAGAATGCATCAGATTTTTTTTCAGTGTGTTAACCTTGATGAGTGGCACAGATTAACAAATAAAGTCTAATGAGGAGGGCAATTATTGGTTAGAAATAATGCCTAAAATATTTAAAAGAAATAAAAATGCACATCCAGACATTCTTTTTATATTCAGTATGGAAATGTTAGACACTAACACAGAGATAAGATAGAGGAGACTCAGGGCACTAGGCATGGGACACCCTGGATGGAGTGCCAGTCCATCGAAGGGCACAAGCACGCATACGCTCAATTGGCAATTTGGAAACGCCAATTCGCCAAACCTGTGTCTCTTCAGACTGTCGGTGGAAACATGAGTACGCAGGGAGAACCCACCATGCTCGGAGAGAACATGTAAACTCTCAACCCTGGAGGTGTAAGGCCACAGTGCCACCACTACTCCACCATAGTACCACTAACAAGGAACTGTAAATTTTCTACCAGCACTTGAGTGGAATTTATCACCCAAAGTCAAATTTAACAATAATTTAATTGTGGATGCAGAAATCCTTTTTTCACATCTTTCGTTCCTTCCTTCTTTCCTTAAACTGGAGCTGCTCAAAATGTCTTTCCAGTATTTTCCACCTTCCATCTGGTATCCTTTTTCTTCTTAATTCATTCCTTCCACCCTTTTTTGTCCATCTTCTATTTTTTCATTCTTTTCCCATTCTTTTTTACTTTCCTTTTGCATTTCATCTTTCCTCCTTCCTTTAGTTTTTTTCAGTCTTTATCTTCTCTCATACTTCTTTATTTCTACTTTTTTCTTTTTCTCTTTGTTTCTATTCTTTCACCATTATATCCTGCCTTCGTTTCTTTTTCTTTTCATCACTTTTAGTTCCAACTTCTGTGTCATGACACGTCAAGCCACAGCCCCACCATGATCACCTGAGAACTCCCGTTCCACTTTTCCAACCACCTCTTTCATCTGACCGCCTCATTCTCCACACACCTGTACTCCATCAGTGATCACCCATCATGCCTATATAAACCTCGCCATGACACCACCACATCGCCAGTTTATTGAGTGCCTTACCAGCCCAATTTACCAGCGTTATTTTCGTCTCAGCTTTTCATGATATCGACCTTGTTTTTGCCTCACCGACTACGTCTTTTGTCTCTCGCCTCTTCGGATTCTGACTGCTGCTATTTCCCGTTGCCGACCACTTACCTGCTATCGACCACGAGCTTGGATCACGGACTGACCCTCTACTACCCGGCTTTGACCATCGCCTGCTCAACGACCACGATTCCTCCGCGCTCCTCTTCGACCTCACGCTGCTCGCCTCAACCAGCTCACGGGGCGCTCTCTCTCTTCCGGCGCTGCATGCTCGCGCCTCTCCGCAATACCAACGTCACACACCGGCTCTCGCCTCAGGCGCGCTGCTGCTGCTGCTGCTCAGCACTTCCGCATTCCTGCAAGGCAAACGTCACACACCGGCTCTCGCCTCGGCGCGCTGCTGCTGCTGCTCAGCACTTCCGCATTCCTGCGAGGCAAACGTCACACACCGGCTCTCGCCTCGGCGCGCTCCTGCTGCTGCTCGGCACTTCCGCATTCTTGCAATACCTTCCCCGCTCACACCACAGCACGGAGCTTAACCCACACAAAGTCTGTAAATCACTCTGCCTACCTAAATCTGCGTTTGGATCCACCACGCCCTCTACCGACTCTGACAGAATAAACTGGCCAAAGAGTAATGGATCCAGCAGAGCTTGCTCACCTGAGGGGGGCGTTAGAGAACCAAGGAGTCCTCTTAGGGACACATCAGCAGGAAATCACACATATCACTACAACACTTCAAACCATCACCGAAACCTTGCAGTCTCTCTCCACTCAGGTTCAGAATCTACCACCTCCTGCATCGACTCCTAGACATTCCCCCCCAGTGCTTTCCCCCGTCTATGAGCCACGCCTCCCCGCTCCGCCTACCTACGATGGGAATCCAGCCACATGTCGCTCTTTTCTGTCTCAATGTTCACTCGTTCTGGAATTGCAGGCCATGTCATTTCCCACGGAATGCTCTAAGGTCGCCTACATCATCACCCTCCTCACTGGAAAGGTGAGAGAGTGGGGAACGGCACTATGGGATGCCCAAGTTCCATGCTGTTTTTCTTACAAAACCTTCACTGAGGAAATGAGGAAGGTTTTTGATCGTTCCTTCACTGGACATCAGGCAGCTAATCAGATACTTCAGTTACGCCAGGGATCACACTCTGTTTCGGATTACGCCATTGATTTCCGGACTCTGGCCCCCTCTTGTGACTGGGACGAGAAAGCACTTTTCGACTGCTTCCTCCATGGTCTTTCTGACTCAGTCAAAGACGAGCTCGCGGCTCGTGAACTCCCCTCGGATCTGCAGGGCCTCATTGACCTTGCAACACGCATCGACGCCCGCAAGCGTGTCCGACGATCGGAACGGCAGCCGTGTCTTGCACCATGCACCCCCATACCGACCCTAGTCACTCCAGAGGCACCCCCTGAACCCATGCAGATAGGCCGCGCACGCATTTCACCAAGGGAGCGCCAGCGCCGCAGAGACGACGGCGCCTGCTTCTATTGCGGCCAAACCGGTCACGTCGTACGATTCTGCCCACTAAAAGGTCAGGCCCCCCCGTAATTCTGGGGATACAGGGGGGCCCAGCTTCTTGTTCTTCCCCGGACCAGCGATCTTGTTTCTCAGTGACCTTGACCCATGGTGACCGATCCTATGCCACTTATGCTCTTGTGGACTCCGGGGCTGACCAGAACCTGATTTCCTCCTCTACTGTCTCCGAGTTTCTAATTCCCCTCACACCCCTGCACCAACCTTTCACTGTTCAGGCCCTTGATGGTAGTAGACTAACTCCCATTACTCATCGCACCACCCCCGTTACCCTACAGTTTTCAGGTAACCACACTGAAACCATTACTTTTCTGACTATCCAAAACGCTCATGCACCCATTGTGCTGGGGCTACCGTGGCTAAGGCTTCATAACCCCTACATCGATTGGAATAAGAGAAGCATCCTTGATTGGAGTCCCACCTGCCTCTCCTCATGTCTTCGCTCAGCTCCCACAGGACGGACCCCGCCTGCGTCAGAAGAGGAGATCCCTGACTTAACCAAGGTTCCCCCCGAATATCACGACCTACGACAGGTGTTCAGTAAATCACGTGCTATATCCTTACCACCTCACCGCCCCTATGACTGCGCGGTTGACCTCCTCCCTGGCTCCTCCCCACCCAAGGGGCGACTCTACTCCCTCTCTCGCCCAGAGAGAGAGGCAATGGAACAGTACATCAATGAATCACTTGCGGCAGGGATTATCCGCCCATCATCTTCACCGGCGGGGGCGGGATTCTTCTTCGTCGAAAAGAAGGACAAGTCCCTCAGGCCTTGCATAGATTATAGAGGGCTTAATGAGATCACGATAAAGAACCGCTACCCCCTTCCACTGATGTCATCCGCCTTTGAACTCCTTCAGAATGCCCGCGTCTTCACCAAGCTGGATCTACGGAATGCCTATCACCTGGTCAGGATACGAGAAGGTGACGAGTGGAAGACTGCCTTTAACACCCCTACTGGCCATTACGAATATCTCGTAGTTCCATTTGGCTTAACCAATGCACCGGCCGTCTTCCAGGCTCTCATTAATGACGTCCTTAGGGATTTTCTCAACGTATTCGTCTTCGCATATCTGGATGACATCCTAATATTTTCACGCTCTACCAGGGAACACAAATGTCACGTACGCCAGGTCTTGCAGCGCCTGTTGGAGAACAAGCTATACGTCAAAGCAGAGAAGTGTGAGTTCCACTGTACCTCCACCTCATTTTTGGGTTACTCCATCTCCCCTATGGGCATCCAAATGGACCCCACCAAGGTCAAGGCGGTCACCGACTGGCCATCACCGTCCTCAAGGCGTGAACTTCAACGGTTCCTGGGGTTCGCTAACTTCTATCGGCGCTTCATTCGAAGTTATAGCACGGTGGCGGCCCCACTTACTACACTCACTTCATCAAAGGTCTCGTTCCGATGGAACCCTCTGGCCGATAAGGCCTTCAAGGAACTTAAGCGCCG
The DNA here is from genome assembly GCA_030522415.1 of Channallabes apus. Taxonomy (NCBI): domain Eukaryota; kingdom Metazoa; phylum Chordata; class Actinopteri; order Siluriformes; family Clariidae; genus Channallabes; species Channallabes apus. The sequence goes on along the minus strand of CM060125.1, from coordinate 27,939,052 downwards.
CTTCACCACAGCCCCAGTTCTCAAGTTTCCAGACACTTCTCTCCAGTTTGTCGTGGAGGTAGACGCATCCGAGACGGGAGTAGGGGCCGTCCTGTCACAGAGATCTCCGGAGGATAACAAGCTCCACCCCTGCTCCTTTTTCTCCCGCCGTCTCACACCCCCAGAACGCAACTACGGCATTGGAGATCGTGAACTTTTGGCGGTCAAACTGGCACTCGAGGAGTGGAGACATTGGTTGGAGGGTGCAGAACACCCCTTCCTCGTCTGGACCGACCACCGGAACCTTGAATACCTAAAGACGGCAAAGAGACTGAACTCACGTCAGGCACGATGGTCACTGTTCTTCTCCCGCTTTCATTTTACGTTGTCTTACCGCCCGGGTTCCAAGAATGTCAAGCCTGATGCCCTCTCCCGACAGTTTTCAACTCCCCATGACACGATGATACCGGAGACAATCCTTCCCCCTCATTGCCTCGTGGCAGCAACCCGACTTGAGGTGGAGCACCTCGTCCAGCAGTCCCTCAAACGAGAACCAGGCCCAAGCGCTGTCCCCCCCAACAAACTCTTCGTTCCCGCCTCCGTGCGTTCACAGGTGTTGGACTGGGCCCATAGTTCCAGGTTGGCGTGCCACCCTGGGGTGACACGCACCTTCTTCCTCCTACACCAACGCTTCTGGTGGCCCACGTTCAAGCAGGACGTCAAGGACTTTGTAGCTTCTTGCGACATCTGTTCCAGGAACAAGAACTCTAACCGACCCCCTGAGGGTCTACTCAGACCCCTCCCCATCCCTCACCGCCCCTGGTCCCACATCTCCGTCGATTTCGTCACCGGACTACCACCATCACAAGATAACACCTGTATCTTAACTGTTGTAGATCGCTTTTCCAAGGCAGCTCATTTCATTCCACTACCCAAACTTCCGACCGCCAAAGAAACAGCTGAGCTCCTGGTCAACCATGTCTTTCGACTTCACGGACTCCCCATCGACATTGTTTCAGACAGGGGACCCCAGTTCTCTGCCCAGTTCTGGAAGGCCTTCTGCAACCTCGTCGGTGCCACCCCCAGTCTCTCATCTGGTTTTCACCCCCAAACTAACGGCCAAACAGAACGGATGAACCAGGAATTGGAGAAAGCCCTAAGGTGCATGGCCTCTCGGGACCCATCCTCCTGGAGCCGCTTCCTCCCCTGGGTGGAGTATGCCCACAACACGCTCCCTACTTCCTCCACAGGCATGTCTCCTTTCCACTGCTGTCTGGGTTATCAACCACCCCTTTTTCCGACCCAAGAAGAGGAGGTAGCTGTTCCATCAGCCCTAGCTTTTGTTCGTCGCTGCAAGAGGACTTGGCAACGGGCCCGCAATCAGCTGCTACGCACTGTAAGCACCTTCCAGCGTCAGGCTAACCGTCACAGGTCATCAGCTCCCCGGTATCGCATCGGTCAGAGGGTCATGCTATCCACACGCGACCTTCCCCTTAAAACCACGTCAAGAAAGCTCTCTCCAAGGTTCGTCGGCCCCTTCACGATCAACCGCGTCATCAACCCATGTTCTGTCCGACTCTCTCTACCCCTCTCCATGCGTCGAATTAACCCCACCTTCCATGTCTCCCAGATTCGCCGCCTGGTCCCTTGCCCACTATCTACACCACCTCAGCCTCCCCCACCCCCCCGATTAATAGAAGGGGGCGAAGCCTTTACGGTCCGCAGACTCCTCAAGTCTCGCCGCCGCGGACGTGGCCTCCAGTACTTAGTAGACTGGGAGGGCTACGGCCCCGAAGAAAGAAGTTGGGTACCTGCTAGATTCATCCTAGACCGTTCCCTAATCACCGACTTCCACAGACTACACCCTGAGGCACCCACAAGAACGCCTGGGGGCGTTCATAGGGGGGAGGGTACTGTCATGACACGTCAAGCCACAGCCCCACCATGATCACCTGAGAACTCCCGTTCCACTTTTCCAACCACCTCTTTCATCTGACCGCCTCATTCTCCACACACCTGTACTCCATCAGTGATCACCCATCATGCCTATATAAACCTCGCCATGACACCACCACATCGCCAGTTTATTGAGTGCCTTACCAGCCCAATTTACCAGCGTTATTTTCGTCTCAGCTTTTCATGATATCGACCTTGTTTTTGCCTCACCGACTACGTCTTTTGTCTCTCGCCTCTTCGGATTCTGACTGCTGCTATTTCCCGTTGCCGACCACTTACCTGCTATCGACCACGAGCTTGGATCACGGACTGACCCTCTACTACCCGGCTTTGACCATCGCCTGCTCAACGACCACGATTCCTCCGCGCTCCTCTTCGACCTCACGCTGCTCGCCTCAACCAGCTCACGGGGCGCTCTCTCTCTTCCGGCGCTGCATGCTCGCGCCTCTCCGCAATACCAACGTCACACACCGGCTCTCGCCTCAGGCGCGCTGCTGCTGCTGCTGCTCAGCACTTCCGCATTCCTGCAAGGCAAACGTCACACACCGGCTCTCGCCTCGGCGCGCTGCTGCTGCTGCTCAGCACTTCCGCATTCCTGCGAGGCAAACGTCACACACCGGCTCTCGCCTCGGCGCGCTCCTGCTGCTGCTCGGCACTTCCGCATTCTTGCAATACCTTCCCCGCTCACACCACAGCACGGAGCTTAACCCACACAAAGTCTGTAAATCACTCTGCCTACCTAAATCTGCGTTTGGATCCACCACGCCCTCTACCGACTCTGACATTCTGTGCTTATTTGTATTTCTTTGTTCCTTCTTCTTCTTTCTTATATCCTCTTTTTTTCTTGCTTTCTTTATTCCTATCTTTGATACTTTCTACTTTCCGTCCTTCACATCCAGACATTCTCTGTATATTCAGTACGGAAATGTTAGACACTAACATAGAGATAAGAGGGAAAAAATGTTATAGGTAATAAAAAGGAGATGTCTGAACCTGACACATACTTTTTGTAGTGAATTCTGAATCTTTATGTTTCCAGGATCTGAAAGTAGGTCTTTACATCCTTCATGTACAAGAACCACGTTACAAAACAAAATTAATAAAGGTTTATCTTATCTTATCTTATCTTATCTTTACTATAACAACTCAAGAGGTAATAACGTCTCTAACTGGTGAAGCCATTCCGAGCCACAATCGTACGTCCGGACGTTGCTCGACCCTTGCGAACGCTGCTTGCAGCTACAGTTAATCTTCCAACTCAAGGGGCGAACTCATTCTGAGCATTTCATCTATTCGAGTAAACTCTCCTTTGAGGCATCATTTGAAACAGTAATGTCTAGGTAGTGAAGCAGAGTGAATATTTATTGGATCGCAAGCTGGTACTCATTCAGGCGAGGTATTTTGACTAGAGTGCTGCTTGTTTGTGCAGCATTACAGCTAAATATAATCAATATAAACAAAAAGAAGGTATAAATTCTGAAAATGACAGATACTAAAAGAAAGAAGCGAAATATGAAAACAAGCTTCGAACAAATTGTGTCTATTATCACTCAGCGGGAGCGATTTCAACTAAGAGGCTTTAAGCTTTTTTTTTTAGCTAATGTCTACATCATCAAATAGAATGTAGTAAATAAATAATCACTCACCTATTGCTTCTTTTTTTATTTTTCTCTTATTTTGCTTCTTTTATTCTGTCTTATCTTTATCTCCCTCATTTCATTTTGTGTCCCTCTTTTCATTCTTTCATCCTCCCTTTCTTGACATATTTCATTCCTTGCCTCATTCTTCCTTCTTTCCTTTCTTCTTTTCCTGTTTAATTCCTTATTTCCACCTTCCATCTTCTCTTCCTTGTTTTTTTCTTGATACCATTTGCTTCTTTCTTTGCATTTTTTTTTCTTTCCTGACTTTTTTTTTTCTTAAATTTTTTTGGCTTACTTCATTCTTTCCTTCCTCAGTCTCTCTCTTCATTCCGTTTTCTTCCCTTTTATTTCTCCTTCCCCTTTCCTTCTTCATCGCTTCCTTTATATATTCCATCTTTCCTCATTTGTTGTTTATTTACTTTCTTCATTTTTCTTTCAGAACTTCTTTCCTTTCTTCATTCTTCACTTCTATCCTTCCATCCATGCACCTTACCTTCTTTTCTCCGTCCTTTAAGATTACTCCATGATTTAGTTTCTTCCTTATTCCCCCTTTCTTACATCCTTGCTTTCTAGCCTTCTTTAAATCTCCCATGCTAGCTTCCTATCTCATTTTCACTTTTATTTCCTCCCTTCCTTCTTTATTATACCAAGAAGAACTAAAGATGCTTGGACAATATGTTTACAAGCAATGTAGAGATGATGCCACTTCATGCCACAGCTGAAACACTGGCCAATTATTAGGGCATAAGCACTCTTTTTTTCAAACCTTTTGATATCTCAAACGGGTCAGCCGTGATAATGCCTTAAACGTACAGTATGCTATGAAAAAGTGTTAAGCGTGATTAACAACTTTCTGTGTGCCATTATATTGAGTGACTTTATATTCAGTAACACTTTCAGTGACATCACATTGAGTAACATCATAGTGTGAAGCTTTTTTCCAGCATGTGCAGCCTATTGAACACACACACACACACACACACACACACACACACACACACACACACACACACACACATATTAAATGTTAAATATCACACAATCACATCTCTCTCTCATACCTAAACTGACATCAGCCCTATATAGTGTGTGACGTGTGCAAGTTGTGCTGTGCACCCGGGCATCAATGGCTTTTAGTAGGTTTTGACATGCTCAAATAACACACAGGTTGGGCGGTGCACCTGTGGTCACAGTGTTATAGTAAACAGTACACGGATGTTGATTATACCATTAAGAGACGCGCACTAAGACCCAGCAGGGGAGACGATTACCCACAATTCCGCAGCTCAAGATCGAGAAAAAAACGTGGGCTCAGTTGTGATCACGTCACAACAAGAAGCGCATGCGTGATATATGATACTCGGTACTTGTAAACCAAGACTTGTTTGTTTTCCAAGACAAAATGTATTAAAAATCTTTTAATAAGCTGCGTTACTCGCAATCTGAGGTTTCACTGTTTATTTTTGCTTAGTTCTTCATGATGTTTGTATGCCGAGGTACCACAATATGATGTTTATTATGACCATACTCATTCACATCCCTTTTCTGTAAATACATTTAAGTAGATAAATAATTCAATGTATATTACAGCGGTATTTCTTCATATGAATTTTATCCATTTAGAGTTCTTAAGTTGAAATTTCATACTGTGAACAATCACTGTCCAACAGTAAATAATGTAAATGTAGATAATCCGCTCCAGCCACCCAAAAACATTACCAATATTATCAATTTCCAACACTATAATCATATTTTTGCCTATAAAAACAATCAAACCATTTAGAAAAGACATCTCAGCGAAGTAAAATATGAAATAAATAGACATTAAACCTCATCTGTTTTAAAAATTAAAGCGGCTCCCTTTTCTTCTTGCCCCCGTCCTTGCAAACATTATCGGGACCCATGGTGCTATGTCTTCACTAAATCTTGCACAAAAATGCAAAAAAAACCTCCCGAACATGTGTGCAACTTATCCCACGTTCGTTTCAGCTGGTTTGGTCACTCGTCCTGTACTGTATGCCCCAAATACTTCATATGCTGAGACAAATTTCTCACAAATGTACTGTATAGGCCTTAAAGTTAAAATCCGTGATGTGGAGTGTTTGTATGCAGAGGTACTGCTGTATTATATCACCGTGGTTACCAGCTGTGTCAGTTTCGTTTCCTGATGAATAAACTTTCATGGCACCAGCTTGGAAATCAGGGCTTTTTGAGGTGCTTGCTAATGATTGTTTTTAATTTATATCTCTTACAATCAATCTGGAGCCAAGCTCAGTTTGTTTTTGTTGCACATAAGAAAGAATGACATTTAGTCTGCACGTCTCAGACAAATTGGTGTTCAGACAAATGGATACTGATAAACTACACAATAGTGTACTGTATAACAGGGACAACCTTAAACAAACGACACTGTCCTTGTGGACCTGTGGAACGCACACATTGTGTTTAAATGACCGAACTGCTAATGTGTGCTAATGTGTGCTATTTGCATAGTAACTGTATCTGGGATGTTTTTAAGCCTTGCTTATGCTCCAACCATTCCAGTAAGTGTTCCAGCAATATGAATAATTAAGGCTTCACAACCCTATGTGGCGCCAAATTATTTTCAGCTAATCATATATTATGGTGGAAGAGATAATATTTGGACTAGATGACATTTTGACACCCCCCCCCCAAAGAAAGAGTGCTGTATATCTTTCCGGGAAAAAAGAAAGAAAGAGAGAATGGGAGGAAAGAAAAAGAAGAACAAGAAACCCTGCCAACAAATTCAAATCCTCCCCACCTGCCACTGTCAGACTGTGCCAAGACAGACAAGAGCTTCATCCACCTACACATGCATAAACACACACACACACACACAAACTCAATGTGCTGTCAGACATATTCTGTCAAGTCGAGCAAAATTTCCGCGCACCAAAATGCAGCGTGCTTCCTCCGTACTTAGATCCGCACGTTGCGCTCGATTACGTGATCTAATTCAAATTCATCTCTGTTGCGAAGATGAAGTCTGAGTCTGAGCGAGTTTCAAATGGTGCACTAACTTAACCTTCATGGGCTGGGAGAAGAAAGCATGTGGCTGTGTTTGGGGGTCGACAAGGGGAGGACAAATTACATCGAGAAAAGAGCGATATATCAAGGTGTACTGTAATTAGGGAATATTTCTGCAATCACAGTTAGGGGTATTAGCCTTTATCGCTGTTGCAACATCGACGTTTCGCAATCTGGGAAAGTCCGTAAACACTGTGCTGCATGAACCTTTAAAAAGCAAAGAGAGCAAACTTTTTATTCCATTGAGGACGAGGAACACGACCGCACGAACATGACAGCTGTAGCAATAAAGCTGCTTTCCCTGCTTACAGGTATGTCTCAAACTCAACGTCTATATGTGTTTTTGTATTTCTCAGAATGCAAGAACACACACACACACACACACACACACACACAAAGCATGTCACTGAGTACACAGGACTGGGCAGCACAAAACACTTCTCACGGAATGGAAAACAAGTGTTTTGTTCCAGCAGGCCTGAACCCAAAGGTGCTTTAAATGCTTTGTGACAACTGCTTGATTGTTACTCTGCGTGTCCATGTGTGTGTTCATGTGTGTGTGTCTAAGCGCTCTCCTTGGCTGATGTTCAAGCACAGACCGGAGACTGCTCTCCTTATCAATGGTCCTTTGAGCAGATCTCTGAGAAGCTGAAGGTACTAAATACTACTTCATTAGCACAGAAATATAAAGATCGGAAATCTCCTCGTGGCCATTCAGAGGGATTTTAAAGAGTGTGGCGATTTTTTTATTTTTTATTTTTTATAATAATTACAGGGGGCGGCACGGTGGTGTAGTGGTTAGCACTACTGTCGCCTTGCACCTCCAGGGTCCGGGTTCGATTCCCCGGCCAGGCTCGATTCCCGTCTCTGTGTGCATGGAGTTTGCATGTTCTCCCCGTGCTTGGTGGGTTTCCTCCGGGTACTCTGGTTTCCTCCCACAGTCCAAAGATATGCAGGTTAGGCTAATTGGCGTTCCTAAAATTACCCGTAGTGTGTGATTGGGTGTGTGAGTGTGTGTATGTGTGTGTGCCCTGCGATGGATTGGCACCCTGTCCAGGGTGTACCCCGCCTAGTGCCCGAAGTCTCCTGGGATAGGCTCCAGGTCCCCCGTGACCCTGAACACAGGATTAAGCGGTATAGAAAATGAATGAATGAATGAATGAATGAATGAATAATTACAGGAAAATTTCATTTAAAAGACATGATATTTTCTCCCAACTACATCGTCGTACACATATTTCCTGTCTTAGGAAACTAGTACTAGTAGGCTTTAATGTCTTAAATCTGGAAAACTAATCAACATCTTTTGACCAATCAGATTTGAGAATTCGCCAGCGCTCAGATGCAATTGTAAATGGAATCCATAGAAGATTTCCATAACTGTGTCTTTGTGGAGTCTTTGTCTTTGTTTGTTTGTTTTCTGCTTCCAGATCCCAGGTGATTGTTTAAAAACGCTCATTGATGAATGGACAACCAACCAAACTGCAGAAATATTCAACAACCTGAACCGGCTGGTGGATATTATTAAGAAATATAAAAAGTCAGGTGAATAATATGGTGAATAACTGAAACTGTAAGTTGTTCGCACATACTTGTTCACACCATCAGATCAAACACAAGGTCAATTTATTTTCTGTCCATAGAATGTACGGATGCCTCGCCTAAACGATGCCCCGTTCCAGAAGCTCCGAGTAACGGAGGGGTGGTGTGTGTGTCTGTTGGAGAGAATCGTTTCTGTAAACCAATGTGCAATAAGGTATAAAACAAACACGCCTGATTTTTACAACCACTCCAGACATAAATTAAAAAAAAGAAAATAATAGTAATAATAAAAAACACAAAAGCGCCCTCTTGTGGAGGACAAATCGTGGAATGAGCACATCTTTGATGAAGACATCTTTTTGAAAATCACAATTAAGTTCTCTCCTTGCGCTGATTGTTTATGCCAGGGGTCGGCATCCCGCGGCTCCGGAGCCGCATGTGGCTCGTTCATCCCCCTCCAGCGCCTCCCTGTGGCTTTGGAAAATAAGTAATGGCGTCTTTAATTTACATTTATTGTATTTAGGTAGTTTTTTTTATGTAATTCTAAATTTGAAGATTATGGTGATCTTGCAACATTAAAATAAATCAACTTATTTATTAATTTTTTGTCGCTCAAACATCACGACCGCTGATGTGCGATAGAACTTTTCAAGCCCCGAGCTGCGTTCCATCCCAAAGTGTACTTCACAGCATGCTCCTTACTCCACCATTCGGGACACCCTGACTGCACTGACGTCACTTCCTCCATTTGTTACCATGGTGATGTACAGTAAGCACCTCAGATACCTGTCGCTGCTGCTGTGCATTTCATGCTACGGACATTAAATATTTAATATTTATTGAAACAAAATCTGATAACACATATGCTATTGAAATGTGTATAACTTGTTAGCAAATGATTCATTATTATTATTGATAATAATTGGTTAAAGATTTTTATTTCTTTTTACAGATTACAAAATTTAAGGATTTCTTGATTTAATTAAAGTTTAAATTATTGTGTCATATTAATATGATGTCATTGTGAAATACTGATAATAAATATATAAATCTTTTTTCACGCACCAGAGAGCCGAAATGACTTTTTCGTTGTGAAGACCTGTTGTTTAGCTGGTTCATACAACCTTTTCGCTCCCTGCGGTTTAGAATCACATTTAACATGACTGAACACCCTGAGAAGTGTGCTTCGCAGGGTACTTCTGGCCATTTGGAACGCATCTCCGGTTTTTGACCGCTGACTGGACGCTCTAGTACATGTGATAAAAGACAAAAATTGTATCAAACAGACGCCATTTTTGGTTTGCTGTGGGTGGATAGTTTAAGTCCGGCTTTTTATTTCATAAATACGAGGAGGTTTTAAAATAGACATTGAGAATTTTATTTAAGTTAGCACTGTCGCCTTGCACCTCCAGGGTCTGGGTTCGATTCCCCGGCCAGGCTCGATTCCCGTCTCTGTGTGCATGGAGTTTGCATGTTCTCCCCGTGCTTGGTGGTTTTCATCTGGGTTCTCCGGTTTCCTCCCACAGTCCAAAAGATATGCAGGTTAGGCTAATTGGCGTTCCTAAATTGCCCGTAGTGTGTGATTCGGTGTGTGAGTGTGTGTATGTGTGTGCCCTGCGATGGATTGGCACCCTGTCCAGGGTGTACCCCGCCTAGTGCCCGAAGTCTCCTCATTGTGTGTTTACGCTTGCCGACCCCTGGTTCTATGAGATCATAAACATATCTGCACTATTAAAGAAGCCTTAAGTTTGAATCGATTTTGCATGAGACAAAAAAACTTTATCATCAATAACGCAGAGCACTCTTCACTCCAGGGCTACGACTTCAGCTTCTTGAGGATTTCAAGGCTGTATGAGGAATGCAGCAATGTCACTATGTACCATTGGACAACTCAGTTCGTGGGCGGCAACAGGCTGGCCATCTGTGACAGTGAGTAAAACTTTCTTGATGGTCAACTGAAGAAGATTTCCTTCACATTGAGGAAAATGATAATCAGCAAAGATTGGATCAGCACACCTTTATCTTAAAGTTTGTCTCCCGCTGATACTTAATTCTTTTTTTTAAGTGTATGAAAATTTATTGATGCATCTTTATTATTATTATTATTATCATTGTAAACATTAGTACTTCATTGCTCATGTTAGGCCTACAAAACATTTCGGCCTTCCTCACTCGCCAAGTTAAAAAATAAAGCTATATAGTGTATATTAAAATTAATATAAATGAAAATACGCAGCTTGTCTTGTTAGTGAGAAATCGGAAAGGGTGTTTTCACAATAGGACCCAGGGATTGATTCCAAGAACACTTGACCCCCAAAATCTGGTTTACAGTATTTTCATGAGTGGTTTGGACGCCACGTCATCAGTGCGTCAGTCTCCTCCGAAATCTGAAAATCTCATCATCTAACCTACACAGCCATACAGTAACTAATAAAGTAGGAAGGCATGCAAAGCGTTGCTCTTCACATCTTTGGCATACTAATCTACTAATATAAGGCAAAGTGCAAAACCTCATTCTCTTCTTATCTTGTGTTTAATGGCGGCTCACAAAACAAATAGGTACATACTGCCACCTGCTGTATCAGAAAATGTACATATGAAACATACCCAAGAACGGAGTACAAAACAAAATGTGAACGGGGACGGCGGGGAACAATCGTGCGTAAAATGTGAACCTTCCTGACCTTAAAACCTGGAGGCTTCTTACAGCTAGTTTAGTGTATGTGCACACTCATGTACAGTAATCCTCTGTAATTCAAGTCCAGATGGAACAAGTGCTTTAAAATGTTCCTGTGTTTTGACAAATCAGAAATGAAAATTTGTTGGATTTCATTCAATGATCAGTACAGGCAGTCTGAGATTTTAGAATTTTCATCATTACACATTTTACACACTAATAAGACTTACAGTACAGTAAGATTTTCTTAGTCACAAAAAAAAAACATTATTGTTTGCTAAAAGACGCACACACACCTATATTAACGTGAAAAGTCACTTGAATGTAGCATTACTGCAAACATTCGATTTAAATGTTTCATTTTACTCCACAGAGTCCAAAATTCCAGTAGGAGGTGCCTCCTCAGCCTACTTCCCCGAGAACCAGGACTGCTTTACGACTCAAAGCAACTCAACACTAGAGCAGAAGATGATTAACATATTTCAAGCAGAGCTGCGGCTTAAAAATATTGAAGGTCTTTACCAAGACCAATGTCTTATGTGTGGAAAGTGACCTTTCTCCTTTCGTGCTATGGTGAAACCCTGGACCAAGGATGTTTGAATTTCATAATTAAACCTGTATTCTGAGCTTAAGAACGTCTTAGTTCCACCTATTAAAAAAAGTCATCAGTAAAACCATAATTTTGTGCTGTAATCCTGTGATTTGTGTTTAAAGTGTGGTCATTTTAGCAAAAAAAATTGAATATATTGGGGGCTTACGCTGTTTAATAAGCAACAGTATAAATAAGCTTAGTGTAGCATTAGAATATTTGCAAGCTCATAACAAAGACAATTTACTGTATGAAAGACAAGCAGGAATGAGATAGTTATAATATAGTATAGTACAGTAAGTACTGATAGCACAAATAACAAGTGCAGCAAAAGCTTTTAAATAGTGCAACACAAGTCAGGACTTACACGGCTTATTATCTCACAACACGTGGCCATGTGCTTTTTAAAAACTAACAAGTTTTATACAGTAGTTCTGTGCCTTCAGCGCTCCCCTGGAAGCATGTGGCCACAGTGAAAATTTTTATCTGCATCACCTTGTTAGTTCTTTATGCACCTTGTAACACTGATGCAAAAAATAAAAAATAAAAGAACCTAATTGACCCTTAGGCTACTATGGAAAGCTGAGAGAATACTGTTTTAACAAGCTAGCAGCCTCACGCCTTACTTCCCAAACTAGTTAGCCAGCCATGAACTATTTCCATTTCAACATACTATGCACAGTATTGCATAAAAATGTTTCTTCAAATGAAATGAAATGATGTAGATTAAATGGGAATGGATGTTTTTCTGCGACAGCCTGCAAAGTGCCTGAAGATATCATTTAAAAATCAGTTGTTTACGCACCAACCTCAGCAGCAGCCTCATTTCCCTTCTCGTCTGTTCCGCCCACTCCGCATTCACATACTGTATGTATGTGTATGTTTGAATGATTTATACTGTAGGTCACTGTGTGGCTTAACAAACAACTGAAATGGACTGAAAATGAGAGCCAAAAATCGGCCCAAAAATGAGAGTAAAAAAAAAAAGTCCTTCAGGAAGCCTGGAGAACTATTCCTCAAGGCAACATAAAAAAAAAATTATAATAATAAAAAATACAAGTCTGGCTCTGTGGAAGCAACATATGAAGAAATTGGAGGTGTAGGGGTTGGGGGGGGGGGGTTTAGACGACAGACTGTACAGTACTGTACTTCAGATAGAAACAGTCAACTCTCATTAGCATTCACTTCTCAACAGTCTGGTTGCCTCTGCTGCTTGTTTCTTTTTGTTTTTCTGGCCTAGATACATATATAAACGCTTTCTGAGTGCTGTTATGTGTGTGTGTGTGTGTGTGTGTGTGTGTGTGTGTGTGTGTGTGTGTGTGTGTGTGTGTGTGTGTGTGTGTCTGTGTGTGTTTTCCTATAATTTTTAGTAAGCTAATCTAAATGACATCAATTACAAATATTTCCACTCTTTTCTAGATTAGTAGATTTATCCCAGGTTTATAAACATTTTCCCCCATTGTGACGTTTTTGCCTATCTACAGTATTTAAAAAAATCTTGCTTGTTTGTAATGAAATCCTGGTTCTTTATCAACAAAAAATAATAATTATAATTATAATATATAATTATAATTCATATAATCTTTTCAAAGATTAAAAAGTATTGAAAAGAAACATACTGTATTAAGCTCAATGCATTCAGTTCTCTGCCATATCCAGTGATCCTCCGCTGATCCAATAAGTGTCACACACTCTGAAATTGATTTGTATTCCTTCCTGAGTTTCGACTGGCGACTGTCTACCCTCTGGCTTGCTGTTTATTCCTGGGTTTCTCTCTCTCTCTCTCTGTCCCTCTCTCCAACATGTGACAGACTCCCATAAGAGCCTTGTCGATATCCCCCCCCCTTAATAGAGTGCATCATCACTCTATTGTTGATTATTCCCTTATAACAGCACATCCTGCTTTGCTTTATTATTTACAAAGCTAAAATACATTGCATTTTTTTTCATGTCCTATCGTCCGGAGATATTAAGTCAGGATCCCAGCAGTGCCACAGCCATCTGAGCGAAACTGTCCGTGCTCTCTGGGTGCGAGGGCCTTTTTTTTTTCTTCTTTCGTCGATCAGGCATGGGAACACTACCCCATGACCTGGGAATGTATGTTTAAGGAAGAGGGCGGATAAAACTTCTCTCGATGCGCTACAGGACATCACCCCGTCTGAGCAGCGGTTCACAAAGAACAAAGATGCAGCTGTTTTAAAAGAAATCACCTGACTGAACGGATTGGTAGGGGAGACCTGAGACATGAGTGGGCGTCGACCAAGGCTAAATTAGTATGAAAATGCTGGTATGATTTGAGTTAATCATATGTTGTAGCAAGCATACAGTACGGTAGCACTACTAGTGGGCCGACTTGCAATTATCATACAATGAGTGTAAGTGACAAAGTCAACTTTAATTAGTGGATGTTAATTAAATGGACGATACAAATCTAAGATTCAATCTGCGCAGGCATTATTTGGAAAGAGAGAAATTCCTTAGATTAAAATAAATAAATAAATAAATAAATCACACACAGCAGGAGTGTACACGTGTGCGATGAGTTTGATGCTGAATAAGCTGCAATCAGTGCCTTGTAATTTGTGCGATTCAAAGACACGGATGGATGTCTTGCCCCAATTACATGATTAACCACGAGCGGGTAAATATTTGCGAGACACCAGTGTTTATAGAAGCAGCTTTGATTGCTAGGAGTATAATAGATCTAATTGCAGGGGTGGAGAGTTTCTTAGAGAGCATGACACATCATCCTCTACATGATTACAGCCCATTAATTACGCACAGGCGACAGAGAAACAGAGCAATCCTGCGTCTCGGAGGGCCTCGGAGATAATCTGCCCGCTGGGTGTCTCAGAGTGTGTTTAAAGCTCTTGTCAGTATGGTGCCACACGAGAGAAGACAGTAAGGTAGCTCCTAAAATCAGGCACATTGTGTGATCCGGTCTTGTTGTCACTATTATTATACAGATACATGTATGATTTATGATGGGTGTTCAAGACGAACCGGGACTTTTCTGGTGCATGAAGGCGTAAAAGAGATTGACATTAAAAGACTTTCAGAGAAAAACATTTGAATGGTGCAAACGTTTTAAAGGCGTTTTCGGTTTTCGGCAGTCGGAGAGTGGAACACCTAATCCTTAATACAACGTGGTGTACACGTGAGAAGTGGAACGAAAATCATACATGATTCCAAACATTTTTTACAAATAAATAACTGAAAAGTCGGGTGTGCATAATTATTCAGCCCCCTGAGTCAATACTTTGTAGAACCACCTTTTGCTGCAATTACAGCTGCCAGTCTTTTAGGTTATGTCTCTACCAGCTTTGCACATCTAGAGACTGAAATCCTTGCCCGTTCTTCTTTGTAAAACAGGTCCAGCTCAGTCAGATTAGATGGACAGTAGTTTTCAGATCTTGCCATAGACTCTCGATTGGATTTAGATCTGGACTTTGACTCGGCCATTCTAACACATGGATATGTTTTGTTTTAAACCATTCCATTGTTGCCCTGGCTTTATGTTTAGGGTCGTTGTCCTGCTGGAAGGTGAACCTCCGCCCCAGTCTCACATAGCATTTTGCATTTTGGCCAAAAAGTTCCATTTTGGTCTCATCTGACCAGAGCACCTTCTTCCACATGTTTGCTGTGCAAACGGGACTTCTTATGGTTTTCTGTTAACAATGGCTTTCTTCTTGCCACTCTTCCATAAAGGCCAACTTTGTGCAGTGCACGACTAATAGTTGTCCTATGGACAGATTCCCCCACCTGAGCTGTAGATCTCTGCAGCTCGTCCAGAGTTGGCTGGATTGGATGCACCTCTTGGCTGCATTTCTGATCAGCACTCTCCTTGTTCGGCCTGTGAGTTTAGGTGGACGGCCTTGTCTTGGTAGATTTACAGTTGTGCCATACGCCTTCCATTTCTGAATGATCGCTTGAACAGTGCTCCGTGGGATGTTCAAGGCTTTGGAAATCTTTTTGTAGCCTAAGCCTGCTCAATAACTGCTGTTTCTCAATAACTTCATCCTTTACCTTTCTGGTGTGTTCTATGGACTTCATGATGTTGTTGCGCCCAATATTCTCTTAGACATTTGAATGTCTCAACAGAAATCGAGACTCATCAGACCAGGCAACATTTTTCCAGTCTTCAACTGTCCAATTTTGTTGAGCTCGTGCAAATTGTAGCCTCTTTTTCCTATTTGTAGTGGAGATGAGTGGTACTCGGTGGGGTCTTCTGCTGTTGTAGCCCATCCGCCTCAAGGTTGTGTGCGTTGTGGCTTCACAAATGCTTTGCTGCATACCTCGGTTGTAACGAGTGGTTATTTCAGTAAAAGTTGCTCTTCTATCAGCTTGAATCAGTCGGCCCATTCTCCTCTGACCTCGAGCATCAACAAGGCATTTTCGCCCACAGGACTGCCGCATACTGGATGTTCTTCCCTTTTCACACCATACTTTGTTAACCCTATAAATGGTTGTGTGTGAAAATCACAGTAACTGAGCAGATTGTGAAATACTCAGACCGGCCCGTCTGGAACCAACAACCATGCCACACTCAAAAATGCTTAAATCACCTTTCTTTCCCATTCTGACATTCAGTTTGGAGTTCAGGAGATTGTCTTGACCAGGACCACACCCCTAAATGCATTGAAGCAACTGCCATGTGATTGGTTGATTAGATAATTAATGCATTAATGAGAAATTGAACAGGTGTTCCTAATAATCCTTTAGGTGAGTATATATATATTATTATGCAAATGATATCTTTCTCTGATCTTCACAATTAGTAAATGCAAATGACGGTCAGTATAATTTGCAGCATTAGGAGATCATATTTACTGAAATCAAAAACTATTTCAATCAAAAACATCCTAATAGGGCATGTTACATCTTAACACATCACCTTCACAATTCTTGCATCCATTGAATTTGTGAATGTTTGCACAGTTTCTACTTGAATTTCTTTGCAGGATGTCAGAATAGCCTCCCAGAGCTGCTGTTTTGAATCAAACCGCCTCCCACCCTCATAGATCTTTTGAGGATTCTCCAAAGGTTCTCAATGGGGTTGAGGTTAGGGCAGGATGGTGGCCACACCATGAGTTTCTCATCTTTTATTCCCATAGCAGCCAATGACACAGAGGGATTCTTTGCAGCATGAGATGGTGGATTGTCATGCATGAAGATGATTTTGCTATGGAAGGCACGGTTCTTCTTTTTGTACCATGGAAGAAAGTGGTCAGTCAATATACTTTGCAGAGGTCATTTTCACACCTTCAGGTACCCTACAGGGGCCTACCAGCTCTCTCCCCATGATTCTGGCCCAAAACATGACTCCGGCACCTCCTTGTTGACATCGCAGCCTTGTTGGGACACGGTGGCCATCCATCAACCATCCACTACTCCATCCATCTGGACCATCCAGGGTTGCACGACACTCATCAGTAAAAAAGACTGTTTAAAAACTTGTCTTCATGTATGCCTGGGCCCACTGCAACCGTGTCTGCTTGTGAGCATTGATTAGGGGCCGAATAGTAGGTTTATGTACAACTGCAAGCCTCTAAAGGATCCTACACTTTGAGGTTCGCGGGACTCCAAAGGCACCAGCAGCTTCAAATACCTGTTTGCTGCTTTGTAATGGCATTTCAGCAGCTGCTCTCTTAATCCGATGAATTTGTCTTGCAGAAACCTTCTTCATTCTGCCTTTATCTGCACGAACCTGTCTGTGCTCTAACAGTACGATGAGTTTTCGTGAAATATCTAATGTTTTCATACCTTGTCCAATTAGACGCTTTTCGGAAGCAGAGATCCTTTTTCTTTCCCATATTGCTTGAAACCTGTGGCCTGCTTAATAATGTGGAACAATCTTCTTCAGTTCTTTTCCTTTAATTGGGCTCATCTGGCAAACTAATTATCACACGTGTCTGAGATTCATTTCAGTGATCCAAAGAGCCCTGAGACACAACACCATCCATGAGTTTAATTTAAAAACTAAACATTTAATGTTTATGACACTTACATCCAATTTCCATAATAATTTGGAACGCAATCTCTTTGTCTCTTGTAGTTTATTTTGTCAGCATCAAAGAATCAACACTTCATACAGTCGTCTTGAGTAAATCCACTGTGGTTACAGACACCAGTTGCTGCATCTTACATTCCTAGCTTACGTATATAACAACACTCTTGTTGTATATATCTATTTACGGGAGCTTACAGGAGCTTAAGGTCAAAAGCTTGTGTTTCCGTAGCCTTCCGCATCTAAACTGACTTTTCTATCATGCGATAGTCATACAAATACATATCACAGACCAACTTACGATTGTCAAAATGGATGCATAACTAAGAAATTTAAAGCTTATGGCTTATGTAACAAACTTAATGCTTAATGCTTTACTGATGAATAGAACAAGGTAGAATAAATGAAATAACAACAAATAAAATAAAATAAACACAACAACAAATTCATAACAAGTACGATATGGCTCTTACACTGGGAGTCCAGCGATTGAGACAGTGAAGCAGACAGTCTAATCATGGCACTGGCATACTAAAAAAGCTTTCAGAATTAATGCTTATCCACGCACGAGTGAAAAACTGGGATAAGTGCATTAGTGTAGCAGGATATTATCTAGAGAAATAAAGTTGTCTTTTACTCGCAGAGCTGTCAATCGAAAGATTTGAAACCCCCTCTTAATCGATTTGAATTAGAACGTTATTTTCTTGTTAAACTCTTATTTATGAGCCTGTGAAGAGACCATCATAAGAAAATAAATACATACATATGTCATATAAAAAAAGACAAAGAAAAGCAGAAAATTGTTATATGTAAAAGAGATATTTTACACAATGTGATTACATCGTGTTTTGTTCTCCATATAATTTTTGTGATCAGCATCTTATTAAGTGACTTGTTTGTCTGGAGTTCACGTCACCTTCACATGGCGACAAAACGTGTTCTGGTATTATTATTTTTTTTCCATTAATAGGTTCCCTGTTTTTTCTCTTTCAACGTTGGTTTCTTTTTTTTTCTGTTAAAACTGCTCTGCTGGGCTTCAAAGTACATCTGCACGGTACTGTAATACAGTCCACCACTTGAGAAATAGTGCACTTACAGGTGCTTAAAAAACAGTATTCATAGAATAACTTGGCAGTACATTTTACCCACATATAAAAGTGATAAAAAAAGATACGAGAAAAATAATCAAGATATCTTCATACTGATCATTGACAAGACTGACAGACAGAAAGAGTGTGTATAGAGACAAAAAGAATGTGTGTAGAGACAGAAAGTGTGTGTGTCTGTCTGTATACTCATTTAGACCCTGTTGCTGGGTGTTTACTGTAGTGTTTATTTATTAAATGTACTGTTTGTTATTGGCCACTAGATGGCAGCTGATAAATGAAATAAAATAAAATAAAACAGCTTACTGAATTCACTGTATCTGAAATCTCATATTGGATCTCGTACTGAACATGGCTACCTGTAAATAAATACAACTAATAATATGCACATATAAAATCAATGCATGACAGGGAGTGACTTTTTTTTTGCCATACATCAACAAAACAACAAATTCTTACTAATACAGGAGCATTAATTACAGTATATTGTATTTTTATATTGTCGTTTACCCACTAGAGGGCAGCATTTCATACTGTATATTTACAGGGCAAAGTCTGATTTATAACAGAAACTATAGAGTGGTCTGATCTTTTTTTCTTCTTCTATTTGTCAAGAACAAAGAACGAAGCGAACAAATACAAACTGCAGTGAAGGGCTTCACGAATTATTATATAAATCGTCAACAAACCGTTAAGATTTAAAACAGAACAGCGTCTCAATAAACATCATAACTTGAATGATATCAAACTGCTGAAATAAGGCAAGAAACCCTCAGCACACGCCCGAGTCCTCTGATCATTTCTGCAGAGGGAGGAACATTCGGTACCGTTGTGTGAGCAGATTAAACAGCTATCAATGTTCACAATTTTTTTTCCCTAAATATCCACATCAGGGTGTAAAAGAGGATTTTATCTGTCATTATGAGTTAATGAATGTAAGTAAAAACTATTACAGTGACAGAAAAAAATGTGCTTTGTTACAATTACCGAGCGAGGTCCTTATGTGCTTCCAGCTCTTTCTTCAGTCTTCACACACACACACACACACACACACACACACAGTTTGTCAAAGCCAGATTAAACCTGTAGATAGTCCTGTAGATAAGGGTTTGAGGAAACTGCAGAAATAAGAAGAAAATCCAAGCAAGCAGAGACGAGAAAAAAATATCACAAACAATATCACACTGTCGCCTTGCACCTCCAGGGTCTGGGTTCGATTCCCCGGCCAGGCTCGATTCCCATCTCTGTGTGCATGGAGTTTGCATGTTCTCCCCGTGCTTGGTGGGTTTCCTCCGGGTACTCCGGTTTCCTCCCACAGTCCAAAGATATGCAGGTTAGGCTAATTGGCGTTCGCAAATTGACCATAGTGTGTGATTGGGTGTTTGTGTATGTGTATGTGTGTGTGCCCTGCGATGGATTGGCACACTGTCCAGGGTGTACCCCGCCTAGTGCCCGAAGTCTCCTGGGATAGGCTCCAGGTCCCCCGCGACCCTGAACACAGGATTAAGCGGTATAGAAAATGAATAAATATCACTTTACATACAGTGTTTATTCATTTATTACTGTACTGTAATATTAAACAATAAATAAGTATTGTCATACTCAGATGCAAAAACCATCACAATCAATGTCTGCCTGAATAAAAAGACTTCATTGAGATGTGCAAGCTCGAGTAAAACAGCACATACTACACGATATAGTCTCTCTGTTTTAAGAGAAGCGGACCTGAATAGTGATGGTGATGCTGGAGCTGAAGCAGAAGTGTCAGTAAGAAAAACAGACAAGCAGGAAGACGGTGTGTTCATCAAGACAGTATGAACGCAATCACCAGCATTACTAAGCAGAGCACCAGTGGGTGCTGCCATTCAATTAGAGGCAGATATACCACTGTGGGGGTTAACAAAGCACGGATCCCCCTCTGGCCCGAATGTCACGCGGATACCTTTCAGCACCATGCAGTAGTGTGGAACGTGGAGTACCGCTAAGCACAGTGTCACATATTGTAGATGGAAATAGAACCAGGCTGACAGCTGATGACGTACTGAAGGTCGTATTCTTTAAAAATAACACGACTTTTTTTTACTTCTTCAAAAATGGAGTCCTCACAGACAGCGCTAACATAACACACATTTCAGTTGTTCTGCGTGTTGTGCGATACTTAAATCCACTGAAAGGGTTACAGGTTACGTTCAAGTGAATTGTGTTGCCGTGTTCGTTTAAAAAAAACACACACACACAGGAGAATTAAAAAATGTCAAATGATGCCACAGTGTCGTGTTACATATTTCGTTTTGTTACTTTCAGAAAGAATAAAACACAAGCCTGAAAATAATTCAAAGAGCTGTAAGATTATTATTAAATCGTAGTTTTAATACATGTGCATCTCTATAGTCCTATTAATAAGCAAAGCTACAGTACAGTATGTAGGATGTGAATTTCTTAAGTCGTGAGAAATATCAGATTTTTCACCTTCAAATGTTATTTAATACAGGTAGTCCCTGACTTATAAACAAGTTCTGTTCTGGGAGCAAATCCATAAGTCCTATTTGTTCTCAAGTCCGACAAAGTGAATCTTGTACGCCTTTGACATGCATATACAATGCAACGCATACTGCACCAATTTACTTGACTAAATCTCTGTCCCATTTCCCCACACTGCCATCCTGTGACCAATTTCATTCTCGCAGTGAAATTTAACAGTGTTGTCTCTGTGCCTTTAAATTGCGAGAGGAATCCCAGGCGCCATTTTGTCTCAGAGCTGTTTTCCACAGTATTGGACTGTGAACTCTGTTTTGTTGAGGATTTTCCGAAATTAGGATTATTCTTCATCGGGACAGGACAAACAAAAATTTTAAAAATAAATAAGTAAATCCTCGTCTCTATAAGAGACACATAAAAGACATGAGGCTGCGTTCAATAACGAGAGCACACATGAAACCCTCGCCACAGTCCGTTCATCCATGCAAATCAAGTTCATCGACATCGTTTCTCCGATCAGGATTCCTGAACAGTAAGGAACAAATGCTTCGCAGTTGGATTTGCAACGTTTCATTGTGATCATTCATTTGAAGTTATCCCAACATCTGTGTGATATCGCAATCTTCTCCCGCTATTCGATGACATCATCATCATTATCATCACACAACCTTAAGGGTTTCCGCTAGGATGTGTCCCAGCAGGAAAAGTGTTGCTCTTTTGCGTTCACTCAGATAGAACAATGAGATTGATGCTAAGGTAGTCTATTCCTCCTGATCCAATCGCAATCATTTTCATTCAACCCAAGTCTTTTTCATCAGCATTTGATTTCACACAATCGATAGCCGGTGCATGCAGCAACAGCCATTGGAGAGTGATTTATGATTACGCTGAAGAGGAACAGTTGCACCAGCTGCATCTTCAGCCCATCACAGGGCTCTAAGCTGGCTTGATGTTAATGAGAGAAATTTGTGCGAACATCGATGGTCGTACGTATGATTTACACAGCTGCGGGAGCGAAGCTTCCTGCCAGAGACACGCTACCTATTGATTCCTATCCTAGAGGACATGATATACCAACCAGACATTGTTGTAAAGCGAAGGGGGGGGATTGTCCATTTGCCTGACTCTGCATCAGAAAACATAGCTAATATTCATTCATTCATTCATTTTCTATACCGCTTACTCCTGTGTTCAGGGTCGCGGGGGACCTGGAGCCTATCCCAGGAGACTTTGTGCACTAGGCGGGCTACACCCTGGACAGGGTGCCAATCCATCGCAGGGCACACACACATACTGTACACACACACCCAATCACACACTATGGCCATTTTTGGGAACGCCAATTAGCCTAACCTGCATGTCTTTGGACTGTGGGAGGAAACCGGAGTACCCGGAGGAAACCCACCAAGCACGGGGAGAACATGCAAACTCCATGCCCACAGAGACAGGAATTGAGCCTGGCCGGGGAATCGAACCCAGACCCTGGAGGTATATATATATATATCAAAGGCTTAATTAAATGGATGGGCCTGGTGTTCTATGAACTTATTGAAAGGAAAGGTAAATAAGTGGCATCTACACTGTGATGGGTTTTTGATGTATTGACTGCTGCTTTTCAGTACACTCCAGCGCTTACACTGGCTTTTACATTGTCTTACCTGAGGCAGGTGCTGTCTGTCTGAGGTTTCTGAATGGCTGCTTGCCTTTCAGCCTTCAGGGACTCTGTGAGAGCCAATGCCTCCTCAAGCTCCCTCTCCAAATCTGTACATAAGTGCAACATCGAATCAAGTTTCAGATAGAACGTTAAAAAGTAATGCGGTGGTTTACACAGTATCCTGGTTTCCTCTTCACCTGCTAAATGTGAGCGTAGCCCCTGGAGCTCTGCTGTTAGAGACTCCTGCTCTGCCCGCAAAGCGATGAGCTGGGGGTTTTCTTGCTTCATCCTCTCGATCTCTAGGATATAAAGAGACTGCAGTACTGTATGTTTAAACATGATAAACTGTTTGAAGCTCTGACCTTTAACTATCCTTCTATAAACGCCAAGACTTTCTGACTAATCAGAATTGAGGATTCAGTGGGGCCTATAAAGTGTAAATGAGTATCTGACTTCTAAACATCAAAAGCTCTGTGGAGGGTCACATGACCAGGTGCAGTATACCGAGTGTGAGCAGACAGTTCAATACGAGTTCAGAAGTCAGGTCTGTAACCCTGGAACTGGACGTTTACTTCTTGCTGACCAAAAAACGAGTTCAATTAGCAGAAGCTGAGCTGTAAACTCCGTGAGGACGTGGATCGATGTACCTGTGGTTAGTGCCACAGCTTCCTCCTCGAGACTCTGGAGTTTAGCTCTGGTCTGAGTCGCGAACACGACATCCCTCTTTGTCAGAAGGTTATAGTCACTGTTGAAGGTTCTGATCGCTTTCATGAACTTCTCTCGCTCCTCTGCTGCTCCTCTCTGTTTATTCGCTTCTATGGGTTTAACAACAGGGTCAAACAGAAAATACATAATACATACATATACTGTATATTTATATATAATGACTGTCACTCATTGTTTGTTGTGGTAGGCTTATCAATGACTATACTGGAAAAAAAAAGATATATAAAATATTTGTTTATATTAATATTTAGCTGAACAAATCAGGAGAAAAAAACTTGAAAATATGGTCAAAGTTTGACCTCTTGTGGTTCAGGTCTGCTATTACAGTTTGGTATGTATTGATGTATTCATATAAAAAAGAAATAGTTATGTAATACAAATAAACACACTACATAATAATAATAATAATAATAATAATAATAATAATAATAATAATAAGTAAATAACCATGCATACATATGTTTACATAATTAAAAAAAAATAATAACTACTATCATTCAGATAACGTAGGATTACAAAATAACTAAATACAAATGAAGTAGCAATAAATATTTAGAAACAGAGAGAAACAGAGAGAGAGAGAGAGAGAGTATTCATATACATAAGCGTAGAATTTAAAGCATGTCCATTTTATATACTTTACGTTTGTCTACCTCACCCGTGCCCTCTAATTTATTCTACATCACACAGATTTAAATGTATTGAGCACTTCTGCCTCCCATAACAATGTATATTTAAACACGGTGTCTGATTCCTGGAAAGCGTTCCACTCTTGCATTTTCTCAGTCATGTGACAAGTTGCATTTTTCTTATGAACTTCTGAGAAAAAAAAAGACAGAGGCAGGCGAGGTAAATATATTTCATTCACATTTGGTGTTGTGCTGTATAAGTGAAATTAGGCCAAGTAAGAGTAACCCTGTTTCATGCCTGCGCACATCACACAACTCCACTGATGATTATTATTTTTATGATTATTATTGATGATTATTATTATTATGTAAACTAATGTTTCATTCCAAAACATTTAAATTCCATTGCAATTTTCCTCCATCATTAAAATGTCGATTTGAGAACATTGCTCCTTTGGGATCTTCGTTATCTTACCTCTGCCTATATTTGTTTTCCCACCTGCCTTTTCCACATTCCTCTTCTGTTTCACAATTTCATATTGGCAGAAATAACTACAGTAATAACTCTGTACGCACCATTTCCCGTCTGAGCCCATTCTGTTGCTCCAACAAGTCCTCTTTCTTCTTTTTCAGTTCTTGTTGTTGCCTCTTGATCAAACTGAGGTGCAGCTTCATTTCAGACTCGAGCCGAGCCGGTGAACAGAGTCGTATCTTTACATCACGCGAAACTCTGACATTCCACTTGGTTAATCAACACACCTTGTTTAGATTGTTATTATTATTGAGCTTAGCAGGGGCAGCAGTTTTATGCCAATGGTGTGTGCAACTCTGAATCCTATCATTTTCTTTGGAGGTCGATTTGTTTCTGGAGCAAGGATTGTCAAGAAGCATACTGCAGTGTTTTTGTTGTTTGTTTGTTTTTTAATCAGGTCAGTCGAGTGTGAAAGCGCTCTTTAGGTAATTGTTCCCATAATTCGAGGAGGGGGAAAAAATGCACTCTGAAAATAATAGTCGAATCTACTCGATGCCCTTACATAACATTTCTACTGAAACAAGGAAGATGTTGAACTCTATCTAACTTTAAAACATCAGTGTTGTATATAAGGCGGCGCGGTGGTGTAGTGGTTAGCACTGTCGCCTTGCACCTCCAGGGTCCGGGTTCGATTCCCCGGCCAGGTTCGATTCCCGTCTCTGTGTACATGGAGTTTGCATGTTCTCCCCGTGCTTGGTGGGTTTCCTCCGGGTACTCCGGTTTCTTCCCAAAGACATGCAGGTTAGGCTAATTGGCGTTCCTAAATTGCCCGTAGTGTGTGAATGTGTGTGTGACCTGCGATGGATTGGCACCCTGTCCAGGGTGTAACCCGCCTTGTGCCCTAAGTTTCCTGGGATAGGCTCCAGGTCCCCGCGACCCTGTATATAAGGATAAAGCGGTATAGAAAATGAATGAATGAATGTTGTATATACTGTACAGTAACGATCGTAGTCACAAAGGCATTATCTTACATTTTATATAAACACTTGTCATCTATTTGTAGTACACAAGTCAATTTATAAACTATAAACTTGCTCACATGGATAAACATAAAACAATAATGTAAATCAACATTAAAACAAGTAATGTTTATCAAATGCAAGCATTTTAACTATATGGATTAGCTAAAGCGTGTAGAGAATGAGTAGCCAGGTCCTGAACATGACCATTCATTCATTCATTCATTCTCTATCTGGCTTATTCTGTACAGCAGGGGTACTAAATTAAAAATACAAGAAGGTCCAGTCAATAAAACTTTCTTTTAGCTTTCTTTTTCTTTTAGGT
Organism: Channallabes apus; assembly: GCA_030522415.1. Lineage (NCBI taxonomy): Eukaryota > Metazoa > Chordata > Actinopteri > Siluriformes > Clariidae > Channallabes > Channallabes apus. Next base: position 27,913,205 of record CM060125.1, on the reverse strand, counting down.
CCTAATTTCATGTTTGTGTTAGGATTCAGATCTCTACAGTATATATGCAGTAATTGCAGTAAAAGTCTATAAAAATAATCAATTTAAAATTTCCATAGCATTTCAATAATATTTATTTTCAGTAAGTACAGTAAACATGTGGAAAGGTTAAACTTTGATGGCCATGTATATTTCCTTGCACTTTTATGGAAAACAAACAGCAATCTTTAATAATTTTTTTGGTGAATATTTATTTGCACGCTGCTGGGCTCTAAATGAACGCAATAGAACTCTGTTTGTTCCGTCACACCGGGCTCTCAGTCTGGGTATTTTACACGCCCTTACATTGGACTGCTGCGGATACGTTCGCTGAAACGACTTGTGGTTTATCTCGTACTGGCACATTTTCAGAGCTTATGAGACAAACTTGTTTTAAACTTCCCGCAGGAAGAATAAACATATACTAATCATCTTTGAAGGTTCCGTTTTCATGGTCTACTTTCCTTTTCTTGGAGTAGACCATGCTGTGTAATTTTTCTTTCCCACACTTTCATCCACATACTCTCTTTATACACATTAAATAGCATTAATCAGCTCTGCTGAGTGACGCCTATAGCCACTCCCACCTCAAGGGAAACGCACTAGATTACAGGCATTTTAATTATTTTCATTTATCAGAAAAGCATCAGGATCCAGATAGAACGGTCAGAATCCGGACCGCGGTCCACCATGTGATGCCTGCTGTACAAGGTCAGGGTGAGGATTGGGTGCCAATCAATCCAGGGCCAGGGCACACAGGCCCACGCACACTACAATTAAAAGAAAAACAAAGTACCCAGAGGAAACCCACAATCCACCTGGAGAACATGCAAACTCAATACACTCTCATATACACACACTCACTCACACACAGACCTGAGGCAGTAATCGAAACCCTTGACCCGGAGTGAGATATTTAATTTCTTGAGTGAAGTTTTAAATATGTACTAATCCATGAAAATACATTTTGAAGTTTAAAATAAACGTTGAGTGAAATATTGAGTTGAATGTATAAAATCTACCAAATTAATTTATTATTAAGACTAAAAATGTAAATAAACTTGAAATAAAGCATGCACAGTGGCAAAAAATGAACACGTAAAAAATCCATTTCATTTGACCTCGCTCTATTTTTGCATGGCCAGATACATTTGCATGAGGAAACGCCCGCTAATTGCCATCTATAGTAAATATATATATATATATATATATATATATTTAGCCTCCTTGTCATACTGCTTCTTGTGAAAGAGCCTGTGGAAAGCATTAAGATGAGAAATTTGACCAACAATTAAGTAGAAGTTCTGTTGCATTATACAAACCAATTATGGTGCATTCGATATTTCTATCTTGTCATTTATATAATTCGTGCCGCAGTTACAGTACAAAACGAACCCTCGTGTAGAACACACGTCTGTCACGGCGACAAGAGAGCAACCCAGGTTCTCAGAAGGTTTAACCCCGACTAATGTAATCCGGCGGAAACAAGCGATTGATTTTCCTCTGCAGCATCCCATCGATCGTCCTCATCTTTAATGAAGCTCTCCAAATAGATGAACAGTTTCGGTCATAAAATAAATCAACCCCTCTTACCAGGATACTGTACATGGAGGTGAGAAATAAACTAGAATCCTGCTGAACCTGCTCTGATCGCTGCTTAGCAGTAATGCGACTGATTAGTGCGGCTGGACAACGTAATGAGAGCATTTCAGGATCGTAATGAATGTTGCCTGAAATTCAATAATATGTTTTAAGTAATATTTACAAGATTAACATACACATGACTTAGTGGTTAGATTTTTGTACTGGTTCAATCTTTAATTTACATCTAATATTTTCATAGATTAATCCCCCTGTATAGATCACGTCTCATAAAAAAAGATCTCAGATTACAGTTATAGTAGAGATATTATTGTCACTACTCATTAGTCCATGATATCTTTTCAGATTATATATTTTATAGATTAATAATTTACTTTTTTAAAGGAAAAAAATTTAAGAAAAGTCATTTCCTTTTTTCTTTCAGTTATTTTTTTAGGTTCATTAATGAAGCTGAGATCTGAAGCACATCTGAAATTGAATGAAATGTGAATTATATTCCAATCCAATCAGGTACTAAGATTAAACATAATGCAAATGTTGTACAGGAGGATACAGATCGTGCACATGCAGGAGTAACAGGACCCCTGGGTACAATTGTGCAAGTTCTTTTCTTTTCTTTTAAAGAAGCTTTGTGGAAACTATGGTAAAATAACTACTGTACGAATGGATCCTGAGCATGTACTACTAATGCCCATGCTTTCGAAACTGCAAATGTTATGACAGTACTGGGATTGCATTTATTGCCAATGAATTGACTGCATTCCACACAAAAACTCATAAGCTAAAATTGATTTGAAAAAGTTATTTTGAACTCTGAACAAAAAGTGATGAAGTGGACTGACCTTCTCTTCCAGTTCAGTACGCGCCTGCTTCAGATTTTCTGTAAAAGACTTGATTTTTACCGCAGCCTTGGTGATGGCTGATTTTACTGAAAGAGAGAAAACTGTATCTAAAGACCAGTGGTGTCAAAAGTATTCACATTCATTACTTGAGTAGAAGTATAGATACTAGGGTTCAAAAATAATTCTTTAGAAGTTGAAGTATCAACCCAAGCTTTTTACTTAAGTAAAAGTTTAAAAGTACTGGTTTCAAAACTACTTGAAGTATAAAAGTAAAAGTACCGTGAGGGGCGGCAAAAGCATTAAGGTCTCGCTTTCTGATCATGTGACGGGGGGGGGAGGGCGGGCGTTGTGCGCGTTCTTATCATGTGACCGGGGGGGTTGCGCGTTCTGATCATAAAAATAGAGTAACGAGGCTATTTTTAAAATGTAAGGAGTAGAAAGTACAGATAATTGCTTAAAAATGTAAGGAGTAGAAGTAAAAAGTCGGCTGAAAAATAATTACTCCAGTAAAGTATAGATACCCAAAATTTCTACTTAAGTAAGGTAACGAAGTATTTGTACTTCGTTACTTGACACATCTGCTAAAGACTATGGATATGGTGCAAAAAAAAAAATGTTTATCAAATGCATTCATTCTAGGGAAACAAAAAAAAACCTGAAGGCTAGACTTGGTCGGTAATCTTTGTTAATTTGTATGAAATGTTACAAACTCAAACAATTTTATTACGCAGGTTTTTTAACACATTATCTAAAATGTACTGTAGCTGCTGGCTGTATGGATGGCTTTATGTTCTGCCAACATCGCCATGTACAGTATGAGGGGTGTTCAAGTCACACCGGGAATAATAGACTTATAGTTATGAGAGACAAAACTGCATCCATCCATCTTCAACCGCTAAATTTCCCTTTCCCCAATCATCTTCGCTAACTCTGACTGGGGGATCCCGAGGCGTTCCCAGGCCAGTGTGAAGATACCATCTCTCCACCTAGTCCTTGGTCTGCCCTGTGGCCTCCTCCCAGCTGAATGTACCCCCAGGTGACATCCTTACTACTGTAGATGCCCAATCCACCTCAACAGACTCCTTTCCACAGATGACTGAGCTTCTCATCCTATCTCTAAGAGAAAAGCCAAATACCCTTCTGAGAAAACCCATTTTGGCCGTTTTTATCCACAATCTTGTCCTTTTGCTCATGACCGTAGGTGAGGCTAGGATTGAGAGCTTTGCATTTGTCTTTTCACCATGACGGTGCAGTAAAGCAACTGCAATACCAACCCTGCTGCTCTGATTTTTCCGCTCCAGTGTCCCATCACACAATGCAAACAAAACCCTGACTCACTTTCTGTCACGAACTAACCGGGATGACCAGAACAATGATCGTGCTATCTGTCACGAACAAACCGGGATGAACAGATAGCTTTAGCAGTTAGCCCTGTAGCGTGAATGGTAAACCCAAACGCGGATAAACACGAGCAGGCAGGATAATCACGCGATTTACTATAAGGACTCTCACACTCAATGAGCACAGGAAAGACACAATCTAACCCTCGTCCTATAAACACACACTCAGTCTGAAAAGATAGCCAAGAAAGTGAGTACTCACATATACTGGAACGATTCCGAACAGACATGGGCTTAACTCAATGACAGAGCGATGTGCGGCGCCATCTTGTTTCCTTTTATGCTTTCAGCTTCGCGACCGCCTTACTTCCGGGTCCTGGTGCCGGTCGCGGCTGAGTGTGCATGACAGTACCCCCCCGTCCAGGACCGACTCCGGACGGTCCAGGGGTGGAGGATACCCGGTGACGGTAGTCCCTAATGAGCCCGGAGTCGAGGATGAAGCGAGCCGGAACCCAGGACCGCTCCTCGGGGCCGTAGCCCTCCCAGTCGACCAGATACTGGGTGCCCCTGCCCCGAGGGCGCGAGTCGAGGATCCGTCGCACGGTGTAGGCGGGACCGCCGTCAATGATTCGGGGAGGAGGAGCAGGGGGGGTGGGTGGAACCATGGGTGAGGTGGTGAATGGTTTCAACTGTGAGGTGTGGAAGCCGGAAGACAAACTGCAGGACGAATCGATCAGACGGCAGAAGGCCTTCCAGAACCGGGCGGTGAACTGGGGACCTCTGTCCGAGACGATGTCCTTTGGGAACCCATGCAATCGGACTACGTGTTCCAAAATCAGCTCGGCTGTCTCCTTCGCTGACGGGAGTCCGGCGAGGGCCACCAGGTGCACTGCCTTGGAGAAGCGATCCACTATGGTCAGGATGACGTCTCTTCCATCTGAATCCGGCAGGCCCGTGATGAAATCCACGGCAATGTGGGACCAGGGTCGACGGGGAACTGGGAGTGGTTGGAGTTCCCCTGGAGTTGGTTGATTAATGTCCTTAGCCCTGGCACACATTGGGCACGCCCGAACGAACTCGGTGATTTCCCTCCTCATGGAGGGCCACCAGAAAGCCCGGCCGATGAAGGTGGTGGTTCTCCGGCTTCCCTGGTGCCCTGCGACGGGTGACGAATGGCCCCACTGGAGGACCTCCGTTCGGAGTCGTTCGGGGACGAAGAGCCGTCCGGGCGGCACACCTGCCGGCGCTGGGTCCTTGGTCAGTGCCTGGCGGACCCTTGTTTCCAGGTTCCACTGCAGGGGTGCGATGATGCGGGTAGGTGGAAGGACAGGCACGGGGTCCGCCCGGGGCGTCTCTCGCTCATGTTGCCGAGAGAGGGCGTCAGCCTTGGTATTCTTCGACCCCGGGCGGTACGAGAGGTGGAAGTTGAATTGTTCGAAGAACAGTGCCCACCGTGCCTGTCGTGGGTTTAACTGCTTTAAACTTCGGATGGTGATCAAGTTTTGGTGGTCCGTCCAGACGATGAATGGCTCACTGGCGCCCTGGAGCCAGTGACGCCACTCCTCCAAGGCCCACTTTATGCCCAGCAGTTCGCGGTCCCCCACACCGTATCGCTGCTGAGTGGGGTTAAATTTTTTGGAGTAGAAGCCACAGGGGTGCAGCTTCTGGTCTGGACCTCGTTGGGAGAGAACAGCGCCGGCGCCCACCTCCGACGCGTCCACCTCCACAACGAATGGTTGGCTGGCATCTGGATGAAGCAGGATGGGTGCGGTGGTGAACAGATGACAGAGTTGATGAAAAGCTGAGATGGCGGTAGGGTTGAGTCGAAAAGAACTGTTGGAGAGCCTGGTAAGTGCAGTGAGCGGTGCTGCAACTGTACTGTAGCCCCGGATAAAGCGACGATAAAAGTTCGCAAACCCGAGAAAGCGTTGGAGCTGTTTGAGTGTCCTGGGTAGGGGCCAGTGACGTACAACCTCCAGCTTCTGCGGGTCCATGGCCACACCCTGGGGCGAGATGACAAAACCCAGGAACGTGGTGGAGTGCTCGTGAAAAGCACACTTTTCCAGCTTACAGTACAGCTGGTGGGCGAGCAATCTCTTAAGGACAGCTCGAACGTGTTTGGTGTGTTCAGTGGGGGTGCGTGAATAAATTAAAATGTCATCCAGATAAACAAACACCCATCGGCCTAGCATGTCCCGGAGGACATCGTTGATGAAGGCTTGGAAGGCCGAGGGTGCGTTGCAGAGACCAAATGGAATGACCAGGCTCTCATAGTGTCCGGTAGGGGTGATGAAGGCTGTCTTCCACTCATCACCCTCTCTGATGCGCACCAAGTTGTAGGCGCTCCGGAGGTCCAACTTAGTGAACATGGTGGCACCAGAGAGGGCGTCCAGGGCTGAGTTGGTGAGAGGCAGAGGGTGACGATTCCGAATGGTGATCTTATTTAGCCCCCGATAGTCGACACATGGACGAAGTTCGCCCCCTTTCTTCTTTACGAAGAAGAATCCCGCGGCAGCCGGCGAAGAGGAGGGCCGGATGGTGCCGTTTCGCAGAGCGTTGGTGACATACTCCTCCATAGCCTTGGTCTCGTTGGTAGAGAGGGAGTAGAGATGGCCGCGGGGGGGGCTGGAGCCTGGCTGGAGTTCAATAGCTAGGTCGTAGGGTCGGTGAGGTGGAAGGTGGCTGGCCCGGCATTTACAGAACACTTCAGCCAGGTCTCGATATGGTGGAGGAATGGCTTGGATGTCGACGTCGGGGGCCTCGGACTCCCTGGAACACGTCCCAGCCTGGGCCTGTAGGCATAAGTCGGTACAGGTCGGCCCCCATTGAAGGATCCGGTTCTGAGACCAGGAGATGAGTGGGTCGTGCTGTAAGAGCCAGGGATAGCCGAGGATGATGGGTGGAGATGATATGGGTGTGAGGTGAAATTGTATGGACTCCTGATGTTGGCCGAGGACGAGAGTGATGGGTAGAGTCTGCTGGGTGATGGGGCTGGATGAGAGGGGCCGCCCGTCGACTGAGATGATTCTCATTGGCTGGGATAACGCCTCAATCTTTACCCCCAATTCTCTGGCGTATGTTGAGTCAATGAAGTTACCCGCGGCACCGGAATCGATGAACGCGGCACTTCTGACCCGTTTGTGGCCAAGGTGGAGGGTTACCTGAACCGTGAGTCGAGTGGCGGTGTGATCGGTGGTGGCGGAGAGGTGGATGGTACCCGGGGAGTCTCTCCTATCTCTCACCGGGTCTGGGCGTTTCCCGGACGAGACGGGCAGGTGGCTCGGTGGTGCGCTGCTGAGCCGCAATAGGCGCACAGTCCCTCACGGTGACGTCTCTGGCGTTCCGCCACGGTCAGGGAGGCGCGCCCTAGTTGCATGGGTTCCCCGGCTCCGGTGTCAACCACGGCAGGGGGTGGAGATCCGACATGTCCAGGAAAAGCTGTGGTGACGGTGGGTGGTGGTCTTGGTGCAGTGTAGGTATGAGTGGATGGTGGCGGCAGGGTTCGAGGTACTGGCTTCGGACGAGAGAGGAGGCGCTGATCGATCCTGAGGGCTAGTTGGATTAGCCCCTCCAGTGTGGCTGGGAGCTCTCGTCCGGCTAGTTCGTCTTTGATACGATTAGCCAGCCCCTCGAAGTAGGACGTCCGGAGAGCTGCGTCTCCCCAGGAGGTCTGGATAGCGAGGGTCCGGAACTCTGCGGTATATCTACTCACGGACAGTCCTCCCTGTCGCAGGTGGTAGAGCTTTGTGTCGGTCTCCACCTCGCCCGCGGGATGTTCAAATGTTAGCTTGAGCTGACGGGTGAATTCATTGTATGAATGCGCAGTGTCTGTGTCAGCGCGTAAGACTGCCGTGGCCCACTCTGCTGCCTGCCCTGATAGCAACGAGACGAGGAGTGCAATGCGCAGCCGGTCGGTGGAGTACTTGGTGGCATTGAACTCAAACACCAGTTCCAGCGATGTTAAAAACACACTGCATTTCCCATCCGTGCCATCCCATTTATCTGGAAGAGCTAAAAAAACGTCAGAAGGGGGGGGGGGGTGGTGCGGTGCCGCGACCGACGCGGCGGGCGGACCGCTAGCCAGCCCACTAACCGCCGCCCGAAGGCCCGCGTTCTCCTGCCTAAGCTCCGCGACCTCGCGGCGCAAGGCCGCGGTGTCTCGGACACTCCGGCGCAGAGAATCGAGCTCCGCGGTTAGCGCATTAATGAGCAAAGCATGCTGGTCAACCACACCGCGAAGGCGAGCGTAATCCGCTGGGTTTACTGCTGGCTCTGTCATTCTGTCACGAACTAACCGGGATGACCAGAACAATGATCGTGCTATCTGTCACGAACAAACCGGGATGAACAGATAGCTTTAGCAGTTAGCCCTGTAGCGTGAATGGTAAACCCAAACGCGGATAAACACGAGCAGGCAGGATAATCACGCGATTTACTATAAGGACTCTCACACTCAATGAGCACAGGAAAGACACAATCTAACCCTCGTCCTATAAACACACACTCAGTCTGAAAAGATAGCCAAGAAAGTGAGTACTCACATATACTGGAACGATTCCGAACAGACATGGGCTTAACTCAATGACAGAGCGATGTGCGGCGCCATCTTGTTTCCTTTTATGCTTTCAGCTTCGCGACCGCCTTACTTCCGGGTCCTGGTGCCGGTCGCGGCTGAGTGTGCATGACACTTTCTTCCACTATATAATTCAAACTGCAACACTAATGCACTTATCCCAGTGTTTCACTAGTGTTTAGTTACTACTAAAAGCAAAAGTTTTCTCAGTATGCTAGAGCTACGTATGAACAGACTGCTTGCTTCATGTCTAAAACACCGGCCTCGCAGGAACTCCTTTAATAGCCCAAACAAGTGGAAATGGCTTGGAGTGAGGTCAGGACTGTATGCCGGATGTGGCAATAACTCCCAGACGAGTTCCTGTAATGTGCAAGTGGAGTTGGTGAATGATTGAGTGTATACAGTGAAAAGATGTGTCTCCTCTGAGAGTTGGTGACAAGTTTTGTGCCGATTTTCAAAGATGAGGCGTTTTACAGTACACAACGAGCGTTCTAGTGACTAAATTCAACACAAATGGCTCTTTTTAAAGATTACTGCAGTCTCAGAACAATTCAACCCCCTGAATGCAGTTTCTCTCTGCACTATACAGTACTGAACACTGAAGGTCATCCCAAGATGTCCCACATGAAATGTTGGCTCCAATATGCTAAAAAACATAATAAAAACACACAGAACTAAGGTAAGTCTCTACGATGGACTGATTAAACAAAACTCGGTGCTGCTTTGCTTCCTGTGGAACTGGAAATTTGCAGCATGCAGAGGGCAAGATGGATTCAATCACATATGCATCCTTGAAGAAAACGTCAAGCCATCAGTGAGGAAGCTGAACATTCGGTGTCACTAGACCTTCCAACAGGACAATGACCCCAAGCATACTTCAAAGTCCACCAAGGACTGATTTCATACTTCAAAGTCCTGGAGGATTCTACAGAGGCCATCACAGTCGCCTGACTTGAATCTAATAAAAACATTTGAAAAAAAAAACAAAAAAAAAGGGCTTTTCATAATCTGCACGGGCAGACACGCCCACCTTTTATGTACACGTGAGGACCACGAACGGTTCTTTTTAGTTAATCAAATGAGTCAACTCATATGACTCACAAACGATTCAGCTCTCATAAACTGCTGAAAAAGCCAGTTAAAACGTCAAACCTCATGACGAGTTATACATCACCAGAGGTGTCAAGTAACGAAGTACAAATACTTCGTTACCTTACTTAAGTAGAAATTTTATACTTTACTGGAGTAATTATTTTTCAGCCGACTTTTTACTTGATGCTTCCATCCATTCATTTTTTATAACAAAATTTCCCATCCACAGGGCCAACCAAAGCGGTTTCATCAGCTTCTTTGTCCATGTTCACTGTGGTTTGTTTTTGTCTGAATGCTAGTTGGTGCTCCAGTATAATCGGTCCGCCGAAACTCATCCAGTGAGAAACGTTCCGCGGTGCAAAAATAAGTGCGATTAAAATGCGTTTAAAAAAATGTACGCGTTATTTTTGTGTAATTAATTAATCTAAATTAATAGGGGCACTGGTGGCTCAGTGGTAGGTATTTCACCTGTCATGCGGAAGGCCCGGGTTCGATTCCCAGCCAGTGCCCAAACCCTAGCCACTGGATGCAGTGCCGGTCCCAAGCCCGGATAAAATGGGAGGGTTGCGTCTGGAAGGGCATCCGGCGTAAAATCTGCCAAGTTGTAGTGCGGACTGGATATTCCGCTGTGGCGACCCCTTGTCGGGAGCAGCCGAAAGACCAACAATTAATCTAAATTAATGCGTTAAAGTCCCGGCCCTAATATTACAACATACGTTTATTACGAAAAACAGCCTGGACAGAATTTAATGAAACTTTTGCAGTACTTAGATATCTGCCTAAAGTTTAAGCCGCGCCCTAGGTGAAATCAAAATATTGAATAGAATAGATTTAATAATCTACTTTAAAAAGCTACTAATAAGCTATTTGATCAATGTAAACAAACATGCACCAGTTTTTTTTTTCAGTTTAGACCATAGCTACAGTATGTTATATCAGGAGAAATGGGAAGTCTGGATTTGTTTTCAGAGAAAGGACGATCTTTCTAAATCTATTTATCTCACCTGATAAAATACATATTTTTATATTATGTCTAAACTAGCACTTCAGCTGCAGAAATCACATAACCATGGGATTATTAATGTGCAGTGGCTCACAGTGTGTTCCTTCACCATATTCTAAAAATGTTTTAAAAATAAACAGATCATCAGTACATAATATGATCCATACTGTAACCAGACTTTGTCACTCCTTCCAGTTGCAGGTAACATTTCTCAGATGTAAAGCAACGCCTATTAAAAGTCCCCATCTTCTGTGCTGTGTCACAGTCAGCATTCAATAACATCATTCCTGGGCCATTTGGCTCTTCAGTGTTTGTCACATCATTCTTTACTCCTTTCAATTTCCGGAGAATGGTGTTTGATCCGAAGCCACAAGACACATTAAAGTGTGAACACTCACTCACGACCAAGACCTCATCAGTATCGACTCAGGTTTTTCATAAAATTCAGACTGATACCTTTAAGCCATTCTACTTCACTTCCAAGACCTGCTTACTCATCATGACTGTACAATTGAAATAGGATTTTCTTGATGACCGGATCATGCACACACTATCATAAATCATGATCAAAATTGTCACTAAGCTCAATAGCAAAGGATACAAATCAGTCTGGTCATTAGAGCAGTAAATTTCCTGAGCACTGCTTGACAAAATCTGTAAATAAATATATACTAGCCACTTAAAGTTCATTAGGATGGGAGAGAACCACATTGATTTATATGTGCATCAGAACTCGATGGTAGTTCACTGCAGATTTACTATCAATCGACTCGGTGACTTGAAAAATGCTACACCATCAAGGTTAGTTAAATACAGCATATCTATCTAGATCAATCAATAGCATGTAAATTATGTTCACTACTGTATGTTAAAGTCCAATATGTTACATGTGCAAATATACAGTATATTTAACAGAGGAAAGTTATGTAAGTATTTTGTATTCAGTAGCATACACTGTAGTGCTGGCAAAATAAATAACTCCAAATCCATACAGATGTACACTTCATTGGGTATGATAAAAGCAGATATTCAAACATTCTGAAAGATGCTGTTATATGAAAATATCCAGAGGGACGATGAGATGAAGCAGAGATTTAATGCAGAATGTGATAGTCTTTTATTTTTTATATAACGAAACACCACACAATTATCCATTTAGAATTGTATTTCATTATGTGGAGCATCTGTAAAAAGTTTGTTTTATTGTATGCACTACAGCAATCATAGCGACTTTTTTTTTTTTAAGTGCCTTTCTGTTCAGCATGGTTGTAAAGAGTGTTTAATTGAAGTACCATAATGTTCCTGGAAGTTCAATCCAATCTATTCTTCTCAGAATTCTCATGTCAACAAGACGTTTTATCCAGCAGACTTGACACTCACCGGATGTGTTTTTTCCTTGCTGTTGTTTCCTCTGTTCTGGTTAAACTCTAGAGACTTTACTGTTTGAAAATCCCAGGAGATAAGCAGTTTCTTAAATACTTAAACCAGACCATCTGGCTGTATACTGTAACTCTGTGACTGAGTTGCACATTTTCCCCCATTGTGATGCTTGATGTAAACTTTAATGTTAGCTTTTCACCTGTATCTGCATGATTTTATGCCACATCATTGACTGATTGGATATAAGCATGTATTAGCTACTCAGACTTTCCACTGATTAAATCCAGTATGTGCACTACATAGGGTGTGGAATAATATACAGTGCAGTATACTGTACATGCAATAGAGTAGTAGTAAGCAGCATTTGTGATTCAGCCTTTCTCTCTCCCTATACTCTAAATTATTTCTTTGGCTGAATCCCAAATGGCTCCTTATTCTATCTAGAAGTGTATTTGTAGGGCACTTTATGTTCAGCCAGGCAGCATTTGACATTCAGCCAGAGCGAGCTAGACGCCTACACCAATAGATGGCAATCTCCACCAGCTTAATCCTATAATTCGTGAGTGGACTAAAGCTCAGATCTTTTTTTTTCTGCCGATAAAATTGAGTCAGACAAATTACCCAAATGCAGAAAACCAAATAATTTCTAAGAAAAAAAAATGCACATTTTAAGCACAGTATAATGCTTCGGTTCAGGTAAAAAAAGGTCAATTTATAAGGACAGTCTTTTTCTTTCTTGTATAGTGTTCTCGAGGATAACTCGAGGCTCCACCCATATGCAGATCCTGACGCCCACATGGTACCATTACATGCAGCCTGTTGTGTGTACCGTAGCTGTAGGCGCTCTCCGCTCTGATGCAGAGCTTCAGTAGCCCTGAGCTTGGCCTGACATTCCTGTTTTCAATGTAGACAACACTGCCTACTGTTACATTCGTGAGAAACGCCTGTTACATGTGCACAAACCCACAAACAACCTGCACAAACACACAAACAAATAAAGCCCAAAAACTGCTATACATATACAGATAATCTGGGATGCTTCTTGTCTAAAAGATACAGTATTATCAGGCCAAATTGATATCCATGATGCCGGTCAATAAAATCAGACCATCAGCAGTTTGAATCGTAGAATTTCAGTCTAGCAATAGAAAATGACCTCAGAAGAACTGACATCATGATTTTCTCATCTTGGAGATAATGGAATGACTAATCTCAAAACCTGTAAGCACTGACTGTGTGTTAATCCATGTGGAATGTAGCAATGTTCTTCTCATGTTTGGTGGGTTTTCTCCCCGGGTACTCTGGTTTCCTCCCACAGTCACCATTGGCCTCCACAGCCTCTAGGTGGACTACAGAGGGTCCTAGATAGATGGAATGTAGTCATGTAAAACAATATGGCAATCATAGTTCAACAGTAACACTCACTCATTGTCTGTGCACTAAGGGCACGAACCTAGACCCTGTAGGTGCAAGGCGACTAAGACACCGTGCCACCACTCAATAGTAACAAATGCTGTGAAACATCGAAGAAAAGGGTATTTTAGGTTTTTTAAATACATTTTGTGAATATCATGGATCTTAAAAGTGATTTAGAGGCATTTGGGGGGTCTTAACATGCTCAAAAAGTAAAACAAAAACAAAAACAAACAATCAGCACACGGGTTGTTGCTATTACGTAGGACGCTTGAGTGGCTGGGCCCTGGGGTATCACATTGGCTTATGCTTCATAGCAAAAATTTTAAATACTCCTCCTAGGGTATCCATACGATTGCCACCAAATTAGGCCAATTTGATCTCAAAACATTTGATGATGCAGAATCGCGAAGGGACTTTTCATATCTCAAATGGTTCAGTGATAATACCTTAAACTTACTGTATGCTGAAAAGTGTTATTGAGTGACATCATATTGTGATCCATTTTTTCCAGCATCCAGAGCTTTTTCTGGAGGTCTTAACATAAAATTTGCCCTTATTCTAAAATAATGTCATAATGGTATTGGTAGGATTTTTAGTACAGTGTGTCCCCTTTAAATGCCCGGGCAGGGATGGCACAGATGCTTGGGCCCAATCATTGTTGCTTTGCAACTGTATAAGTTCTTCTGTTGACTTAAATTATTCTCTTCTTCTTTTTGCCTTGTTGTTGTTGTCCTAGTTCTTATTCAATAATAATAATAATAATAATAATAATAATAATGTGTTTTCCGCATAATTGACGTGCCCAATATCTCGTTTTGGGAAATAAAAAGAAAGTCAAACCTCTACTGAGTCGACTCGTGCTAAACAGAAGAAAAAAGGCGGAGGGGAAGGAAATAAAAAAGAAATAAAAAATCCGCCGAGAGCGAAGCGAAGAAGCGCGCGCTCCCGTTTCGTGCCACACCGCGCGCTCTGCCGCGTGCTACCCACCACTCCGGAGTTTTCCTTCCCCCCGCCGCCCCCCCCCCCCTTTCTTTTTTTCTTCCTGGGAAAGCGATCCGCGCGTCTTTTTATATACAGTACCTCCCGCACGTGCATGCGCGAGCGCCGCGAGACCATCCCGTCCCGGCGCGTCCCGATCTCCCGCTGGCTTTTTTATTTTTAAAAAGGGAATCTTACAATTTAATTATTAATAACAATAATAATAATAATAATAATAACAACATCACTCCTGCTTTTTTCCCCCAGTACTTTTCTTTCTTACTTGTTCAAGAGGAGCGTGTGTGTGTGTGTGTGCGAGAGAAGCGAGCAGAGATGCTCTAATCAGTGAGCTTCTTTACACTTACACACACACACACACACACACACACACAAGGACGACTGCGCGCGCTTGGAAACGCAACTCGGACCCGCGATGATCCTCTCCACGGTTTGCGTTCTCTTTCCTCTGCTGGGTGAGTCGCACCTTTTTCCCCCATCACATGTATAGCAAAATCTAAAAACTTTTTTTCTTTGCATTTACTTATTTTATTTTATTCAACTTAAAATACGGACTTCTCATCTTTCCCCTCATGCAGACCGTATTTCCCTACATGCATGACACTAAAGTTACTGTAAATATTAAAGATTCCTTCTGTAATACCAGCAACATTGCTTGTTTTACAAGACTCTCAACTCAACCTCACTAGGTTAGGCTCTTTTCTCCCCTGCAGCCAGAAAAACATAAATAATAATCTATGTTTTAAACTTTAAAGCAGTATGCATGTGTTTCACAGACCATATTTACTGTACATGCATGCATGGTACAAGATCAGGTGTTAAACTGAAGTTAAAGATTAAAGATTCATTCTATAATACCAGTAAAAAAAAAAACAAACAGTATCTTTGAAAATAAACCATAAATGAGTCAAAACAACATGTGCTTGCTGCCCAGGACACCCAAGACAACCTCACTAGGTTAGGCTCTTTTTTCGCCTGCAGCCTGAACAAGAGAAATAATAATCTATGTATATGTATGATTTAATCTTCAAAGCAGTATGCATGTGTTTCATCCTCTCCGCATAACTCTTAAGAATATGGCTGAGAACTTACTTAAAAAAATAAAACCTCCAGAGAAGGATCGTTACATATTCTGCTGAATTAGAATTAAATTAAAGTAAGTTGTTTAAGTCGTAAATGGTGGAGTTATGAATAACATGTTTCCACGCACAGACGTCCTGCTGTCTGCGGAAAAGTCTGTGTTTGCTGCAGCGAGCCGGATGGACTGCGTCGGAGCCAGCGAGCTGTGCTTAAAGGAGCCCGGCTGCAGCACCAAGTATCGGACTATGAGGCAGTGCATAACGGGGCAAGAGGGCAACATCAGTGTCGAGGGGAGGGACGAGTGCCGCAGCGCTCTGGAAGCGCTTAAGCAGAGCCCGCTGTACAACTGCAGGTGCAAAAGAGGCATGAAGAAGGAGAAGAACTGCCTACGCATCTATTGGGGACTCTATCAACATTTAAAAGGTGCGAACATCAACACGGATCACTCTGACTTCATTACAGATACTTACAGACCAATCTATACAGTAGGTAATGATAAAGCACCATATATGACAATATATCATTACGTTATTATAACAATATTATCATTCCGGTAACATTAGCACACTATAGATTACATATTGAAGATCACTAAAGAGCACAAACAAGTCATTATAGATCCACATCGAACACTATATACACTAAAGGTCAAAATAGATTACTGTAGATCATTTTACTACACTTTATATCATTGCAGATCACTAAAGAGCCCAAGAGATCACTACGGATCACACTCAATCACCATAGATAACACTATGGGCGGGGGCGGGTACATATCACTATAGTAGTATACAGTATACAGTAGATCACAATGACATCACAAATAGAGCATGATGGATCATTCAAGGTCAGACTACTGTAGATCACCTCAGACCAGAGCAGTACAGGTCACTATGTATCAGTATAGATCTAAAGTCATCACTCTAGATCACTTTAGACCCCTACAATGACATTATTCTTTTAATTAGTTTTATGATCCTTCTAATATGGTCCATTGCAGACTGCAGACAGGAAATGTAAGGTAGTAAATTGTACCTTTTCTTCCTGGCATTCTCCAGAGTACACCTTTTTGTACCTACAGTATAGTGTCCCTAGGAAGGTACATGTAGTGCACGTTTTTTAGGTTATAGATTCATGCCAGTGTATAGAAATAAATATGAACATTGCTGTTCATGAGGTAAAACAGATCATATTTAATTTGTTTTAATTGTCTTTCAATGAGCAAAGTTGATTTAAATTCCAGACATGATGAGAGAGATCATTTTTTAATTAATTAATTTAGGAAATCACAGCGGCACGTCTGGGTTATATCCGGGTCACAAATGTGAGCTAGAGTTTATCATGTGAGAAGTCGTTTGATGTCTCAGCCTCTTCCACCACTGACCAGTATGCTCAACCAGGCGGAAACTGAAATAACAGCCTAAAGCAGTCCCGTAGAAAACAAGCACACCACAAATAAACATGGAAATTCAAGTCACAGAACTTCAAACACAGTGTTGTGTGTTTAATTCTAGCTTCTGTTTGTTCAACAGGAAATGATCTACTGGAGGAATCTCCTTACGAGCCCGTGACAAGCCGTGGATCAGATATATTTCGACTGGCCCCTATGTTTTCAGGTAGAACCGGCTGATTTTGATCCCTACTGTGCAAAGCTGTTTTAGAGACTGATCCTGACTGGGACTTAAAAATGATTATCAGGCATTCTTGTTTCCTGTTTCTTGCTTTGCAACTTCCTTTTCTCTGACTGCATGCTGTGGAACGCTGCATGAGGAGATTTTGGACTGGGGTTTATTTCACGGGTACTTCATTACTAACGATGTGGAATGCTGGAGCCTGTGTGTGTGAGTGTGTGTGTATGTGTATACTGTATGTGTGTGCTGTTTCTGATGTTGCTATTCACAATCAGCCTCTGGGTGGCAATGGTGCTCTCTGTTTCACAAGCAGATGAGCAGTGTAGCAGATGGTGGCAGCATAAGGGTTCACGGAACCGAGTGAAGTCAAACGTTTCCAGTTGCTCATCTCAAGTAGGCTGAATGTTACACTTTAGTCAGTGAGACTTGTGCGATATAAAGTTTCAAACTCTCTAAGTCTTAAAGAGAGTGGTGTATTTAGGGAGTGTGACCTGACATTTGTGGAAAATATCATCTGCGTTGTGTCAGACATGAGCTAGAGTGCAGCAATTCACAGCATCCTGGACATCTAAAGACATGTGTATTGTGTGTGTGAGTTTGGTATTTGATGTTTGTTTTATTAGGGCCACAAAGAAAGCTGGCGGTATGAATAGAGTTGTACGATTTAATTGGTTATGCAAGTTAATGCATGTTAATGAGTTTTGTTGGTCGATTTGATTTGTTGATTTTATGGGCCAGTTTTGAATTCGGAATCAAGTCACACTTTTTAAAACTGTTTAGGTAAACTTCCAAATGTTAAATGGTGTAAAATTGGTGAATTCTTTAAAAGTATACCACAGCTGTTGCAGAAAATACTCTTGTTTTGTGAGAGTATAATTTCTTCCAATAAAAAATTACAATATATACAGTATATTGTAATTTTCTAAATAAATGCACAATACCAATTTCTCTGTACATCTTGTAAATAAATCATATTTATTTACAACTTGTTCTCATTTCAATAGCATAGCATTCAATAGCGTTTTGTAATGGTATCAGATTTTCTTTCTAAGAATATTCAATATTTCATTTCTATAGCATGAAATTTCCACAGAGACAGGTATCCGATGTGCTTATATTGTCAGGGTAACACATGGAGAAAGTGCACTGTGGATTGGAACATAGCCTTTCTTTTTGACTTTCTTTCCACCTATTGCCGTCTACTGGACTGGAGGGTGGAGTAGTTGATTGACCGAAGGAGAAAAAAAAAAGATTAGCGCTTAGCACAGGACGTGACATTTAAACCCTTCAACAACAACAGAACTTACACAGCTTTACACTTACAGAACTTACAACTTTTAATATTTCCTCAAATTTTTCCAATTGTTTTAACACTTCAAAAAAATTAAAGAAATACCATATAGATGCTTGAAAATCAGCGAATTAAAAAATCGCATCGAATCGACAAGCTACCTAGTTGCTAACAAGTAAAGCTTCAATCTATCAGTTTAGTGTCACTGCATATCCAAATCACCACACATTCACTTTTAGTTATCTTATAATTAGAAACAAAGGGTATGATATAAGTATATAATTAGATACAATGAGTAGTAGTTCTATCATGAAAGTTATTCGCAATAAAAAAAACAAAAAACATATTTTCGAGCAGAAGATTGCATGAAACTTTTTCACAGGGACTTGTATACAGTAGATGACCCACCACATGATCTATTTTTAATAAAGATCAGATAATCAACGTGTTTTTTATTATTAGCGAAGGGTATTTGTGATCATGGTGTTTTTACAGTATTTATGGAAGGAGTCTCCCATGTTACTGTTTTAGTTATAAATTGATCACTCTGGTATATGAGGAATAAAACAATGTAAACAGAGTGCGCTAAGAGCACCTCCTCATTATCACAACAGATTTTTGTTGTTTATTTTTTGTTAACAGTACACCATATTTTTTTCTTTGGTCATATAATAAGTCATGCATGTGCGGACTAGTTTCGGAGCGACATTATCTGTCAGTCTTTAAATACAGCGGTTAAATCCAAAAAATATGTGCGCTGATGAATAGCATGCGGAAGAATAACCCCAGCTTTTACTTTACTAACAATTTTTAAGTTCATGACCTGAGGAAAACTTCCGCTCCCATTGTCAATGTCACTGAAAAGAAGAAGAAGAAGAAGAAGAAGAAAAAAAACAAAAAACAACCAAACACTAAAAGAATCATGAGCTCCCCTTAGAGAATGTGAGTCACAGAATAATTCACTATGCTAATTAAAAGAGCATGCGCCTTTCTACTTCCATACCTTTGACTCTCAGTGTCTATAAAAACAGAGAGAGTTACGGGAAAGTGCCTGGAATGTGAGATCGCTCCTTATTCCCTATTGAAAAGCGCTTGACTTTGATTGACGGCTGTGCTCTGAGGCTGTGATTGCTACTCTACAAAAGGAGTTATGAGTCAAGACGCCGCTGGGGACAGACACAATATGCTGATGGAGTCTGGAGCATTCTGGTCTCTGGCGTGTGCTGCCATCGCTTAGAGCTCCTTCTTAGTAGTTAAGGGTGGAAAAATTAGGATTTGTTTGGGTTGGGATCTGTCCTGTACAGGCATGGAGTTAGCAGTTAAACACTACAGTAAATATCCAAACAAAGTCATGTCTCAATCCAGTAGCTTGAATATGCCACTTAGGATTGTTTAGAATTTTTTTATTGCTGAGCTTTAAATCATGCATTCATGTTTATACCGTAGAATGGCGGAATTCTCAAATGTGACGTTCTGATCTGAGAATAACAGCTCTGACGATAATGTGTTTAGGTTATTTCATTCTCTCTAAAGCGTTTCTATAGTAGCAGCTAACAGAGGACCTAACAGGTGTAAACTTGCTTTCATGCAAACAATTAATGTGAAGTTTTCCATTACAAAGCTTTAGCATCTTTAAGCGTGTTTAAGGAAGGAGTCTCCAGTGTCAGTTAAAGGTAAATCTGCAACAATGTTTTTGAGCAGCATGACGAGTTTCATCTTTCAAAACAGAAAAAAAAGAGTTTTGGAACATTGAGTTTTCTGACACAGGGAAGTCTTTAAGGCTTATGAGGGGTTTGAGATTTGCAGTTAATCAGTAACAGGGCATTATGTAACATTATGAGAGATAAAAAACAGAGGCTGCTGAGGGACTGTTTATAGCTGCTGTGATGTACGTAAATGAAACAGGAACTTGTTTAAAGTAACCATAAATGGATAAACAATATGATTCATTGATGTCTCATGGACAAATTGCTGTGTGACACAAGCGGAACAATACATTTTACAGCAAAACCTAGTGTTCCTTGTATAATGTTCTGAATAATGGATAATGTTCTGTTGTAATGACCACAAGGTTGTGAGGTCAGGTCCCAGGACAGCCTGTGTTGCCTTTTTTAAGGAAGCCCTTTAACCCTTTAACTACTATGCTCTGTCCTGGGATTGCATTTGACCTCAATTACAAGTCACTTTGTTATTGATGAGCAGTTGCTGATCACAGACCTTAACCTTTAGAATTTTTCGTAAACTAACCTTCAATATGATGCTACAGGTTTTGCCCAAAGCATACAATAAAGCATCTTGATTCTAAATTCTAAAATAACCTTCAGAAACACTCACTTAGCAATGCTGCACCCCGAGAAGTCCTGTTTTTGCGAACTCTGAGTTCACATTCTCCTGCTGAGCCTCTCAGCGAGTTCTACGCCATATTGATGGGTTTCCACTCAATTAAATAGCTTATCAGATGTTTTCTCTCTTCTTCACACCAGGCAGTGGAGGTAGAATAAACAAACCAGAGCAGTTCCTGGATGAAAGGTCATGTATGCTGGAAGAAAGATTGACTAGTGCTGATCGAGGAGTGTACTCAGGCGCTCATAAAGACAAATGTACCTCTGATTCTTAATGGGCTGAAAGGTAAACAGACAGAGGAAAACTATTTTTAGTTTTAAATAGAGATAACCAGGATATAAATCACCTGGTTGTGCTTGTGTGCGTGGGGTGTTCACGTCAACCCGGGATTTGTGAGAAAATTTCTTGTGAACACCAGTGTAAAACTGAGTGACATTTCCAGAAGACGGTAAGCACTGCACAGTAATTAAACTCATAGACCTTCATATTATCAAACACACCTAAAATATAGACCCTTCTCCAACGAGCAGTAATTCTTTGGTCAGAACAATTCACTACTGGCCAGCAACCAGGGCTGCATACAGTCTCAGAACTGTTTTTAAAAGGATCCTAATAGCTAAAGAAGATCTCACGGTTTTGAAGATAATCTACAGTCAGTGTCTGTACACTTATCCGGTTAATGTCACTAATAAACGAGTTAATATCTCAAATATACGAGGGGCAAACTGGCACTTGTGATGAAATTTCTGGTGAATTAAGTCATAAAAGCGATTGACATTTACAGAATACTTTAAGCACAGTACGGTGATGAGATTCTAGCTGCAATAAAATGTTTGAATAGTGCAAATGTTGTAAAGAAACCCTTACGTCTGTGGATGACGATCATGGATGAGGTGGCTCGGAGCCCTCTGCACTCGTTCCTTTGAACATTTAGTGACTTGAACTGATCTGATGCTTGAAAACTTGTCACCAACTTGTGGAAGAGATGCATCTGTCTGTGGAACTGTACACACAATCATTCACCAACACCACTTGCACATTACAGGACCTCGGTTCGGAGTTATCGCCAGTCCCCTGTACAGTCCTGACCTCGCTCCAAGACATTTCCATATGTTTGGCCCATTAAAAGAGTTCCTGGGAGGCCAGGATTTCAGACCTGAAGCAGGCAGTTTGATCATGGCTCTGGCATGAGGACACTTTCCATGTTAAAGGTATCCAAGCACTGGTGAAACACTGGGGTAAGTGCAGTAGTTTAGCAGGGCATTATACAGTATGGAGAATGAAGGGAGTTTTTACTCTCTTGACTAAGGTCTTGGTCTGTTCCCGGTGACGCCAAATTCCTGGTGACGCCAACCGTAGGTAAATGCTGCTTATATTACAATACCACCAATTTTATTAGTTACTGTTATTTATATAATCAAATTACAGTAAGTACATTTCAAACTTCTTTTATTCAAGCTACACTAGGCCTGAATAATGTTTTGCTTCTTTAAGATACAACAAACATTACTTTAAAAAAATGTAACAGCATTCAGACAGAAAAATCATTCTTTAATAAAAATTGTGTAATCATTGACATGGTGAAGCTACCATTTATTTGATAATTATGGAATTTACAATGAACTCTCCAGTGTCAGTGCTCGGTAAATGTCAAAGATTTCAAAATTTCAAACAAAAAACATGAGAGAGTCTTCAGGACAGAGGAGTTTACGTTTTGGAGATTTCTTAGTAAAGTGACGAGAGATGTGTTTGCTCAGTTTCATTAATATCAAGAGAGAAAAAAATATGTATTTGCTAACCACAACATGGCAGGAGCGAACTTGTTTCACGAATGTTCCACAAAATTATGAACATGTTCAAACTAAAAAGTAGTGTTTTTTTATTTTTATTATTATTATTTAAATATTATAAATGGCACTGTGGCGGCGCGGTGGTGTAGTGGTTAGCACTGTCGCCTTGCACCTCCAGGGTCTGGGTTCGATTCCCCGGCCAGGCTCGATTCCCGTCTCTGTGTGCATGGAGTTTGCATGTTCTCCCTGTGCTTGGTGGGTTTCCTCCGGGTACTCCGGTTTCCTCCCACAGTCCAAAGACATGCAGGTTAGGCTAATTGGCGTTCCTACTGTAAATTGACCATAGTGTGTGATTGGGTGTGTGAGTGTGTGTATGTGTGTGTGCCCTGCGATGGATTGGCACCCTGTCCAGGGTGTACCCCCTTAGTGCCCAAAGTCTCCTGGGATAGGCTCCAGGTCCCCCGCGACCCTGAACACAGGATTAAGCGGTATAGAAAATGAATGAATGAATGAAAATGGCACTGTTACTGTTGTGGTATAAGGGGGATTTAACACTTTAGGACATAATCAAAGAAATACTTAGTTTCCGTATGATAACAGTAACTCAGGTTTTTGTAGATTTTTTTTTCCTCTGTTGAAACAGAATATAAAATCTAATGATAAATTCAAAGAGTAAAAAAAAAATCTGAATGTAAAAAAAATATTTCTGGAAGAGTTGTGGAACATAAACACTTGTTAAGGTTAGACCTTGATGAGGCGTTCTTCCTCTGCTCACACATAATTTCCTATTTCTTGTGAAGCACTGATCCATGAACAAGTCAGTCAGAACTCATTTCGTCCATTTCTCTGCCTCTCTCTCTCTCTCTCTCTCTCTCTTGTGATGTGAGTTGACTCTGTGTTACTAGACCCACCATTAGCTGCAGAGAGCAAAAAAGCTCAAGCACACAGTACACAACTCCCTCTCACATTACCTTTCCATCAAACACGTGCACACGGACACACACATACACACACACACCCCTCCATGTTTCACACGTGCCTATTTTAATCACGCACTCTCCCAAACCCGGTCAACCAGAAAAACCTAGGAATCACAAGAGGCTACTCGGTCCAGAACATTCCACAATCCAGCCATTAAAAAGCACAAAAAAGAGGGAAGAGGATAATACAGTATGACTGAAAATGTACATTTCAGAAAACAATGAAGTCTATTGTCAAAGACTGCGCAGCGGTGAATTATTGAGTTTGCGGATAGATTCATGTGTACCATCAACGGCTCGTCATTTACCGCTTATGAGGTCTTTGAGGAAAAATGGGACTGGGAAAAGAATGTGACACAAAGCATAATAGGCAGGCTGCTGAGTTGGTTGGATTGAAATTGCTTAAATTACGGGGTAGAGCTCAACAGAATGTGTACTTTAGACAATCTGAAGCAGCTATGAATAAAGATGAGCCAGTTCTCAGATTCTGCAGAGCAGATTATGTTTTTTATTGTTGTTCTAACAATTAACTGTCATGCTGGAATGCTAAAATCATATCATTGTGTCAAAGCTTTATAAAGTAATAAACACAGCAGTACTTTTACCTCAGAGGAAAATGCTAATTTCCTTTTCAAATGACAAAACATCACTCTGTGGAAACTGTATAAAACTAATATTACAGTGTTTGTGCTACTTGCTAAAACATATTTAAATATATAAATAAAACACACAACAATAACAACAACAAAAAACAATTTTCTCTGTCAGGAAAAGGAAGAAACAGCTATGCTAATTCAGACTGTAACAAGTGCATTGCAAAGCACAAACACCCTTTTTTGTTTGTACAGGATGAACATTAGCAGAAATTTTAGCTAGTCATGGCATTTAAAGATAGGGGTAAAACTACACTTACCTTAAAAAATTTTAAGTAAATACTGAAATTATTGAAAAAAAAATGCATTCCAATAATTTTCTGAAGTAAATGAATAAACAGCTTTTGGGTTTATTCTTCAAAAACAGCTTAGTCATATAGGCTAGCTAGTGAGTTAGTACTAGATTAGCACTAGTTGCTGAGGGGCAGCACAGATAAAAGACATATTGAATTTCCCCCCATTTTCAGCCAGAAAATAGATTTCCAAGTTACATATTCCTTCCAGTTAGATGTTACCATAAGAAATGTCAGTATGGTATTTAGTACCATAATATTTTTGTCAGTACCATGGTACTGTATGATGATATGTACATGTATTACACTAAGGTACATGTGTCTACCATGGTACATACTGTACAGTACATACTTTGGTACAACATATGTTTGACAGTATCCTGGTACTGTACATACCATAAAATTATACATGGTTCTACCATGTGCTGTGGTAAGGAACTATGAAAATTGTTCCAGGATACTGTCAAAAATGTGTAATGATTATGTACCATAATGGTAATGTTTATGCAGTATGGTACCAATGTATGTATGTAACATTAATTAAATACCACAGTGTATGATGGAACTCTAATATTACATTATACAGTATGTACCATATCACATTGCATCATGGTACATACAGTATAAAAGTACAAGTGGATATTACCAAAGTTTAGCAGATACACTATACTGTAAAGTATTCGGCCACTCCTTAGAATTCAAGTGTTCTAATCATGCCCCTTATCACCTATTATGGGCAATCTTAATGCTTCAGCAAATTTGTGGTAAAAGTTTGGTGAAGGTTCTTTTCTATTGTATATTGTACCATAGTGCACAAAAGCAAGGAGTGTAAAGACATGGTTTGATGAGTTTGTTGTGGAAGAACTCGACTGGCCCGAACACAGAGCCCTGACCTCAACCCCATCGAGCACCTTTGGGATGAACTGGAACAGAGATTGCTCGTCCAATATCGGTGCTTGGCCTCAAAAATGCTCCCATAGAAACACTCCAAAATTTTGTGGACAGCCTTCCAAGAAGAGTGTAACCTGTTATGGCTACAAAAGGGAAACCAACTCCATATTACAGTATATGTATTTGGATACAATGCCATTGCAGGTTTGGCCAAATACTTTTGTCCATATAGTGTATTTAAAATGGTACTGCCTGCACTATA
This sequence comes from Channallabes apus, assembly GCA_030522415.1. Lineage (NCBI taxonomy): Eukaryota > Metazoa > Chordata > Actinopteri > Siluriformes > Clariidae > Channallabes > Channallabes apus. The sequence goes on along the minus strand of CM060125.1, from coordinate 27,887,729 downwards.
CCATACATGTAATGTGAAGTAACATAGTTAATATTGAACATTATGTACAAAATGCACAAAATATTGAACACTATTAAATAGGGCTGCACGATATATCGAAAAATCACCGTTATCGCGATAATGGTATACGCAATATCTGTATCGCAAAGGGTTGGGATAAATTTTATTACATTTTTGTGTCCAAATTGGACAAATCAGATTCGCCTTTACTATCTTTATACCCGCCTCCCAAGTAGGTGATATAATGCTAATATCGCAAGAAATATCATTATCGCAATATTCAACAACAATATCGCATATCGCAGTAAAATTTCCTATGAGTTTTTCATTTTGATACAACTTCTTGTAGAAGTAGTGTCTGTTAAAAACAGATAGGTGGCTTTAAATGACTGTATGTGCTTTTCTCCTAGTCTAAATGAAAAGGAAAAAAGGAACATTATAATTGGCATAAGAAGGTATTGATTAATTTTCTTCAGCAGCTCTAGGAGTTGTAGAGTTGTGAGGCTGGTTTGTATTACCATGCTTATACAGTATGGTGATATGGTGTAACAGCCAGAAATAAGGCTTCAGATTTTCCACCATGGAAATATTTTCACTTGATGACATTGTGTTTTTTTTTTAATAACAAAAACTATTATTAAAAGAGAGAAAAAAGAGAGGCTGGTTTTAGTTGAATAATGCAAGTGACAACTGGGTTCATAGACATTTAATGTTACTATAAAAATGACTGTCAAATTGCTTGGATATACAGCAAAACTGCATCCCATCACGCTGTCATTTTCTTGAAACAAATGTTTTATTCCTGACAAAATTTCATGTCATAACATGCTTGAAGTAAGGAACAGTCTTTCACAGGGAGCATGTAACAGAAGTGTAGAGTTTTCTGTCACTGTTCGTGCACGATGTCAACCTTCTAGGGATGGTTGGTGCAGGAAAACATCTGTAGTGGCAGTCTTCCAGGCGAGACACATGGCTTTGTAGCACGTCCCGAATGTGGCGCGGCGCTAAGAGGCTGTCAGGACGTCACGCTACAGCTGAGCATCACTAATCATCTCTAGTCTCAGAACTCCTCTCAACAAGTTGTCGCTCTCCATGTTATTGGGGGAGGATGGAAAAAAACTCACACTGTGGACTTTTAATGCTAATGCTATGTAGCATAGAAGAGTTGAATGATTAAAAACTGAGTTGTGAAGTAAATTGTAACATTGTACGTGTTTCTTCCAGTCTTTCTATAGGGATATGGAATTTCAATTCAGGGATATTCCAATTGGAATTGGAAATTATTTTCCTTTTTTTTTTTGGAAATTCACTTAACACGATGATAATGTAGCTAATACAGAGAAATGATAATTCACTAAAGAACTAAACAAAAAAGTCATGCTTTAATTTCTCTGCATTTCATGACTTGCATCACCAGATCGACTAATATGGAGCCAACAGTAGTTTGTGGGCTGACTTTTGCTAACCAGATTGCCCTTTAAACTTGAATCTTTTTACTTGCACAATAGCAGCTCAGTGTAGCATGGCACTAGCCAGGGGACATGTCACTCATTTTAGCACAAAGCTCTTTTGTGTTGTATACTCCTCCAGAACGCTTATCCCATTAGCCCTGTTAGCCAACATCAAGAGAGGCGCTAGAGAAGCTATCGTTTTCCAGCTCCCTTCTCTCCGTTTCTGTCGTTTTGTTCTTGTAAATGTGCCTGTGTCCTCCCGGACTAGGCTGCAGCTTGGAGAGAAATCTCCTGCGAAAGTAAATCAATAGCGCTCCATGTTAAAATAGAAACTCCAGGCTGCGCGTACAAGAAATGATCGATTTTAGGCTCTCGTGCACTCATTCTCTCTTTACCCCAAAGCTCTTCTGTTTAAAGTGGATCAAAGGATTATCCTTCTGTTGCTAATGCTCAGGTATAGTGTTGCATCATCAAGCGCAATGTGCTCCAGTCAAGGGGGAAATGTTGGCCGTTTTCAGTCTTTAAAGAACAATCCACTGTGGGAAAGGGAAATGGCGCGCCAGGTCACACGTCGTTAGGCTAGGAAAGCAGCTCGCCGCTATTCACGCAGAGCTTGTTATCGGTTCCGTGCTATTGATGGAGTGCGCAGGACATTTAGGGCCGCCACGGAGCATTTAGGCACTCCTCGAGGGATGTTAACACAGCGTAACGCAGTGTTAATGAGGCCTTATGCAACATTAGAGCTCGTCCTTTAGCTGTAAAACCTGCGGCTTCCCACGGCTCCCTACACGCCCAGCACACCATCTGGTTGGCTATCGTTTGGAGGTCAGACAATCGCAAGACTAGCAGGGCAGACAGACAGAAAGCTCTTTGATGGGACATGTGGCAAGTTAAGGAGTGTGAAGGAGTAAGTGGGAGATGGATACACATTGACCTTGACCAGCAGCCCCAGCAGGCCACATACTGTGATGAAAGCAAAAGATTATGAGGCGTGATGATCGCACTGACACGGTTTACAAATCTGTACACAGATGCTTTATGGACATTGTTCTTTATTGCCAAAGAAGAGGCGTTACTGGAACTATACTGAATTTTGACAGGAACAATTTTGAAACGAAATTTGGAGGAACATGTAATACATTTTCATAATTATCAATAAATTGCACTGTGTAGCCTCAGAATCTTGTTCTGAGCTGACAGGTATGAAACCTAATGTGTTTTTTTAGCTGTTGTACCGCATGGATCAACAAGCTGTGAATTTAGATGCTTTTCTGCTCACCACAGTTTGTAAGGTGAGATTATTTGAGTTATCCGGCCATTCTCTGGGCTCTCTTATTCCCACGCTACTCAATTCTGGTTATTAAATTGTCATTTTGTTTAAACTCTAGAGACTGTGGTACATAAAAATCTGAAATACTCAAAACCAAAAAGTTTTGAGTTACTTTTCCCTCTCTCTGATGTTTAATGTTAACATTAAATGAATGGTCTTCTTTGAAGTTTTGCTAATCATGCAAAGTCCCTGTAGACATTTTAGAAATTTTTTTTTGTCCATTGTTACCATTTTTGTATTGGCTAGATTAGATTTTCCCCAAATGTGAACTCCTATAAGTAGACACCTCTCCATCCGACATGTTGGTCATCTTTGCTCTGCCAAGCTTCGATGTTATAACTTTGTTGTGGCTTTATATTTATTTGATAAAAAGATAATATAGGATCTTTAACTTTTGTATCATTATTAGCTGACAGGATATCTGCACAACTAAGCAGGTGTCCAGGTGTTTCAAATACCAAGTGTCTGGTAAGCATATGTATAAATCACATAGCCCAAACTGCGATCCTCAACCTGATGCCTTTTGGACATCCTCCAGCAGTTTTTCAGCTGAAAAACAAAAAAAACACATTTGTTCTAAAGTTTGATGCAAAACTGTGCATACTGCAGTTTGACAAAGTTTGCGTTGTTGCCATGCCCGATCCTCTTCATCATTTATTCATGCCACTTTATTTCCATCCTTCAGAGTAAGAAGCCAGCTGAGCCCCAGAGCGATAGAACAATTTCCCCTCTTGATTACAATGGCATCGAACACTTGCTGATTTGGAAACGCTAGCATTTGCATGCGAGTGTACTGTACGTGTGTGCCAAGATCATGCTGCAAAGCTCGTGAAACTATGTGCTCAAATGCCATTTTGCACTTCATTTCTTCTGGTCCAATCACAGCATGTGCTAAGCATTAGCCCCGATCCAATCATGTCTTGTGTTGAACTTCTGTTTAGGTCTCTGTGGCCTTTAAGGGAATGTAAGAACAGATTGCATTATAAGGTGTTAACATCGTTTTGAGGTTTGTAGCATTCCCTGAGCTCCACACCACACTCATCCGGCTGAAGTATGATAACAGAACGGAGCGAACAGATGTGTCATGCACACCCCTCTGTTCTGGCATTGAATCGACTCTGCTTGAAAAACTATTTAGCCCAAGCTGACCAGCCCACAGTTCTCATGAGGGGTTTCTGATTGGATTCAGAGGAAAGGAGCGATTTATCATGGTTAATAGACATTGGTGACAGCTGGAATCAGCAGGGGCTTTGCCGCTCGTGCCAGCCGAAACCGCAGTCAATCACCACCAATGCATGCCAATTTGAACAATTACCCAGGGCAAGTGCGACTCAGCGTGCCAGTCGGAATATTTAAATCAGCTACTATGCACCATTTTATCCTTTAAGCAAGCATTTTATCAAGCAGAAATCCTAGATCACACAGTAGGTGCAGGCATTTGACGTCAAATGAACCCTATTTTTTATGAACAACTCCAGCGTCTACTTAATTGCTTGATGACTGGATGACAGAAATAATCTTTAACTAGTGTGAGTGAGCATGTGCCCACTGAAGTTCTCAGATTTCTGTTCTTGGTTAACAGAAGTTGGATTGACATTACCACAGCTACTAAGAGATGTTATGTAAGATTATTTGTAGCCTTCTTTTCAGGGCCAAACCAGTCTGGCATTTCTCTTCTGACTCCTTGTTTTTAAATTCTACAGTGAGAAATGAAACGCATGCATATACATACTCATATTTCGTTTTGTGTTTATATCACACAGACAATCTCAGTGGCACTAGTGTAGATGCTAAGTCAAACGATTACATTAATCTTGTTATGAAACCAGAAATTATGTTTCTCTCCTCCTGGTCACATCAAACTACAGCACCGCCACCTTTTGCATGCTGCACACAAACTGTATAAAAATAACTGGACAAACTTTCCATGACATCACCCTTACGTTTTTTGAAGTTCACCTCTGGGAGGTCTTTTTATCGCCATCTTGGCAGGAGCTAACTCTTCCTAAATCCTGCATAATAAAGGAATGGACATATGATCAAACAGAATCTGGCTGTTGGGTAAAACGCGCCTACTTATCTCAGTTTTCGCAAGCTAGCTAATTTAGCTTAAGAGTAGCTAAAGTGTTATCGTGGCTAACGTTAATTTATATGCATTGCAGTGATCATTTAAATCGCCCACATCCCTAATTTTATAGCCTTTTAACTGATGAGTTACAATTGTGTGGCGGCACGGTGGCTTAGTGGTTAGCCCTCTTGCCTTTGACCTCCAGGTTCTCGGTTTGACTCCTGTCTCGGGTCTGTGTGCATGGCGTTTGCATGTTCTTCCTGAGCCTGGAGGCACACCTCCAGGTACACCGGTTTCCTCCCACAGTCCAAAGACATGTAAGTTTGGCTAATTGGCGTTCCCAAAGTTGTCCTTAGTGTGTAATGTGTGCTCTGCAATGTATTGGCACCCTGTCCAGGGTGAAATAGCTACCAGGCTGTAAACACGGGGGTCTGTGGGGATTGACTCACCTTTGTAGCCTAGTGGGCATTCAAGGAACTGCAAATTTTGGCACTTGATTTGTGTTCGCTTCATTTTTCATAACCAGAGTTTGCACCCATATAGACATGTAGCGTTCATGCCCAATTAATGCTCTAGGTAGCTGAAGGGCATGTGCAGCAGCCATCTTGTGTACAGGTTTATTTTATTTTTATAGTACTATAGTACTCCAGGGTCTGGGTTTGACTCCTGTGTCTGTGTGCGTGGAGTTTGCACTTGCTTGGTGGGTTTCCACACGGTATTCCTGTTTCCTTCACTGGCCCAAAGACATGCAGGGTGGTCCTAATTGGTGCGTCCAAATTGCCTGTGGTGTGTGAATGAATGTGTGCTTGTATGCCCTCTGATGGATTGGCACCCTGTCCAGGGTGTACCCTGCCTTGTGCCCCAAGTCTCCTGGTATAGGCTCTAGACTTCCTGTTATCCTGAACAGGATAAGCGGTATAGAAAATTAGTGTGAGAGAGAGAGAGAGTACAGTACTGTTGTAATTTTTAGATATGGCTCCCACGTCTAGTATGGTAATTGGTACCATAAACTCCTTGCGTTATACTTTTATAGTGTTTCCACTATAGTGTTACAGTGTTGTAGCATTATAAGAGTTTTCAACATGATGTATAATCCAGGGTTAAGAACTGAACGATAAATCGACCTTATAACAATTTTAAGGGCTACATTTCATTCTGTATTATTTTCTTTATGTCATTATAACTGTGTTCTTCTACTCTTGGTAGCTTCTAAAAAAGTACAAAATAAACCTTCTTATACGGAAGCGACGGTGCTCACTATTGATTTTCTGTTTCTCTTCAGTTCACTGAGAGACATGCCGAAGTTCTGCTGAAGTTAATGTTAGCTGAATCGATGATCTGATGATCAATATGAGAAGACACTAAGAGAATAATATAGCGAGTTGCAAAACTGAATGATGGACAGTTGAGACTGTTTCTGTAGAAGCAGGTGAATCGATAGGACTGAATTCTAAGACAGAACAGTACTTTCTGCTTACTAGAAACAAAACGTAATTTGCATGCATACCCTTTAACTGCAAGAGAGAGAGATAAAAAGAGATGGTGGTGAGGGAAAGACTTCATAACGGTTGCAGGAGCTAACTTGTGTCACCTTGAAAATTATGCTGTGTCAGAATTCTTTTTTTAATATTTTTTTTTAAATGCATGAATGGCAAATCAGTGCAGTATAAGAGCATTTGCTTACTTACACAGATTACATAGATTAATGGACTTGTTGACCTTGTCTGGAGAAAATCCATTTTCCTGCACTTGAGTATTTATGAAACAGCACTCAAAAGCCTATTAATCTAATTTAAAAAATCCTGCCAGGTCCTCCACTAAGGCTGTGCTTTGAAAAGCCATTGATATGATTGACAGGTAAAAAATAAGAGAAATGATCGAATGTTGAATGTCAGTCTTTCAATCATGTGTCTGTATTTATACCTCCATCAGTATTGACACTCGGCATTTTTTTCCCTTAAGGAATTTCCAGGAAATGCAAACAGTGTGACCAAACTCTCAGGATCCAGCTGTTTCTCAGTCCCGTTCTCTGGCACGCATGCCGATTTATAGCTTTTTACTTGTTCTTCTATTTAAATCAAGCTGGGAATAGCTGCTGCGTCCCGCCAAGACGCTCGCATCGTCAGTGCAAATATATTCACATGCTTTATGTTTCTGTGACTCCTGATCAACAGGGAACTGGTTTCATTTATGCATTTTATAAATAATAAACAGGTTTGTTTGGGGACTGCGGCAGGATTCTTATAGTACAGTAAGATAATGGTATATGTATATATACATTGAAAGAGCCACAACCTTTAAACCATTAACAATAAAACCACATGGGTTTTGGGTTTTCCTTGTGCCACTGGTGGAGCTCTGGCACCTCAGGGCGAGGCTAAACAAGACCATTGGGGAGAGCTGTTGTGTCTCGCGCTGGAGTGTTGTAAGCAGATCATTTGGGCGCTGTTGCTTGTAGGGTAGGGCCTCTTTGGATCGGTCTTGTTAGTCCAGTGCATCCCATGGGTGATGGCTCGTATTGGGATCTGAGGATTTTGGAGGCTAGGTGAACAACCTTGAACTTCCTTGAGCTTGGTCATGCTAGTGTTCTAGGGTACTAGTACCCTTCTGTTGTGGCCAGCATTGACTTAATATGTGCTGCATTAGCTTTTCCATAGAATTGGACAGGATGTTCAGGATGTGCCTTTAGTTCCTCCGTGGGCATGGACAAGCCTTGGGTGCCCATGATACTGTCACCGGTTTACTGGTATATATTGATAATGGTATTTAATTCAGCTTGTGGTGGTCTTAAGGTTATGGCTGATCAGTTTGTAATACAAGTGATACTGCAAGGATGATTAACTATATGATTAGGGAAACTACTGAAACAAAACTGATTAAGTTAGGGGATTGCTTTTTGGGCTGCAGTAGTTTATCAGGATATTTATTGTCTTGATCTCTAATAAATTAATTTTCATAAATATTCAGAGATACATCACAATTTCAGTTCATGTAATATTTTATAAAATAAATCATTCCAATGTTGGTATATCTCATTACAATCTGTGACTATGACCTCATATTTATACACATATATCACTGATTGGTCAGAAGATGGTGCTTAAATTCCTATAATGGTTTCCAATACCTCAGCATTTTTACTGTAATAAATTACTCAGTAATTTGTACAATGGGCACCAAATTATCTCTCACTAGCAACAATGAGAAATCGTGCTGGTATTTAACAAAGAAAACAATTAGTCGTATACAGTGCCTCACAAAATTACATAAAATTGGGATTTTATGTGATAGACCAACACAAAGTGGCACATACTGTAATTGTGAAGTGGAAGGAAAATTCTAAATGTTTTTTTTTTTTAATTACAATTAAAAGTCTGAAAAGTGTGGCATGCCGCACAAAAAACACATTTGTAGAAAAAAGTATTTCTGTACATTTTTATTTTTAAACAAATGTACCTTTCATTTTGTGATCATTTTAGATATTCTTATATATATAACTTGCAAATAATCATTACCCTAGGATCCGTATATGATCTCGATTTCCAACATATACACTATATTGCCAAAAGTATTGACTCATCTGCCTTTACATGCATATGAACTTGAGTAACATCCAATTATTAATCCATAGGTTTTAATATGATGTTGCAACCTTTGCAGCTACTGTATAACAGATCCTTCTTCTTCAACTCTTCTTTGAAGTCTTTCCAAAAGGTTTAGGTTTAGGAGTGTGTATATGGGAAATTTCGAATATTCTTCCAGAAGCGCATTTGTGTGGTCAGACACTGGTGTCTCCGCTCTAATTTATCCTAAAGGTGTTCTATCAGGTTGAGGTCAGGACTGTGCAGGCCGGTCAAGTTTTTCTTCCACACCAAACTCGCTCATCCATGTCTTTATGGACATTACTTTGTGCACTGGTGCACAATTTGGAGGCCCCAAATTCCCCAAGTTGTTCCATGTTCCAATTTGTACATGAAATTGTCCAAAATGTCTTGGTAGTAAGTAGGGTTGTTACAATTGCGATACTGGTATCGGAAATGCCACCGATACCACAAAAAAATCTGGCATCGGAATCGGCGAGTATTTGAGTCCACGTACCGATCCGATGCCATTTTCCTAAAAATAACCTATTTATGCCCGCTAGCTTTGCTAGCTTAGCTTACTTACAGAGTGTCACGGCGTGCGCCCAAATTGATATCGCTCCTTGCTCACTCCGAAGCTCACTAGTTAGCCCCCCCCCTCCCTTTAGGTATGTGAAGGAGCAGGGCCGCAGAATCAGGCAAAGGGCCATGAGCTATCGCCGCTAATGATCCCGGCGCTATAAAACACAGCGGGGAGTGTAGCTCGGGGTCTGACTGTTGGGAAGCTGGACTTTGCGACGCGGTGGATTTTATGAGAGACAGTGGCACCAGAGCGGGGCGATGTGATGCGCCCCAGAGACTTTAAAAAGGGGGGCGCCTTTGATCTCCGCGAGAGGAGCGCGTGAACGAGCTGCACGAGCTCTCGCGGCACCTTCACTTCCGCGTAGAGCCCGCCTTTGCATCCCTGCCGCCGAAGTGGAAAAGACCGCAGAGAGCCTTTAACCCTTTCCTTCCCCATTTTTCTAAATAAATTACCCTTTTTCCTGTAAGACCTCGCCTCGTGTCCGTCTTTCATGGTGTGACCCGTGCACTTAGGGCCGAACCCGTTACACATGGCTAGTAGTATTTTACTTAAAAAAAGAAATGCTATATACACTGTACAGATACACACCCAGGTATCGGATCAGTACTCGGTATCGGCCGATACCTTGAGCCCAAGTATCGGAATCGGTATCGGGAGGGGAAAAATGGTATCGGAACATCTCTAGTAGTAAGGGGACATTCCTACATGACTGCGCACCAGTGCACAAAGCAAAGCCCAACATCAGGGTCTGACCTCACAAAAGCGCTTCCCATAATTCCCATAAGCACACTCCTAAACCTTGTGCAAACCTGACCAGAAGAATTGAAGGTGTTATAGCAAGAGTGGGCCAACATCTGGTACATCTATTATGGTTATGGTACATCTATAAGTCAATAAACTCATTTCTTTTCCTGATGCAGTGCACAGCCATGTTTTGATGTCCCTCTAGAAACTGGTTGTTTAGTTTTTTTTTTGGCTTTACTCGTTGGAGGTGGGAATTACAAGTTGCATTGCAGCATTAGTCTCGGAGACAGAGGTGTTTGTGCTGACCGGTTACTCTGGGACGTGATAAGCTAATTCTTTTTCTTCTTCTTACCTGAGAGAGAAATGAACAGGAAGTCGATGAGATGCAACTTGGACACATTCAAATAAAATTGTGTTTCCATTTGCGATTATATTCTCCATAAACCACTACGGTATTGGAAACATACTGTACCAGTTCGTCCATGGCGACACAGAATATAAAAATGAAACATGTCTTGAACATACATAATTATAGAGAATGAAAAAGAACAGCATGGCAGGTTTACAGAAGTTATTTTATTCGAACAGGGCAGTGAACATGAGCAAAAGGCTATAGCACTAGTCCATAGTGTTAGTCCACTAGTCCACTCTCTCCCCTTTAATAAAGATAATTTATTTTTGCATGTGTGAAGCATGTTTCTTGAACTGTATCTATCCCTTTTTTGAGAATGTTCTATATTTTCTCCTTTTTCCCTTTTTGATTGAATTGATTTGAACTAATCCAGTGATCTACAGGTCAATTTGAATGATTGTAGTTAACAGGAATCTGTTTGGTTCACTTTTTTCCTCCCTGACTATGACTCATGACCTCAAGTCCAATGTACAATACTACACAATAAAATTTACATTTTATTATTTTTAAAAAATCTAGAACTGATTGTTATTTATTATACAACGATATTCCCTCTAATTGTCAGTCAGCCACGGTATGTTTGGCGTCCAGTGTGTCTTTAGTGTTGCAATGCAGAATGAATGCTGATGCAAGGTTCCAAATATAAATCTGATTGATTTGACTGAATTACTACCTTTTTGAAATGTAATCTTTGTTATACAAGCACAGTGTTTAACACAACTGAATTGGTTTTCCCAGAGATGATGATGATAAAGTCTAAATCTAGTGAGTCTTTTTGCAGAGGGAGACATGAACAGCGACCCCCGGAGTGCTCCAGACACCATGACCCCGGGCCATAACCCTGGTAGAAACAAGAGATCAAACACCGCTTGGGCTATTCCGGGTAAATAACCCACTACTGCATGCTGAATTGGGAGGAAAAAAATACTTAGGGGTGTGTGTGTGTGCGTGTATGTGTGTGTGTGTGTGTGTGAGACAGACAGAGAGAGAGAGAGAGAGAAAAGCAGTACATGTACGAGCGGAGCGCTCTCAGGTCATATATCATTTAAAGACTTTGGATTCGAGTGACATGCCTTTGAAGCAGTGATCCATAGAAAAAGTAAAAAAGGTGTGTGTTACAGGGCGGAGAGACAACGTGTCAAACAAAACAGCGGACAAACAATGCGCCGGATTTCTCAAATGGGATTATCTTATTCTTCACGTACAAAAAAAGTTTTTTTTAGTGCTGTTGTAGCAAAACGATGGGGTGGAATGTACAGAGTTACTACTACTATAATAACCTGACCTGGAGTGTTTTATTTCTCCTACTAAAGCAATTATCATATATTAATACATTTTTATATATTCAAAAAGAAAGAATACATTATTAATCCCAAAGGGAAATTGTATTATAATTTTTTGTATAATATTTTTTGATATAGATAGAGTGAAAAATATTGCCTGTTTAATGTATATTATTAATGTTATTACTATTGAATAGATTTGGGATGGACATTATGGTATAAGGACTACCATGACCAAAGAGATCTCTCTCTCTCTCTCTCTCTCTCTCTCTCTCACCGAATGTCATGTCTGTAGGTCAGATTACATCACTGTAGCTTTGATTCACTGTAACTGTGTGAAGCCATAGAGTTTCTGCCAGTGGCACCGTCTGACCTTCACACTGTGATCACAATGAAGTACTGCACACTTTTGTGTTAAGCCAGCGGAGTCGACAGGGCAACAAAACCTAAGCCATAATCTACACCGTATTACCCTGATTATCCGGATAGCACTAGTGAGGGAACAGCAAGAGCATGAATGATGACTGAACTCGCTTCACAGGCATTTCACAACAATGAATATAGCTGTAAATGGATTTATAAAAAAACAAGTATAACAAAATTGTCCCTGCAAGCATGTTTCCGTGATATCCTGTACGAGGGATAAAACACTTCAGGGTTATTGCTGTTTTTGAGAAAATAAGAAACTTTCGAGTGGTACAGTATTTCCTGCTCACACCAACGTGCCATCCTGCGTTGATTATTTTTCTGGAACAGCATCCCACCCATTCATTTAATCCTCTAAAAAAGCTAAAGTTTATAGATTAAAACTCTACAGGGTTTTTCGGAAGGTAACTTGGTTTGTAAGTAGTGCGACGATCCGTCTCGGGTCCGCGCTTAAAAAACAAATCGGGTGTAAAAACTGTTGTGGGATATCTGCCGGGGACTATGAAGTGCAGATGAAAGCGCCAGCAGCATTCCGCCTTTCTTGAGTGAAGCCTGTACCTTCAGAGCATCATTTATTCATGGCTCTTAGCGCAGTGTGACCGTAGTGATAGGAGAGGAGCGATTCGGCGCTTGGGCCGCTGAGCATGGGCCTTTTGTTGATGCTCAGGTAATTAACAATCACTTACAAGATATATCGAAGTGTCCTGAATTATGTCCTGTTAACAAACGACAAAAGGACACAAAAGACATCTTACCTGGATTGTTCGTAACAGAGGAACGTGCTATTACTGTAGCTCTCTTCCACTTAAACAAGCTCATACTATAGATGCAAATCATTGGCTAGTGCTGCATTGATTGACAGGATAGAGTCACACCCTCCACACCTACAGAATACGTAATTTTGCCAACCATGGCTGGGTTTGGGATTCAGTGGATTACATACTCCCTTATATTCCCTGAGGTTCTGGGTAAGTTTCCTCTGTCCAGTGTCTTTCCTCCATAGTGCTTTTATACGATCGTTACTCTTGACATTTTGTCCGAAATATCAATAATATTAGGTATAGCACAAGTGTCGACCTCCTCGTCTCTTTGGGCTTATTGTCGGCTTACTGTACAAAGAAACCATGTACAAACCGCCACCTACTGTATCGGAAAAGTGTAAATGCGAAAAAAACAATATCACTAAGGTGTTACTAAAGCTGGCGAACTGGGGAGACGACAAGATGGGAGAAATCATATCATCATATCATAACGAAACGAATCAATTGAGCCTAGTGTGAAATCAGCCTGAAGTCCAAAAGTGTGCATGCATGGACTACAACGGAATGACATCCCACCCATGGTGTACTTTCACCTTGTGCCCAGGGTTGCCAAGGTAGACAATGGAACCCTTTATCAAAATCAATGTTTAACACAGAAGGACATGTATTACGTATAAAGTTATAAGACATGTTATGACTTCTCTCCCTTACCTTCAAACAATATGAAACATTTCATGCAAATATTGGTTCTGTTTTAAGGATGGAAAACTTTGACCTACAGTACCTCTATTTCTTGTTGTTTAGAGCAACGGTAAGCACGTGTTAGCGACAATATACCAATTTTAACCAAGCTGATATTAAGTTCACAATGAGAAAGAAGCAAGTGTGGTACAGTAGCTGTCCTAAATAGCTGAACCGATTATGATGAAATCTCAAGGATATGAATGTAATAATATGCATTTCATTATAATCCTGGAGTCCTGGTAAGGGAAAACAAGCAGCATCTATTTTAAGCTCTCGATTTTCACAAATTAGTGGCAGGAAAAATGAGTCTCCATTAAAATGAACTCTGAAAGTATTGCATTCTTAATAGGGTTTTCTCAGGGGTTTGTCGGATGGTTAAAGGTTCAAGCTTTCAAACGGCGCTACTCTTGGAAACATTTCTGAAAAGAAAATCCTCTGGGAATCATAAAGAGTTCTCGAAAATCCTTTACGGTCCTAGACACAACCTAAATATGATCCAGGTTTTTGTACACCATTATTTTTCCAATAAAGCGTGAAGTCATAAGCTGAGGTCCGTTTTTCAAAGATCCTTCTGAAGTTCACAGAAAACCAGGGACTGGCTGCTGAGAGAGTCTCCAAACGTAAAATGCAAACAGTAGGTGTAATCTTGGGTTTAAAGAAAAGAAGCCAGTTTGTTAATATACAGTATATTATGTTGTATTGGTCAGAATGTGTAGAAGTACCGCCATGGGTCGGGCTCAATTCCCACCTTGGGTCTGTGTGCATGGAGTTTGCATGTTCTCCCCAGTGTACTCCGGTTTCCTCCCACAGTCCAAAGACATGCAGATTAGGCTCATTGGTGTCCCCAAATTTCCCATAGTGTGTGAATAAGAGTGTGAGTGTCTGTGTGTGTGTCCATGTATTGGAACCCAGGGTGGACCCCGCCTCATGCCCCCGGGATAGGCTCCAGGACCCCCACGACCCTGAATACAGGATAAAGCGGTACAGACGATGAGTGAAAGTGAGAGAAATGAGAAAAAAATCCACACCAGTCATTTGTTTCAACATGGCATGTGTACAGACGTGTGGAAACCCACAAAAAGGCCCCGGGTCTGTTATACTGTACATACAGAATTTCTCATTCAAACCTGTTTTTATTTTCCTGTTCAGCCAAGATCGTGTTACCTCTTACAGCACTTTATTTGTCGTCGAGTACCTATCTCTTGAAAAAAAAAATCCCTGAATAGTTTCTTCTCGTTTATTCTACAACTGGGTTTTATGATAGACAGCATTGAGAAAGATAAAAAAAAAGAATAATTCTATGAATATTTAAAACTTCACCCAAACATATTAGCATAAAGCCCTCCAGACAGGCAAACACCCATCCCGTCCGCCCTAGATAATATTTGTATTTTTGGCATCGGAACAGAAATTAAACTGGTAACATTAGCATAACAGACAGCACCGCGGCCCTTGTGTAAATAATCCAAGCTGGTTGTGAGGGAGGAATCCTGTCTGTGCTCTGCTCTTGTCCTGTGCTGTCGATTTATTCGCTGGTCTAGGTTTGTGACCGGTGCTTATGGATGTATGAATGCGCTAAATGAGTCAACAGTCTCTGGACAATGCATTTCCGCATGAATAATCATCACAATGGGACAGGTGACTGTTTCCATAAAAATGGAAAAATAAGAGAGACCTTCATATCACATCCCAGTTTTAGAGCTTTATCATGATCCAAGCTGGCGTGGCGGGCATCCTGCGGGGCACTGTGGGTAATGAAAGTGTTTGTTTGTGCTGCCCAACACCCGCCAAAGGTTTTCCAACCACCAAATTATCAGCTAGCTTTAATTCCCCCTTCATTATGTAGGCCACCTGTTACCTGGAACAATCAGTCGTTTGATGTATAGTTTGACTGTGGAGAGGTTTTTGTCCTCACGTGTCCCGATCCGGTTTAAGATCCACTGTTGGTGGTTTTCACAACTTGTCCCTCATTCATAATTCACTACAGCTGATTGATTGAAATATGAGGTGGCAGAAGACAGGAAGAACACACTGGTAGGACTGCGTGTCCTGTCTGGCTCTGTGTAACTCTATATTACGGCACTGAAGCTGGATGCGTTAGTTAACAAATGATGAGGTTTTGTTTAAGGCGTCATTGAACATTTATGGAAGGAGTGTTCCAGTTTTAGAGCTTTAAGTGTCAGGAAATGTCGATGTATTTGTAATTTATGGTTTACTGTTACATGACAAGCTGATTATATATATATATATAAATAGAAGATTATATAAGTGTTTTTGTGGACAATGAACAACCTTAATGTAACGGTAGACACACAGTATGAAAAGTGTGTTGTTCTTTATTACCTCATTTATAAATTTAAAGTTACAGTGATATAAGAATAATTAAACACCGTTTTGGGAAAAGTGACCTTAATAAATGCATGTCCCCATTATGCCTCATTCCTCACTCTTTGCATGCCTGAGAATTCAAGAAACTATTTCTTAGTTCATTTTGCCTCACAGTTAGGTAAGGTAAAGTTGTTTTCTATGGTTAACCATGGGGTTAAACTTTTGCATTTAATGGTTAATATGTAGATACAGTAGATACAGTAAATGTTGTCAGTTTCGCAGCAAAACGAGATAAATCCCGTTTTAGCCTTGGGAAAATTGGTATGCGTGGTTTACCATAACGAAACATTTTGTAAGCACTATATATTCTTCTTTCAGAAGCTTCGAACCATCACTAGAACTGGTTTCACTGCATTTAGGAACCACGATGCGGGAGACACACGATCAGTTTGTGAGATATGAGATACGTGAAGCTGTTACATTCGGTATACCTGGTTATGTCCTGCTCTACCATCAGGACTTCCGAATGTTACTATAACCTTATGAGACCACAACTGTGTGCACAAACTTATGAAAAGGACCAACAATGCTACAAATGTAATAACTTAACCTCGCATATGAGGACATGATATTTCTCCCAGTTATACTGTCTTTATATCTCGTCTGATTCTCACATAAGGACCGTTAGTTACATGTTTTTTGAAGACATTGATTGAGTTATAGTTATCATGTGCTAATAAAGAGAAAAAGTTAAAATCCTAAAATAATAATAAAAAAGTGGAATAGTTCAAGCCTTTCCCCATTTTATGGAAATGTACTACATGTCAGACGAAACGCATTCTGTTAAAAAGCTCAGCACAGACGCTGATTGCCGTCAGGGTTTGGTTTTTGGATGTCTCCATCATATGAAGCGCCGTGGTAAAGCTTCCCACCTGTGTGTTTTCACTCTCTGGCACCCTGTTGGGCGAATGTGATAAAAGCGCCTCTCCTTTTCGCTCGACTTATTCGGTTAATTTTTATTTCCCGCCTGAAGTGTAGTCTGTCATGGTAGAGTGTCCTGTATTACAGGCCAAATCCCCAGCGAGGGATTTTTCTCGGCTCTTAACTCACAGATTTACATGCGAAGCGACCAGGACATTTCTTCCTTAAAGAAGGCAGCCGAGGCTCAAATGTACTGTAACCTGGGTTAAACAAAATGTCATGCCAGACTAAAAACAACCCAAACTGCGTCTGTTAGGGAAACTGTTGGTTGAACACGTCTGCTCGGCTCACGGCTTTTTAAACTGTGTTGAAAATGAGTTGCTAATTTAGCTCACATTCATATTAGTAATATAACCGATATTGTAACCCGGCTGTTGCTCTTACATTTTATTCGTATGTAAGGGAAAAACCGAACACTTTGCCATGCTGGTGAAATAAAATAAATCAATAAAGAAAGGATGTGATGAAACATAGTTACTGTTACTACAGATTTCGCATTGTGGGGAGTCCACAAAACATGTATTTCCAATTAAATTTCCTATGTTATAGCAGCATGTTAACATCTCTTGAACTTAATAAGACAAAAAAAAAAAAAAAGCAGATTGTTGCAGAGAAACTTCATCGTTTAAACGTTCAATATTGACTGTGAGTGTTGCCAAGCACTGACACTGGAGACTCCTTCCTTAAGTCTTCACTATCAAGTATCAAGCATCTATAGCAAGTTATACTGTACTGTAAGTATCTGAAGATTACAGTAATCCAAACATATGATTATGTAACTTATTTTGGCTTGTTTTACTAATGTTGATTGAAAGAATCTGTCATTTTCCATTTGCATACATTCATTCATTCATTCATTTTCTATACCGCTTTATCCTGTGTTCAGGGTCGCGGGGGACCTGGAGCCTATCCCAGGAGACTTCGGGCACTAGGCGGGGTACACCCTGGACAGCGTGCCAATCCATCGCAGGGCACACACACATACACACACTCACACACCCAATCACACACTACGGGCAATTTAGGAATGCCAATTAGCCTAACCTGCATATCTTTGGACTGTGGGAGGAAACCGGAGTACCCGGAGGAAACCCACCAAGCACGGGGAGAACATGCAAACTCCATACACACAGAGACTGGAATCGAGCCTGGCCGGGGAATCGAACCCAGACCCTGGAGGTGCAAGGCGACAGTGCTAACCACTACACCACCGTGCCACCCATTTGCATACAATTTTAGAAAAAAGAAACTAATTTATTTACTTCTATTTACTTATTTACTTCTATTTAAAGCATGATATGAGGAAAAACAGTAACGTTATTACATGAAGAAATGTTTAAAAAATGTGCCCATGTTTAACATATTCAAGGCGTTTCGCTCATTCTTTTTTTAATTCTTTTATTATCGGAGATAGATAAAGCTATATATATGATGCTAGAAGCAAATTATAGCAAAGTATTGATTTTTTTTTACAAGCAAATTAAGAAGCATATTGAATGTCAATACTTTTTAGCTCATTGAGTACTTTGAAGTTTTTTTTTTGCAGAATTTCCAATAAATAAATAATTCACGTTTACGTTATCGCTATTGATCTTGGCTTGTTTTCTCTCCTTCATCTAGATCATCAATCTTTTTCAGTTAGTCGTTACCCACCCCTACTTCCGTACCAGCTCTGTAGCAGCAAAATATCCAAAGTGATCCAAAACTAAACACAGTTCTGATTTGTAAAGTATTGAAAATTTGCTACGACCATAATTTGTTGAGCGAAAAATAAAAGGCCGTATCTGTAAAACCATAAAGTGAAAGTAAAAGCAGTGAAGGCATCGATAACGATTGGCTGATGTGAAGTACGCACACTAAATTTACTAGCAGTTTATAAAATTACAGTTTTGCTCTTACAGTCAAACACATTACTGTATGTTTTTACAGCGGGGATAAAAAGAATTTTTCACCAAGTAAAGTAATGAAAAATCTCAGCGTGAAGTCAATGGCAATAGTATTAATTAACTTGATTGCTTGCTGGAGTACTGAACTGGATATCTAATAGCTTATAAAGTGTGAAAGGACAGCTACAAATCACACAAGCATGTTGGTGGTGCGAGATATACTGCCCTGGCAAAGACCTCAGCTTTAAACCCTTACACATCTGAAATGTATTTAATGCATTGGTTACACAAAGCTGCTGTAACAGTGTCACATGGGTTATGTTTCAAACCATGCAATACGACCTGCCTTTAACCTCTTTATAGGTCACTAATCGAATGATGTTTTCGCACATGGAAACCCTGCGTCTTGGGGTAAACTCGATTTCAGTCCTACAACTTCTCGTACGGTGCCTCGTATCTCATGTGACACACACACACACAAAAAGAGACTGCCTTGATTTGTGAGCGTTAGTGAATGTTAGCAAAGGCTAAGGTTTCAGCAGTGAATGTATATAGCGAGACACCTGTTCTCGCCTTGGAGAAAGGTCAGTCGGAACGCCGGGGTGGGGTCATGTGATCGTTTACCATCTGCCATGTGCTGAATCTGAGGAATCACAACCGTGTGCCTGCACACACACACACACACACAGACAGACAGAAAGAGAAAGTCCTCTCGATATCATCATTACAGTCCACCTCATTAAGCAGGATCATTAAACTCAGGCTTTTAGGTTTTTAAATCATGTACTTCGGTTTGATCAGAACTCGGGCTGAATGTGATTTTTAAATGGTACATGGGTTGCAATTAGATTACAGCAGAAAGTGTGTAAAGTTTCCAAACCGTTAAGATCCTGTCTATAAAGCATGATATAGTGATTGTGGTATTATATTAAAAAAAATATTGTCAAGACTCCAGACATACAGTATAATCCTAAAGAACCGCCTCCACCACTTTCAAGTTGAATATGTGGAAAGCTGGAGGTGAAAACTTATGCAAGGAAAGATTTACCGGAAAATGTTTTTGGCTCAAATAGACCTCCATTACTTAAACCTGCATTAGCGTCCAACTTTATCTTGGCTGACTGACTGCATTCGGGACGTTTTTTTTTTTTTGGACCAGGCTATATCTTCAGGAGTGATATACTGATTATCTGACCAGAGAATAACCCTAAACATTTCACATGTCAGCTGTCTGCTTTCCGAAGTGAAGCTCACGTCCAGCAAAACCTGATCGTTTACAATCGGCATTCCACTCGCACCACAAAACGGATCAGCTCTGTTACGCCGATGCACTTTGCGCCGAGATGATCTTCACCTGTGATTATCATCGTTTATCACAGAGCTGAATTTTCCCGGCAGCGTCCCAGAAATGCCTCAGTCATCTCGAGGCGTTCTGTTGCGTACCCATGACTGGGGAAAACTCAGTAAATAGAAGCAGCTGGAGTGGAGAATTGCGGTCGGCCGTTTGAGAATGGAGAAGCTATTTGTTTGTGGGAGCGTCAGTGCTGGAGAGACACCATGTTTAGGCAACGTGGGTGTGAACTTGATGAGTACCAGTCTGCTGAGGGATTTGTTTTGATGCGAGCGCTGAAATTAAATGAACTGAGAGAAACTGAGTGAGTTTGCTAGCGCGCGGTAATCTGCTTAGAAGAACATTTTACTCTGAGTGACGTAGGGAAGTAGAGGTGGAAAAAGTAATCACGTCATGCAAATACACAAAATACAACTAAATTTCCTCTGTAGCCTTGTGTCTCTCTGTCCGCTCTGTCTACATGGAACTAGATTACTTTGTGGTTTACAGCTCATTCACACCAATGGAGACAAACGTCAGAGTTTGCCGTTACACAACATACAGTAGACGTTCTGGGAAAGTGAGCATCGGTTTGTGTTAAAGCCAAACAGAGATGAGGTTGCATTGTTTAATTTGATTGAAATGAAAATAATAGCATGATGCAATTGTGATAATTATATTAATGAAAACGTTAGGGCATGAGATCGTCCAAGTCTTACTTCAACCTGGGCAATGCGAATAAACATTATATCATGACAAACTGAAATACAGAAATAAATAAATAAATAAAATATTAACCTGGAGTATAAGAAGGAAATATACAGTATATCAATTAGTTTCAATCATATTTCCATAAAATAAGCATTGACAAATTGGTTATATAACACACGCTGTACGTACCATTCACATATTATTGGTAAACTAGATTAGCAACTAGCAATCGCGTGGAATTTAATTGCATACTCATTGAATTAAAAAAAATATACAGAGCCATCTGTTGAATTTTGAGATACACTAATGTTTTTTTCAAGGTAGATTTTTTTTTATATACTGTAAGGGTGTTTTCCATTTAAATGTCAAACTAGCATATCTTCTCTTCCTATGGGTCGATTGCGATGAAACCAAGCCTGTATGTTACCTCAAGTTCGGCCAAATACACGTGTGAAAACACCATTCAAATTTGTTCAGTAATTTTCATGTGATGCGTGCACAAACAATCATTTTTTCGCAAAAATCTTCAATGTACGCCAAGTTTAACGTTTTATTATATGTATAATAAATGACTACTGATGGAAATTGTTTATCTATTTCTTTTTCATCCTGAATAACAAGTTTTATACTATATGTGTGTGTTGGGGGTTAGCGTCACGGTTTCGGTAACATATGGGACAAATTGGTTTTAATCTTCCCACAGAAAGAATAATCATTCTGTACATTCATCTTTGAAGGTTCAGTTTTCATTGTCTACTTCCCTTTTTTGTGTCGTTGTGTCGTGGGTTCATTTGTGTTTCATGAGGATTTGGGCACTTTGTAGATGCAATACTATCATTACTGTGTCTTCCGTATACTCTGTGTATACACGGTAAACTATTGTGTTGATTGCCTCTGGTGAGTGACACGTATAGCTACAGTTCGCCCACCTCATGGAAAAATGGTAAATTAGTAAAAGCTGAATTCGTAAAAACCCATAACTGCTCAAATACCTAACTGCTGTAATAAGTTTTATTACATTTTGATGCTGTGAAAAACTCTGTCTGGACAAACAGACAGACAGAAAGTTTTCTGAGACTGGACTCGGGTCCCCCAATGTACAGTATAAAACATAAAGATATCATTAAAGAGTGGGTTCTGACCAATGTAACTGATCAACTGTAAATAATTAATGATTTGTTTATCATTAATTCCATCTAGGGATTGTATTCTATCGTACATACTCAATACTTGAATTACAACAGTAATTCATTAATAGTGCAATCTTTTACCAACTACCGTGAATTTTGTATTATTGGATCAACTTAAATATGTCAATTTAAGGAAATTTTCCTTGTCCTGCTCAAACTTACAGTATATGGGCATTGGATCATCATGCTCATGTTTGAGTATTTTCGAAATAATTCTGAAGAAACAAACTTGTATAGAATGTCTTTGTATGTTGAAACATTTCATTTTCCCTTTACTGGAACTGAAAGAGGCTCAAGCATGACCATGCCCTTGTGAACCAAGTAATCTCCATGAAGACATGGTTTGAGAAGCTTTGAAAGAAAGAACTCAAATGTCCTGCACAGAACCCTGACCTCAACCCCACTGCATACCACTGGGATGAACTGGAACACTGACTGCACTCCAGCATCAGTGCCTGACCTCACAAAATGCTCTTGTAGCCCAAGAACTTGTTTCAAAATCGAGTGGAAAGTCTTCAATTCATTTTGATGCCAGTGGTTTTGGAATAAGTACATGTTTGTGAGTGGTCAGGTGTTCCAATGCATTTGAGAGTATAGTGTATGACCTTCTGTAGTGCAAATTTGATGTTTGATGTTTCGAAGAACACCACGATTAAATCTAAAAAAAATAAAATAAATTATAGCCTTTTTCGTATTTTTCTAAAATATCGTTTTGCATAGGCGGCGCGGTGGTGTAGTGGTTAGCACTGTCGCCTTGCACCTCCAGGGTCTGGGTTCGATTCCCCGGCCAGGCTCGATTCCCATCTCTGTGTGCATGGAGTTTGCATGTTCTCCCCGTGCTTGGTGGGTTTCCTCCGGGTTCTCCGGTTTCCTCCGACAGTCCAAAGACATGCAGATTAGGCTAATTGGCGTTCCTAAATTGCCTGTAGTGTGTGATTGGGTGTGTGAGTGTGTGTATGTGTGTGTGCCCTGCGATGGATTGGCACCCTGTCCAGGATGTACCCCGCCTAGTGCCCGAAGTCTCCTGGGATAGGCTCCAGGTCCCCCGCAACCCTGAACACAGGATTAAGCGGTATAGAAAATGAATGAATGAATGAATCGTTTTGCATTTCTTAAAAACATATTTGACGAATAATGTTTGGCAGGATGTTGTTACGTAAAGCAGAGTTACTGTTACCAAGCCAAAGCTCGTTATTTTTACTCGTAAACTCCACAATCAATTACTCCTTAATCAATTTGCAACAGTTACATTTGTATTAAATAAGGACAGATTGACTTTATCAATTTCTGTTGGATATAACATTGTAGAAGATGCATGAAACATTTACATTTAGGCATTTGGCAGACGCTCTTATCCACAGTGACTTTCTGTATAAAAGTGCTTTGAAGTTTCCGTCATTGGATAGATCCTTACACTGGTTACTAGGTCAAACAAGTTTGTTCTTATGTTTGGTCAAGTTCTCTTTCTCAAAGTAAACACTGGTTTCTGACCTTCAATAAATGTAACTAAACATGTCCTCAGAAAACTTCATTAGATTGTCAGTTAAGTTTAGTATAAGGTCTAGTCCCGTGGTTATCAGCGTGTGGGGCCCCACTAGCGGGGAATACAGACATGACAGGTGGGGCGCAATGAACGGGAGGGAATTAGTGGAAAATAATCGGAAAGTACCTATTCTAATTCATGCTTTTCTTTATTGACAATACAGATCGGACACTCGAAACTAAACAATCACACGCAAAGAAATGGATCATTAATACAAGTAAATTTAAAATAACATCAGAGAAAAAGTGGAACCATATTGCAACAATAACGGTTTAACGTCGGCATGTTAATTGCAGAGGAACAATATATACTGTAAGGAAACATTCGGTATTATATATGTAATTTCATTTATTCCAATGTGTATGCTGATGTTTCTGTATTTTATCAGGCAGTACTAGTCTGGCATCTGTAGTTTCCAGTGTAGCAACAAAGCTGCTTTTTGATCCTTCAGGCGCTGAACAAAAGAGTAGATCAGTATCGCTCTACGCTTTTTGTTGGTGTGTGGCATTTTGCGATGATCCCTAAATCATTAGTTGCGCCGTAGAGAATAATGATGTTTATGCTTTTAAACATATATAATTTAAGGCGGGTATAGCTTAAAGAAAATGTAGAGAGGAAATATACGTGGGTATCTTATTTGTGGGTTTATTTGTAACTTTACCGAGGACACAAACCGGGTCAGTAGCGTACTGTATGTAGTGAGCATACTGTAATAACGTCACTGGATACATTTGTTACATGGACCACAAAAAAGCAGGCGATTCAGCACTATCAGCCTAATCAACCAAAAAGCCAGCTGAAAGGAAAACATGATGGAGCCTATGCTGTGCTTGGATTCATGGTGGGAATGGTGGGGGCAGAGGAGAGACTCATGTGTGTTTTGTGTCTTAAACCGCTGGCATCAGACAGCACGAGACCCAACCAAGTAGGAAGACACTTAGAGACAACACACCCCAGTCACGTTAATACTGTAAGCCACTCGACTTCTTTGAAAGAAAGCTCTAGAGTCGTGACGAAGTAAGCCTGTTATAACAATTGCACGTGTATTTTATCTGTTTTGAATTTGGTGTCATTTGATCTTATTGGTTTAGAAATTGATATTTCAATAAACAGTAAACTTGGCCGATTTCGTTATTATTTTGTTCACAATTTGGGCTTGAAATTTGCTCACCCCCTTAAGTGGGGAATGACAGAAAATGTTTGAGGACCACTGGTCTAGTCTAAGAGACTCATTAATGCCCAGCTGAAAGAGGGAGATGATAAACATTGCACCAATACAACATTGTCCAAATGTCTCATTCTGCTTACAGAAGAGCTTTTGATGCCAACAGCTGTTGAAAGAATAAGTAATGACAAAAAGAAAGAGAGAGAGCCAGTAGAGTCGCAATTGGTAATCATAATGTGTTCTCCCTTCTCAGAGGTCTGGTTTTCCACTGATCCATAAAGTCTTCCACTAAAGTTCACACATGATGGGGAAAAAAAAAAACTTGCATTAAAAACCGAGATTAGGTTTTGTCCTCCTACATTTGACTTTTTGTAGCACTTTCTCCTGGTTCTGTAATCTCTGTCCGTTTCATGTCTATCTCACTTTCTATTTCGTTTCTCCAAACATTGAGGTTCTTTTGTATTTGTCCCACTATCAATAAACTGATTCTTTCACTGGGCAGCGATGTTCAGAAAGATAGTCATCTGGGATCAAACTTGCATGCCAACAAACTTCTTGGTGTGTGTATGTGAGGTGCAGTTCAACCTTCTCTATTTAAGTTTTGTTACTGTAATAAATTCATAAAATGTTGAAATGGATTTATTATTCTTTTTTACTAATTGTGCTCAGCGATGTGTCTCCTTGGCAAGCAAATCGCCTCCGACTCGACTTTTTAATCTGAATGTTGAGACTCTAATTGCATTTAATGATTTAGTTTAACTGCATGTAGGCAATATTGTCAAACTCTTGTGGCGCAATTTAATAGTAAAGCTTCGACTGAAAACCTCTTTTCAGCCTCAGAGCTTCTTATTAGCATGAACGGTGAGATGTGTGCGCTACATTAATTAATGCAATGTTATGTTGTGAATTAAGGTGTAGAGTAGGATTTCATGTAACAGTTACACCTGAAGAAGAACTATGGCTGAGCAATGAAAAGACAACAGGAAACGGTCAGAAGGTGAACGCCCAGGGTGAGAATAATTCAGGATTAGGATTAGTAACCACACACAACAGTTTTATAAAGTCAGTCATATTGTGTGGATCTCTTTATAAAGAGAAAAAAGATTGAGAGGACCAACAGGTATCATGGGACTGTGAGAATCTGTGTGTGTGTGTAAAGGTGTGTGTGTGTGTGTATAAAGGTGTGTGTGTGTGTGTCCTTCTGAAGCTGACAACAGCATTACGGAGCACATTTGAAATTCATAGCACTTAATGATATGAAGACTCTTAATCCAGGGAAAATCGATCCTTAATAACCTTTAAAAACTGTACATGTGCTCCTTCATCGCTGCCAAATGCCGTATCTGGCACTCCAGAGGCTCCGGCCTCCATTCCCTCACATTAGCATTAAAGACCATAAAGCAGCATTAAACCTCGTTTTAGAACAATACAGCTAGACGATATCTTCCGAAAAGCCGATCTATCACGCGGTCGCCTGAATTATTCAGCAACAGAAACCGTAGAGGAGGTGCTGCTCTCAGGTCAGAGTGATCCGACTAATCTCTTCAGAGACATTCAATTCTCTTTAGGGGTCACCGCGATATTATTATAGTATATTATATCATTCTATAATCACATGTACTATATTTATTGTTTTGCAAATTTAATTGTACTTTAGTGATCTGACTAATCACTAATGGAGACGCATCATGCCGTCCAAATTGTCCACTCACCTCCCTCTATTTTGATTCCTTTTTTTTTTTTTTTTTTTTTAATAATCACTACATAATCCACTCATGCTGTTCCTGTTTTATTTCCGTTGTTTGTCCATTCATTTATTCTTTTTTTGTAGATACAGATTAACTGCTTTTAGAACTTTGTTTGGTTTTAGTTTTTTTTTCTTTTATTTACTCTACTAACATTCTAACATTTTGTCCAAAATGTCCATTATTTAAACATAAATGTGTTTTGGTAAATAAGGTATTTAATTTCTTAGTTATTTTTCTCCTTTTTTCTAATATATTCTTTCTTTCTTTCTTTCATTTGTTCTTAATATTATAATCATACTCATTTATTGTGTCCTTTTGCACAAACTGTAAAATTCTGATCTCCAGCGAGCGTGAGATTAAGTCCAGGATGGAGCTTTAGCCCAGAGCTGCTGCCCAGGAGCCTCCTTAATAACATGGAGAGCGTCTCACACACGTGGCTATAAGAAAGAAATAGTGCCTGACCAAACAGTGGGAGGAAACGATGCTCACGGGAGGGGTGAGAGAAAGAGAGAGAGAGAGAGAGTCTACGTTTAAGTGTATATTGTCTTATCAGAACAACATAAAAAAAAAAAGATGCATAATTTAATAACGGCTTCGGTTTTTCAACCAGGCAGTCTTGGACACATGCCAGGTGATGGCAGTGTAGGGAGAAGAAATAAAAGAAGAAAAAGTCTTACCATTCATTGCGTTTCCGTAGAAAATTTACTCCTGAAGAATAATATTAAAACCCGATGGAATTTTATATTAGATTCCTGATATAAGATGGAATCAAAACAGTTGCTGTGGTTCTTTTGCCCTGGTGGCAGTCTGTCAGCTGGACTTTATAATAATAAAAAATATTATTACGACCTGCTCTAACCCTTTAGGATGAAGGGAAAAAAAATGTAAAAAAGGATTGGAATAATTGGAAAAACTCTGCATTTGGGAGGAGAAGCATGGCCTCTGGTCCTTATTCATCCTAGACCACAGCAAGTTACATTAAAGGTTCTGAGCGCCCTGTTGTCACTTACGCTACAGCAGCTATAAACACTTTCTCTCGTTTTAATCTCTCTCAAAGTTAACTCAACAAAGTGCAAACGTATCTATCTTTACCGCTACATCGTTACTGATACTGTACTGTACAGCTTCACCTTTGTCTGTTACATAGTGCTGACACTGGAGACTCCTTTAAGAAACTTCACCCAGTGATTACAGACATGAGATTGTATAGTACATATACAGTACCAAACTATAGTACATGGTTCTACCTTATATATTATATATTATATTATAATATATTACCCTTACAGTATATAATAACATTTGCCGTGCCGTTTTACCAGTCATGATACCCTCTGAAGGTTAATACACACAAATCTGGTGAATACCATGGTACTGTACTTATTGGGTACCACAGATATCAGTAACATACATAACTTAGATACCTGCTGAACTTT
The DNA here is from genome assembly GCA_030522415.1 of Channallabes apus. Classification (NCBI taxonomy): domain Eukaryota; kingdom Metazoa; phylum Chordata; class Actinopteri; order Siluriformes; family Clariidae; genus Channallabes; species Channallabes apus. Next base: position 27,860,028 of record CM060125.1, on the reverse strand, counting down.
GATAGCCAGAGTTCCTACCCCTATGGTAATGTCTGAAGTACTACGGTAACACAATGGTATATTAGGGTATGTAAAGTACAGTACTATAGGGTACCATAGTACCATCTATCTTTCTTTCTTTTTCTTTTCATCGCCTTTCTTCTCTCTCTCTCTGTTTATCTACACTTTGTTCCAGTCTATCTGTTCCTCTTCTACCTTTCTGTCTCTTGCTCTTTCGTGGTATTTGACTCTCTTGTCTAATTTCTGTCTTTTGTTCTTTCTTTCATTCTTTCTTTTTCTTTCTTCCTGAAACCCTGTCTTTGTCTGATTGTCTTGCTCTTTCTATGACTACCTCATTTATTTCATTCTTTCTTTCTTTCCTCCTTGTTAATCTCACTTCTTCTTTAATTTTTTTCCAACTCTCCCTTTTTCTTTTTGTTTTTTTTTTGACTGTCTCTTGTTTTCCTCCTCTCTCTCTCTCTCTCTCTCTCTCTCTCTGACTTTCTCTGTATCTCTGTCCTTATCCCTCTCTTTCAGTCACACTCTTTGTCTCTCCGCACTGCTAAATATTATAACCCAGCCCCAAGTCACTGTAGGTCAGGAGATGAGACGGAGGAACAAATAAAAGGAGAACTCACGTCAGGTCGAGACTCAGAGATGCTCCACTGCCTCGTTATTATCATCATTATTATATTTTTTTTTATACGCCAGCAAATGAATTCCATTGTGTGTGAATTGTGATTGTACACGACCTCTCTACGAGTTTAATTAATATTGTGCCTTTAATATTTATGCACACCCAGCCATTATGGATGCTGGCAGGAGCTAAAAGAGAATTCGTTCATTGTTTTGCTGGCTTTCATTTTAATCAGACTCAATTATTGTAATGAGAGCCTTTCTTTGGAGCGATAGTCTGTGTCATCTTCTAGAGCTTTAAATACATTAGATGTTGAGAGTTTAAGCTCGAGGTGACATGAGATCATATTTATAATGCACTCTATTAGACGAGCGCTTCAGATTAGTGGTTATTATTAGTTTGTGGGAATTAGTTTTTTCTATTCTTGGAAAGGAAATGAATCACGTCCAGATGTGATGTTATGGGAGAATAATTAAGTAGCTTCCCTGATATTGACTACTTTCCCAAAACAGCCCAGTTAAGTGTAGTTTTTTTCCTCGCAGTACAGAATGGTGCTGATGTGTACAGTATCTCCAAGTATTAGACTTTGTCTTTGGATTGCTGTGACCCTGGCAGACACTACAGACAGTACAGCAATTTACAGACGCCATTTACACGCAGGCATTTCTCATCGGATTTTCATTTTTTCCCGGAACGCTTCGGACTTGAGTGGGAAGACATCTGATTTTACACACGTCCTGTGTCTTCTGACTTCATGAACTAGCTGCGTTTGACCACAGCCTTCACAAGTGACTTTGGTCAGAAGTAAGAAGACTTAATAACTAATTCTTTTTAAAGGTAAAGTATGTTAATGCTCCAGCTGAAATACACCTCAGATAATGCAGTGTTTTTATATCTATACTACATTCCATACTATTCCATACTTCTGTACCTACAGTATAATTACAGTGTGGTTTAAGGGCTACGAGAGAAATGTTCATTTTTTTTCTTGTGAAAAGTTACTGGAAGAATTAACGTCCAATAATTCCGTAGCTTTTTGCTGAGATAGGCGGGATTGAAGAGAGGCTTGGAGAGCTTGACGAGAGCCCTATACAACAGCCCAGGAAATCTCCATGAGTACACCAGTTTTCTCACCAAAATCGCTCTCTACGAGATTTCTCGCCGAACTTGTATATGTTTGATAGGAGCCATTTAATTCTCCAGAGATAAAGACTGTATGTGCGTAATATTTTTAAATAGGCAAAACATGGTATTGTTCTGTTTTTTTGTGTTTTTTTGGTTCTGTTATACATACAGTATAATACAGAAAATGTGTGCATAAGAAACTACTTCTTTTTAGTTTATGCAACATGGAAATGACCGATCTTGCTTCGTTTGGAGAGATGATTTTATATGCGCCCCAAAAGTGGACATTTTTTCATTGTTATACAGTCTCGCTTCAAACAACCATGTAAAATGCTAATTATTCATATTTCTTTATGAGTATTTATAGTAACGGTGTAAGCTATTAGAAGCCTATGACCTATAAGAAATGTTGCTTAAATTGGTTTTCGGTAATGACTTAAAAAGTAAAAGATCTGTAGTGTCCGTAACCATGACAAATTTATGCTGCAATATGTCTTAACAATTTAACATTTTAGAATAATACACTTTTTCAGGTTTAGGTCGTTTCATGCGTACTGTAAAATCTAAATTGGCCAAGTTTCATCTAAATGACAATTAAGATCATTGAAGGATTTGAATTCAAAAAGGTTACGGACACTACACACAAGGGCATTAAATTTTATACATATTAACAAAAAAATTAAGCACGGATCGAGAGATAAGAAGCTTTAAGTATTACGCAAAAAGGTGTAATATGAGCCTATCTGAAAATTCACTTTTCTACCTAGATAAGATGCTGTTTAGCACCAATACTTAGTTATTAGATTATTAGTTATTAGAACTTAGTTAGTGTTAGTTAGTGCTGCTTGAGTAGCAGTTGCCGTGTGCGCACGTACATGTGATGAACATGAAATAAGAATTTGTAGATTTATGACATAATCAGACCGCATCAATGCATGAGACATGACATAAGCAGATATATACAGTATATTTACTTCAACTTGAAATATATTTACAAGCACCTGTTTCATCAACGTCCCTACTTTTTCTAGAGCTGACCAGTGAAAAGTAATAATCCGAGCAGTGATCTCCATTAAACACCCATCTCCTGCTCCGGTCTCATGCTGCAATACTGTAGCTGCGCTGTTGGTCTCTAAGTGCTTCTGTTCACAGGATATTCTCTATATTACACTTTATTCTTTATAGCGCAGGATTTGTTTTGCTAATATGCGATGTGCTTTTCAGAGATTTATAACATGCATGAGGCCGCCTGCATTCGGGGCTGCTTGAGATGATTTTCATTATGAAATGTGCATTTCCGAATGGCTTTATTGCCGGTTACTATAGCGACAAAAAGCCCCCGCATTACCTTATAAATCCTGAGTTGTTATCCCTTTCCACCCCAAACAACACCGCTGCGCCAGTAATTCATTTAACTGGTGTTTTATTCCATTGATTTAGCCAACCATGTGTACCACACACAACATTTAGATATCATGGCTCCAAAAGTAATGATTTAGTGATTTAGCTAACAAAATACTCTATCGCATTAACAAATATGCGTGCCCTGTTTAGTTTATACTTAAAAAAAAAAAAACATCCTGACTTTCTCCCTAATTAAGTCATATCCAATTCTCTCCCATCATGTTAAGGCACTCCCACCTCAATGTCCTCTACTAACCAGGCTAACACGTGCTTCTGAGGTGTCCCTGAAACACCATCAGTAACACACCAGAGTGTAACACACTCAAAGGAGAGCGCTATGCGATTTGATCTCACCGACGCCCATGATTGGCTAGCGTCACTATGATTGATGTGGGAGTGCAAAAGTACCATCCTTCGTCCCCGGAGAGAGCAGAGCCAATCCGTTCTCTATCGGCTCCCGATCTCAGGGTGATACGGGCGAGCACCGCACCACTTTAGAGCCGGGTTCCTGTTTTTAAAATGTCACTAAAATGCCACTTAAAACCCAAAGCTCATAGCGTCAATGATCTGATCTTGTTGTTAAGATAAAAGTATGCGAACAGCTATATGTCGTCAAGATTAAAGTGACATCTCTGCACCTGTCTTGTCTCTCTCTCTCTCTCTCTCTCTCTTTCTGTCTCTCTTTCTCCCCCTCTCTCTCTCTCTACTTTTCCTCATCTCACTGTTCAGGTCTAATCAGTCTGCACTCAGGTGGAACGCAAACAGATTACCAGATGCTTAAATCTCCCTCTCTGTCTCTGCTTACACTGAGTAATGAGACCACACCGACTATCTGTTTCCATTTTTCCTCCATTAAGGAGAACGGCCATGAGCTTTTCCTGATTCCTCAAAGGACAGATCAAGCGAACTCTTGTGTCCCTTCAGTCCCTAATAGCCAAGTGCATGCTGGTGCCTAGAGTATTCGTGAAGCTTGCTAAATGTGCGTCAGGTGCTTTCAGATGCTTAACCTGAGAATTACAGGCAATAAAATTATATCTGTAAACTCCTGAAGCTGAGGATTCAGCCCTAGTCAGCCTTGCTTGAGAGAATAATCTAAATTGGATACTGGAACGGTTTCTATACATATAGTCCCCGACTTATGAACATTTGAGTTACAAATTTCTGCAGATACGAATAAATCGTGGAAGTAGCTCATGTGCTAGTGTGGTATATTGTACGTGTGTGTGGGTGCAGGAGAAATAAGTCTGCCTCAACACATCAGTCGGGGAGCACAATAATAGAAAATGTCTGTCCTGTAAAGCTGTCCTGATGGTGAATAATCCTAATTCCGGAAAATCCTCAATGAGACACAGTTCAATACAGGTCTGAGACAAAATGGCATCTGTTCAAGCACGCAGTACACACCATGTATTGTTGTCCTCTCCCCGACGTCTTAACAGGCTCCCTTTAAACGAAGTCAGCTGATCCCGCTGGGACACCCTGGCGATTTAAAGGTGCAGTCTCGGGAGAGTATAAAACACCAAACCTGTTTTTTATGCTTTACATTGTGTATTTGTGTCAAAGGTGTATAAGACTCGCTTTGTCAGACTTATGAACAAATCTGACTTACGAACATGCGCCTTAAACCGGAATTACTGTATTCCTTAAGAATGTCCTGTCCGCATCCCTTCCTCTAATACATGTATCTGTATACTGTAACAATTTGCTGTATGATGCCACTGTTCAGCTCATTTGTGCTTCTGATGATGCTTCCATGCAGAGAAAAAAATTATAAAAATCAGTGCACACACAGTTAAAAAAACTGGAGGGGTGGGGGGCAATCAGCTGTATGACAAAAGGGATTTACAAAGAGGATCTGAGAGTCGGGATCAATGATGGTGAGAAACTTTTGCATTACTTTAGGTACAGTGGTCAGATGTATAAAGTATATACATTGATCGAGTTTTGGTTCAGAGTAAAACAGTTCTGTAAAGCTGTAAAGAGTCAATGCCTCCTATTATTAAAAGTGAAAAATAAAAATAAAAAACCTGAATCGATTTCTGATCTCCTGTCATGACGACCTACTCATCCTCCTAAATCGCAACACACAGGATGAGCTGTAGGAAGAACAGATAGGTATTTATCATTTTTATACACCTTATTTCAGAAAAAAAAAAAAAGAAAATGCTAAATCCTCCATGGATTGTTTCATGATTCATCACCCACGTCCGATTATGCAATCTCTTAAAAACATGGCAGGGGGCAGGTTGGTTTCTACTTGACATTAGAAGTGATGTTAAAGTTGTTCAGTGGATAATTATACTGTCCAGGATTCGATTTAAAATTTTACCATTTAAAATGTAGTTATAGTGGACTGGGATCGGTAAAAAAAGCTGTTTTTGAAGTCTAGGTTTTATCAATAGTGTAAATAATTTATCGGAAATACAGTGGAACCTCAGATTACGAGTAACACGGTTTACGAGTGTTCCGCAAGACGAGCAAAGATTATAATAAAATTTTTACTTGAAAAACGAGCATTGTCTTGGTTTACGAGCACCGAGTATCATGTATCACGCATGCGCTTCTTATTTTGACGCCAAGCGTCACGTCATCACAACTGAGCCAACGGCTTTTCTCTCTCTTGCGCTGCGGATTTGTAGGTAATCGTCTCCCCTGCTGGGTGAATACACACGTGTGTGTGTGTGTGTGTGCACGCACATTACACACACACACACATTAACGGAGAGACCGTTTTTAAAACCGCTGGGTCTTAGTGCTTGCAGAGTTTTTGAGTGTGTGTGTGTGTGTAACGCAGAGAGTGTGTGTTTGTTTGTTTGGGAACCTGAGAGGAGGGAGGCTGTAAAGGGGCTGTAAACGCGAGCGAGTGTGTGTTTGTGTGTGTGTGTGTGTGTGTGTGTGTGCGATCATTCACTTACACCAACACACACACTCTCTCTCTCGGCTTCACTGTTGCCTCGCACAACCTGGATCCGCGTTCGATTCTCACCTTGGGGTCTGTGTGCGTGGAGTTTGCATGTTCTCCCCGTGCTTGGTGGCCTTCCTCCTACAGTGTGTGTGCCTTTAGATAGATTGGTACTGTGATATTGTACCCCACCTCATGCACTAGGTCTCCTGGATGAGGCTTCAAGCCCCCGCAACCCTGTATACAGGATATAGCGGTACAAACATTTTAGCATTTAATAATATATTACATATTTCGAAATCAGTGGATAAGCAACAGTGCCTTAGTTGTAGACTTACTCATAACTGCTGAACGGAAGCAGTAAAAATAATAGCTAGTGGTCATGCTATTGCCATTTATTCATTTTCTTTAAAATTGCAAAAATATATAATGTCAATAGAAGGTGTAGCTTGATGAAAGTCATAAAACCCAGCCTCAGCAGCTATAAACATTCCCTGTTAAGAAATTCTCCAAGTCTCCAAAAGTTGCACCACCTGACCTTTGAGGGAAAAGATGGAACTCATTATTTCCGACAAATCAGACAAAAGAATGCGTGACATCTGGATATAATCCCTCTCTCACTCCAAGGTCATGCTATCTCTGTGGTGGGTTAGGTGGGGTCATGCCCTTTGACCTCGTATCCTGCTGAACTTGTAGACAGACCTGGAACTGCACTGCGCAGCATCCGCTTCTCCAAACACGTCCGTGCTACGGCGGTGTCACGGACTGACTAATAGGCTTTTTACATGCTCTGTTCACTCCATCAGCACACATTGTATTTCAAACAGAACTAAATCTATAATGTATACAAAGCCACCTGCTGGGGTTCACACATTTACATCTGCACAGCGCTGAACAGACGCTTTTCCTCATCTAATAAAAAGGTATACGCTTCTTGTCGCTGTAAAACCGGCTGATCTGATTTAATCTGGGAGAAATCTGATTTGCTCAACGGCACTCAGGTGCTCTGCAGTCCATCATGTCTAAAGCAGGAAATCGTCGGCTTAGTGCTTTAATGCGGAGATGATGTTAGCGATGTGTTCGCTTCAGCTGGTTAGACGAAAACCGTGCGGGGGGACGATATTAACATGTATGGAAGGTATGCTGTTAAAGCAAAAACAATGTCTGGTTGAACATTTAATATAAATAAGATATATGTCACATGACACTAGCTTTTTTTTTTTTTATTTTTTTTTTTTCACATGGACCATAATATTCCGCAAATAATGGGAACAATCGGCCAATCGGAATTAAAATGCATCACCTTGGTCGAAACACTCTGAGCCAATCCGGTCTGATCAGAATAAGAGGGCTGATGTTAAACTTTTACAATCCGTTAAGTAGTTAAACATTAGCCATGTAACCACTTGATCTGATCATTTCTCTCTTGTTGGAATAAATATGTTCTTTAAATGCATCATGTAAAGAGCACGGCTGGAATGGATCGATCTGATCCAGACGAATTTCCAGTTAGAAGGAGAGGGGTGTGTAAGACTTTTACCTTTGATAATCCGTTCAATAAGTAAATATTAGCAACCCGATCGTTTCGGCCAATACAAAAATAAAGAAAAAAGGATGAAAAGCAGCACACACACTGTACAGTATGACTAAACAGTAAATCTAGGATAATAAGGCCCCCTGTAAATTCATTTTTGACTGCGTACAGTGTTAAATATTGCTGCTTATTGTAATTTCACAGAATGTTAAGCAAGATAGAGATAGAGGTAACACAAAGACAGGTTGTACTGTAGATTGCACACTGTATATCTTACCAGTGGTGTCAAAAGTATTCACATTCATTACTTGAGTAGAAGTATAGATACTAGGGTTTAAAAAGACTTCTTTAGAAGTTGAAGTATCAACTCAAGCTTTTTACTCAAGTAAAAGTGTAAAAGTACTGGTTTCAAAACTACTTAAAGTATAAAAGTAAAAGTAGCGTGAGGGGGGAAAAAGCATTAAGGATAAAAGCTTAGGCTGTGCCACAGGCCTACTGTATATACTGCACTAACACAACAAAAAAAGCAACACATACAAGAAAATTCCTGTTACCTTCCTGGTGCTGTTTCCTTCCTCGCTGGTGCTTTGTTGTGACATTTCGCTCGAATCTTGAGTCTCTATCATGGACATCTTCGTCTACTTATCACAACGTAATCAACCGAAAATGCTATTTTATTCAAACGTCCTTGCTGGAGTGTGTGACGTGACGTCATGTGCAGGTGCGATGGATCACGTACCAACCAATAGGGTGTCGGAATGGTATGTTTATACTCATCCAACCACAATCACAAGATAGCGCGATTTTTATTATTATTGTTTTTTTAAATGACATGCTGAAATAAAATAGGAGTAACGAGGCGATTTTTTAAATGTAAGGAGTAGAAAGTACAGATAATCTCGCGAAAATGTAATGAGTAGAAGTAAAAAGTCGGCTGAAAAATAATTACTCCAGTAAAGTATAGATACCCAAAATTTCTACTTAAGTAAGGTAACGAAGTATTTGTACTTCGTTACTTGACACCTCTGTATCTTACATATAGTCAGAAGTTACTAGAGCAATGAAAATCTAACAACAAACACCGCAAGATATATTAGGAGTACAGTATACTGTATAAGTAAAGCATATAAATCTAAAATCAATAGTTAAAAGTAAAAAAGGTTAACTGCAGTTCAGTCATGATGTGCAATTTTTATGAAAATGGCAAAGTGACAACAGTGCAAACAGTATTAATTGAGCAAAAACCTAAGCAATTGTGCAAATATTAGTGTGAAAGTATGCAGTAGTTGGAGTAACTGAGCAGACCCTTCAGCTAACAGATAGAGATACAGTATGCGTGTAACACCATGATGGAAATAGCAGACTAGCCTAGCACAGATCTCCCAGTCCACAATGAGGTGTTGAACAGCTGAATGGCTCTGGGGACAACGGATTTTCTAAGTCTGTCTGTTGATCAGCTTTGAAAAAAACTGTGTGAAGTGGGTGGGCGGTGTTGACCATGATGGACAGCATTTTGTTAAGTGTCCTGTACTCTATCACTTCCTCGAGAGAGTCCAGCTCCAGACCAACCACCGAACCAGCTCTCCTGACCAAACGCGTGGCATCCCTGTTTTTGAGACTACCTGGGGGACCAAACCACCAAACTTGACCTTTATTGTACAGATAGTCAGTGTTCACTGACCAGTCCAGTTTGTCACCCAGCTGTAGCCCCAGGTATCTGTAAGACCTGACCCTCTCAACATCCACTCCCTTGATGGAGACAGGTAGTAGAGGAGACCCGGACCAATGAAAGTCAATAACCATCTCCTTGGTCTTAATGATGCTTAGTTGTAGCTGGGTTCTATTGCACCACGCCACAGTGTCCTTGACCAGGTTTCTGTACTCACCCTCTTGTCCGTCCCTAATACACTAATACACCCCACAATGGCAGAGACAATGGCATGTGAGACCTTCATCATGTGGCATGACTCCGAGTTTATGTGAAGTCTTAAACAAAATAAAGAAACATTTTATTTAGCATAAATCTTTGGCAGAAAGACAAATCGAAGACAGAGTTATAAAGTTTTTTTCTCCTAGATAACTGGAGAAACATCTTCGAAACTGACCGGTCAATCTTGGCTCTCGGCTAGACCTCAGCGGGCCCCGGATGACTGAAAGCCTTCATCGGCTCATATTTGATGTGTTCGGTGTACGCATGTAGGAAGTCAGAGTTGCTGTGGAAGGATGGCAGAACTTGTAATCTTTCTTTGAGAACTTCTGCAAAGCCGCTCCTATCACAGCAAGCTCGCTAATCAAAAGAGAGCTGTCCTGAGCTTGCCTTTACACCTTTATTTATTTCTTTTTATTACTTTGTTTTTGCTCGTGTCTGCCACTTATGCTCGGATTTATGCTTTCGGTTCTCTGTAAATCACCAACGAATGAGGCTCAGTGGATTTCCAGTAAAGAAGGTGAAAGCAGTTTAATAACAAATACATGCCGCAGGAAAGTTTCTATAAAACATATTCAAGGTTATATGATATATATCCAGAAATTATAGATGCACTTACATGTACATAATACATATCCGTATGTTAGGTTCATCAGTAATATATGAAAATTAGTCCAAAGTCTGATTTAAAAGGATTAAAACTAAACAGGGATCTATTGGCATTTCTATATTTATATCTCCATATACTGTACTCATACACTTCTATATGAGTTTTTTAAATATTTATTTAAAAAAAATTTCAAATCAGTTATTCAATTATAATAAATGCTACAGTATATATAATAATTATATATACTTTAATATATAAATACTTTTCATAATAAATATCTTACATATAATATAAAATATATACATAATGATTATTAAATTGAAAACAAGTAAAATAAAAATTAATGAATTAATAAAGATGTTATTAATGCTACTTTTTAATTAAAATCTTTAAATTAATATTTTTAAGAATGTCTTTTTTATTTCTGGCTTTCTATATAGTTATATCTCTGTATACATTTGTTTTTAAAAATTATTACATTATATGAATAACTTCTATACAAGTTATGTTTATATTTATTTAAATAATTAGTAAGAAATCTAATTACATAAATTTTTAATACACGTGTATACTGTTTCATGGGAAATAATTATCAGTAAATATTAGAAATATTCTAAAACTAAACAAACCAGAAACTACTTTAACTTTTTTTTTTTTGTATTCATTCATTGTAATAATTGTAATCTTTAAAAGGATATTTTTAAGAATAGAGTTAAATCTATATATTTTTATATTGCAGAAAATATCTATATATTTGATTCACATAATAATAACACTTCTCTATAAAGTTTTTTTTATAGTTATTTAAATATTTTTACAAAATCAGTTATTCAATTAAATCAAATATACAGGTCCTTCTCAAAAAATTTGCATATTGTGATAAAGTTCATTATTTTCTGTAATGTACTGATAAACATTAGACTTTCATATATTTTAGATTCATTACACACAAACTGAAGTAGTTCAAGCCTTTTATTGTTTTAATATTGATGATTGTGGCATACAGCTCATGAAAACCCAAAATCCAAAAAAACGCCAAAAAATTAATTAGCATATTGTGATAATTAGTTGATTCAGATGATTAGGTTAATAGCTCGGTTAGAGAACCTTTTCATGATATGCTAATTTTTTGAGATGTGGTTTTCATGAGCTGTATGCCACAATCATCAATATTAAAACAATTAAAGGCTTGAACTACTTCAGTTGTGTGTAATGAATCTAAAATATATGAAAGTCTAATGTTTATCAGTAAATTACAGAAAATAATGAACTTCATCACAATATGCTAATTTTTTGAGAAGGACCTGTATATGTGAAATAATTGTCATCAAATATTAGAATTTTTTTTTATTAAATTATGGACCTAAAAAACACACAAATCTACTTCTATATAGAGAGAATGGCAGATAGTAAAGCGAAACTTTGTTTGTTTCCCCTTTAACATGTGCTTGTCTGACCTCTAACCCCCTTAATACTACAGGTATTAGCTCAAACATGACCACAAAGCTCTCCAGAGCCATGGTTTTAACACTGCGGAATGAGAACACACACACACACACACACACACACACACACTGACCCTACATCCCCTTTAAAAACACTTAACGCTTCCTTAAAGCTCTAAACACACACCCTTCTCACACTACTCACACATCTCTGCCTCAGGAGGACAACAAGCATTGAGCTTCACCAAACTAATCGAGCCGCTCTACTAACACAAGCTGATCGATTTGATTAATAAAGACCATTAAGTGATTTGAAATGGCTAATTAGAAAAAAAAGAGATTCCATATAGATGTGTGACAAATTAAAGGAAAAATAAAATGAACAAAGTCTGTTGTTAAGGATCTTGTTAGTGATTCAGTAATGAGATTGGACTCAAAGAACACATTAGATAGGAATCACTGTTAGAAAAATATTAGTATAGGATAAAAGAAAAACATACAAGTTAGGAGAATTTTTTACCCTGGGAAAATGAGTTGTAACCTTTACCAAAAAAAAAAAAAAAGGAAAAACATGAAATCACTGTTTAAATGTGCACCATGTGAACATAAGAGGCTATTAATCATAAATAAATTGCATCCTTTAGAAAAAAAAACAGTGATCATAAAGTCAGAGTGTATTGTGTGCTATACTGGAGGAAACATAAGCTGTATTCTGATTTAGTGAACTATACACACACTCAGTCTTGTAAATCTTCTAAAAATATTTTTGTTTCCAGTGAAACTACTGTATGGCTGTGGTCACATTACACGCCACAATGTTCACTTTACATCTGAGGGTCAGATCAGACTTGTACGTAACGACGGTTCACGTTCAATTACAAGCAAGTTCATCTCCCTCCGTCTTCCTAAATATGCATGCGTTCTAGGGCTGCACGATATATCGAAAAAATATCGTTATCGCGATAATGGCATGCGCGATAACCCTATCGCAAAGAGTTGCGATAAATACTTTATGTGCCAAGCATTTGTGTGTCAAAATTTGACCAATCAGATGGACCCTTACTATGTTTATTCCCACTTATATGCAGCTCAATCGGTTAAGGCTGTGGGTTTCTGGGTTACTGATCGGAAGGTCGGGGGTTCGAACCCCAGCATCGGCAAGTTGCCACTGTTGAGCCCTTGAGCAAGGCCCTTAACCCTATCTGCTCCAGGGGCGCTGTAAGCTGGCTGACCCTGCGCTCTGACCCCAGTTTCCTAATTGGGATATGCGAAGAAGAAATTTCGCTGTGCTGTAAAAAGTACATGTGACAATAATTGAATATTCTTCTTCTTCTTCTTCTATATATATATAATTTATATCTTTATACTTAATTCTGTCGCGAACTAACCCCGGACGATCAGAAGACTTTTTTAGATTTCGATTAGCCGTTAGCCCTTTGTAGCGTGGACGGTAAACCCAAACGCGGAAGCAAGCGAGTAGGCAGGATAACCACGCGAATTAGTTTATGGACTCTCACAGAAGGGGAGCAAGGGAAAAACACACATTTAACCCGCGTCCTATAAACACACACTCGAATCAGAAAGTAAACAATCTGAACCGACATGCGTGAACTCAGTAACTAAGCTCTATGCGGTGGTTTGTTTACTCCTCTTATACTTCCGGGTTCGCGCCCGCATTACTTCCGGGTCCTAGTGCCGGTCGCGGAGCGAGTGTGTGTGTGTGTGTGAGAGACAAATAGTATTTTTTTATTAAATTTTTGTTTAATAATACAAAAAAACTAAAAAAACAGGCAAGCCAAAGAGAATATTTAGTTTAAAAGATGCTCTTGTTTTAAGACACTATTGATGAGTGTATGGTTACATGTAAATAAAAAGTCATGTTTGAAAGTAATTCATATTGTGTTGGCAAGTTTATAGTAACAGCAAACCAGAAGTCAGAATATCTGCTGAGGGTTTTAAGTCATTCATAGTGTTTTGAAGTCTAAACTTCCTTGACATATAGTTTCTTTTTAGCCTGAATTAGATTTAATTACATCAGACGAATATCTATTACCTGTTTATTTTAGTATCATCATTACATATAAATAAATAATAAAAAAATAGGCAATAATAATAATAATAAAAAATGCATTTCTCTAGGGAAATGTTATATCGCAAGAAATATCGTTATCGCAATATTCAACAACAATATCACATATCGCATATTTTCCTAATATCGTGCAGCCCTATTGTGTTCACATCATCTGTGTTAAGATACTGTACATCGTATTTATGCAACTAATCATTTATTTCAAACTACGGAATTCAAATCAAATTACATTTTTTCCTCAAATACACAGTCATTGACCTTAAAAACAAGATTATCAATAATAAATAAATAAAATCTACGTTTGGGATTTTTCTCTGGAGGATGGTATACAGTCAGTAGAAGGAAGAAAGCCAGAACGCTGCTGTTATTCTATCCCTGCTATGAAATCCACGCGCCGCCGGTGCTGACTGATGACATCAGCCATGCGCAGAGGCAAATGATGATGTCACACATGAACAGAGGCAAAAAGTCAGATGGATTAAGATCTGCCCGTTCTTATTCGGTCATCTAAGACCACATACGAACGTGATTGAGATCCAATCTGCGTTCAGATAACAAATAAAAATCTGATCTGTGTCAGGGATTTGAATCGCTTCTAGCTGGTAACATGACTGTAGCCTTTAATCTTTTAAGTGGCAATCATGAGTGTTTTTTTGAAAAGTCAGGAAAATGTCACTTCTCTCATTTTTATACATGAATCTTTTAAACAAAATAATTAAACCAAATTATTTGTAACTTTTTGAATGGAAATTATGATTCGTAGAGATTTTGTATAATTATTTTTTTTCTACTCAGAGATCATAAACCTTTCCTATTAATCATACATATCGCAGTTTGAGTTCTAACGTGACTTTTAGGAAATGGGGTCCCTTTTTCGGTTGGGGTGAAGACTATTTATGGCAAAATTTTCAAGTGTTCAGTTATTTCATTATTCTGATTATAAGGTCTTGAAACAAAGTCCGAAAGGTCCGAACTGCACCTTTAAATCCTTCTCAAAAAGAGTTATTGCACTTGATGTGCCGCAACCTTTATCACGGCTCTCTGGCAAAAACTAATCTTCAAACGTGAGAGGTTTGAATTCCATAAGCCATGAAATACAGGAGTATCGATCTGTTTATGAGTCCTTTCCTCACTCTTGGCTAGACGTTCTGCCTTCATACGATCTCCCACTGAGGAAAGTTCTGATGCAAGACAGAAGGTATGCACATCAAGAACAAACAAATACATCAAATCCAGGACTGTACGAGTCTTCTCGACGTGTTTTCCACCTCTAAGTAGATGCTAGTCTTTAAATATACATTACTAGGTCTGGCCACTTAGCGCTAAGCAAAAATCAAAGGCCCTGGCACTCGTTTTTTTTTTTTTTTTTTTTAAAGCCCCTGAGGCTGGCACTTAGTGCTGCATCTGCATCTCCAACTCTGCGCCCCTTTTGGATCTTTAATCTCTGCGTTCGCTCTTCCTGTAGTCGGGTCCGCTTGGGAATCGTACCGGAGACGCTGGGCTCCTCTTGTTTGACAGACCAAACCCTGATGTTCAATTTACCCTGACTCTGTGGTTCAGACCAGAACGCTATACAGTACGTTCTGTAACATATCGTGTGTTCAAGAAGCTTATACATTAGGAGAAATACACAAATACAATGTGCATACAGAGTCGGCGTGCATTTTTATTGCATTATTTGCATTTTAATTAATCCCCTACTCTCTCCACAAAGCAGACAGCTCTCTCTCTCTCTCTCTCTCTCTCTCTAAGTTGCCAACATCTCCCCAGCCATTTTATTTTTATAGATTGTTTTCTGTCCTATTGTTTTGTGTTTCCTCTTACCTGTCTCTTTTTGCAAATGGTTGTGACTCCTCTTGTCATTTATTATTATTATTATTATTATTATTATTATCAATGCTGGATTGTTTAATATGTGCACTACAAATCGTTTAAAAATGCAACATGAGTGATACAGAAATTGGACGGCTCAGTGTTGCGTCTTAATAAACCTAGATAATAATAATAAATAAATATAGATAAACCTAATAAAAATGCATTTGGAGTATGATGATTTTTATTAAATTTTTAACATGCCTTCAGTGTTAATCTGCAGGACCTCCATCTTTAAATATACAAAACTTCAAGATAGTGTATTTTGATTCACATAACTTTGAAGCCTTCAGTAGGAGAAGTTTGATAGATATCAGTCTTAATGTGTACATGTAAACACATCGTCTACACCGCTTTATCCTGTATACAGAGCCATGGGGGGGGGGGGGCTATGGGGGGCCTGGAGCCTACACCTGGAGACTTAGGGCATGAGGTGGGGTACACCCTGGACAGGGTGCCAATCCATCACAGAGCACACATACAAACACACACAAGGGGAATGGCACTTAATCTAATCTGTATATGTCTTTGGACTGTGGGAGGAAACCGGAGTTCCAGGAGGAAACCCACCAAACATGGGGAGAACATGCAAACTCCATGCACGCAGACCACAAATCGGAAATCAAACCCGGACCCTGGAGCACCGTAGCAATTCTACTTATTTATAGTTTAATAAACAGAGACTACAGTAAGTAAAGCTTTGATTAAGAATGCACGGATGTTATAACATGCAGTAAATATTTTCGTTTTCAGCTACATGTTTGTGTGATACAGTAGTTCCTGAAGTCACACAGAGTCACGAATAAAACAAAAGAATATAAAAGTGTGTGCTCGGACTGTAGAACATTCTGTTTCTTGAACTCTGCTTTGAATTTGCTGACCCTTCTTTCAAATCCACTACGGCCCATTTATGGTTCCATTTATTCCTCGTGAATCTCTCCAGGCTATTTTCATTACATTCCTTCCCACTTCTATTCATGCAGTGACCTCAAATTAACACCTACGCCTTTAGAGGACTGAGATCATGTTGCTAAAGGTAGATACTCTACAATGCTCTAAAGGCTAAATCTTTGCCAGATTTGTTTTTTTTTTTTTTTCATTTTTAACTGTGTTCTTATTTTGCCAAAGCGGATCGGAGTTCTGGTTATATGTGTTTTTATAAGAAAAAAAAAAACGAAAAAAAAAAAAAAAGAGAGGAGCTTTTCCAGTAATCATGAATCACGGTTAAAATCAGCTGAACTTACTTAATTTATGTGCATAATGAAATTAAAACCTCTCCCGCTCTCTTACTCATTCTCTGTACTGCTCATCTGCTCCAGGGTCACGGGAAACCTGAGGCTTATTCTCGGGGCGGGGTGCACCCTAGACTGGGTATAATGATAACATTCATTCATTCATTCATTCATTCATTTTCTATACCGCTTAATCCTGTGTTCAGGGTCGCGGGGGACCTGGAGCCTATCCCAGGAGACTTCGGGCACTAGGCGGGGTACACCCTGGACAGGGTGCCAATCCATCGCAGGGCACACACACATACACACACTCACACACTACAGGCAATTTAGGAACGCCAATTAGCCTAACCTGCATATCTTTGGACTGTGGGAGGAAACTGGAGTACCCGGAGGAAACCCACCAAGCACGGGGAGAACATGCAAACTCCATGCACACAGAGACGGGAATCGAGCCTGGCCGGGGAATCGAACCCAGACCCTGGAGGTGCAAGGCGACAGTGCTAACCACTACACCACCGTGCCGCCTTATAATGATAACAAATTGTGTTAATTAAGCAATGAAAGCACATGTTATATCAATTAATGTTTCCATTGAATCTTGTGAAACAATCACAAAATGAATTAGTTCATGGTCTCATGTGTATTATAGTATGCACAAACAAGTTAGTACTGTAAGACAAAACCTCCACATACTGTACATATTCTCTCTCTGACACACTGTAAAATGTAATAAGTTGACTTTACTTTACTTAAAAAGTGAGGAAACCGATTGCCTTAAAATTTCCAACTTGTAGGGACAACTTGTTAATCAAGTATGCTTAAGTACTGTTGACTTAAAATCATTATTTGAGTTAACTTTCTATTAGTGCTCACATTACTAAGAAAATATTAGGAAACCGATTGCCTTAAAAAAAACCAAGTAAACATTACTCCAATAACTTAAGTGCATCAATTGTTTATTACAGTGTGGCATGGGTGGGGTGGAGGCTGACGACCATCATGCCTTGCGGGGGTTCTCTATGTGTCCACCTTGTTGGAGAAAGGTGTTTGGGTTAATGGCTTCAGCTTTGTTTGTGAATGCTATCTCAGTGTAGGTGATGCTCATGCCATACAATGCTGAGAGCTAATAAAATACTCCCAGCCATTGCATTGGGCAGCAACCAAGCTCACTCATCTCCAAGATCCCTTCTAGCAGTGAAAATGGAACTTACAGACTAAGTAAGCTTAATTGCTGCTCAATGCAATGGCTGGGAGAAGTCTATTCACCACACAGTCACTGTATAGCATTGGAACGACATCCAATTCAGCCTTAGCATGAACTGGGGCACATTCAACAGGTCACACACATACATATCTTAAAACACCCAACTTGGCCGAAGCCACTAACCCAAACACCTGTTCTGAAAAGGGTGAACGGACAGCAAAAACCTCGCAAAGCATGATGGTCGTCAGCCGCCGCCCCGCCCACGCTACAGTATAAAACACTGAAAATATATATCCACTGTCAGGAACAATTGAAATCTGACTCAAATCATCACTATTCTTACACATTTTAACCTAACATGTAACTTAGGACCGTAATGAAGCTTGAGATGTTAAAAACATCATGCTGATTCTTTCAACATCAGAAAATTGGCGCCAATTCACCCGTTCACGAGCTGAGCACGCACAAATTCTACTACGCATGCTCTCTTGCTTCTTGCTGCTTCTTCCCCCCTTTTTTTACTTCTTCATTATTCTTGGGCTCGCTGCTGCCTCTCACTGGTACAATAAAGGCATTGCTTTATTTGTTGCTACTTATGTGTTGCAAGTAAGCATCACTAAAACTATTAAGTAAATAGTTTTACTCACCCTGCAAGTAAGTGTTACTCAACAAAACCTTGTAAGAAGTATAGTTTGAATTTTTGAGTAAAGTTTACTATTTATATGCGAGTCAGCAAAGCTATTGGAATTTACAGTGCACACACACACACACACACACACACACACACACACGTTACTGATAAACTGTAGAGTATAAGAGCTGAGGATGTCAGAAAACTTTAAAGTCATACGTTGCTGGATTGACACTGGAGACTCCTTACAAACGAGTGTAAACAATGTCTCCTTCCAGAAAACTTGATTTTATCAACGATTTAATGTTTTATTTGGATGCAAGAGCTGTTACTATAAACAATGAAAGTGCAGTCTACGAGAGAATCAATATAACGCTGAATTTAATTAATGCAGAAATCATTTGTATGGATTTTTTTTTTTTTTTATGGAAAACTTTTCCTGTCCAATCAGATTCAAGATTTTAACTAAAACAAGCAAACAAACAAACAAAACATCATATATATACACAAAACCGTGCAATAAGTAAGATGAAAAGCTTTATTTATTTATTTATTTGCAAATTTAATATGATGAAAGTTGTTTATTATACTGTTATATTACTTAGAATAATGAGTAATAATGTGGCTGATTGGTGTTTTAATTGTTATATGAAAATATAGTAGAAGTTTGTCTAAAACAATTGATTTTGTGACCAACAAATCAATCCGAACGCTCAGCTTCTAAATGAAAACAGTTCTTGGTAACGTGCTCAGATCTTTTGGACTTGTTCTGGTTCGGCTAAGCCGGTTAGCTTTGACTCCCTCAGAGTTATTTCTCCTCGGCAGATCATTATTTTCCAGTTGGCCGAGTCTCACCCGTCATTTCGAATCAGATAGATTCTTTCCTCCTGGTTTCATGCCGCTATCGATTTTCTCATCTGGTCAACATGAATGTATTAATGAGCGAGCTATTCAATTTGGATTTTGATGTTACAGCCTCATTGTGATATATAGCTCTCCGCTCATACAGTACTGCCGCTCTCTTACTCTCGGCTCTAAGAGTAATGGTGGTTGTCAGACAGATGGGCAGACGATGGTTTATGGAGTAGGATTATAAAGCAATGGGTGCATCCTGGGTAACCTTCAGAGTAATGGCATATTAATAAGCGTTCCATATGACCACAGTACAATCCACAACGGTTCCACTGAGGCCTGACCAACTCGAATCAAATTAGATCCAACGGAGAAAGATTCACTTTGACGCTACGATTCTGGGAGTTTGTGTCTGAAAATTCCAGCTGACTCTTGAATTTCTGCTCTTGGATGAGGGTTCCGTAGTGAGTGTGTTCCAGACTTTGGTGTGGTTGATAAAAGAAAGATATTTAGCAGGGACAGTTAATGCAGGATTCTGGTTGTATATTTCATATTTACAGTATATCATGTCGTCACTTATAAAAGTATTAAGAAATAAAAGAACCTCAACAAATAATAAATCTTTTTAGGTTTTTTTTTTCTTTCCTTTTTTCAACATGTGACTTTACGGTATATAGGCGGCTTTAACCTACACCCAATTCAATCACAGTTTTTTAAAACATGTTTTTTTGTAATATAAGTTGATTGTATCAATATACAGTGTACAAGTTGGTTTTCTTTAGAAACACAACATAACAGAACCTTTTTTTTTCCCTTAAATCATTGCAATTTATTTACAAAGCCAAAAATACCTTCTTTTAGATGACCTGTGGTCATGTATTTAAAATGTATTAAATAAAATATGTATAATTATTTTTCTACATTGAGCATTCCTGATACTGATCGTACTGATGTGGTTATTATGGAGTAAAGGCCAGCATTCTGGTGAAAAAACGCAAAAAAAAAAAAAAAAACACGCATAATGCGAATTCTGATTATTGGATCATGTGAATGTTGTGCTTGATTCAAAAACAGAAGCCTTCCTGACATTGTTCAGTTGATTGATTGATTGATTACAAGCTTATTTACATGTTAGAACCTTCTAGGATGAGCTGATTTCATAATTATACAGTACAATGCAATTCCATCTGTATTATATTGTGTTCCACTAAGTAGGACACTGAATCAATATAGAGCTGTACACTGAGGAACCAGATACATTGTGCTGTAGGATAATCGTCACGAGGTGCGTCACCGCTTACATCTCATGGCTTGCTTTATAGAACAGACTGATCAGAGCTCACAGAAACAAATTCTGGTCCATGAAACATTCACACAATATGATTAAACCTTAAACCTAACATACACATACTGTACACACACACACACACACTGGTGCTTCCAAATAATTACAGGGGAAGTAATCTGGCAGTGAATGGCTCTGGAACTCCCTTGAGGTCATTAAGTAATCTCATTAGAGGGGTAATGACCTCGCTGGCTGTCCCTTTACCCCTCACAGAGGAGGACAGGATGTCATGGAGGTCGCTCTTTCACATCACCCAGGCTTTGCAATTCTACCAGTTCATGGTTCAAATCAGGCTTACGAGTTAGCCTTATCTGATCAGCGTGGATATTTACACATGCTTATGAGCCACAAATGACAGGTGATGTTGCTGTTTTTGGTTGTCTGTGCATTCATCCATCTATTTTTCATCCATCCATCCATCCATCCATCCGTTTTTCATCCATCCATCCATCCTTCCACTTATTCATTCCTCCACCCATCCATTCATCCACTCATCGATCCAACCATCCATTCATACTTCTATCCTTTCATCCATCCACTGACTCATCCATCCATCCATCCATCCATCAGATACACATTTGTATTTGTATATCTGTTTATCCACCCATCCATCCAACTACACTTTGATTCATCTTTCCACCCATTCATCCATCTGTCTGTCTGTCTGTCTGTCTGTCTGTCTGTCTGTCAGTCCTCCCATCCTTTTTAATTCCTCATTAGCCTGATCTCTTAAGAACACATACATGGTTGGTTGTTTACATGATTTCTATGAAAGTATTATTGTATCCAGCAGATAAATGAAATTTTGGTAACTGGCCAAAAGATCCTACTTGTTTGATGTATATTTCACGGGTATTCCAGGCATACATCCTTACAGGAGTTCAGATGTCAGTGGCACTAAGCTGTACCTGGTTATTGATTTATTGTGATTATCATCAAGAATGGAAGAAAACACTTGGTCAAGAGGTTTGATTCAGCCTAGTGTGGAACATGGTTTATTTTCCTCTTTAACAGCACAGTGAATTTACAGCAATTGCATTGCAATCAATAGAAAAAGATGCATCAGACGTTTATCTGTTAATAGTTACATTCATTGTTGCATAAAGATAAACATTTGATATTTAACACTGTGCAGCTATAAACAGTCGTTGCCCTACCAGAATCTTTTTTTATTGTCTCTCTTGATAAGAAAAAAATGGTACATGTGACTTTATGGAAAAAAAACTGCAAGAAACTGTAGAAAAAGGACTAAAGACTTTAATATGTCAGAAAACGGCGGCGCGGTGGTGTAGTGGTTAGCACTGTCGCCTTGCACCTCCAGGGTCTGGGTTCGATTCCCCGGCCAGGCTCGATTCCCGTCTCTGTGTGCATGGAGTTTGCATGTTCTCCCCATGCTTGGTGGGTTTCCTCCGGGTACTCCGGTTTCCTCCCACAGTCCAAAGATATGCAGGTTAGGCTAATTGGCGTTCACAAATTGCCCATAGTGTGTGATTGGGTGTGTGAGTGTGTATGTGTGTGTGCCCTGCGATGGATTGGCACTCTGTCCACGGTGTACCCCGCCTAGTGCCCGAAGTCTCCTGGGATAGGCTCCAGGTCCCCCGCGACCCTGAACACAGGATTAAGCGGTATAGAAAATGAATGAATGAATGTCAGAAAACCTGAAGTTACCCCTGCCATGTGTGACAAATTAAACATCATTTTAAATAAAACCTGCATTATTAGTGAATCGCAGTATAATTTTCATGCCACTGTCATAATATTATGATAATGTATTAGAATAAGCACATTTATATTTGCCTTATGAGCAGAATTACTATTAGTGTTACCCTTTAATGGTGGTGTAGTATAAAGTATACTGACCTATAGTTAAACAAAGACTACAGTAAAATTTATTGCAATACGCAAAAACTACAACCAGAAGTTTTTCTAGACAATTTTTTGCCTTTTGACCTGAAGCATAGACACATCATGCATCTTTTCTTTTCATCCATTCCTCATGCAGAGCTATCAGACAATCAAAAGCACATGTGCGTAAAAAGTGTTGCGACATTACATGATTTGCCTCAATATCCAACAAAAGCTTTGTTGAAAAAGGTTTGAGAGTTCTGTTTAGTTTCATTCAAAGCTAGCTGCAAAAAAAAAAAAAAAAAAAAAAAAGACAGAACCCTAACACTAACACGAAATCATATCCCATTCAAGCATGTTCAAGTTTGAATCCCAAAATTGAAACGCAACAGTCATTGTTATGGCACTTAGAAATTCAGGTTGTAAAACTAACGCACGGAATCTGTGGATGCAAAGTGAAAATCAATCAGTGTTTTAACATTCACACAAGCAGCACAATGACCTGACAAAGTTTGCACTCTCCCGGGAAGACACTTTAATGCAATTAAAGGAGAATCCCGCCCAAATTCAATAATGAAACACTCAACACTTTTTACGTGGAGACAGTTCAGAGCAATTTAACAAACATTTGCTGTGTACTTGTGAGACTCCAAAATTGGGCAGAGAAAGCACTGACGAAGTTAATCATGCACTCCTGTTAAATAACCCAAATATATCTTACCAGCAAATGTGAGACCACTTATGAACTGAAATTAGGTAAAAATTTGCTTAGTGCAACAACAAATAAATCACATAAATGTCTTTATATGGAAATTTCTCTGTCTAATTCGACTTTCTGCATACAAAATTTGTCCAAAAGCTTTTTTTTCTTCCCCTTAAATTAAGTGTTTTGATTGAATCCAAGCTCACTGACCCAATACCTCATTTTACTTCCCATAAAAGTTTCATATTTTTTAACTGTTATCTACATAAATAAACAAAAGGGTATGCCTGAACATGGGTCAGAACTCATTCTTTCTAAAAAAATTTTTATTTTTACGTTTCATACATTAGACGACCAAAAACGGATCTCAGAAAAATTTCTGTGTTAATGTCCATATACTATAGACTGTGTCTGTCTGTCTCTACAGTATGTCTGTCCATCCATGTCCATCCCCTCAAGGTAGGCATGGCTATACCGTCACTCAACAGAGCAAATCACTTCAACGCTTTTGCTTCGAGGTGGGCGTGGCCATATGTATCACTTAGCAGAGCCAATCAATGCGGTAGTTTACCGTGTATACACAGAGAAACGATTCAAACTTTCACAATCCTCACTAAACAAACAAACAAACACGCGACCCAGCTTGGCTTACTCCAACAAAATGGGACGTACACTATGAAAACATATGTTTTAATGTTATAATGAAAACTGTTATAAATTAAATCAGAATGTTGAATAGAAGGGAAGTTATAATGTATGCCAGATGTTGATCAGCTCTTCTTTTTTTTTTTAGCAATTTCGAGACACTTATCAACCTCCACTAGTAGGTTAATAAATGTAATGTACCAAACTCGGTTTACAAGAGAGGCAAGGAAAATGTGATTTTTAAAATATAGTAAAAAAAACAACAAAAAAAACACAGGTTCTTGAGTAGAAAATGTTGAAACACAGTAATTACATTAAAGACTAAACAGCTGGAACAGATGTGAAGGGTTGCTATCCAGCGCTCTTGTAGCTATAGGGCTCTTCACTTTTTTCCTTTGTCTTATCATTCATCTCTGACTTTATGACTTTACTGTGTTTGGGTTATTACTTGGGTGACTAAGTGGAAATTAATATACATTTAGGTCTTTTACAACAGCATTTTCAATAAAATGAATGCATGCCTTTGTCTACACCAATGGGAAGTCGTAATAAACAGAAATTATGAAAACAGCCAGCCAGCCAAACAATCAAACAAACAAACAAACGAATACGAGTGCTGATATTCCTCCTGGTTGATTTGTCCAGATTTCTTTTTCCCTGACCTTAGGCCTGCCTCCTCGCCCTTCCTTTTTATCCCTGTATATTACGCACATTTATCCCCTGTGGACCATCTCTTCTATGTACAGTACGGCACACTCAGCTTTTCCTCATGGCCATGAATCTTTGTCCGTGCAGTTGCCCAGCTTTACCTGCCAGGAATCGAGGAGCAATAGTCATCCATCTTTGGTGCACTGGACATAAAATAAAATATAAAAAAAAAAAGGTCCACAGAGAACTGGGTCATATGCACTTTTTAAGTTTTGAACACACAACTTGGAAAATGAATATCATCAATCAAGGAGGAGTGTTTACGGTACTTCGCGAATACAGCTCAGTACCGCCATGGCCAATTAGAAGAAGAAACTATGCTGCAGCTGCCCAAACACAGACCAACAACAGTGTCACCAGGGAATTACACTAAACCTCACAGCTTTTATTCTAATCACCTCCCTAAATTGTCTGTTCTGAAGCACAGCTTACTCATTCAGAAGGAGCTCCAAGTCTGCCACCAGGAATGTAAAGAATAAAACACAACCTTGATGATGGATCTTCATTTAATCACCAATGAAGTGACATTCTAAAGTGTTTAATTAAGCAGTATCATATGAGAGGGAGTGCTGTTGTACCGAATATCAGCAAGGCTGTGATGCGGTCATAGGCATGACGGAGAAGCCAGAGTATTACAGATATCAGAGACATGCTGATATTCAGTATAACAGCACAACCTCGAGTGTGATATTGCTTTTATACAACATTTCCACAATCAGAATTTATCAACAGATTTTTATATATATATATTAATTTAACCAGTTATTTTGCTCTGCCAACAAATATCCTTCCACGACTGGCGTAACTAACTAACCCCGACTGGCAGAGCTGGCAATCGACAGTTACTGACTGATGGTTAGTGTAATTAACAGGGGTGAAAGTAGTTTAATTTTAAATTCTTACTGATACTATGTAGCCAACTGGTGATGAGGATAAAGCATGGACGTGGTGGACCATCCTGAGAAGCTTATGAGATTTACATATTTCCATTTATTCCACTTTTGACTCTCCACTAGCGGTGGTGTAGTGGTTAGCACTGTCGCCTTGCACCTCCAGTGTCTGGGTTCGATTCCCGTCTCTGTGTGCATGGAGTTTGCATGTTCTCCCCGTGCTTGGTGGGTTTCCTCCGGGTACTCCGGTTTCCTCCCACAGTGCAAAGATATGCAAGTTAGGCTAATTGGTGTTCACAAATTGCCCATAGTGTGTGAATGTGTGTGTGCCATGTGTTGAAATTGGCACCCTGTCTATGGTGTACCCTGCCTCGTGCCCTAAGCCTCTCGGGATAGGCTCCAGGTCTCTGCAAACCCTGAATACAGGTTAAAGTGGTATAGAAGATGAGTGAGTGAATGATTCTCCACTATGTAGGGTGTACGATCCTTTCTTCCACACACTAAGTAGTGCTATTGATCAAGGGTTAGAGAAGGATATGAGATTCAGCCTTGTTCAAGGGGTGTGGACTGGTAGTGTATGTCTGGTAGTCTGGGGAAAGCAGTTGGATATTGCTGTGGTAGATGCTTATAAAAAAAATAAATAAAAAAAAAATATATATATATATCTGTTTTGGGCCAAAATTATGCTGTAACCGTAATAAAGATACATGCAAAAGACAAACATATAACAGTTTCTGCTCCATGAGGTAGACAATGTGAAATGTTCACCACATGAAGGGATTTCCCAGGCCACCTGAACCTACAGTAGATAAGCTGTGCATTGTGATTTTAACCTGAGCACACATCTGCCAGCTCATTTGATTGGCTTACTTTATTATGTTTCATGTCATCTCTATGAATGAATAATTGCCTGAATGAACAGATTTGCCCTCACTGACCCACACGTCTTGTCTGTGAATGAACATTCATGACATTCGTGCCTCTAAAGTCATGCTTTTGACCGTCTGCGCAGAAAAGTTCAAAGGAAGAGAATAAAGGTGTTTATTCTCTTTAACCTTGCAGCCTTTGAATTCTTCTAAAGAAAAAAATAACTTTTTCCTATCTGAGTGCCTTTGTATGGAAGCGTGTGATTGACGTGGCTTGGTGTGTGGCAGCGCTCAGCGTTTGACTCAAATGCCAGTGACAAGGAATGAGGACTGACAGGTGGTCTGAGTGATGATTGGGTGATTGATAGATATGTGAATGTGTGTTTGCAGGGGGATGGTGTCAAATTAGCATTTAGGTGAATGACTCTTTTAGATCTCACTTGCTTTTTTTTAAATTCCAAATTGATGATGATAATTATTATTCTTGTTATTATTATTATTGTTCTTCTTATTATTCTTATTATTCTTCTTCTTCTTATTATTATTATTATTATTATATATTCAGAGATCAGCTTAACTCTGTGTTCAATCGGAAACTACAGGACATTTTCTTGTAGTTTGATCAGTTGATCAGACCCTGTGCTGTTGTCTTTGGTGGTTGTTAACTGTAGAGATTAGCGAAGGCTGGAGGACGATAAGAAACGGGTCAATATTAATCAGCGTGTGTTCTGTTTGTTCTAACTTTGCCACTCTTATCAGTAGCTATTGAAAGGTCAGAGAAGAACAAAAGTAAAGAAAACATATATATACACAGTACTGTGCAAAAGTCTTAGGCACCATACCATATGCTGTACCAATTTTGTTATATATGTTTATTATGTCTGCATAATTATGTATATATGTTTCTAGTGAAATGTGATGTTCATGTTTTTTTAAAGGTAAAGTGCAGGTTAATTTGTTTTATTTTTACTTTATATTTTGTGTTAATTATTTTTATGTATTATTTTTTTGGGGGCTGTAGAACGAATTATTTGAGTTTCCATTATTTCCTATGGGAAAATTTTATTTGGTTTACGAGTGTTTTGGAATACTATGAGCCCACTTCCGGAATAGCAAATAGAACTTAAAAAAACTTTTTTTTTTTTTTTTTTTTTGGGTAAATTGTTGAATTTTGTGTATCCAAAATGTATGACACAGTCTGCTGTATATCTATATGATATTGGCTAAATGTTTGGCCGCGCCTTCAAGGCTCATAACATTACAATCTTGTTTTAGCTATAGTTGACTAAGGTTAAAAAACAACAGTGGAATAATTTTATAATTGTGTTTGTTGTTCGTAACAGATAAACTACAAGCAGTTCTTAGTAACAGACTCTCACACACTGCTCTAGGTGGAGTAGAACAGGCTGTATGAACAAACATGACTGATTATTATCGTAAAGTCCGTTTGTGTGATGTAGCGATGGTGTCCATGCTGCTAGTGCCGCTAATATACAGTAAATCTGTGTAACGGGTTTGAAGCGTGTACCCACACGCATACACACGCGCATACACACACACACACAAAGCCCAGATAATGCACAGCTGAAGTAAGCGACGGTTTGGGACACGTAGCCTCATCAATCTGTGACCCGAGCAGAATGCTGCCTGAGGGTGTTTTTGTGTGTGTGTGTGTGTGTGTGTGGACATTATGAAAGGCCTGCTGCAGCCGTTTCCTCACACAGCGCTCCCAGAGGAGGCTTCCCTTACACACACTCTATGAGCATTTGAGCAGGAAACATCCTCTTCGTGAAGTCAGCAGTGTAATTTAATATGTGAACTGGACAGGACACACACACAGACACATACGCGCGCGCGCGCGCACACACACACACACACATGTAACTCTATCATTGTAAAGCACTGCTATTGAGTTGTGTGTAGATGTGTAGATACAGAATACTATGACATCACTGAGCACTAATTCTAACAGTAAGTCACCCTTTATATGAAAAAAAAATGGACTTAAAGTAACCAAATAATTTACTATATAAATTAATAAACCAGTTAATTAACTATTTTTTTAATCGGCTCTAATGAGCCACGTTACTTATTGCTCTCATCTACTGTAGATCTTCTGAGATCGCTGGTGTTTGTGTGTGTGTGTGTTTTAGACAGAGAGAGAGTGAGGGTGGGGGGATGACAAACGAGAGAACTAACCCCACGCGTACACATACACAGACTTGTTTTATTAGGAACAATAAGGAAGATGTGAGTTTTATTATAGGTTGAGGGAGTGCATGAGAGAAAATGAGGGAAGTGAAGAATAGGGAAGTGTCCGGTGATGTGCACGCACGCACACACACACACACACACACACACAAAACACCACCAACAACAACAATTACAACTATTTATTGGAACAATAACGATGAAGTGAGTTCTATTATTAAAAAGAGAGAGAGAGAGAGAGAGAGAGAGATAGTGGAGGGAAGTAAAATGTGTCAAATGAGAAATGAGAGCACAAACAAAAAACCCACAGCTCCTACTTGGGGAGGAATACAAGTTGGACAGATATTAATAAGTATAATACGAGTATACTGTACGTGCAATAAAGTAAAAAATAAAGCTCATTATTTCGCATTGTCTTTTTCGTGTAGAAGAAAAAAAATTAGATACAACATGACGAAGATTTTCCACCAGGTCTGATATACTGTACACGTTCCTGAAGCACCTGTGGTCATACAGTAGATCTGATACATATCTGATACGTCACTGTGTAACATTAGATTAGATCAGATTCCATGTGTTTTTTTCGGCAACGTGCACATCAGTAGTAGTTCAAACCTCAGACTAGCACATGATAAGATACGATTTCAATACTTCGATATTCGCTATGATATTATATGATATATGATATTCTATTAGGAAACCTGCAATCAATAAGTGACCTCCTTTTGCTCAGAAACTGAACAATGTTTTGATGATGATGCAGAGAAGGACTGTTTTCCAGGCAAAGCTGACTATTCAGTTTACAAAATAAATTGTTTAGGAAATAAATTGTTGCTTAATTGCCTTATGAATGGATCATTCGAGTTTCGAATTGTCTGGTTGCTACCGTACGTAGTTATAGAAGGTAACTAAGTACATCAGTACATATTCCACATATTTGTGAGTAGTTTTATTAGTGGATCCTTTTTACTTTTACTCCCCTACATCCTACAACTAATATTTGTACTTTATACCTCACTACATTTCTTCATGGTGTTATGTTACATAACCGTAATGTGTAGTATTTGAATTGGTAATATCACCACCTCCTAAATATTATGCATAATTTGCTTTTCTTCCATAAAATTCTTAATTATATATTACGTGTGTGAAATCATACACCTGATCTAGAGTCTGGAATCACCGAAACATCGAGAGAGAGAGAGAGAGAGAGAGAGAGAGACTCTTACTGTAACTTAAAGGCTACTGTTAGCTAATTTACAGTGGGTGCACAAGCAGTATGTGACTTCTACCGTCGCCGGTGTATGGCGTCAGCATTTGGGTTTGTGTGTTTGCTGGCTTTTACCGCTGAGTGGCGCTATATAACTATAGACTGACGCCTCAGGCATCAGTTCGTTCTCTCCAGGCTTAATGAGGCGCAGGTCGTCCACAGCTGCACGTCGTTGCAGATAAAATAAAGTGAAACATTGTAATTAAACGAATTCATAATCACACTAGTAACATTACAGTACAATTTATAATTAAAATTAAATTCAGTTTTTTTAGGATCGAATTTAAGCAACGTAAACGTTAACACACTGAGCCTTTTTATTATGTGTAATTAGAAAAGCTACACGTGTAGGGTCTTGTGTCATCTTATATTTTGTGTTCTTTAAATTTGTAGCTTTTATAAGACTCACAGCGAACCACAGGTGCACTCACAATGACGAAAAAACTTTATGATTTTGTTAAATAAATAAAGTAAACGGGGTTCTGTATTGATTTTGGTGAACTTGAGCGCGTCAGAAAATGAACCCAAACTCCGTGTATACTCGCCTCACAGACGTGAAAAATATATACTTATAGAAAGAGAAATATCTGCTTTAATATAAACTAATGAAAAAAAATTATTAGATTATGTAATTCGTATGAGAAGTGAATTATAGGCGCGCTCCCTGCTGCGGAGACGACGAGATGACATGATCACCTTCAGCACAGTCGAAACCAAAGGAATCACTAATTTATGAATGAATTATTAAAATGGTCAGAGTGAGTTTCCTGGCTGTTTTAACAAATATTTGAAGTAGATAACAGTAGCCCACATTTATAAAAGCATTTTTATTTAGACTATAAAAAATAATCCTGCATTTATTTTTAGGTGTGCCCGCTGCCACAGTTCTTATATGGCTCTTTATCGGAGTAAATACAGTAACACACCTGTAAAACAGGTACATCTGTATGAATAGATTGTTTAAATGTGATCAGTGATTTATGTAAATGACTCAGTTTAGATGTAAGTAAATGCTCCTTGCTGCGCTGTTTGGGGGAGGGACGCGCTAATGACGATTTGGTCTGCTGTGGGGAGGCTCGCCCGTGAGAGGTACAGTTAGTAAAAAATGTTTGGAATCATGTATGATTTTCGTTCCACTTCTCACGTGTACACCACTTTGTATTGGTCTTTCACATGGAATTCCAATAAAATTGATTCATGTTCGTGGCTGTAATGTGACAAAATGTGGAAAAGTTCAAGGGGGCTGAATACTTTTGCAAGCCACTGTACTAATTATGAAAATCAGAGAAAGATATCATTTGGAACGCAGTGTATACTCAGCAGTGTTGGGGAATGTTACTTTTTAAAGTAACTAATTACATTACAAAATTACTGTCTTTAAAAAGTAATCAGTTACATTACAGCATTACTTAATGATAAAAGTAACTAGTTAGAGTAGTTTTCCATTGCAGAAAATGAAAACTCCTTTGTGATTCCTCATGCATGTTGTTTTAGTGAAGACCATTATAATTATTCTACCATCATCACTCAGCGAAGTTTAGCCGTTAATCTGTTAACTACTAATACTCCTATCGCAGCAATGCGTTTTCGAGCGGTGGGCGTAAGTACGGTTCATTATGATTCACAGCGAGTTTTGGCACCGTGATTAGGTTTCCATTTTTCCGCACGTCGGTCCTCGCATTGTCAAACCAAATAGGTGAGATAGGGGCATAACAGCAGGAACAAGAACACAATGTGGCAAGCAAGCAATGCAGGCTCAGTATTGGGTAAATGCAGATACAGTACAAGAAGTAGTTGGGGGACAACATACTGTATACTGCGCTTGACTGAAAAGATACAGTGTTTTGTATGAGGCACGACGTGAATCTTGTAGCAAAACATTTAAACATGGCACAGTGAGTGGTAAGGCATAGGATTCTCACAATAAAAAGGACAAGTGGCAAGCTATTACTCGAAAAAGGTACTACGCCTAACAAGTTGTTTGCTGCTATACTTATTTATAGCAGCAAACAAACTGTGAATATGTCCACTCTACCAAGCCTTTAGTCCATGATACCAGACATCAGACAGCATTTATCACTTCTTCTCTAAGTGCTATGTGCAAAGCTGAGGTTCTGGGAGATTTACAAATAATTAACCAACATTTATTTGATGGCAAATACGTTTGATTTGGTCTGCTGGCATAGTTTTATTTTCCTTAATTAGAGTTCAGTTATGTTGCAATAATTACTCAAATAAATGAAAGTCAATAATTGTAAAAAGAAATGTTCTAAATTTTGCAAATGCCTTTTACAAGACAAAAGTTTTGTACACACCCTCTATCAATGGTTTTTCTTTATTTTTGTGTATACAGTACCAGTCAAAAGTTTGACTTTATCCACATCTTCTCATTCGTCTTTTGTTTTTAATTCGTTAATTACTGAAAACATAAAAATTATGAAATAGCGCATTCTATCTGGAAAACTGCAAAAACTTTGAATGTTCAGTATTGCACTTGACAATGCTGTTCTTGCAAGAATTATTCCAGAACAACAACAACAACAAGCATCAGTTGTTATTTTAAGACACGAAGGTCAGCTGTTCTGGAATAGTTCTTGCAAGAACAGCATTGCCAAGTGCATTTGAAAAAAAAACAAAAAAAACATCAAGCATGATGATGAAGCTGGCGAGTCTCAAAAATCACCACCTCAGATTAACAGCACCTCAGATTAGAGCCATTATGATGAAGTTACAGAGTAGAGGTCTGCGCGGGACTGTTTTTTAGTCCCGCTCCCGCGAGGTTTTATCCCACACCGACCCGCTCCTGCTATATATCACTCTTTGTTCACCCGCTGCCCGCTTAGAATAATTTTCTTCCCGACCCGACCGCTCCCGCTAAATGTCTATGTGTTTCCAGAATCTCACATTTAAACCGAAAGAGAGGGATAACAAAAAAACTGTAGGTTGTACAACAATATATTTTATTTTTATTCTTCTTGTCAAGAATGGTTAATACGCAAAATGTGTTGCAGGGGAAAAAATGTAGAAACAATGTACAAAATTGGAGCATATTTATTATTTTTCTTCAAAATATAAATGTGACATTTTTTGTCAACACGGTAGCTTAGGAATGGTGTAGCTGAAAACAAAAATTACGTCTGCCAGCTGTTCAGAAAGGACATCGGGAACGGTATATTATTAGACCGCCCGCTCGATCCAAATTCCACCAGTTTCCGACCGCTACCGCGTATTGTTCGTAAATTTATTCCCGCGCTGCAAAAAATCTTGTCGGGTTCCGCGAGAGAGCCGCTTAGTAAAGTGAACAGAAAGAAATATAGAGACAGAAAGAATGACTGCTATAGTGAAAGTGATAACAGGAACTTGTGTCACGGTGTTAGCAGTGTCACTATATTGTATGTATAAAATTTGGGGGTTGGAGGTTTGAGCCTCAGCTCTGCCAGGTTGCTGTTGTTGGGCCCTTGAGCATGGCCCTTTAATCCTGACTGCTCCAGGGGCGCCGTGTAATGGCTGACCATGCGCTCTGACTAACAAAAAGCTGAGATATGCGAAGAATAAACAATTTCGCTGTGCAGTGATGTATACAGTATGTGACGAAAGGCTGAACGCTGAAAGCACAATTATTATTGACCTGTTGTGTTTTGAGAGAAATAAACCTTTAACAGCACACCCCCAAGTGTTTTATTGTTTATTTAACACAGATATCATGGAAATATATTGTAAATAAATATATATTGTATATATAATATATATATTGTAATATATTGTAATTCTTTATAGTACTGGTTTGGGGCAACAATCCTACAGCACTTTAAAGACATGGGACACTTTCATCTTTCTCTGACATAATAGCAAAAACAAGCCCACCAGCAGCATTTTCTACCACCACCACCATCATTCTGCCCCATTACATCACACTTCTCCTAACACACTCAGCAATTCATCAACACACACATACAGGGACACAAACAACTCAGCCATGTTTACTCTGTAAGCTGAGCTTTTAAAGTTGCAATCTTTCTTCTTTCTCTCACACACACACACTTTTTCTCATCCTTTCATCTCATTTCCGCTCGACCTTTTTTTCAGGAAACCTCCAGCTAATTATTAGCGCAGAGCATTAGCAGGGCGGCAGTGGTGCAGGTCTGTTTACACAATAATTAGTCTCTGGGGCTAATCTGAAACTGACTTGTTTTTTTTTTTTACCTCAGCAAAATGATGAATGGATTTACCTTTGTGTGTGTGTGTGTGTGTGTGTGTGTGTGAGGAATGTCTATTGATAAATTAGCAACTGTTGCTAATTAATTCCTTGCTACACCTCAATCTGACCCTATTAGCAGTTGTTTCCTGTAATTGCTATTGTTGGATTTCTACCTAACCCTCTATCTATGAGGTGGTGTCTGATCCAATCGGTTTTACCCTACGTCTGTCCTCAGACGCCTTAAAACTGACAGTAGTATTCTCTATTAATGGTTTGGCCGCTGGGAACGAATTCTCAATGCGCAATGCCGCGTGGAGATGTTGGGCTCCGCCACTGTGAAGACTGTTGCTTCGTCTCAGGATCGTACCCACGTTTTACACCCAAGTTTTGTCACCGGTAATGAGCCTCGACATGAAGGACGGGTCATCCATGGCACGCTGACGGAGTTCTTGGCAACATTCGATGCGATATTCCTTCTGCTTCTTGGTCAGCAGCCCGGAAATGAACCTTACTGGCATCAGCATGTTCAAATCGTGAGGATTGCCGAGACTGTTTCGTATGACACATCGGCAATGGCAGCAATGTTGTGAATTGTTCTCGGACGATCATCATTCAAAAGTTGCCGAATGGGTTGAGTTCATTGAAGGTCTTCCTGATCTCTCATCATCCTCCAGGGATGTTCTTCTGCTCTTGAAGCGCACGTGCCACTCAAAACAACTGGGGCCTCATGTACGGGGGCGAGTTGCGCGTGCTGCAGCCTGTGAAATCTAATACCGTATTATGTAGTGTCCCTTTTTAGGCGGATTTTTCCGCTAACGCAGATCATTTTATCAACTTGTTATAAATTTATTTTGTGAGTATATTAACCTATGCTTTCTCAACATTTCAAATTTTTTATTTGAGGGGGCAAGACATTTATTTGAGGGGGCGCTGGCCCCTCTTGCCCCCCCGTAGAACCGGCTCTGTTTGAGCATCACATATTATTTGCCCATTTATTGAATGGAAATGTTTCCGATTCACGTATGCAAATTCGTCTTCAGATGGCGCCTTTATAGCAATGTGCGCGCAGTCGGCGATCGCTGCAAATTGCGCTTTAATGTTTGGCTGGTCAACTTCATGGTATGGAAACCTTATATACCTGCTAGACATGCAGGTGATCCCGTCCCATACAGCTGGCATTGCACGGCTCAAAGACGACTGGCTTAACCCCACTGCCGGTTCCCTTTGGAAAGAACCAGTTGCCAGGAAACCAAGCGTTGTCAGCACCTGTAAGGGAACGGGTAATGCGTGGCTCCTCGCTGTATCTCTTTCCAAATTTGGACCAAACTCAGCACAGAGCTCCAGGAGGATAGCTCTTGGAAATCTGAAACGGCTAATAAGCCAGTCATCATCGTGGGCCAGAAAATCACTGTGATCCCTAAAAACGCGTTCCCTTCGGATTCGGCCATTGACAACGTCCTCTAATAAAGCCAACACTGCCATTGCCATAGACTAAGGGTTGTATACATTTGCGAATGCTTTTATATGTTCTAAATCACATAATTGGTAGAAAAATATTGTGTCAATTAACCCATTTTATCAATTATAAATTAATAGCAATGTTTAATATCGCATGTGTTGGTGCGATACTTTGTAGTGTGCAATTTAACATAATTGCCTCTAGGAGTCGCCAACGGAAATAAAACAAACACGCACAAGAAATACACGTACGCCAGACAGGACGTTGGCGTGGAAGAATGCACATTCTCACGTTAATTTCAATGTTAGTAAATCCGACCGTGAGCGTGAAAACTGGCGTAAGCAAAGTTTTTGTGCGTACGCATCGTTGATACATGAGGCCCCTGGACTTGCCGAATCATGTCAGATGTCTCTGTGGCAGATTTGCCCAGTTTCACGCAGAATCTTTTCAATCTGAAATTTCACGTTTCCTCTGTGTTCAAACTTGCTGACCATGATGAAATAACAGATATACAGTATGCACATAATGCATGTGGTCAGAATAGCACCAGTTGCACAGCGCCTGATGTACACAGGACGATGTCTTTTGGCACACTGACTTATGAGGTTCGGTGCTCCCTGTGACTTGTGCTGCCATCTGTTGACGTGTTACAAAACTAGCCTTGAAACTTTTCAGTACCACCTCATATCTATCTATACTTATTTATTTATATACATATATACGTCTCTGTTTTTTATTTTTTATTTTTTAACCATTTTTCCCATATTTATGGGGACATTTGGTTGGCACCAAGTTATAAAAACGTTATAAAAGCAATATCCCTCTCTCTCTCTGTCTCTCTCTCACTAACACCCCCCCCCCCACACACACACACACGATTCATGCAATAACTGAACTCAATCAAATCCTTGACCCTAATACAATCTGACATAACAAGGCCAAACAAAGCTGCAGTTCTCTCCTCATTTTAATTTGCTTTTTCCCATTAACCCTCAGGTGAAACCTTTTTCTTTTATATGGGATTTAATCTGAGAATAGAAAAAAAAAAAATCAAACTGGATGACGAAAGCTAAAAGGTTTTATGGCTACCGTGGCCTAACTTTCATGTTGTGCATTAGCGTAACGTTAGCCCCTTCTCAGCAATATTATCTGCGCCATGTTATTTCGGTTTGGTACGTCGCGGGACAAGGTCGTTATTCAGACACATTCTGGCTATAATTGAAAATTAGAGACGGAGGAGGGAGGAAACAGGTGACGCTAATCGATTTGAGCCTGAGTCAGAAACTAGAGCTGCTGCGCAGGGGTTCCGATTGCAGCGACGTGAGCAGATGGCCTCGTCCATTAGTCTGACCATTGTGTGTGTGAGTGTGTGTGTGCGCGTGTGTTAAACATGGCATGTTCTGTAGACATCTCAATATACTGTACTGTATGTCTCAGCATGAACAAATTTGTATATTATCAGCATATACGTCGGATGCTTTCTTGTTGTTTTTTTGTTTGTTTGTTTTGTTTTTTAAAATCAGTATTAGTTTTCTGTTCCAGATCTGATTATTTCCGAAAAAAAAAACCTTGAAGGCACATGTGACTTACTATGGCCGAGCATGAATAACCGAACTCGTGATAAAATCTACATGTAGACCTCATTAACTTTGTCTTTTGCTGATTATTTACCTTGTTCTCATGACAACCAATATGACTTCCGAGCAAACGGATCTGAATTTTGCAGAATGGAGACACTCTGCATCAAAAGAGAAAAAAGTTTAGGAAGTAAATCTGCGAATAAGTTTTCATAACCTTTGTGAACGTGTGAGTACACTGTAGGTGTATTTGTGTGTCTCGAGAACAGAAATTTTGCAGAGAAAACACAATCGCTCACTTCTCAGTCAGTGTGTGCGTGTGTGTGTGTGTGTGTGCTTGATATGGGGGTTAGAGACAGAGCCATCTGTCTGCTTACTCTTTCTCTCTCTCTCTCTCACTCTCACACACACACACGCTGAAACACAAGCCCACACAGGACTAAGGTATGACTCCCACACTTTACGAAAAGGTAGACAGCTGCGTATACAATGTGACACACACACACACACACACGCACATTTCACTTAGGTAACACACAAACACACACACACACTTAGTTCTCTTGCATACCCACACACTCAATGCCCTCAGCATATGTTCAGTCTGTTAGTTGTAGGTGTTGGGATGTTTGCTTGGACTTGAAGTGCTTTCTACATTGCAGATGTGTGTGTGTGTGTGTGTGTGTGTGTGTGTGTGTGTGTGCGATATAAATACAACTTTTAATACATTAAAAAGGTTGTATTAAACTCTTACCTCCGAAAAGGAGGAATTTGGAGAAATACAGTTCAAAAGTTAGTACCCCCTCTTTTAATTATGTGTTTTTGTATAAAAACATTTTTTTTTAAATCTAACAATTAAAAAAGAACTTTTTTCAGAGTGCCATTATTTATTATGAAAGCCCTCTCTCGCTGATGTTCCCATGTTAGAAACTTACAGCTTTTCCGCTGATGCTGAAACCGGTGACACTCAATTAAAAAATGCTACAT
The DNA here is from genome assembly GCA_030522415.1 of Channallabes apus. NCBI lineage: Eukaryota > Metazoa > Chordata > Actinopteri > Siluriformes > Clariidae > Channallabes > Channallabes apus. Next base: position 27,821,878 of record CM060125.1, on the reverse strand, counting down.
AAACATTTCCCTAAACAATAACTAATATCAGTAATACTGTATGTGTCCGTCATAATGTGTGTAATTTACTGAAAAAAAGCTTTCAGAATGAGCACAGCCTATACAACAAAATCCTATACAACAAGATAATTGTGTAGGGATGCCACGCAGCAAGACTTATTAGGCCTGATATTTTCCGCACTGTAAAACATGGCTCGTTATTATCAGAGATGGTTAGTAGTGTTGTGTAAGAGCAGGTCTGTTTACCAACTTGTGTCTTGTCCGTATCGTGTTTTTGTTGATTGCATTATTATGACACATGGCAGCCATTCACAGGGCCAGTAATAGTTTAGCTTTGAGTACATGTTCATACAGTGTGTCTGCACGTTTAGATTACCACCAGACTGCAGTACTTCTTGTACTGTATATCTTGAGTGAGAGCTGTCTCTGCCAATCAGCGATAAGAATTTCATTTGCAAACTATACCTACTTTTTCCATTTGACTGAACTGTTGTTGTGTTTTCTGATTTTTTATTTTGTTATTGTTCATGTTTAGTTATTTTGTTTTTGAATAATTTTTTTCTTTTTTTTTTTGGTTTCGTTATTTGGTCTCGGTTTTGTTATTTTGTTTTTGAACTTATTTTGTTTTTGGCTTTGTTATTTTGTTTTCAGATTTTTTATTTAGTTTTTGGTTCAGTTTTTTTTTTCGGTTTTGTTATTTGTTCCTGGTTTTGTTATTTTGTTATTGGCTTTATTATTTTGTTTTCAGATTTTTTATTTTGTTTTCGGCTCTTTTTTTTTTCTCGTTTTGTTATTTTGTTCTCGGTTTTGTTATTTTGTTTTTGAACTTATTTTGTTTTTGGCTTTGTTATTTTGTTTTCAGATTTTTTATTTAGTTTTTGGTTCAGTTTTTTTTTCGGTTTTGTTATTTGTTCCTGGTTTTGTTATTTTGTTATTGGCTTTATTATTTTGTTTTCAGATTTTTCATTTTGTTTTCGGTTCTGTTTTTTTTATTTCTCCAGTTTTGTTATTTTGTTCTCGGTTTTGTTATTTTGTTTTTTAACTTATTTTGTTATTGGCTTTATTATTTTGTTTTCAGATTTTTTATTTTGTTCTCGGTTTTGTTATTTTGTTTTTGTTATTTTGTTTTTGTTATTTTGTTTTCGGGATTTTTCATTTAGTTTTCAGTTGTGTTATTTTCTTTCTCATTTCTCAGACACTGTACATATTTGATCAGGTGCATGAGAAATTCTCAACTATTCAGTCGTTTTTAACTGCTACGCAAATACTAGCATGCTATTTCTTAAGCATACGAATTACACACTCTTCCACATTAGCGTTAGGATTGAAACATGGCAGCAGCATCACCGTAATAGTAACAGACACAGCAGGAGCAAATAGACTTTTAAATAGTAAGTCTGTGTAAATGTTTGTAGATTTATAAATTATTTTGTAACTTACAGTGGTGTGAAAAACTATTTGCCCCCCTCCTGATTTCTTATTCTTTTGCATGTTTGTCACACAAAATGTTTCTGATCATCAAACACATTTAACTATTAGTCAAAGATAACACAAGTAAACACAAAATGCAGTTTTTAAATGAGGGGTTTTAGTATTTAGGGAGAAAAAAAATCCAAACCTACATGGCCCTGTGTGAAAAAGTAATTGCCCCCTGAACCTAATAACTGGTTGGGCCACCCTTAGCAGCAATAACTGCAATCAAGCGTTTGCGATAACTTGCAACGAGTCTTTTACAGCGCTCTGGAGGAATTTTGGCCCACTCATCTTTGCAGAATTGTTGTAATTCAGCTTTATTTGAGAGTTTTCTAGCATGAACCGCCTTTTTAAGGTCATGCCACAACATCTCAATAGGATTCAGGTCAGGACTTTGACTAGGCCACTCCAAAGTCTTCATTTTGTTTTTCTTCAGCCATTCAGAGGTGGATTTGCTGGTGTGTTTTGGGTCATTGTCCTGCTACAGCACCCAAGATCGCTTCAGCTTGAGTTGACGAACAGATGGCCGGACATTCTCCTTCAGGATTTTTTGGTAGACAGTAGAATTCATAGTTCCATCTATCACAGCAAGCCTTCCAGGTCCTGAAACAGCAAAACAACCCCAGACCATCACACTACCACCACCATATTTTACTGTTGGTATGATGTTCTTTTTCTGAAATGCTGTGTTACTTTTACACCAGATGTAACGGGACACACACCTTCCAAAAAGTTCAACTTTTGTCTCGTCGGTCCACAAGGTATTTTCCCAAAAGTCTTGGCAATCATTGAGATGTTTTTTAGCAAAATTGAGACGAGCCTTAATGTTGTTTTTGCTTAAAAGTGGTTTGCGCCTTGGAAATCTGCCATGCAGGCCGTTTTTGCCCAGTCTCTTTCTTATGGTGGAGTCGTGAACACTGACCTTAATTGAGGCAAGTGAGGCCTGCAGTTCTTTAGATGTTGTCCTGGGGTCTTTTGTGGCCTCTCGGATGAGTTGTCTCTGCGCTCTTGGGGTAATTTTGGTCGGCCGGCCACTCCTGGGAAGGTTCACCACTGTTCCATGTTTTTGCCATTTGTGGATAATGGCTCTCACTGTGGTTCGCTGGAGTCCCAAAGCTTTAGAAATGGCTTTATAACCTTTACCAGACTGATAGATCTCAATTACTTTTGTTCTCATTTGTTCCTGAATTTCTTTGGATCTTGGCATGATGTCTAGCTTTTGAGGTGCTTTTGGTCTACTTCTCTGTGTCAGGTAGCTGCTATTTAAGTGATTTTTTGATTGAAACAGGTGTGGCAGTAATCAGGCCTGGGGGTGACTACAGAAATTGAACTCAGGTGTGATAAACCACAGTTAAGTTATTTTTTAACAAGGGGGGCAATCACTTTTTCACACAGGGCCATGTAGATTTGGAGTTTTTTTTCTCCCTTAATAACGTAAACCTTCATTTAAAAACTGCATTTTGTGTTCAATTATGTTATCTTTGACTAATAGTTAACGGTTTTTGATGAGCAGAAACATTTAAGTGTGACAAACATGCAAAAGAATAAGAAATCAGGAAGGGGGCAAATAGTTTTTCACACCACTGTATATTGATTTTATTCATTGGATTTTCCCTTTTCCTCAACATTTACACTTCAACAAAATTCTACATTTTTATGTCCCAGGGCTGAGATTCGCTCTCGTTACCTTTTGATCCTAGATAATCCTAAAAAATTATGCTTTGTCCTAAGTAATGCCTAAGGGTCCTACAAGCAAGATGACCTCATTAATCCTTTAGTTTGCAACAACAGAAGAAAGAATACAAAGCTCTTTTTAACAACAAGAACAATAACTACATTTACATGCAGCCTAATACAATAATCCGGGACTAATCCAGCTGGCCTTTCTATTAAAAAAAAAAAAATTATAATAATAATTTTAAAAAAATGTCATTTTGCTGCTAAAATGTAAACACAATAAAAATAATGAAGCCAATTTAAATCAATTGTCGTCTCATTCACCAATATTTACTCTTTTATTAACTCTTTTTTTTCTATTATTTTCAGCACACTGCATGCAATTTGCTCTTGCATCATGCACTCTGATCTAGGAGACTACCAAAACATTAATAAATGAACAGGATTTAATAAAAATGCAGCTTATTTTGTGGTGATGGAAGAAAACGTTTGCCAATTGTTTCAACAAAATTGGAGTTGTGCTTAAAATCGCACAAGTCTATTACGTAGACAATGTACTGTAGACATCTTATTAGAAACACTTTAAAATCTCATTCATATACTTCTCTGCTTTGGCTGGTTTAAAAAAAAACAGCAAAAATGAACTTAAAACTGACCCTAAATGGGTATGGATGGATGGTGGGATGTGAAATTGCAAATCACTACATGATGATTAAAAAACATGCCCCATAAGGAATTAAAGTTCATGGCACAGATATAAAAGAATGAATATTTTGTGCTAATGTGGATTTTTTTTTTTTAAGATGAAGAAGAAGAATTATATTATACATGCATTCTGTTCGATTCTACACATAAGGGCAAACATTGCATGCACTGTGTTTAAAAAACTCAAACAACATGCACTGGATTGTAATTATGTGTCATCTGCCACTATAACCGAAGCTATGATAAAGAAATGTCCATTGACAAACAGTACTACAGTAAGAGAATGATCACACATCCTACTGTACTGTACAACCTGCACTTGCCCTTAGAATCTGGTTTCATGGGGGGGATGAAGGCATTTTAAGTGTCACATACAGTAATTTAAAAAGACTGATCCAGAACAAGCTCTGTCATCCATTAATTGGGTCTGAAACAAATGTACAGTATAAACAAGCACATCTTTTCTTGCCAGCTGTGATGCTGAAAGATGCGCAGGGTTTATCGACCAGCTCCTTCAGACACTCCACCTAGTGCTTATTGGCCACACACTTTTCATACATGAGCTGCACACACACACAGTACTGGTCTCTCCACTTTTTTTAATTGGCCCTTATTAAAAGCCGAACTGCTGCTGTTGTGCCGCTGTTCTGAAAAGTCTCCAGGAATGGTAATTAATGGCGACATCTGTAAGAAAGCGGGCAATTAGCGGGAGCTGACAAGCGAGGAGTGTGTGTGTGTGTGTGCATGTGCGTGTGTGTGCACCAGCTTTGATGACTCTGCTTTCCATCCGAGGACGGTTTGTTTAGCCTCTAGGGCTCTGAATGGATGATTCTGTTTGATTTAATGCTACAGAAAAAAGCTAAGGTTAGAGTTTACAGGATTTCTGTCACCCATATTGACCGAATACTAGTAAGGATTCTTAATTCAGACGGCAGTATATGTAAATTGGTTAGGGAGAGAGAAAGTTTCTCTCTTCAGTCACTTTCTTTCTGACTGAATCCCAAATGACTTTTAGTGCACTATATAAAGTGCATGACTCAATACCTTATTATTTCATCTGAGATCCAGAATCTCTCATGTTCATTGCATCCTGCTGGATATCATGTAGACTGCAGATGTGATATTTTCAGCATTTCGCACCATCCTTTATAGATCTTTCATAACCTGTGCTGGACCTGTATAGGAAAGCATCAGGACTGGGAAATATATAGAGCATATTATTATTAGGAAATAATCGTCGCACTGTATTCATAAGACTATGAATGGTGGAAATTCATATTTTTGTACTGTTATAACCTTCAACCAAAATAGATTAAACTGGGATTATGTCATGAATTAACACAAAATGAAACACAATGGCGGTATCATCATCTCGATACATACTGTACCCGTGGCCACCAAGATAAATCTTTGATTGTTTCTTTTTTTCCACCCGATCACTGACGGCCTCCTGTCATGGTTGTACTTTATTTAAATACCGCTGATACAGTATATCATCTAACACTAATACGGAATCCGTTTTCCTTTTTCTTCTCTCCTAAAGGAGACCTTCTGACCAAGGACAACAACTGCCTCAGTGCGGCCAAAGCATGCAACCTGAATGACACGTGTAAGAAGTACCGCTCGGCCTACATCAGCCCGTGCACAAGCCGTGTCTCCACGGCCGAAGTGTGCAACAAGCGCAAGTGCCACAAGGCTCTGCGGCAATTTTTCGACAAGGTGCCCCCCCGACACAGCTACGGCATGCTGTACTGCTCATGTCCCCCGAATGACCAGGTGGCCTGCTCCGAGCGTCGGCGCCAGACCATCGTCCCCGCGTGCTCATACGAGGAGAAGGAGAAGCCCAACTGCTTGGCACTGCAAATCACCTGCAAGAGCAACTACATCTGCAGGTACACACATGTTCCCTGTTCATCAGTAATCAATACACTAATGAAAAAAAGTTCAGCCCCAACTCAAATCAAGGCGGTTGTAACTACAGTATGAATAATCACTTTTTTCCGGTTAATGGAAGTCACTCTGGATAATAGTACAGTATCTCCCACATCCCTGCTATTACACTAGCAACAATTTAATAATACTTAATGTTTATCTACTAATCCATGCTTAATTTTTTGCATGCATACATATTTAGATTTTTATGTTGTGTCTGTACTGTTCAAACTTTTTTGAATTCAAATCTTTCAATCATCTTAATTGGTGAATTTAGATTTCACAAGACAAAAACAAAAACCTGAAAATCTGCAAAGTTGTACATGAATTTGACATGGTTACGGACACTACAGATTTTTGGTCTGTGTATTTGGAATACAAATCTTTTGTATTATAATGTATAACATTAAAATAATAATAATATCAGCACTAATACTATGTTTTGGTTCGACAAAATCCTAAAATTTTGCACAGCTCATGGTGGTAATATGGTAGTTAAATGGTATTATGACTATATAATAAATATCGACTAAATGAAAATTATGTCATAGAACACTTTTTGTGAGATATCTGGGTATCGCATGTTAATATTACATTTGATATATATTTTAATAATTGTTTTTTAAGTATGTGTTTAAATGTTAAAAGTTTGTAACGCATTATTTAAAAAGGTTTTAAATCGTTAAGATTGCACACTTACAAAGTTCAAATTTTCTTACATTTAGTTAAATAAGTTATTAAGGTATTAACATGACACAGTACGGGAAAATAATCGCAACTAAGTTAATTCAATCCAATATGTACCATTAATTTTTTTTGTTGTTTTTTTAACCCACACGGAAATAACCTATACTGTATAAACATATATGTTTCAATATAGGTTTTGATATAGGTTTTTAATATACGTGACATATATAAAATTGGCCATTTTCCTATATTATATGTACCTATATGCACCTCAATGTTGCCTATATGTGGCATATACGTATACAGCATATGTGAAAAACTATTTGCCCCCCTCCTGATTTCTTATTCTTTTGCATGTTTGTCACACAAAATGTTTCTGATCATCAAACACATTTAACTATTAGTCAAAGATAACACAAGTAAACACAAAATGCAGTTTTTAAATGAGGGGTTTTAGTATTTAGGGAGAAAAAAAATCCAAACCTACATGGCCCTGTGTGAAAAAGTAATTGCCCCCTGAACCTAATAACTGGTTGGGCCACCCTTAGCAGCAATAACTGCAATCAAGCGTTTGCGATAACTTGCAACGAGTCTTTTACAGCGCTCTGGAGGAATTTTGGCCCACTCATCTTTGCAGAATTGTTGTAATTCAGCTTTATTTGTGGGTTTTCTAGCATGAACCGCCTTTTTAAGGTCATGCCACAACATCTCAATAGGATTCAGGTCAGGACTTTGACTAGGCCACTCCAAAGTCTTCATTTTGTTTTTCTTCAGCCATTCAGAGGTGGATTTGCTGGTGTGTTTTGGGTCATTGTCCTGCTCCACCTTAATTGAGGCAAGTGAGGCCTGCAGTTCTTTAGATGTTGTCCTGGGGTCTCTCAATGAGTTGTCTCTGCGCTCTTGGGGTAATTTTGGTCGGCCGGCCACTCCTGGGAAGGTTCACCACTGTTCCATGTTTTTGCCATTTGTGGATAATGGCTCTCACTGTGGTTTGCTGGAGTCCCAAAGCTTTAGAAATGGCTTTATAACCTTTACCAGACTGATAGATCTCAATTACTTTTGTTCTCATTTGTTCCTGAATTTCTTTGGATCTTGGCATGATGTCTAGCTTTTGAGGTGCTTTTGGTCTACTTCTCTGTGTCAGGTAGCTCCTATTTAAGTGATTTCTTGATTGAAACAGGTGTGGCAGTAATCAGGCCTGGGGGTGACTACAGAAATTGAACTCAGGTGTGATAAACCACAGTTAAGTTATTTTTTAACAAGGGGGGCAATCACTTTTTCACACAGGGCCATGTAGATTTGGAGTTTTTTTTTCTCCCTTAATAACGTAAACCTTCATTTAAAAACTGCATTTTATGTTCAATTATGTTATCTTTGACTAATAGTTAACGGTTTTTGATGAGCAGAAACATTTAAGTGTGACAAACATGCAAAAGAATAAGAAATCAGGAAGGGGGCAAATAGTTTTTCACACCACTGTATATTATCATATATATGCATATATACTGCATATAGGTTTCATATATGCGCATATATCCTCATATAGGTTCTTTCCATGTGGGAAAGCATAAGTGTATTGCTCCGTTTTACACAGAACACCTGTATATTATTATACATATTATGTATCGTAGAAATGTCTTAAAGCATTAAAGTATTTTTGTCCTATTTTTGTCCACCTCTCACTTGTAGCATTACACTCAGTGTAGAATTATACTATATTTAGCAAACATTACAACAAATGTAGTCAACACTCAGTGAGAATCCATGCTGTTGTTGTCATAACCCTGGCGATAACGTGATACTCCATGGTAACACAGGTTAACACAACACGGCAGTATAACGAGGAGACTTTAGAGGTGTTAACAATCATCACGCCCACACGGCGAGTCGAGAATTCCAGGATCACAGCGTCTGTGATTATACACGATCGCCAGCGGCGACAGCTACTGTTAATCCTCTGTCTGCATTTCTGCTGGGAAATAAAGTGCGTATTAACCCAAAACGCAGAACATACACAGGACAATTACCGGGATTAGCGAAGTGTAGCAATAAAACATCAGCTTTTAAATTCATTTCGCAGTTTGGAGCGTACCCCCGACATGCTGTAAGTGGCTTGTTAAGACTGATTAAGGTGGTGTGGAGGTGGGATGAGAAAGTCTTGTAGGTGTCACAGCACCGAGACGTCTCGAAGCTGAGAGGGAGACAGAAAGAGAATAAGTTAGAGGATAGTTAACGCTCCCGCTCAATTAGAGCATCTGCAAGTGTGATCACCTGCATACTAGACGTGCACGCAAAAAATTCCTCACTCTCGCATGGAGAACAGCGACTACTTGCCACTGCAGCGGCTTCTGTCTTTTTCCTCACTTCTATCTCGCTCTCTCTTTTTCTCTCACGAATGTTTTTCTACAGACGGTCGGAAGCGATTTGAGTTCCAGAGTTTACCGTAGGAGGTCTGATGTGCAACACACAGGGGTTCACTATGTTTTCTGGAGATGGATCGACACCTCCAGTCTCCCGCTAATCCCGCACCATATGCCGCTAGCAACTGCACACCACATTAATTTAGTTTCTCCTCCTCTTCACTTAGCAACAAAAGCACTGCTGAGGAAATTCAGAAAATGCATGTATGATTTAGGTGCATGATGATATAGCACTTTATTGGTATTATATATCAATAAATAATGAAATAAATCCACATGATATGCACTAACAATGTAATGGTTTTCTAAACAGAAAATCGTGCGGAAATGTGGTAGCATTTTTAATCTCCTTACGTCATGCATTCTTTTTTTTATTCTAGCCTTTAATCACTGTTTCTACACCTCTTTGAGTGTGTGTGTGTGTGTGTGTGTGTGTGTGTGTGTGTGTGTGTGTGTGTGTGATCAATACTGATTGAAACAATTCCATATTCTTAGTAAAGAAAAATGTGTTTCATCTTAGTTTAGCCTGTAATTGAAACTTAAGAGCAAATCTTTGGACACGCTTTCATATTAAAACTTTTTTGTTTTTTAATGCATTATATATTTCTCAATCAGAGATGTTTGTAAATGATAGAGCTGTGCAATTAAATAGATTTCGCAACTTTAATCTGTTTTGTTCAAATGGATTAATTGAAATCAAGGCGTTTTTACTTGAATTTCCTTGATATTATACTGTACCGCATATTTTGCAGAAAAATGCAAACTGCTTACATTCTATGCAAATTCCTTTCTAATTTTCTATGTGTTTTGCAAGATTACCCTAACTTCTTCTTTTAAGGTTTATGAATGCTTTGTGCCATATCGCCACCTATTGGACTGGAGTGTGGAGAAGAAAATTTGCACTTTTAGAAAATGTGTATAAGTAATGACATTTAAACAACTTTAAACACCCCCCCCCCCCCCAGACTAATTATTTAAACATCTTTACACTCATTTCCCACTTCATTAGGTACACCTGGCTAATACTGTGTAGGACCCACTTTTGCCCTTCGAACTGCCTTAATTATTCATCGCATGGATTCAACAAGTTGCTGGAAACATTCCTTAGAGATTCTGGTTCATTTTGACATGATAGAATCACGCAATTGCTGCAGATTTGTCGGCTGCACATCCATGATACGGATTTTTCGTTCCAAGGGTGCTCTACTGGATTGAGACCTGGTGACTGTGGAGGTTGTTTGAGTATAGTGAACTCATTATCATGTTCAAATGGTATGTTCAGCAACAAGAGTCATTTAGGCTGTGGCATTTAAACCACGCTCAAATGGTACAGGTGTGTCTTCTGCTGCTGTAGCACATATCGAAGTTGTGTGTTCAGAGATGCTCTACAGTTGTAAGGAGATGTTATTTAAGATACCGTTGCCTTTCTATCAGTTCTAACCAGGCCGTTCATTCTCCTCTGACCTCTGGCATCAACAAGGCATTTTTGCTCGGAGAACTGCCACTCACAGGATATTTTCTCATTTTCAGATAATTCTCTATAAACCCTAGAGATGGTTGTGTGTGAAAAATCCAAGTAGATCAGCAGTTTCTGGAATACTCAGACCACCACGTCAGGCACAAACAGCCAAGCCACGTTCATACTACATTTCTATTTCCACATTGTTTTAACAAATTACCAAATGATGAGATCAATCTGCTTTAGGTTTCATTATTTGTCAGCCCTATCGAGCATGTTTGGCAGAGCTCAGAATCTCAGTTTGAGCCAGAAAAAGAAATGAAGACATGTTTCTTATGCATTTGTCTGCATTTCAGGTCACGTCTAGCGGATTTCTTTTCCAACTGTCAGCCTGAACCACGCTCTCATTCTGGCTGCCTGAAAGAAAACTACGCTGATTGCCTCCTCTCCTACTCAGGCCTCATTGGTAAGGATTTGGCAAGTGATTCTAATAAACGTCATTCTGAGACTGAGACACTTCATTAGCTCTACTGAGGGGTAAGAAATATCCGGTGTCCCAGAAACAGTGTCAAACAATGTGTCACGAGCGTTGACACAAAATTCTCCCAGGGCTAACTTTTCATATGTAAAACTGGCAAAGTTGAAAGGTAGCAACGCTTCCCCGAAATCTTTCATTAAATAGTATTTCAGGTAAGCCACTGAGAGGATAATCAAGATTAGTCATACTGTATGTAAATGTGCATGTGAAGTGAAGAATCTTCTTTTGACAGCGTGATGTAATAACACAGAAAAAGTACTGTCTGTCAGGCCCTCGTTCAGGAAACAATGAGTCACTCTGAAACAAAATTAGTTATATCGAGCTTCAGTAGATAGATGAGGCTAATCCAGGAGAATTCATTCATTGATTCATTTTCGGGCGGCGCGGTGGTGTAGTGGTTAGCACTGTCGCTTTGCACCTCCAGGGTCTGGGTTCGATTCCCCGGCCAGGCTCGATTCCCGTCTCTGTGTGCATGGAGTTTGCATGTTCTCCCCGTGCTTGGTGGGTTTCCTCCGGGTACTCCGGTTTCCTCCCACAGTCCAAAGATATGCAGGTTAGGCTAATTGGCGTTCCTAAATTGCCCGTAGTGTGATTGGGTGTGTGTATGTGTGTGTACCCTGCGATGGATTGGCACCCTGTCCAGGGTGTACCCCGCCTAGTGCCCGAAGTCTCCTGGGATAGGCTCCAGGTCCCCCGCGACCCTGAACACAGGATTAAGTGGTATAGAAAATGAATGAATGAATGAATGATTCATTTTCTTTAACAACAGATCTGACACGAGGTCCAAATGCAAAACAAAGCAATAGAAATGAATATGCTTGATGTTATACAGTACTGCATTAAAGTCTTAAGTCACCCTTCATTTCTTTATATTTCACTTCCAAAGAGCCAAAATGAAGGACTTTTTCAGTCCAGTCTAGGGCTGAAACGATTCCTCGAGTACCTCAAGTAATTCGATTACAAAAAATGATCAATGCAAAATCTTCTGCCTCGAAGCTTCGTTTAATTAATTTTAAAAGCTTGCGTTATGTTTTTTGCGCAATTATTTGTTGACAGTGCGCTTCCGGATGCAAGCCACCAGTAAACACCAACGAAGAAGAAGCGCTTACGTCACCCACAAAGCGTAACGAGACGCAAACAGTTAGCTGTGTATTAATTTGAGGCTAAAACAGAGCGCTCTGTTGTGGGCTATAAAATGGAAGGGAGTGATAAAAATATCAACGAGCCAAGAGATGAAGAAACCAGCAAGAGAAAACATCAGAAATAATCAGTAAAGGCTTATATGTTATGCCTGAGCTGTAAATTTAGAAACTTTGAGTTCTGAAAGTTTCATTGCACACCTTAGTGTTTTTGTATAATTATTTATTTCAATGTGTGCCTTAGTTTTTTTATCCTTAAAGTCATTTAAAATATCTTTTTTTTAGTTTTTGCATTCGAGAAAAGGCTTTAAAATAGGAATGTATGGCACTGTAATTCACACTCAATCAAGCATTACAACATCTAACTTACTGTAAGGCATGAGCCAGTGAGAAACAGGTGCAGATGATGACAGGTGATTAGTATACTGGTGATGCTGAATGCTGAGTGGTTGGAGCAGACGAGAGGGGAAATGAGGCTGCTGCTGTGGTTGGTACATAAACAGGTAGTTTATAAATCGCATCTTTGGGCACTGCGCAGTAAAACATTTGCTTACAGTTCTTTAAATTAATATCAATAAATAAGGGGAGGGGCATGCACTTGTTGAAAAACGGCTGTGGGACATGACCATAAAACTCACCATATTGGAAAATCATAAAAAAAAAAAACAAGTCCCTGATTATTTTGCTAAACCTCCAAATGGCGTCTCGTCCTCTTTGTAAGATTAACACCTTGTCACAGCTGAAAAGGTGAAAGAAATTGCACCAGCCGTGTTGAGTTGAGAGCTGGTGCTACCACGCGTAATGTTTTCATATTATTTCATTTGTATAAGTTCCAGGCTGAACCATTCATTAGAATTCCTATAATTTTGTTGCCAGGTGCGTGTCCTGTGTGTCCAGTTTTCATTTTCATTCATATTCATTTCTATTGCGTTTAATACTTTGAGGCGTACCTTTCCATTGAGTTTATACAATGTGAGAAAATTGGTGACAAAAAAAAAAATAAATCCCAGACAGAAGGACTCTTTTCAATTTGTTCCAACAAAGTAAGAGCTATAGTTAGTCACAAAATAGTAGGATGTGATGATATAAAAGAGGGAAAAAAAGAAGAAGGGGGAAGGGGTATGCACGGAAATCCTTTTGTGTTCTTTTTCTCATCCATTGAATCTGCTTCATCAATCTCATTCTGCCAAAACACCACTGCTGAAATGTGTCTGGTGCAAAATCTGTGCGGTTCTGCCAGGATGAAAATAAAAGAAAAAAAGGATGGATTGTTGCCTATTACCATGTAGAGACAGAATGAGAGAGAGAGAGAGAGAGAGAGAGAGAGACTCAAGCCAGATGTTTTTGTTTAAGGAAGTCATTTTGTGTTTTCTCTCTTCACTGTCAGGCCTGACGGATTAGGGTCAGATTAGGGCGAGATATGTGATTAGAAATTAAAGCCTGTCTCCTTCTGATGTCATTAAAGTCTAACATTAAAACCAGAAATGCTGAAACTGTTCCAAATTGTGGAAAAACAACCGGATTTGTTATGGAGATTGAAGTTGGTCATGCCAAAAATAATAATGTATGCAGTAACATTTAAAACTAGGCATGGAGAGTTACACGTTAAACAAACCAAAACAATAGTATTATTAACATATTCATATATATTAACATATTTATGATATTTCCAATCCGGTTTTATTCATTGTTATTCAAATGCCTGCATGATCTTCATGTATGTAACCGGACAGTAAATGGACACAAACTGCTAAGGGACAAGAAAACCACACACACATACAGTAAAGGATGCATATGCGGAGGATGAAAGACATCTTTTGTTTTATATGACAGTTCGCATTAATGTCATAGTAGCCTTATGTCAATATCAATGCAATATGAAGCTACAAGAATATTAAGCAATATCACACCGTTGTGCTGGATATGTGATGCAGTCATGGGTATATGAGGTGCATTTTTATAGGGGTTTGGCATTTACCCTTGTGTTAGAAACTAGATACAGTAGATTTGTACAGTATCTCTCCTAAAGCATCAATTAAACAACAAAACGACATTTCAGAGGAACTTAGAAGCAATTATTATGAAGAATGTGTTGTTTAAGATGACAACCTTATAAGATGGAAAACTATGAAAGACTACTGTATATACTGTACTTCTTTTTCTCACTTATGTTAAAACAGCTATAAACTGTCATTGCTTTACCAGCCATTGTTTACTCTCTCTCCTTTTCTTTCTTTCTCTCTTAAAAAACAAAACAAAACATTGTCATGTTATAGAAAAACTGCAGAGTCCTCAAGAAGTGCTGACACTAAAATCTCCTTCCCCAAACGATGAATACATATCTCTAATACACTTCCACATTACATTCTTTTTCCTCATTCATTTATTTGCAGCATCCATTCCCATTGAATCGATAACATATTACAAGAGGGCATTTATCTAAGTTTGAACTACAGTGTGAGTCGCTCTTATAACTAATTAATCAACTCCTTCTGACCAATTTGAGAATATCGAGTAGCAGAGCAAGATACAATGAAAACAGAGCACTGCTGGCCTCCAAGCAGCACCTTCACCGTCATCATCCAGAGATTGCATCTGTAGATCCATCTGTAGCAGGAGTTTAGAGAGTGAGACATGGGTGTATGTGAGCATGCAAGTGAAATATAACGTGTCTCGGACAAAAAAAGGATTAAAAAAAAAAAAGTCTTTGCTGAAACAAATCATAGAATGATAGTCTTCGCTGGTTAATAGTCTTCTCCATGATGGAAGAGAGCCTTAATGGAGAGACAGATGCGAAAATCAGAGGAAGAATACTAAAAAAAAAAAAAAAAAAAAAAGATAAAGATAAAGATAAAACAGAGATAAAACAGAGAGAACAAAAAAAAATTTGAAATCAGAAACAGTCATGTCTTTCTGCTCCACAGGTACGGTGATGACGCCGAACTACCTGCGCTCTCCTAAAATCAGTGTCTCACCGTTCTGCGACTGCAGCAACAGCGGCAACAGCAAAGAGGACTGCGAGCGGTTCACAGAGTTCTTTACTGACAATGGTTGCCTGCGTGAGTAACATCACTATCTGCCTTCTTTTCTCCTTTATCTCTGAGTATTCAGTTTTTTTTTTAACATATAATATTTCGAGTTTGTATCTCTCAGTCTGATCTCCAGGTAGGCTTTTGTCCTTCTTTATGCATTGTGCTCTTCACAGTGTCTCATCTCCCCCTGACACATGTCAAATCATGTTCCTTAACTACTTTTCTTTTATTAATCCATGTCTTTACCGTATAAAATGTTCCTAGAGATTGTTTAACATATTCGTCCCGCTACATACTATTATGCATCAATTTACTGAAAAGGAACCTTTCCAACATCAAGTCTCTGACTCCCATATAAGCGCGCTTAATTAGCTAAGTACTGCAGTGATTCATTTGTTTCAGCTGGCAACGATTCTTTGAACCTGAACTGATGCATTGAGAGGTTTCTTAAACAACCATGCCGCAGACATATGCCGTGGTCGTGGAAAAGATGTTACTGATTTTCAGAAGGGTTAAATTACTGGGCTTCATCAAGCAAAGAAAACACCAGAGGAGATTCATGAAATTACTGGAAATGAGTTAAGAACTTAAAACCCAAGTGGCACGGGTCAATGATGATTAAAATAATATATAATGTGCTTATATGGAAGCCTTGCTGGCGTGTGCTAACCTGGAGGCTCCAGCCATCACACTGTGTCATCTGGTTTTCAAATAAAAATTCGAACTAAAGTTATCACTATCAAAATACGGGAATGACGTCGCAGAAATGTAGAACTTGTCATTATAAATCATGTTGTTATTGCTTTTTGCTCACATGATCATGTGCTCTCTTTGCCTATGAGCCCCAGTTTTTTACTTTTTTTTCTTTTGCTCAGTCATGTTTTTTTTTTTTTCTATTATTATAATTTTTTGGGATTTGTTTCCCGATTTTCTCACTAATTTAGTCGTGTTCAATTCCTCCCCGTCACTAGGGGGCTCCCACATTAAGCTACTACTACCTCTCAGTCGAAGACTATCATGTGTTTCCTTGGAACCCCGTGATGCCAGCCGACCGCATCTTTCCGATCTGCTTGCTCACACATCGTTGGGGCGGCGTAACACACTCGGAGGACAGCGCTATCCGCTGAAACTCCCAACTCCTGAAAAACAAACCCACTCCAGTTCCAACATGACTTCTGGAAGAATGCTCAAAAATACCCATGAACACATTCTTCAATCCCAGAAGAGTTGAAATTGTTATACTGTAGCTGCAAAGGGCGGGGCCAACATCAGATTAAACCCCATGAATTAAGAATCGGCGGCAGCGCGGTGGTGTAGTGGTTAGCACTGTCGCCTTGCACCTGGGTTCGATTCCCCGGCCAGGCTCGATTCCTGTCTCTGTGTGCATGGAGTTTGCATGTTCTCCCCGTGCTTGGTGGGTTTCCTCCGGGTACTCCGGTTTCCTCCCACAGTCCAAAGATATGCAGGTTAGGCTAATTGGCATTCCTAATTGCCCGTAGTGTGTGATTGGGTGGGTCGGGGTACTGTCCAGGGTGTACCCCGCCTAGTGCCCGAAGTCTCCTGGGATAGGCTCCAGGTCCCCCGCGACCCTGAACATAGGATAGAAGATGAATGAATGAATTAAGAATCGGATTTACTCAATGTGAAGGCAAGCAAGTGAATACTTTTGGCAATATAGTATACCAGTAGACATCTTAGACAATGTTAGTACGTATTAAAGGAAACAGGTTGTTATTGTTTTTTTTAAGTATCCATAATGGCAATATTGTGTGTGTTGAGTAGTGTGATAGATCCTAAAGCCAATCAGAACTTCGGGTCCATTCTAACCAGATTTATACCTTTCTGTTTTGCTCCTTTCCTCTGCAAATTCCTTATTGCCACCTGTCGTTGTTTCTGCACGTTTTCTTTATTACAACCCATCATGAGGCTAGATGGATAAAACAAGTGCTACAGTGAATACAAGTCATGGTTTACGCCACTGAGGTTAAGATGCTTAAAAGAGCGATGTTTGGAATAGGAAGCTAAGAGTGGGTTGTCTGTTTTTCCCGAGATCTATTCCTGTCTGAACCGAAGGACATTGTACTGCAACTGTTTTGCATGCTGTCCACACACACACCTCTCTCTCTCTCTCTCTTTCGATCTCTCACGCATTTCAGCTTCCAGTCTACTTTTCTCATCTGTCTAGCAAACACGCGTGCCATCTCTCTGCTCATTGCCTGGTCACAGCAGGATGAAAACATTCAGACACACACATCATTCTCTTCCCTGTTGCCCCTTGGGTAGCTGCAAAGGTGGATGCTAGGGCACAAAGATGGACAGCGCTCTCCTTGTCTCTCTCTCTCTCCTTCTCTCTCTCGTGTCTCATTAGCCAAGCTGAGCGTTAAATGCACTGACAGGTGTTGGGGCACCTCGTTTGTACCGTCGGAGTGCGAGCTTTTCTCTAAGGCTTGCAGTCTGTCTGCTACTGCAGAAATGTGATATTCAATGGACAAACAGCAGAGGTCAACAGTTTAAAAACATTATTTAAAATAATTGTATCTTTCCATGTACATCAACAAGCACTGACTAAATTATTAGGAAAATAGTTTTTAAGGACTTTGCTAATTTGCTTCAGGATTCTGTAATGATTAGAGGAGACTTTGTGTATGACATTAAACACTCACTCAGTCACTCATGGTCTGTACCGCTTTACCCTGTATTCAGGGTCATGGAGGGCCTGGTGCCTATCCCAGGAGACTTAGGGCATGAGGCGGGATACACCATGGACAGGGTGGCATTCCATCACAGGGCACACACACACACTACTGGTAATTTGTGAATGCCAGTTAGCCTAATCTGCGTGTCTTTGGACTGTGGAAGTAAACTTAGAACATACAAACTTCATGCACACAGATACAAGGTGGGAATCGAACCCAGAACCTGGAGGTGCTACTGTAGACAGTGCTAACCACTAAGCCACCGTGCTGTTTAATATTAACCAAGTGAGTTAAAAAGCTAACTAGATAACTGAATGAAGAGATAGATAAACTATATAAGTAATTTAGGAAAAGAATAAGGGGGAAAATGAAAAGTAAAGAGAAATGTTAGCTCTTTTTGCATAAGCTGGGTTAAGTAGCCTACTTTACATACTTGTAAAGTTACTATATAGTAATTAAAGCATGGTAATGAAACTAAAGTCTTTAAAATAAAAAAAAATAAGAACATTATTTAGCTGAATATTATTTTGATGCTGCCTTTAAATGAACACCTGTTTCATGTGAATGTTTTAAAGACTATACAAGTGTTTAATTTTAGCTGATTTACTATGACAATTATTTTTGTTTGTCATACATGTCACGTTCTGTTATGATGTTGGACTGCGGGCTTGGTGTTGAGGCATAGATGCAGAGGGGATGCAGTGAAACAAAAGAGTCTTTAATGATAGAACAAACAAAACATGAACTAAGGAAGTTGGCTTAAACTTGGAGCATAAGAAACAGAACTCATAAACACTTAGACATCAGACTAGGTGTTGCACAACTAATACACAATACAGACATGGGGATCCAAACTGGACGAGACAAGACATACTAAACAGCCTAGAGGACTAAACACAAGGGACTATACATGCAAGGGATAAACAAACAAGACAGGCTTGGCTAGGTCTACTGGCTGAGCTGCACATTAGCTGCTAAGCTAGCTCATAGCTAATCAGACTAATGGCTACACAGGCCAGTAGCCTGAGAGCCAAGGGAATGAACAGACAAGGTACACAGCAGACTAGGTATGAAACAGACTAAGAACTCTAAAGGTTAGTGGCTAAAGATGTTAGTACCTAAACAGACTAAGAGCTAAGCAGACAAGGAGACTAGACAGACTCAAAGACTAGACAGACTAAGATCTAAACATGTTAGTATCACCCTCATTAGTATTTAAACAGACTACTAGCTAAACATGCAATGGGGGTTACTTACACAAAAGGGTAAACACAAAAGGCTAATTATCCTAGAGGCTAATCCTGCTAGGAGAGACAGAGACAAAGAGACATAAACTAAATCAAAGCAAATACAAACTTAAAGAGCTCCAGAAACTAAATGCCAACTATAAAGAAACCAAACTAAAACAAGGAAACAAAACCCACATAACAGAAATTAATGCTCGACCCAGTTTCCCAGAACAAACAGGTATTTATAACAATGCTAATGAGCCTCCTCAGTTCAGGTGCTCACCACGTCACCTGACTGAGGAGGCTTCTGGGAAACTGAGTCTAGGAACAGAGCTACAACTAAAAAACACTGCCCTCTAGTGGGCAACCCTCACAATGCACTGCTTTCTTCTGAGTCAGACCAGAACTTAGTGAACTAGGGTTGAGTAAACAGCTGATGAAATGACTCATGGTGTATCAGCAGAAGAGGTCTAATTGATTTCAGTGATATTGAGGTGACAGGGGGTGAGAAGATAGACCTGAGATTGTTTCGGCTTTGGTAAATGACTGAAAAGCATTTTTATACACCTCTGCCATGTTTTTTAACTGAATATACAAAACGTGCGCGGAATTTAGGCAGAACCTGTTAAAGAGGTAAAAGCTGGAGTAACATTCTATGGTAGCTGAAGTGATAGAGGATTGTAACTTCTGCTGAACAGTCACAGAAATAAAGTTTGCAAACAGTCACGCTTCCGTAATCAGACAGAAGACCACTGAGGTGGAATAAAAACAAGAGAGAAAAAAAAAAGAACTAGGCAGTACAGGGAATCAAGGCTGAAAACTGCTATCTTTTTGAGCTATAAAAAAATCCATAAAAGTGTAAACACTGTTATGGGGAAATAATCCTCAATGGGTTGGTGTGAGTTGACCTTGTCTAAAATATCAGCATGAATGTCCAGGAAAGAAGTTCCTATTATTACTCATGTTGTAGCGATACGACATATACAGAGGTGGGACATTGAAACTGAAACACTGACCAATTTAGTGTTGGAGGTTTCATGGCTAAATTTGACCAGCCTGATGGCCAATCTTCATTGATTGCACTTTCCACCAGTAAGAGTGTGAAGGTTTAATTAGCAGAGTAATAGCACAGTTTTGCTTAAAATATAGCAATGCACACAACATTATGGGTGATATTGAGTACAAAAGAGGACAAATTGTTGGTGCGCGTCTTGTTCGCGGATCTGTGCAGACTTGTATCTGTCTTTCCCAAAACGAAATGTATTGGCCGCAAAAGGAGGCTCTACACCGTACAGTACTAATGAATTATTGTGGTATACCATATTGCCACATTGACGCCCCCTTTTTTTTATATACAGAACCTTAGATTAGGAGCATAATTCATTCCAGAAGATGGCTTGTATTTCATAACCCTCATAAGTCAAAGCACTAATGACACTTGATTGAGCGACATACTAACAGAATCACTGCTGTAAAGTAAAAATAAAACAATTTAACCTGAACTTTACCTTTGAAAAGAATCGCGACAGAGCAGTGTTTCTGTGTAGAGCAGAGAGAAAGAGTGTGTGTGTCTGTGTGTGTGTCTATGAAGGCGAAAATAGGAGGAGTCTGTGTGTGTGTGTCTGTGTGTGTGTCTATGAAGGCGAAAATAGGAGGAGTCTGTGTGTGTGTGTGTGTGTGTGTGTGTGTGTGGAGGGGGGGGATAATGGTGTCCAAGGACATGCGGGCACACAGACACAAAGAGCAGGCTGATACAGAGAGAAAATGGATCCTTAACCTCTCTACTTGCTTTTGCTTTACATGCACGCTGTACACACATGCATACAGACAAAAAATAAAATATGTTTTACACGCACACACATGGTTACAGTGTTGTAATAAACAGTACATGCGTGCACGGATGTTGATTATACCAGTAAGAGATGCGTACTAAGACCCAGCAGGGGAGACGATTACCCACAATTCTGCAGCGCAAAAAAACGTTGGCTCAGTTGTGATCACGTGACGCTCTGCGTCAAAACAAGAAGCGCATGCATGATACATGATACTCTGTGCTCGTAAACAAAGACTTTAAACTTTGTTAAACTTCATTTTCCAAGTCAAAATTTATAGAAAATCTTTGCTCGTCTTGCGGAAACCTCGCAATCCGAGGTTTCACTGTATATATATTTTTTATTTATATTCATATTTACATTTGGTTTTGCACCTGGCATGTGGGTTCAATTCCCACCCAGTGCTCAAACCCCAGCCACTGGATGAAGTGCCAGTGCCAAGCCAGGATAAAAATGGGAGAGTTGTGTCAGAAAGGGCATCCGACATAAAACCTGCGGCAAGTTGTTGTGCAGATCGAATCTTCCACTGTGGTGACCCAACGACAGGAGCAGCCGAAAGACGAACAACATTTTCTGTTTTCATTTGAGGTGGTAAAATGTTGCAGTTCCTCTAAAATCCTATAATCCATGTGTGGTAGTAGATTCCTAAGAAAAAAAGGATACAACAGTATATAAATCATGATACTTACTCAATCGTAATATAAATCGAATTGGTACCTAGGTATATTGATAATATCATGATAATATGGTCCCTGGTGATATCCATCACTACTTATCATTGAGAACAAAACAAACAAACACACACTTTTTTTTAATAAGGTCCTTGAAAATGTTGCTAATATCAATATACATTTCAACTGCACAGGAACAGGAAGGACCGAGATTGTATTACTGACGGCAAGAGAGAAAAACATCCGGCTGGCCGGACCAAACGCAACATTAATAATCAACTACCTGAGTCTTGACTATTTCCGTTATGATTGATGCTCATGGGCAAAGAACAGTCAATCATCAAACTGCTCGGTTTCAATGACATTCTGTACAATCGGTACTGCCTTATCATTGGCGTGATAAAATATTTACCTGCACTGTATTTATACAGCTGAAGGTTAATGTCAATGTTCAGAGGAACAGAATTTAAATATGGACAGGCACGGCGGTGTTCGCCATGTTTATCTCTCTAATACAAACACAACTCGCTCTGACACCAGAGTGTGTCCTTTGGTTAGGAAAAAAAAAGTTTTAGATATTGGTGATTCAATTAATGTCAATAAGGACACAAAGTTCAGGGATTTTCCATGTACATACAGTATCTCCTTCTAGTGTTTACTAGATACTATAACAAATAAAATATTAAATAAAATTCACAACATTGATGATTCACACCTCAGTAAAAGTATGACATTTAAGCGCAAAGACTCAATCAGCTGCAGCTGCATGGATGTATTTTACATCCATCATTTCTATTTCATACAGTAACTCCTAACCGTCTTATGTGTCTAATTTGCAAGAACTCCCTCCCCATTTAGGTAGACATGGTGAAAGCAAAGCAGCGGACCAAAGTTGCCCTGGATCCAAGGAAGAAAAATTAATAGAGAGGTCAAATAAGTATTTTATTGAATCTGAGTTCAGCAAATCTGAGAATCTGCAAATGAAGATACTCTTTTTGGTAGACATTATATATAAATAAAAAGTATAAGTAAAATAATACTAATAAAAAATGTGATGTTAATAATTTTTTACATGAATAATTTTTTTATCAAGTAAACAAATAAAGCTTCATCCTCATGTGAAAAGCCTTATTTATAGCTAGATTCGTATTTTTCTCGAGAATTCAGCTTGAACAAGTTCAAATTAATGCTTAATTGCATATTAATAATACAAATTCATAAGGTTGCCATAAAGAAATAGAAAGAACGTTTTGAAAGAACGTAACTTTATACAGAAACAAAAATTTATGTTAATTAATTATATTAACGCCTACATACTGTATGTTGTGGTATTGAAATAAAATTATATAATGTATGTAGTAACTTCATAAAATGTGCATATATATATATATATATATATATATATATATATATATATATATATATATATATATACATACACATTACCGTTCAAAAGTTTTAGAACACTTTATAACTCCATGATGGTTCCTGATTTTTATTTCTATCTACATTGTAAAGTTTTGCTGAAGGCATCCAAAAAATGCATTAATCTCCTTTGAACAGTTGATATTGAGATGTGTCTGCTACTTCTGCTCTGTAAAAACTTCGTAGTGTATATAACTATAATAATGAATGAAAAAGAAACACCCAGTCTGCACATTCACATCTGTTTAATAATTGCAATATTATTCACAGTGTCCAAATGAATTTTATTTTGCCAAAAAGACTTATTTTGTTTGTAAAGTATATCTATATTTTTGCTACATTACATTTACAACAGTTAGTTCTGAACAAGTAACCTGATTGGGTGAGTGGCATTCTATGAGTGCTGATATAGTGTATAACAGCATGTTTAACTATATGTATCAGAGCTGTAAAGCCATCCTGATAATCAGATCAACAGCACTGGCTCTCGTGTGATATTGCTGAAGTACTGTATAATCGACCATTATACATAGAATTGCATTATTTGTTTAACATTACTGCAAGAAAATTGTTTATTTTGTTCTACTTGTCAGGTTTATGTGTCCACCTCTAATAACCAAATAATT
Source organism: Channallabes apus (assembly GCA_030522415.1). Taxonomy (NCBI): domain Eukaryota; kingdom Metazoa; phylum Chordata; class Actinopteri; order Siluriformes; family Clariidae; genus Channallabes; species Channallabes apus. The sequence goes on along the minus strand of CM060125.1, from coordinate 27,798,337 downwards.
GACAATATTTGGTCTAATGTCTGGGTTCGATTCCCCGGCCAGGCTCGATTCCCGTCTCTGTGTGCATGGAGTTTGCATGTTCTCCCCGTGCTTGGTGGGTTTCCTCCGGGTACTCCGGTTTCCTCCCACAGTCCAAAGATATGCAGGTTAGGCTAATTGGCGTTCCTAAATTGCCCGTAGTGTGTGATTGGGTGTGTGAGTGTGTGTATGTGTGTGTGCCCTGCGATGGATTGGCACCCTGTCCAGTGTGTACCCCGCCTAGTGCCCGAAGTCTCCTGGGATAGGCTCCAGGTCCCCCGCGACCCTGAACATAGGATAGAAGATGAATGAATGAATTAAGAATCGGATTTACTCAATGTGAAGGCAAGCAAGTGAATACTTTTGGCAATATAGTATACCAGTAGACATCTTAGACAATGTTAGTACGTATTAAAGGAAACAGGTTGTTATTGTTTTTTTTAAGTATCCATAATGGCAATATTGTGTGTGTTGAGTAGTGTGATAGATCCTAAAGCCAATCAGAACTTCGGGTCCATTCTAACCAGATTTATACCTTTCTGTTTTGCTCCTTTCCTCTGCAAATTCCTTATTGCCACCTGTCGTTGTTTCTGCACGTTTTCTTTATTACAACCCATCATGAGGCTAGATGGATAAAACAAGTGCTACAGTGAATACAAGTCATGGTTTACGCCACTGAGGTTAAGATGCTTAAAAGAGCGATGTTTGGAATAGGAAGCTAAGAGTGGGTTGTCTGTTTTTCCCGAGATCTATTCCTGTCTGAACCGAAGGACATTGTACTGCAACTGTTTTGCATGCTGTCCACACACACACCTCTCTCTCTCTCTCTCTTTCGATCTCTCACGCATTTCAGCTTCCAGTCTACTTTTCTCATCTGTCTAGCAAACACGCGTGCCATCTCTCTGCTCATTGCCTGGTCACAGCAGGATGAAAACATTCAGACACACACATCATTCTCTTCCCTGTTGCCCCTTGGGTAGCTGCAAAGGTGGATGCTAGGGCACAAAGATGGACAGCGCTCTCCTTGTCTCTCTCTCTCTCCTTCTCTCTCTCGTGTCTCATTAGCCAAGCTGAGCGTTAAATGCACTGACAGGTGTTGGGGCACCTCGTTTGTACCGTCGGAGTGCGAGCTTTTCTCTAAGGCTTGCAGTCTGTCTGCTACTGCAGAAATGTGATATTCAATGGACAAACAGCAGAGGTCAACAGTTTAAAAACATTATTTAAAATAATTGTATCTTTCCATGTACATCAACAAGCACTGACTAAATTATTAGGAAAATAGTTTTTAAGGACTTTGCTAATTTGCTTCAGGATTCTGTAATGATTAGAGGAGACTTTGTGTATGACATTAAACACTCACTCAGTCACTCATGGTCTGTACCGCTTTACCCTGTATTCAGGGTCATGGAGGGCCTGGTGCCTATCCCAGGAGACTTAGGGCATGAGGCGGGATACACCATGGACAGGGTGGCATTCCATCACAGGGCACACACACACACTACTGGTAATTTGTGAATGCCAGTTAGCCTAATCTGCGTGTCTTTGGACTGTGGAAGTAAACTTAGAACATACAAACTTCATGCACACAGATACAAGGTGGGAATCGAACCCAGAACCTGGAGGTGCTACTGTAGACAGTGCTAACCACTAAGCCACCGTGCTGTTTAATATTAACCAAGTGAGTTAAAAAGCTAACTAGATAACTGAATGAAGAGATAGATAAACTATATAAGTAATTTAGGAAAAGAATAAGGGGGAAAATGAAAAGTAAAGAGAAATGTTAGCTCTTTTTGCATAAGCTGGGTTAAGTAGCCTACTTTACATACTTGTAAAGTTACTATATAGTAATTAAAGCATGGTAATGAAACTAAAGTCTTTAAAATAAAAAAAAATAAGAACATTATTTAGCTGAATATTATTTTGATGCTGCCTTTAAATGAACACCTGTTTCATGTGAATGTTTTAAAGACTATACAAGTGTTTAATTTTAGCTGATTTACTATGACAATTATTTTTGTTTGTCATACATGTCACGTTCTGTTATGATGTTGGACTGCGGGCTTGGTGTTGAGGCATAGATGCAGAGGGGATGCAGTGAAACAAAAGAGTCTTTAATGATAGAACAAACAAAACATGAACTAAGGAAGTTGGCTTAAACTTGGAGCATAAGAAACAGAACTCATAAACACTTAGACATCAGACTAGGTGTTGCACAACTAATACACAATACAGACATGGGGATCCAAACTGGACGAGACAAGACATACTAAACAGCCTAGAGGACTAAACACAAGGGACTATACATGCAAGGGATAAACAAACAAGACAGGCTTGGCTAGGTCTACTGGCTGAGCTGCACATTAGCTGCTAAGCTAGCTCATAGCTAATCAGACTAATGGCTACACAGGCCAGTAGCCTGAGAGCCAAGGGAATGAACAGACAAGGTACACAGCAGACTAGGTATGAAACAGACTAAGAACTCTAAAGGTTAGTGGCTAAAGATGTTAGTACCTAAACAGACTAAGAGCTAAGCAGACAAGGAGACTAGACAGACTCAAAGACTAGACAGACTAAGATCTAAACATGTTAGTATCACCCTCATTAGTATTTAAACAGACTACTAGCTAAACATGCAATGGGGGTTACTTACACAAAAGGGTAAACACAAAAGGCTAATTATCCTAGAGGCTAATCCTGCTAGGAGAGACAGAGACAAAGAGACATAAACTAAATCAAAGCAAATACAAACTTAAAGAGCTCCAGAAACTAAATGCCAACTATAAAGAAACCAAACTAAAACAAGGAAACAAAACCCACATAACAGAAATTAATGCTCGACCCAGTTTCCCAGAACAAACAGGTATTTATAACAATGCTAATGAGCCTCCTCAGTTCAGGTGCTCACCACGTCACCTGACTGAGGAGGCTTCTGGGAAACTGAGTCTAGGAACAGAGCTACAACTAAAAAACACTGCCCTCTAGTGGGCAACCCTCACAATGCACTGCTTTCTTCTGAGTCAGACCAGAACTTAGTGAACTAGGGTTGAGTAAACAGCTGATGAAATGACTCATGGTGTATCAGCAGAAGAGGTCTAATTGATTTCAGTGATATTGAGGTGACAGGGGGTGAGAAGATAGACCTGAGATTGTTTCGGCTTTGGTAAATGACTGAAAAGCATTTTTATACACCTCTGCCATGTTTTTTAACTGAATATACAAAACGTGCGCGGAATTTAGGCAGAACCTGTTAAAGAGGTAAAAGCTGGAGTAACATTCTATGGTAGCTGAAGTGATAGAGGATTGTAACTTCTGCTGAACAGTCACAGAAATAAAGTTTGCAAACAGTCACGCTTCCGTAATCAGACAGAAGACCACTGAGGTGGAATAAAAACAAGAGAGAAAAAAAAAAGAACTAGGCAGTACAGGGAATCAAGGCTGAAAACTGCTATCTTTTTGAGCTATAAAAAAATCCATAAAAGTGTAAACACTGTTATGGGGAAATAATCCTCAATGGGTTGGTGTGAGTTGACCTTGTCTAAAATATCAGCATGAATGTCCAGGAAAGAAGTTCCTATTATTACTCATGTTGTAGCGATACGACATATACAGAGGTGGGACATTGAAACTGAAACACTGACCAATTTAGTGTTGGAGGTTTCATGGCTAAATTTGACCAGCCTGATGGCCAATCTTCATTGATTGCACTTTCCACCAGTAAGAGTGTGAAGGTTTAATTAGCAGAGTAATAGCACAGTTTTGCTTAAAATATAGCAATGCACACAACATTATGGGTGATATTGAGTACAAAAGAGGACAAATTGTTGGTGCGCGTCTTGTTCGCGGATCTGTGCAGACTTGTATCTGTCTTTCCCAAAACGAAATGTATTGGCCGCAAAAGGAGGCTCTACACCGTACAGTACTAATGAATTATTGTGGTATACCATATTGCCACATTGACGCCCCCTTTTTTTTATATACAGAACCTTAGATTAGGAGCATAATTCATTCCAGAAGATGGCTTGTATTTCATAACCCTCATAAGTCAAAGCACTAATGACACTTGATTGAGCGACATACTAACAGAATCACTGCTGTAAAGTAAAAATAAAACAATTTAACCTGAACTTTACCTTTGAAAAGAATCGCGACAGAGCAGTGTTTCTGTGTAGAGCAGAGAGAAAGAGTGTGTGTGTCTGTGTGTGTGTCTATGAAGGCGAAAATAGGAGGAGTCTGTGTGTGTGTGTCTGTGTGTGTGTCTATGAAGGCGAAAATAGGAGGAGTCTGTGTGTGTGTGTGTGTGTGTGTGTGTGTGTGGAGGGGGGGGATAATGGTGTCCAAGGACATGCGGGCACACAGACACAAAGAGCAGGCTGATACAGAGAGAAAATGGATCCTTAACCTCTCTACTTGCTTTTGCTTTACATGCACGCTGTACACACATGCATACAGACAAAAAATAAAATATGTTTTACACGCACACACATGGTTACAGTGTTGTAATAAACAGTACATGCGTGCACGGATGTTGATTATACCAGTAAGAGATGCGTACTAAGACCCAGCAGGGGAGACGATTACCCACAATTCTGCAGCGCAAAAAAACGTTGGCTCAGTTGTGATCACGTGACGCTCTGCGTCAAAACAAGAAGCGCATGCATGATACATGATACTCTGTGCTCGTAAACAAAGACTTTAAACTTTGTTAAACTTCATTTTCCAAGTCAAAATTTATAGAAAATCTTTGCTCGTCTTGCGGAAACCTCGCAATCCGAGGTTTCACTGTATATATATTTTTTATTTATATTCATATTTACATTTGGTTTTGCACCTGGCATGTGGGTTCAATTCCCACCCAGTGCTCAAACCCCAGCCACTGGATGAAGTGCCAGTGCCAAGCCAGGATAAAAATGGGAGAGTTGTGTCAGAAAGGGCATCCGACATAAAACCTGCGGCAAGTTGTTGTGCAGATCGAATCTTCCACTGTGGTGACCCAACGACAGGAGCAGCCGAAAGACGAACAACATTTTCTGTTTTCATTTGAGGTGGTAAAATGTTGCAGTTCCTCTAAAATCCTATAATCCATGTGTGGTAGTAGATTCCTAAGAAAAAAAGGATACAACAGTATATAAATCATGATACTTACTCAATCGTAATATAAATCGAATTGGTACCTAGGTATATTGATAATATCATGATAATATGGTCCCTGGTGATATCCATCACTACTTATCATTGAGAACAAAACAAACAAACACACACTTTTTTTTAATAAGGTCCTTGAAAATGTTGCTAATATCAATATACATTTCAACTGCACAGGAACAGGAAGGACCGAGATTGTATTACTGACGGCAAGAGAGAAAAACATCCGGCTGGCCGGACCAAACGCAACATTAATAATCAACTACCTGAGTCTTGACTATTTCCGTTATGATTGATGCTCATGGGCAAAGAACAGTCAATCATCAAACTGCTCGGTTTCAATGACATTCTGTACAATCGGTACTGCCTTATCATTGGCGTGATAAAATATTTACCTGCACTGTATTTATACAGCTGAAGGTTAATGTCAATGTTCAGAGGAACAGAATTTAAATATGGACAGGCACGGCGGTGTTCGCCATGTTTATCTCTCTAATACAAACACAACTCGCTCTGACACCAGAGTGTGTCCTTTGGTTAGGAAAAAAAAAGTTTTAGATATTGGTGATTCAATTAATGTCAATAAGGACACAAAGTTCAGGGATTTTCCATGTACATACAGTATCTCCTTCTAGTGTTTACTAGATACTATAACAAATAAAATATTAAATAAAATTCACAACATTGATGATTCACACCTCAGTAAAAGTATGACATTTAAGCGCAAAGACTCAATCAGCTGCAGCTGCATGGATGTATTTTACATCCATCATTTCTATTTCATACAGTAACTCCTAACCGTCTTATGTGTCTAATTTGCAAGAACTCCCTCCCCATTTAGGTAGACATGGTGAAAGCAAAGCAGCGGACCAAAGTTGCCCTGGATCCAAGGAAGAAAAATTAATAGAGAGGTCAAATAAGTATTTTATTGAATCTGAGTTCAGCAAATCTGAGAATCTGCAAATGAAGATACTCTTTTTGGTAGACATTATATATAAATAAAAAGTATAAGTAAAATAATACTAATAAAAAATGTGATGTTAATAATTTTTTACATGAATAATTTTTTTATCAAGTAAACAAATAAAGCTTCATCCTCATGTGAAAAGCCTTATTTATAGCTAGATTCGTATTTTTCTCGAGAATTCAGCTTGAACAAGTTCAAATTAATGCTTAATTGCATATTAATAATACAAATTCATAAGGTTGCCATAAAGAAATAGAAAGAACGTTTTGAAAGAACGTAACTTTATACAGAAACAAAAATTTATGTTAATTAATTATATTAACGCCTACATACTGTATGTTGTGGTATTGAAATAAAATTATATAATGTATGTAGTAACTTCATAAAATGTGCATATATATATATATATATATATATATATATATATATATATATATATATATATATATATATATACATACACATTACCGTTCAAAAGTTTTAGAACACTTTATAACTCCATGATGGTTCCTGATTTTTATTTCTATCTACATTGTAAAGTTTTGCTGAAGGCATCCAAAAAATGCATTAATCTCCTTTGAACAGTTGATATTGAGATGTGTCTGCTACTTCTGCTCTGTAAAAACTTCGTAGTGTATATAACTATAATAATGAATGAAAAAGAAACACCCAGTCTGCACATTCACATCTGTTTAATAATTGCAATATTATTCACAGTGTCCAAATGAATTTTATTTTGCCAAAAAGACTTATTTTGTTTGTAAAGTATATCTATATTTTTGCTACATTACATTTACAACAGTTAGTTCTGAACAAGTAACCTGATTGGGTGAGTGGCATTCTATGAGTGCTGATATAGTGTATAACAGCATGTTTAACTATATGTATCAGAGCTGTAAAGCCATCCTGATAATCAGATCAACAGCACTGGCTCTCGTGTGATATTGCTGAAGTACTGTATAATCGACCATTATACATAGAATTGCATTATTTGTTTAACATTACTGCAAGAAAATTGTTTATTTTGTTCTACTTGTCAGGTTTATGTGTCCACCTCTAATAACCAAATAATTGACAATATTTGGTCTAATGTCTGGGTTCGATTCCCCGGCCAGGCTCGATTCCCGTCTCTGTGTGCATGGAGTTTGCATGTTCTCCCCGTGCTTGGTGGGTTTCCTCCGGGTACTCCGGTTTCCTCCCACAGTCCAAAGATATGCAGGTTAGGCTAATTGGCGTTCCTAAATTGCCCGTAGTGTGTGATTGGGTGTGTGAGTGTGTGTATGTGTGTGTGCCCTGCGATGGATTGGCACCCTGTCCAGTGTGTACCCCGCCTTGTGCCCGAAGTCTCCTGGGATAGGCTCCAGGTCCCCCGCGACCCTGAACACAGGATTAAGTGGTGTAGAAAATGAATGAATGAATGAATATATGTCACATGGATATTGGAAAATCAAGGTGTATGCTGTAATGGAAAAAATTTATTTATGATGTTTTTCCAATAACAGCCTACCCATAAGCGTACCCTCTTGTACCACAGAAATGTACCGTAACCAACAAAAAAAAACAAAATTTTTTCGATGGATGACAAATGCAAAAAATCCAAGGAAGTGGATAATCTTGTAACGTTTAAATATTCTTTTAGGCTTTTGGATGTCACTTTAAAAGTTGTCTAATATTTCTGCAGGTAATGCCATTCAGGCATTTGGAAACGGGACAGACGTGAACCTGTGGCAATCAGCTCCAGTGCAGAGCACCACGCCATCACACAGAGATGGAGGACGTGGGAAAATGTCCAACTCCTTGGGGCCGGACGTGGACACTGGGGACTCAGTCTACCAGTTATGTGGGAGCCTTCAGGTCAGTCCCGGGCCTTTTCAGACACTTAGCTGAGATGGGAAAGTTATATAATTATACCAAAACATTGAAGAGGAGGGTCTTTTATTTTACCTTTTAGAGGCACTTCATATGTGTTTGACAGCTTGACAGCTTATAATGAGAGGAAATGAAGGAGGCATCCCAAGATTAAATATCTGTTAATCTTGGGATTAAAAATTACAGCTCACAAGTCCAATAGAACAAATAAAACCAAACTAAGAAGAAATAAAAAAGCAATTGTGCTCTGCCAAGTCATAATTCATATCTTAATGGTGATAAATGATGCAACATTTAGATTCACGGAAGCGTTTGTTTCTGTTCCTATTATCCAAGTGTCGGGTTAAGACCCCTCTCCGGAAGTGAATCATAAATTATAAACAGTTTTTGTAACATATCATGCAGCATTTTATCATCATAGACTTTGGCGCTGTCAGTTCCACCATCGCACATGGGCTACACAGGAATTCATTCATTATTCTGTCACCAAACCTTTTATAAAACCAGTGTTCCTCACATATTTATATTACACACACACACACACACACAGTGAGGCCACGCCAAACACGCAGAGTTGCTAACAGAAGCTCTGGCTCATCTGCATAAAACTCATTTCCCCCGAGCTCACGGCCAGATTTCACCAAGCCAACGCCAAGCTGCCACATGGTGTGCTGATAACGTCTGGAGGGTTGAAATGATATAAACACAATTTCAATAGGGCATGAGACGGTATGAACTCATTAAATCTTTTTCACAATTGATTTACTCTGTTGTTCATACCAGCGCATCCACCACATTATAGAGGACGTACAGTTATTAAGGCCAGGTATTAAGTAAAGCCTTAATCATGAAACAAAATACACAGTGGCGGCACTTATGATTCTTGTAATGGAACAGATCAAAACCAAGGTCTAAACCAGTAAGAGATAAACAAAGTCTTTAAACCTCAACTGAATTATACAACATTCCGCTTCTTTCATTATTTAGTAATAATAAAATAGAGAGGTGAGGTGGTGGTTAATTAATATATTAATTCACAATAAGGAAATTATTTACCTTTTTTCTTTTTTTGTATATAACTTGTAGTAACTGACATATTTTATGATCATGAACCATAAGCCTGGAGATGACTTTATAAATTATACTATAAAGGTTCCATATTTGACTATTATTTAAGACTCAGGTCCGTCAGTGTGTGTGTGTGTGTGTGTGTGTGTGTGTGTGTGTGTGTGTGTGTGTGTGTTAATGGTCCAACTGAAATACCCATTAGAACTTTTATTCCAAATGCACTGTTTCACTCTTTGTGAAAATGATCTACTGCTGAGCCACACCCCTCCAGAAAACAGCAAAGATGATCATAAACTGGTAATGGGACTTCTTCTTATATGAGGTCACATTAGGGGAAAAATCTATTGGCTTGTTTAAATGGTTAAGCCCCTGTCAATACAATACAAATGCAAAAAAAGACAGAAAACTGGGAATATTTCTTCTCATTATTTCTTTATAATACGCAAGTAATACGTTTTTGTTTGGATTAATAATAATAATAATAATAATAATAATAATAAATGTGCTTTTTTTTTCCAGTTTTAATACAATCCTCAGTAGTAGATTCATTGTTCAACACCTTCCTGATTATGTCTTGTGTTTTAGGGAGCTCTACTGAAGGATATAGTATGTCCTTCAAAACACAATCTTGCTAAATCAGTCAGTACTAAATCAAAGCCCATTTGTATTGTATGTACGACTATCAGGCCAGTGCATTAGGCCAAGCTGCAATCGCATTTCTTTTATGTTTGTGATAAACAGGAGGACGGAATAATAGAAAGGTGTGAGGACAAAAAGCACTTAGACAATTTCCACCAAAATCTTTTCTCAAGGTCTGATTGTGGTAATTACGATTCATAAATGTTTCTCCAGTTTGCCTCAATTTCCTTTTCCTCTTGTACAACGCCACATTCAAGTACACTTCGGTGATGTACTGTAGAAGTGCTAGAACATGCCATAAACATATTATGTTCATTCATTCTCTCTCTCTCTCTCTCTCTCTTTAGGCCCAGAATCGGAAGACCAACCAAACAAAAAATTTGGTGTGTGTGGTAAGTACTGTATGCCTTGTTTTCACATCAATCTCATGTTAGATATTGTTGCACCTGCTGAATTCTTTAATTCTGATTGTCCAGTTGTTGTGGGCTATAATAACGTGACTGTTCTTGATATGTCATCATTTCTATAGCAACATCTAGCACAAGGACTATAATGGAGTGGAATGATTTTTTTTTTTCCTGTGAGATGTTCATTTAGCATTTTTGAGATCTTTATCACCTGGTGCACACTAGCAAAAATGATGTTAAATTAAATATGATCAGAGGAATCCTATGCTGCGTGTGATCGAAAGTTTCCTAAGTAGTTACTTCCTATGTAATGTTTGTTAAAGAAATGTGGAAAACATTGTTTTGCTTCTAGTATTTCTCAATGGAACGTATAAAAAAAAAAAAAACACCTGCTCCTTCACGGTGGTATTATGATCTGTATCTCTGCTATCAGAAATAAAACATGACAGAACTGATGATGCCCATCGTCGTGACGATCGAGTGGAAAATTCTGCTCGATCTTTGACCTTGCCCTGAAGCGAACTTCCTGCTTGTGGGCTTTGTAGTGCAAAATGCTGAACTGACAGCGTTGCTTATCTTTTGGCTTTTAAAGTTCAGTAAATGTCATTGTACATAATAAAACCAGCATTACACGCTGGAGTGACATTTAGTGATACTGCAGCGTGTCCAAACAGCCTTAAAAACACTCACACACACATACGGTTTTTCCAGCGTCTACGTTTCATTACGACATTAGTCATCTTTAACTGTGTAACGTATATCAAATACAAAGTGGAATTTTTATATCACCCCTTTAACTTAAAACACATCAGCATAAGTCACTTTGTAGTATTTTGGGGCTTTAGTGCTGTGATTTAACAGCGTTCTGATGAAGTGTAAAAAGTTTTACTGGGAGAAAAGAAGCATTGCATTTAGAAGTTTCTACAAATGCAACAGCAGAATAGGCCATTATATAAAATTAAATAAAATTTAATAAAATTTAAATAAAGATGCTGTAGTGGTTAGCACTGTCACCTTGCACCTCCAGGGTCCGGGTTCGATTCTGGCCAGGTTCAATTCCCATTTCTGTGTGCATAGAGTTTGCATGTTCTCCATGTGCTTGTTGAGTTTCCTCTGGGTACTCTGGTTTCCTCCAACAGTCAAAAGACATGCAGATTAGGCTAATTGGCGTTCCCAATTAGTGAGCCCTGTGATGGATTGGCACCCTCTCCAGGGTGTACCGCGCCTCGTACCCTAAGTTTCCTGGGATAGACTCCAGGCCCCCTGAATACAGGATAAGTTGGTATAGACGATGAGTGAGTGAGCGAGCGAGCGAGCGAGCGAGTAAATAAAGTTAAAATCAATTTGTAAAACAAATCTGAGCTTAAAACAGAAATGAAGACAGCTTGTTCATTCTCATAGATCTCAGGCTCACATATAGCCAACATCCCCTTCAACAAAACCTTTAACATTAGTTCGAGTTAATTGTTTTTGATCTAATATTATTTAAATTCAATATATTATGGTGAGAACTTTTATAAGTTACTTTCAAGAAACCATATTATATTTCATATTTTCAGAGCTGTTAGTTTAATGTGTAAAGAAAAAAAAACTATTGTCTTAACACGAACTCAACTAAATGTTCTTTTGAGTATATTTTTAAAGAATAAAAAGTTTTGACTTAATGATTTATACGCTATTTTATTTAATAGTTTTAAGACAAAGGTTTCAATCTTAAGGGTTTAATGTGAAGTTTAAAGAAACAAAGCAGCACATTGTTCCATATCCTTACCTGTCGAATTGTACAGCAGTGGAGAGCTTACTTTTGAATGTGTCTCATTTGATGAGTGCATAATCATCACATTTATATTTCTTTCCTAATCTCTATCATGTTTCTTTTTGGATCCACAGATCGACAATCCCAGCTCCTCTAACTCCTTCTCTGGGAACTCTGCATCTCGGTCAGGCTTTAGCACGCTGCTGCTCCTGTTGCTCAGCTCTTTTCACTGCTCCCTGGCACTCTTGCCACGCAACCTGATACTGCAGTTGTAGCCACCTGGCCGGTTCAACACATGGACACTTCTGATTTGTATAAAAAAAAAAGAATCTCTGGTATATGTTCCAGGTCTACCTGTTGTACTCACCCTCTCTCACTATCTCCTCTCTCTATTCCTATGGCTCTGAGTTTTATGAGCTTCGGTTTATGCGAAAGTGATTTCGGTTTAACTTGAGTTGTTCCTTTTTTTTTTTTTTTTCTGTACCTGGAGATTAACAGCGAAAGAGAATGTGCAAGATTTACTCCTGCAACTTTCGAGACGGACCACAAGCCGGTCTCAAGGGTGAGAGATCGATGAATTAAATGGTGGTCCAAATGAGTGCCGGCAGCTTTCTTAAGTGTTTCACGAATCTCATCTGTATTCTTGCGAATGTTGTGTGCGGTATAACATGCAGTGACTTTCCAATTGGCACACAAAACAGAAGCAACTGTAACTGATGGGTTTTGTCAGTTCTAAGCCTTCTTCTCACTCATACCATAAACACACATACTATTAGCGAATCGAAGTAACTTTTGGAGGTGGACGCAACGTCCAAGGAAGATGTATTTGGTGGGATTTCTGTTGTGCATGAGTATTCTCTTAAAATAAGATCCAACTTTGGAACAGGAAGAATGTTTGAGGAGCATTTGACCACCAAGAATCTGACTGACTATGTTACAGTGCCTGGGTCAGTTTGGCAGTACCAGTAACCTGCATCTAGTAGAGTGCCTCCGATTCTATTAACAGTGATGTATATGATTTCTTCAATCTCTTACAGTATATTCTCTTTTAGGAACCTTCACTGTAACTGTAGCCATCGCCAGTCAAACTCATCTGTCCTCAAAGTACATATACATAATGCCTTTACAGTGCAGACTGTGCTTGGACCCCTTGTGTCCAAATGAAATACTGTATGTGTATTATAGTGTTCTTTCTTTTTTTGTGTGTGCTGTAATTATGAGCATTACAGAAGGAGGCTGTGTTATAGCCGTATGCTCAAGATAAGATATTGATCTTAATCGACACAAAGGCTTTAAAGATCAAACTTAAAAGTTTCCTTTGAAATGAACCAGAGAAGCGAGCCGCGCTCACAAAGCATGTGCAGATTGAACAGCCATTGCACATTTGAAGCATTTATGACATGATGTTTGGCTTTTTCTTTTTCTTTCATGAAAATAACACAAGAAATGTGTTGCTCTCTTTATTTATTAAGAGACTTATTTACTTAAAAAGGCAGATTTTTTTTTTTTGATAATGCAACTTAACCTACTGCATAAAGTCATAATGAAATGTTTAGATAAACATATATACACCATGTAAAGGAATAAACTCCATCTATAATGACTGCTGCCCCAAAGTGTATGACAGACTTGATTGAATACCAAACTATTGTTTAATTGTTAAAAAAGAAAGGGAAAAGCAAAGAAGGGGGAAAACTCTTATTTTTGTATCTTTTGCATTGTGTGTTTTCTTAATCACAAAACTTGCCCATATACAGTAGGTTAGAAATGTTGCGTTTCGAGATGGCGTTAGCAGGTACAGATGAGGATTCCAGCCCTTCTGTAAGGGCTACACTGAGTGTACAAAACAAAATACCTCTGAATATTCCATTGTGGGTTGTTTTTTTTTTTTTTGACCATTTGATTATATTCATCACGGCTAACCTGCACAAACTATTTCTCTTTCAACACCTTTTCAAATCTTTGCGACGGTGGATCATTCCAGACCACACTGTCAAGAAGTTCAAAACGTCCCAGCATTAGTAGCTTTATCCTGCTGCCTCAATCCACTGGCGTGTCTCAATTTATATATATATTTTTAATCCGTTTTATTACTGAAGAATGCAAATACCAAGAAGTATTAAAAGGCAAAAGATAGCTGAAGCTCCGGCATTTTTTATTTTATTATTATTTTTTTTTTCAGATGGATCCTATCCATTGAAACACTACAGACGAATCCAGAATTATTGGTACCCTCAGTGAAAATCACAAACGAAAGACGCAGTGAGGGATGCTGCAGTGAGGCAATGAGGAATATTACAGCCCGCTTGACCATATAGGAATGCTACAGTTTATTTTATATATATATATATTTTAAAACAACAGTTTTGTTTGTAGTTACAAGTAATGAAGTGTAAGTAGTGCATTATGTGACCTAATTATTTTATTGATTAGTTTTTGGTTATAAATGACCATTTGAAGGTATATTTTCCTCTTTAATGTACATTGCTATTCCACATTATCAATTTTGAATTTGCATGAGAGCTTTGATGCATATTTTTCTTTCAGTATGTTTGTTACTGTTCTGTTTTTGATCGTCCTGCTGTTCTGTGAGTAATCCGTGTAGTCACGTAACTAATCACATCAAGGAGGGTTAATCAAATTAAAACAAATTTATTAACGTCTCTGGATACAATACCCTTTTTCATGAGCTGCCTTCAACTGATATTTCACATAACTGCATTGAGATCTGTTACAGAAACATACAGGACATCTTTTGTTTTTGAACAGAAAAAGAACTTATTATTATTATTATTATTATTATTAAGAAATGAATTGGTTCTATTGTATTTCAATTCCTTCATGATTTTAATGCCAAAGAAAAGGCAAGTACAATTCCACTGTTTGACAAATTATTTTTGATAGTCACATGACAAGTGCTAATAATTCTGGAGTTAATGGTAGCTAGTTTCTTCTGCCAGAGGCAAGAACACAGTGCCTCTCAAACGGTTGCAGGAGCATTCTTCATTCATGTTCTTTGAAGTGTGGTCTCACAAGGTCATTTATCAACCTTATTTAGTTTTTTTTCTCCTGAACAGCCTTTTGTTCACATTCTTTGTACTGAGACATTTTTGTTTACATTCATCTAAACTCATCAATGTGGATGAATCGGGGGGAATAAAGATTATAGTATTATTCAGCTTATAATTTTCAGGAAATAAGCACACTTTGCCAACGTTCTGCACACTCAGTGTATGCTGCAAGAATTGTTTCTGCTTTGTGCAAATTTGGGGTCAGAACAGGATAAAGCAAAAAAAAATAAAAAAAATCTTATAAAGTATCTTACACACCCTCACCCTCTGGTTGACAACATGAACAACTTGTTCTTGTTTATAAATAAAACAGTTTGCTCAGCTATCTGACATATTTCTTCCTAGCTTGTGAAAATGTACAAATAAATATTATATGAAAAACTGATTAAACTGATCGTGATTTATTCAACCATATACAGTTTTTTTTTCTTTTGTTCTTTGTTTGGCTTATGTACTCATCAGATGTGGAAAAAGGTGGAAGACCTTTAATTTAATTGTTATGGTCAAATTAGTTTAATGCTAAAATTATAAAAACAAAGAAACCGTGAATTAAAATAAATTAAATGGGAAATAAATAAGACAAATTATATTTCATACACATATACTGTATATAAAATTTAGTTTCAAGTATTTATAGACAATAAATAGTCACACACACACGAAGTTCATTCATTCATTCATCTTCTATACCGCTTTATCCTGTATTTAGGGTCGCGGGGACCTGGAGCCTATCCCAGGAGACTCAGGGCACAAGGCAGGGTACACCCTGGACAGCATGGCAGTCCATCGCAGAGCACACACACACTATGGTCAATTTGGGAACGCCAATTAGCCTAATCTGCATGTCTGGACTGTGGGAGGAAACCGGAGTACCTGGAGGAAACCCACCAAGCACGGGGAGAACATGCAAACTCCATGCACACAGAGACGGGAATCGAACCCGGACCCTGGAGGTGCAAGGCGACAGTGCTAACTACTACACCACCGTGCCGCCACACATGAAGTTATATAGTCTTAGATGTGGCAAGAAGAGAACACTTTCTCCTATGGGGATTTTTCTACCTGTTTTCAGTGATTACGTGTCCTTTTAAAAACTATAAACAAGAATATCATAATTTCAAAAAGATCTTCTTTCTTTTAGTTTTTAAATACTAAACTAAATAGAAAACCTCACTTAAAGGTGACTTCATTGTCACCTTTAAACATAGTATACATTTAAAACTAATAACTGCAACTGGCGTGCTGTCCTTTATTCCTCCTTAAATAAACGCCTGCACCATTACACACCAAAATCTTTTGACATCTTCAAACGTCCATCTTTCTGAGTAACACAGCTTTTATTCTGAAGACAACATAATTATCAAATAATTATTAATATTTTAACTACAATAGTAACTTTGACTGACAAATTCGTTTATTCAAAAGCACACAGACATACGCAATTAAATACATGAAATGAACAATTGTGAGCACACAGCTTGTTTAACTGATTTGCTATTTAGGTATTACCTATAAGTTGATAAAGTAAATACACCTGATTGACTGATTTATACACCAGGGGTCCGCTCTTCGTACGTCGCTAACTCAGTTAGCTGGATTTGATTGTTGTGGATTTGTCCTGATCTTGGATTGTTTCGTTCTTCGATGCGCTTCTCGCACTTGTTGTCATAGCAACATGTCCGTCAGCTTGAAGCTGCTCGGTAGCAGCTTTATTTCATGTAAACAGGATTAAGGCTGCGCTCCTGCCGGGTTATGATTGGTTGAAATGGTGAGGTCACATCTGATTGGTTAAAGTGCACGACTGACGTGGACTGACTCACGCGGGGAAAGAAAAGTATCTTGCATACATACATTGCTATCAAATATTATATTAGAACATAAATTCATAGGTTTTTTTATTATTATAATAAACTCTAGGCACGAGACAGCCCTCAAGACCATTAATTCAAATTCTTGTATAATGTTTATTTTATAACACATTTATTTTTCAGGTGTTTGTCATGAATATATGATTAAAAAAATATATAATGAAAAGTTGGACAAAACTAATTTTATTATAAAATAAACAATATAAAAGTATACATGTTTTTGAAAAAAATATTCATATTTCTATTTTTCCATATACAACATATTTATTTTCATCTTTCTTATTTTATTTTATTGCCTTATGTAATTTGTAAAACATATGTGCATATTATGTTCTAATATAATATTTGATAGTGATTATGTGTGTGTGGTGGGGCGGGGGGGGGGGGGGGGGATCCATGGCAGGGAAGCATTTTCAGCGCATAACACGTGGGGGGGGGGGGGTGGCATTTCAGCGCATAACAGGTGTTACAAAAAAATTGAGCTTGTTCTTTTGTCATTTCGTCAACCAATCAAAGGGCTTGTGATCAGTGTTTCTACTGTCGATGCATATCGCCTTTTAAACCAACACACGAACGCACAATAATCCTAGACAACTCAATCCGGCCATACTAATCATCAACAACAGGTGTGCTCAAAGAACCGACTTAGTCAGGTCTTAAATAGCACGAAGATCTCATCTTAGATGTGTCAATTCATCCCGGATGTTTCAAGCGACGTACGAAGAACACCCCCCAGATTTAACTATATTAATGATTTTATAATCATTTTTGTGTCCTGTAAAAATGTTTAGCTCTCCTGTTCTATCGATCCTCCACCTATTCAGTTTATATTTATTTGCTTGTGTATATTTGTTGTGTAAATTAATGCTTTAAAAAAAACCTGTCTAAACCACTTTATCCTGTATACAGAGTCATGCCTTTGACTCCCACTTCATGCATACAGATCCTTAAGTGGGAATCGAACCCAGAACCTGGAGGTGTAAAGTGACAGTGCTAAGCACTAAGCCACCGTGCCGCCTACATGAATAAATAAATAATTAAACACCATAAATCTGTGCTTTACAGAACTGGATGTGAATTTAGCTCCTTAAAAGATCAAGCCAGTGGTAACCTGAGACAACATGAGGGCGGCATGTACAATGGGATTATAAAACTGTTCCTGTATACGAGTAAATACATAAAAATAAAGTCTTAAAGTAATTCATTCCAATAAACTCATCAGCATGAACTTCTGAGCTACAGCTGTTTTTATCAAGAAAATCTGCACATCACACGTCAACTAAATCTGAGGTTCTGTAAAACTGTATGCATTTTATTTTTTCACAAACCATTACTTTAACGACCATATGCATCTGTACCCAATCCATAGCAGCAGTTTCTGATGAAAAGCCTTTCCACTGGCTCCAGCACAGACTTTATGGAATGCAATATTCAGAGGTAAGAAGTAATAAGAAGGCAGTGTTGATAATATAGCAGTAATAATTGGTAGCGTAACAGGGTGCCTTAGGAGTCTAGGACACTGGGTAAACACAACAACTACCCAACACTCTCATAATGAACAGCTACCTCATGCAAGTCTAATCACTAACCTCCAGGCAACAATATTTTGTGGAATATGAAAACGATATTTGCGTTGTGGATATTTGCCTTTCTAAGAGATTCTGTTGTAGACTTTGGCTTTTCTGGGAAAGGAGGAGGAAGAAACAAATGTAACTGGACTATGAAAGCACATTCTCATCATTTGCTCTGATGTTCACCAATCTCTTACTGGATTGTTAACTTTTTTTTTGTAACCCTCAATTCAGTCCAGTTACCTGAGAAAATTAAGAATTGAAGAAAGAGTCATGTAATATTTTTTAATTAAATGAGTGTCCAATATCAGCGCTTTGTAAGAAAACAAAAAAAAAGTTGAATAAAAGGCATGGGAAGCGAACTAAATAACAATTAAATAACTTATTTTGCAGACATTTTAAAGCCACTTTTTATTCTCTACTTATTTTATCCAATAAAACCCAAAATGTTGGATATTACAAAAAGACCAGATCCTTGCTCTCCATCGCCCTCCAGTCTTCTATACAATTTGAAGAACTCTAGAATCATCTACGCTGTGACATATACTTAAATGAAGTAAATAAATTTTAAAAAATCAATGTAACGCTTGAGAAACATGATTATGGGACATAACATGTAATTGTGTGTCTCTATCATTTTTAGTTGAGAAACACAAAGGCTGGCCTTTTACAGCAGTGATGAAGCATATTGTGCTGACCACAGAAGAACTAGAGCGCCATTCTTCTCACGGTGTGGGTGTACGTGACCCTGAAACAACTCCAGCTTTTGTAGTTCACTTGATCCTCAACCATCAGATGAGGACAATTACCAGGCATAAGTGGAACATAATTGTGTAAAGATTGAGGTTACAAATGAGTCCATCCATCTTCTATGCGGAGGTCATCTGAATGAAGGTATTCAAACGCAGCGGTCAGAGAAGGATTTCGAGTCAGGCTACACTATAACACTCGTCTTGTGAATGCTGAACGACTAAGAAAACATGACACATTAGAGAAAGGGTCAGAAATTCTAAGCTTCACAATTCTTATATGGCTTGCCTGCATTGATGAAGCCAAGTTGAAAAGTGGGACCCCCACTCAAGTCTTATCCACAATCATTACAAACCAGTGTTGATGTTATAGGAACTCAATTCATTATTCATTTAAAAGTGTGCCCTCAGGTAATACAAAACGTAATAATGTATTTCAGTTTTGGAGAGTAATCCTACAATTTAAAAAAAGAAAAGAATAGTGTATGTTTCAAATAATAAACTGACTTAAATGTCTGAAACATGTACCTTTGTTTCAACAATTAGAACATTAGTTAAAACTAAATGTGGGTTGATTGGTGGTTGGTACTTTATTGCATGCCGTTCTCTAGAAGTTACCTTATTAATATATGTTTATAGAATAATGCATTATTGTTTTAAAAATGGGGAGGTAGTAAATAAATATTGTTTAAGATGTAATTCAAATAAAATGTAAAAATGTATGACCTTGTCAAATGGACAAGGATTTAGTTCTTTTCATAGTGAGAATTTATTTCTAAACGGTTTAAAATTTTATTTTATGTATAAAAAGTAGTGATATTAGTAGTTTTTAGTACTTGTAGTACTGATATCAGGTAAGATATTGTCATGTTGTGTTAGATGTTGGACTGTGGGCTGAGGTGTGGCAAGGCATAGACACAGAGGGGGTTGATGTGTAACAGTCTTTTTTTAATAACAATAACCCAAACATGAACAAAGGAAGTTGGCTTTACCTTGGAGCATACTATAAACAAAAACCAATACACATACAAGGGATTCCACAAAACTATACAATACAGGCTATAGATAAACACAAGACAGACTTGGCTAGGCCTACTAGCTGTTATGCACATTAGCTGCTAAGCTAGCTAGTAGCTAAACAGACTAATTGCTAAACGGGCTATTAGCCAAAGACCAGACTAGGTACACAGCAGACTAGACAATAAAGAACTAGACTACTATTTAATAAATAAACAGACTAAGAACTATAAAGGTTACTCACACATGAGGGTAAACACAAAAGGCTAATTCTCCTAGCAGCTAATCCTGCTAGGAGACACAGAGACAAACTAAATTAAGACAAATATAAACTTAACTTATAGCTCCAGAAACCAAAAGGCCAACTATAATTCAACAAACTAAAACACACATAACCACACTAGACAAGACACACTTAACAGAACTGAAATTAAACAATGCTCAAACCAGTTTCCCAGAAAAAACGAGCTATTTATAATGTCACTAACGAGCTACGTCCTTCAGGTAAGCACCTGGCCGAGGTGTCTTCTGGGAAACTGAGTCTACCAACAAAAACTACAAACAAAACATTGCCCTCTAGTGGGCAACCCTCACAGATTTAAATAGAAAATTATCTAAATGTCAAATTATTCAACAATGCCTTAAATAGACATAATGTGAAATTATTATTATTATTATTATTATTATTATAGACCTATAATAATTGTTTATACAGATTTTAACTTACAATATTCTTAGTTCTTAAATGACTAAAGCCCTTGACTATTTCTATTATAAAAGCAGTTCTGAAAGGACTTTAGCACATGATTATATTAATCTGCTCATTTTGTGGTAATTCTGATAGGATTTCGTTTTAGTTTAGTTTTTAGTCTTTGTAATAGCCAGAGAAATAGCAGTTTCTGAAATGTAAATGTTTGAACGAACTGGGCTACAAAATATTGCAGGTGTTTACAAATAGACCACAGGCATTCACAAGTGGTTATAGGTAAATACAATATAAGAATAGTACAGAGCTCAAGTGTTTTTCGAGTAATTTTCTATGGGAATAGGCTGGCATGGGATTAAAGAAACTGGATTTTAGAAACTAGTCTTGTGCATAGCTCCTACAAATTTTAACCACTTACCTACTAACATCTATGCATTGTTCATTTTGGTCCCCAATTTTAGAGAATGAGAATCAGTGTTGGCTTATATCACTGAAGAACAATAAAATCATTTGAAATATTTGTGAACTCCATTACAGACCAGCAGCTTTGCAGACGCCAGAAAATCTATTGTGTTTTAACCAATAGTTACTTTTCAGTCTTTGCTTCTTCCATATGCTAAGCTTCTGCGTACACCCACTGTCAGACATCAGCACAGATGGCCACACACATGGGTCTGTAAGGCAAATGCAGGTTTTCTTCAGATGTTGACCCACTGCGTTTTATCGCTTCTGAAAAATGAGCCAAACGCCTCTCTATGAAGTAGAACGTTTAAACAGCTGTCTCTAATAACCAAAGGAAATAAAGCAAGTCATTCAAAACAACTCACACTCTCTCCATGCAAATATTTTCCCATGAAAATGCAGGATATTTTTGCTGTTTTCTATGCTGTAAGATCAACTGTACACTTACTCACTCATTCTCTACAGTGCTTATCCTGTACTGGATCCCAGGGGACTCGGGGCACTAGGCGGGGTAGACCCTGGACGGGATGGCAATCCATCTCAAGGCGCACACACACACACAAACTAACAATAACTCAAAATGCAGACTTTATTGTCCAAATAACTGGCAATGAAATGAAAATGAGCACACCCTAAGTGAAAACTGTGTCCAAAGTATCAATATTTCGTGTGAGCACTGTTGTTATCTAGCATAACCTTATTCCTCCTGGGCCTAGAATTCACCAGAGCTGCACATGCTATTGAGGATGCCCCATAGGTGCTCAACAGGATTCAGGTCTGGAGATACCCTTGGCCACTGACAAACACATGAACATGATGAATAGGACGTGTGACTTTGCATGATTAAAGATGTACAGCTGTTATCACTTAGGGTGTACTCACTTTTGACAATAATGGCTGTACTGTATGTTGAGTTATTTTTAGAGGACAATAAATTTATACTGTTACACAAGCTGCAAATTAACTCTAAAATATACCCAAGTTTCATTTCTATAGTATTTTCCTTTGACAATATATACTAAAATGTTTGCTGAAATTATAGGAGTGTACTCACGTTTGTGAGTGGGTGTATTTTTTCATATGTTCACTATATAAGTATATTATATGGACACATCTATCCTGTAGGAATATTTGGGCATTCAGAAGAATATTAGAGCTTTGAAAAGAAAGATCAACTGACAAAACATTTATCTTCAGTGCCGGAATTAAGAATACTCTAGGCTGCAACTTGGGAAACATGTGAGTAAATCCCTGAGATGGCCAAGTAGAATTAAATTATCTAGCAACATGATATAACCTTTTGAATTGTCTTTCATTTATTCATGCATCAATGCGTGTGTGATAATATAAATATATTACACATTTTGTTTTCAAACCAAAAATAAAATTAGCACAAAACAGCATACAGGTTTTTCCCCCCAGTTACACTACACACATTGGACACAACTTGGGAATGACAATTTAACTTACTGTAGACCTATACATTCAATAATAATAATAATCATTTAAAAAATGTGGCCGATTGGTTAATGTTTTTATTCTAATACTCTTGCCCAATCCATTCCTACCCCCTCATTCTCTCTATTTCTTGTGTCAGATCCACTGGCTCAGAGCCAAACATCTGTAGATGATGAGGGCGTCAAAATAACAGGGGTGCGAAAAAGACGGAGCCAAAAATAACAATAATGCTAAAATCTGCAATATGCAAAAATTAGCAGACACATTTGCTAGAGGGGCTGCAGTAGCTTTATCTACACTTCCCAAAATTTTGCAGCAACAGTTGGAACCTGAAGGATAGAGCTGGATAACTACAGCCACTGCCAGGCAAAGGAGGAGGAAGAGGAGCAGATGACAGGGAAGCCGAGGAGGGACCGAGTGAGCAGGAGCAGAAGGAGAGTGTAGTTTAAGTGATAAGCATGGATTAGTTGTAATTGTTAGCTGCTTTGCCAGAAAGTCCATTGTTAAAGGTGCTATACAAATATAACTGCATTGAATTAAATGGAACTGAATTGAATGAATTCTTGGTTATTAGGGACTCATAAGGAAGGAGCAGTAGTGTAGAGGGTAGTGTGTGCCACACTATGTTTTGTTAATTAATGATGATTAATTTAAATAATTTCAATAATAATAAATAAAAGTAATAATAATAATAACTTGCTGGTGGTCACACAGTTAAGTTATTTGCCATTGTTTTTTGTAGTTTGCATAGTTCCCTAACTCAGCCACAACAACTTGATTATTCTAATTTACCTGCTGGACGTTTTTGTTGTTGACATCGAGTGTCCTAGATCCATGTTGAATAATTTTAATAGTATTAAAATGATTAGACTAAGAGATCCCTTGGTAATGATGAACAAAAAAGCTGTATAATATATAACATCTGTAGCTTTATTGCCCTAAAAGATAACAATAGGCAATAAAGTTGTCCTATAAACATTCTCAGCCTGGTATGGTTTAAACTATTAGGATACATACAGTACTGTATGTTATGGGTTACTTTTATTGCTATATGTGTGGAAGCTCTTCACCTAGTCAGTTTGGTGCTGAAGTTCATTGAGCATGAGTTTACATGTGGTAGGAGCATGAACTGTAGGTTTAACCCCCCGAAACAACCAAACACAATTCATTTAATTGCTCCATTATATACAGTACAATGGTCTGACTATTACTTGTCTCCAAAAAATAATTTAAAACCAAAATGTGATCTATTATCTTTGTAAACCTTACGGGATATTTATGATCTATTTTTGCATACTTGAAATCTGTTCTCAAAAAATGTTAGTTTAAAATAAAATAAGATGTAACAGCTTCATGCATTATGTTTGGTAGGGTATTGATTCAATTGTACAGCTTTTTCCACATCTTTTTTTTTAAGAATTTAAAAAATTCAAGGCATACTTGCGCTGTTACACTTCTCAACAGCACACACTTTTCAGTTTTGCTGTGGTTTTGGGGAACAGTACAATATGTCTGCATGCCTATGGGTGGGTGACGTCCGAATGATTTACAAACCAGTGTGAAAATAATCTAAATGGCTGTTAAATTTTTTGAGATATAGTTAGATATGCTGCTTTTGGTCCAAGTAAACCTCATTGCGTGCGATGGATTGGCACCCTGTCCAGGGTGTACCCCGCCTCGTGCCCTAAGCCTCCTGGGATAGACTCCAGGTCCCTGCGACCCTGAATACAGGATAAAGCGCTATAGAAGATGAGCGAGTGAGTGAGTAAACCTCATTGCGATTTAGATATATATAATATTCTTTTAAGAGTTATTTTTATATGGATACATGACATCTAAATAAGTCCTTAATTACAACGCATCTAAAGTCTATTCCAATGTGCATCAGCTGTCACAAAAGCTGATTAAATTAAATTATTTTGGCTGACAAATAAACCATGACAGGACCAACTTTTTCTTTTAAGCGACTGGAGACAGTCCAGCACGAACATTTGGTTTTAAACACACACTCTCTGGTATGATAGGTTCATATTTGAAGTTTCTGCTTTGAGGTATCCAGACATAGCCTAGCTGTGGCAGCAACTAGAAAAAAAAAGGGCTACAGTATGCTGGTAAAGGTAGCATCCTGAAATCAGTACTTCCCAAAGTACTCCTTCCAAAGTAAAAAGACTGAAAAATTCTCCCAAACAGGAGGGCTTATAGGGTCCTTTAAAAACCAAATTCATTGAAAATATTGAGGTAACAGTTATTGTCAACCAGCTGTAGATAGACTAAGCATGCTTTCATAGCTTCACTTGGTCATGCACTTGGGTACAAGGGTACTTCTGCTAATGTGAATGCCGAAAAAGAACTCAAACAAAGAAACAGGCCGTCTGTTCTGTTTGTGCATTTGGCACTAAACATGTTGATGCATTTCACTTGCAGTTAGTTCCCAGCTTTTGTTGGAATTAAGCGCAGGCTGCCAGAGTTTGGCCTGATGAGTGCTCCAAGAATGGCTTTAGCAAGCACTGAGGATTGAGCTACAACAATAGAGGCATAGAATAATTAAAAGATTATCTGGTATGGCAGATAGGGGCACAGGAGATGATTGTAAGACTGGTGTGTGTGGCTAATGACCACTGACCTGGCTGTTATATAAAATATTAATTTAAATGTTAAATGTAACACTCAATAGGTGAGTGAAGTCAACACCATCAGCATGGGATTTAAAACCTCCATTTTGGAGGGTTCACAAATAATGCAAAAAGTTGCTGACAAGGCATGTATAGGAAGACTATGGAAGACAACTAAAGTGGATGACCACAGAATGCTGTCCTTGGTGAAAAAGAATTGGTCCATAACATCTAGCCAAGTCACGAACAATCTTGAGGAGGTAAACGTGTCATGTCAAAGATGGCTTCATGAGTAAATACAGTTTCACAACAAGATGCAAAGCATGGATAACATTCAAGAACAGAAAGGCCTTTCACAGAAAACTTTGCTAGATACTTTGGACTGATGAAACCAAAATTAGCTTGTACCAGAATGAAGAAAAGAACAGCTCATGATCCAAAGCATACCACATCATCTGTCAAACATGGTAGAGGTAATGTTACGGCATGAGCATGTATGGTTGCCAATGGAACCAGGTCACTGGTGTTTACTTACGACGTGAATAGTAGCAGAATGAATTGTGATGTGGATAGGGCTATATTCTGCTCAGATTCAGCAAAGTACTACAAAACTGATGGGATGGTGCTTTATATTGCACATGGATAATGACCCAAAACATAGAGTGAAAGCTGTGAAAGGCATACAAATAGGATATTCTTTACTAGCCAAGTCAGTCACCTGATCTAAACCAAACAGAGCATTATTATTTTTTTTAATTTACAAAAAAAAGGCAAGAACAAAGGCAGAGAGACCAACAAACAAGCAGCAGGTCAAGACAACTGCAGTGAAGGCATAGAAAAGAATCTCGATGGAGGAAACTCAGCATTTGGTTATGTGCTATAAAACGTAAATAACTCTCTGTTACATAATTTGATAGTATATTTAGATTTATACTGTAGATATCTATAAGTATCCCCCAAATCAATTCAAAAACAACAAATAGGTCTGAATCTTTTCAAAGATTCTCCAGAATGTCAACAGTGAGCATGTCTGTTATTAAATCCTTTATGGTTACTGTATGAATGTGTTTTTATAGTTTGATGTATTCTTTATAATTGCAAAATGTGGAAAATTGTTTAAGAAGACCCTTACAGTATCTACACTCTTCAGGTCATCCAAAGTTTTGGTTGTTATTGCGATTCAAAAAAACACTTTATTCACATTAATTCAATATAGCACACTGCTGTTGCCGCACGAACATTTTCGAAAAGACACATTTTCTGGGTGACCACAGATGTTTATCTCAAATGAATTAATTACAAGGCACAATCAAATCAGGGAAAGGATGGTTAGAAGGCTAAAGTGCTCTTTAGCTAATGGAACATCAAACTCATTAAAGGACACTTTGGTCCGTTGAACTGGTTGGATGATTAACCTCCATGAACAGTGCGGTTTTGTAAATGGAAGCACCTGAATAAATGGCATATACATCTATGAGCTTAAGTTTGAATTATTCTCTTCCAACAGTTCTACCACAGATGTGTTAAATCCTCATTTCTGATTGATCAGAGGTACTTGAATAATTTTTTATAAATAACATTTTTATAGCAATAGGTAATTTCACTGGGACTTCTATGGATCCACATATTAAAAGTTAAAGTTATAAAAGTTAAACAATGAGCTGTTCTTGAACTAATAGAAATAAATCATTAGTAAGATGAAATCTAACATCATCTCAAGGATACATTTATTGAGTGCTCAAAAATCTAAAGCTTTGACATGTATTTTTGCTAATATTTGTATTTATTTGTTTTAATAATGTAGCTTTTCCTGAAGAAGCACCTTTTTCGATTGTAAAACACAGTGCATCGAGAACATTAACTCTAGACAACACATAGCAACAGCATTAGTGAGGCGCGCCAGTCTTCATCTCACCACCTGGCCCTTTATGAAGAGCCTCCTGAGGTGAAGTGTCATCATGCCACACCAAGGTCAGTCGTCACACTGATGAGCGTTTCCCAGCAGCAATCAGACACACTCGAGTCTCCATGTGATTCCAAGGTTACTTTCGGAGGTAAGAGACTCATCTCTTGTGATGAGTTTTTTCCACTGAGTGATAATGAGGCTGGGAATCATCCTTAAATCATCAGCACTATGAGACCCATGAGACGATGATCAAAGAAGGGAGAGTCATTGGAACTGTAAATATAGGGTTATTTAAATATTTTTTTCTTCAAAAACAAACATTCATACCGATTACAATAATGAGGTATATTAAAGAAAGGTCCAGTTTAAGCATAATTAAGCCTTGAAGCTAAAAGTCTCAGTAATAATCTATTGATTTTAGAGATTTGGTTAATGAGGCCAAGCTTTAATTTTGCCTTTAAAATACCTTCATTAAGTGCAACAGTTTGAGATATTTTTTGCCACATATTATATCTGATTTCCTGCTCAATTAACTTACAAAGCTGGCCATCTCCATTTATACACCTAATTACCATTGGATGCCTCATGGGCCATTAGACTTGAAACGTTCTCCATCACAATAGTCATTTAAAAATACCTTTTCAAATATTTTATAGATTATCACTCAACCAGCTAAAATTGTCAACATACAATAAGCACACAACTGTGTTTGCAATGCCTAGGTAGTCAATAGCCCAATAAACCCAACTGAATCCCAATTTCGGTTTCACAATACAGAAGACATAAAAATATCTCAATATTCAAGAAAGGCATTAAAACTGTCTATTTAAAATGGGGTTGGTGACTCCAAGTCACTTTTAGTGATTTGACTTAAATTGATATAAAATACGTTATAATAGAACTTATCATAACGCTCCGTTAGCTGTAATTAAGGCACTACAGTACTGTGCAAGAGTCTTCAGCCACGCCTCCTCCTAAACTGCTCAAGTACAGGGACAGGACTGGAAACTTTAAATGAGGGGTAAAAAAAAATCCCTGAACCACCAGCACTTAACTAATCAAGATGAGACATTTTGCTTGCCTGTCAATCCAGAAGGCCACAAGCTTCACCTTCTTGGATTTTCATGTAAGCATTCTAGCCAAGGATTGTGGCTTTGGCAGGTAAACAGAACACATGTACCGCTATTTGTTTGAATTTGAAGTCTCAAATTCACAAAAACAACTAAATATAGCTGTAAAGTATGGCGTAAATAAGTATGAGATGCTGCTATAAGAACCTCACCATTAAATGTCATCCAGATATGTTTGGCTATTGGCCGACACTGCACATTACAGTACATAAATCACACTAAACTTTATGTTACATTTTTATGATTAAATTTCTTTGCCAGCATTAATCTGGAACGCAAAATACAATTTTATGAAATTTTATTGCCAAAAGCTTTTGGCAGCATTGTAGCAATTACAGACTATAGCAGCTTTTTTTGGATGAGATATTGCAGGTATTACTTTTTTAATGTAGAAATGATTCAAAATACATGAGCACCCCAAATTACACATTCACATAATTTTGTTCAATACTATTACTTCAGTACTGTACAAGCTGTGTTGATGGGATATGCCATTAACTAGACAGGGGGAAATTAGTTAATGGTAGTTTTTAGGTCACTTTTTATTTGCGCTGGACTGAATCAGTGGACCAGTTTATATTTGTTTCTTTTGCTTATTGTTCAGATTCTGTTTGCACAATTAAACAAATCGAAGCAAACAAACATGTCACTATATATCAAATTACAATGTTCATTGTTTTCATTCAAGTTTGGGGCTGGAATTAATAATGGAATGATGAACTGCAAATATTTATATGAAAGAAATTTCCTCTTCAACATAAAGAAACAGCAGAACTGCCATTTGTTTTGAATTGGGGAAATTTTCTGGGAAATATACCAAACAAATATTTGCTTCAATAATTTTTTTTTAGCATACAATACTGTGTTACAATTTGCAAAGATGTGCAGCATATTGTTGGACTAACCCTAGCCAGACATATGGATTAAATGTTAAGCATTATAATGACATGTTGATCTTCAACATGTTAAACTGAAAATGTGTTTGGCAAGCATGCAAACATCTCAAGATCCCCCCTTACTGCAGCCATTTAGCTCAGACTTGCAGTACTCCGGGTACTTGGTCCAAATCGAAGTTGGGTCACTTTTCTTATCACAAACTAAACTCACACAGTTTGTTTTGGGACCAGTGCAGAAAGGGTCTTGGTGAGGTTACTTTGGTCCACATATGAGTGTGATTGCTGTGTACAGAACTGCTCAAACAAACTGCACTGGGGGGAAAACAAACCAGAGTTCAATTCCACTGGACTTAACGAGGCAAGTGTGAAAACACTCTTAGTTGTGGTCTTTGACCCAGATAAAAACATACTTGCTGGCATGACACTAAATTCCTAAAGTGGGTCCAGTGGTTGCTCTGAGAACAGGTGTAATTCTGAGTGAAAGTGGAAAGGACACCCTCACAGCTGGCCTTCTGAGAATTAATTAATTGTTTTCACCCCATTGTCAGTGTCAAATAAAAGACTCGAACTGTCTGAAAAGATTTTTTACAAAAACAAGGAAAACATGACAGACAGGCTTTTACTAACTAATGAGCTTGCAAATTTCAGTGAACAGAAAATTTAAAATGTCAATCTTTATAGCATTTGACAGATACCCTTATCCAGTACCAATGACATTCGTTTTTGCATGAGTCCTTGTGGATGAGTTTTTTTTTTTTTTTTGGCATGAGTCAAGAACTCATTGAGTATAGTACTTAAATTCAGTGTTAAGTATGCCTTGTTCATAATTTATGATAGGATGCATGAGGCCATGACCACAGAGAGCACAGGTCAACGATACTACAATCTAGTGCTCACTTTTTCCACCTTCAAACTCCTGCATATCATTCATTCCCAGTGGATGTTGTGAAGCTAGCCTTTGAAAACACAAACAGAAAGGAGTTTAAAAAGGTAAGGAAGGTCCAAAGTCAATCATTATTTTCTGCTAAAACTGGAAGAACACAGTAGCTACTTCTCTGGTATCATGATTTCCTTCCCAAAATGCTTCAGTGGCACCAATATCAGGATAGGTTCCCTTTAGAGTGTGGTTCTATCCAAGATTTCCTCCTCATGAGGTTTCTCTTGCCACTCTTGCCTTTGGCTTGCTCATCCGAATTGAGTTGGCTTCACTTTAGCATTTCACTTTGATGTATAGCACAAAAATCCTCTGTTATACAAATACTGTTTTAAAGACTGCACAGAGCACACTGTGTAATTGTCTGTTCTTCGCTCTGATTGAGGACTGAAGTAAAATTAACCAAAGTGCCACCTCTGCCAATAAGCCGTCCATAAATTATGTTTTTTCTGGAGATTTGAATACCAAAGAACTTTTAGTCCTTCCTACCTGAAAGAACTGAGAGCCAATGATGCTCTAAACTAAATGAGAATTTCAAGTGTTTTGTAGAATGACTGATCTGGTTAAATTAAAATAGAGTTAAGCAAGATAGTCAATAGATCAAGCTTTAAACAATGTCTCATTACCTAATTATAAATGAATCCATGTGATATAGCACTAGGATCAATGTGATTGGTTAGTTCATCTGTCTTTCCTGTTTGGCAGGATAAGAATACTAACCATTGATCATGTTTCACATTCGTACAATTTAGTTTAGAGTAGGAGAATATTTTTGATGAGAAAACATTTAAAACAATGAGTGCTTACTTTTATGGAATTATGCTAATGTTGCACAGAAAAATCTTCCAGCTTAAGATGCTGGACAGAGCTTACCTCATTTGAGTCGCACTAAAACTAAATATAAAGAAAGACAGTAAAAATACAGGCATTGCTTACAAAATTCAAGATAGCGATACATACTCCCTTTACTGTTAATTAAACCTTAGTCGCCATCTTAAGTACCATCCATGCACCAGTATAACTGTAGATGTAGTTTGCTATCTGATACGATTTCCAGTCTAAGACAATTTTCATGGATGGCTCTGTAGTAACTATTGCTTATTCACAGCAGAAGGGCATTATAGATGCGGTCATATTATTTCACTAGTTTTGACGCGAATCTTTGGTTTGCCTTTTTTACTCACACGAAAGCCTGAAGTCCGATGATCTCTTTGTCTCTTGTATTTTATTTTGTCAGCATCAAAGAATCAACACTTCATACAGTCGTCTTCAGTAAATACACTGTGGTTACAGACACCAGTTGCTGTATCAAACGGTTCGAGATTTTCTTACGCATATAACAACACATTTGCTGTATATATCTGATTACAGTTAGCTTACGGTCAAAAACTTGTGTTCCCGTAGCCTTCCACATCTAAACTGAGCTTTCTATCATACGATAGTCATGCAAATTCATGTAATAGTGGAATGACATCACAGACCAACTTTCGATTGTCAAAATGGATGCTTAACTAACAAATCCAAAGCTTATGGCTTATGTAATAAACTTAATGCTTAATTAATGAATAGAATAAGATAGAATAAAATAAAATAAAACAAATAAACACAACAACACATTCATAACAAATACGATATGGCTCTTACAGGCATAATTCTCTTTATGGAAACTGGGTGCTGGTTCTATTGAAGGACAAGGACTCATGCAAAAATGTGGTTAGTTAGTTAGTTAGTTAGTTAGTTAGTTAGTTAGTTAGTTAGTTAGTTAGTTAGTGAATTAAGTAAACAAACAAAGGTCCCACATGACAACTTCTTTTTCTAATCACATAACAGTGTTAAACCACATAAATGATGAGGAAGCAAAAAAAAAAAAAAGTTTTCTCTGTAATTAGGATATATCCACTGAGCTATACCTTATTACAAGTAATAGCTTTGAATGTCAAATATATTAGTAAACTGTAATGAGAATACTGTATATTTCCGAAATCCTAAAAAAGCAAGATAGGATATAATAAGATGCTTTTTAGACCATTAGTAATGATCTGAAGTGCTGAAAAACAGACATTTTTTTCCTTTTCAAAAGAAAACTATTAAAATATAAAAGTTTATCTTTAGACTCTATGTATTGGACACACAGACACTGTAAACGTCTTTTAATTTTAAATGCAGCCATTAAAAACCGTGATTAAGGTGAATGATTTTTGGTGAATGAGCAGCACTAGGGTGCTGACAAAGCAGCTGGAAAGATGAGATGAAGCGAGGTCATACAGTATATACCTTAAAATCTTGTGTCAGGTAAGGATGAATGCCAAACAAGCTTTTGTTAATGTTGGATAGTGCCCTGTACCATAAAGCACTTCATTGTACCATGAAAAAATAGCTAAAATCATTAAAAAATAATAACAATAATAATCACTATGAATGATGAAATCACTTTTGGATACATTGTAATTTTGGTGTGTGAAATGAATTTTGGAATAAGGGTGGGGAAATTAAGCTGATACAAAAGTAAGATAAATAAATAAATAGATACTTTTTTTTTTCTTTAATTAAACATCTTATAGTCTTAACCTCTGCGTGATGCAACCCCAAAACAACCATGACAGAATACAAGACCGTTACAGTGGAGGCCCAACACGCCAGTTAGCCTCAGTGGAGGCCCAGACCCGCCAGTTAGCCTCAGTGGAGGCCCAGACCCGCCAGTTAGCCTCAGTGGAGGCCCAGACCCGCCAGTTAGCCTTAGTGGAGTCCCAGACATGTCAGAGAACCACGCTGAGGGCCCAGTCTACCCAGAGAGCTGGAACCACAGCTAGCTCCTCCGCTCGGCCTTGAGAATGTCGTGCCAGCTCCTCCTCAACCCGGCCTCAAGGACATCGTGCCATTGCCCGACCTCAACGACCCAGTGCTCGCTCCGCCGACCGCCGGCCTCGACGACCCAATGCTCGCTCCGCCACCTTCTGGCCTCGACGACCCAATGCTCGCTCCGCCACCCTCTGGCCTCGACGACCCTGTGCTCTGCCACCCGTCGGCCTCACGAATGAGTGTTCGCTCCCCCGCCCGACTTTGACAAGAACCTCGTCTATGTAACGCCAAAGGATATGATCGGCAGCCTCGATGTCAGGAAACCAGACACAGGACCTTGGCGAGGTTTGGTTTGATTCATAGTTTTGTTTTTGCCATAGTTCTTGTTTAGTTGTTCATGGTTAGAGTTTGATTGTTTATGTTTTGTTTTATTTCATTAAACATCTTACAGTCAGCGCTTATGTCTCTCCTGCAACTCCAAAACAACTGTAACAGAAATACATTCCGTGAAATTTTTAATTTTAAACCAGAGTGCATCCTATATGCCGTCATTAGCGAGGAATCATAATTCCTACATATATAATACATACCATAATAATGGCAAAAGGGAAGCTGCTAATGGAGGAACATCATCAACAATTTTTATTGCCCAGAGTCAACCGCTTAGAATACAGGCTTAACAATTTATTGTTAGCACTTAATTTTTTTTAAACTCTTCGTGCTTTTAAAGGATTGGGTGAGCAACAGCAGATTTTCAAATTGGGCCTTCTTAAATTTGGGAATGGCTGACCAACATTAAAATTAAGCAAGTTCAGTTAATTCACATTAAATAAACAAGCAAAAACTTCATGATCAATCTATAGTAATCTACAAATGAAGAACAGCTAATGGGTCTGTACAAACTTAAATATTTAAATCAGACATGAGCATGTAAGCAAACACACCCTATTGAACATCAAGCAGTCTTTTGAGTTTGCATCATTCTGCAATATAAAGTGTAACAATGACTAAAAATACACCCACTCCCATACTCTCATGCAGTACTTTTAAATTACATATGGTGCCATATAATATCTAGATGACAAGCAATGTTTTAAATTGCTGTTCTGAAAGCTGTAAGCACAAGACTTGTGTTGAGCCATTGAAAGAAGTCGCTTCAATGCAGCACTTTCAAATAAGTGCATTACTGTGGCAGTAGAGTAAACTGAACAGCATGTCAACAGTTTCAAAAACCCTTGGAGTCTTAACATTTTTTAAAGGATTGAAACTTGTATAAAAAATGGATCTGCTTAGGATTTGGGTGAATTTAACAGATGCAGATATTGTTGCATATATATTGTTACTGCTGTACTCTTTGTACACCCACAACTGCGTGGCCACTACCAACTCCACCACCATCATCAAGTTTGCTGACGACACTGTTGTGCTCGGCCTGATCACCAACAATGATGAGTCGGCCTACCTAGAGGAGACTGGAAATCTGGAGAACTGGTGCCAGAGGAATAATCTCCTCCTGAACGTCAGCAAGACAAAGGAGCTGATAGTGGACTTTAATACAAAGCAGGAGAGGAACTACCAGACCCCCATCATCAACAGGAGCCCAGTAGAGAGAGTAGACAGCTTCAGATACCTCGGTGTTCACATCACGCAGGACCCGTCATGGTTCTGTCACATCAACACTGTGGTGAAAAAGGCCCGGGAGCGTCTGTACCACCTCAGATGCTTGAGAGACTTCAGACTGCCCTCTAAGGTGCTCAGGATTTTCTACTCCTGCACCATAGAGAGCATCCTGATGGGAAATATCACGACCTGGTTTGGAAACAGCACCATGCAGGACAGACGAGGGTGGTGCGATCAGCTGAGCGCATCATCCGCACCGAGCTCCCTGACCTGCACTTGATCTACAGCAGGACCAAGGCCAGGAAGATCGTGATGGACCTTGGCCATCCCAACAATGGACTGTTCTCTCTGTTGCGGTCTGGGAAGCGATTCCGCTCCCTGAAGGCTAACACAGAGACTGAGGAGGAGCTTCTTCCCGCAGGCGATAAGGTCTCTCAATCACACCACCACACAGGACTAATAACATCTTTTTAAACTCACAACATTGACATTGACTGGACAATCATGGTCACATTCATACACACTTGCACTAAATATTTATATATCTGGACCATTGCACATGACACTTTCATAAGCCACTTTTCATGCATATTTGCACAACCATTGACACTTTAAAATTTTTTAAATATATTTTTATTATGCCCTTATTTGTACGGTTTATTTTACTAGTTAAATTTATTTTCTTTAGCATTTCTTTTTATTAATATTTATTCCTTACGTATAAACTTTTATTTTCTTTCTAAGGTCACTGGCGGTCGTATAAGCATTTCACTGCATATCGTACTGTATATGACTGTGTATGTGACAAATAAAATTTTTATTTGAAATTTGATATCTGAAACCTGGCTGACAAAATCAGTCACTGATCTGGATATTGGTTATAAGGTATATCGTGCTGACAGACCAAGGAAGGGTGGTGGGGTTGCTATTTATGTTAAAGCAAAATTTAATGTGAAGTTAATTTATTGAGAATCAATCAGTAAGCAGTTGGAATTTCTGGCAGTGAAGGTGGAATTGGTCAAGGGCCTTTATGTTACTGTTGTTGGGTGTTATAGGCCTCCTTCTGTCCGGAGTACTGCATTGCAGACTCTTATTCAACTTCTATCCAGATTGGACTACTCTGAAATAATTTTATTAGGTGATCTAAACTGGGACTGGCTGAAACCTTGTTCAGATGAATTTAAGTCATTTTGTGATTCTGTCAATTTTACACAGTTAATCAATTCTCCCACTTGTCCAAATCCTAAGTACCAAGAGAAATCCATCTTGATTGATTTAATTTTGACAAATGCCCCGCACAAATTTTCTGCTGTTGGTGTTTTTTGCAATGACTTGAGTGATCACTGTGTTGTTGTTGCTGTAAGGAATACTACAGTAAGATGCCTAAATGTAACCCTCGTGTAATTTGTAAGAGGAATCTCAAAAAAATTAATGAACAGGGTTTTTGCCATGATTTGTTTAATTGTGATTGGAGTAGAATAGAGCTGATTCCCGATGGACTCGGCCTGGATTTTTTTCCGGGATAGTTTTTTGCAAGTAATAAATAGACACGCCCCATTAAAGATATTCAGAGTTAAGGGGCGGGATAATCCCTGGTTCCCTTTCAAGGCTACACTCGATGCTGCGTGAAAACGCTATGGGAACTATTTTGTCGCATTGCCGGCTGTGAAGCATGTGTGCAAACACGACAACATTTTGGCTATATATAACCTCGGTCAGGTGACGTCATCTGATTAGATGCAGGTGGAGGTTATAAATACCGGTGAGCCGGCAACAAACCTCAGATCATTTGTCTCCATGCTGACATTGTGATCGCATGTGTGCAGCAAGCATTTAAAAAAAAAAGCCATTCTAAACAGAGAGAAAAAAACAATAAAACTCACCAGATATAATGGCCGAGTTTAGTGTTTCATGCCCGTGCGATAACCGTCTTTCTCAAGACGATAGTCATAACCTCTGTTTTGAATGTTTGGGTGAAAGCCACGCTCTCCTTGGACTTGAAGGAGAGTGTGAGCTCTGTGACAATCTCCAGATGAAGGTGCTACGAGTGCGTCTCACGTTCTTTAGGGAGCCTCGAGCCGCTCTGCACTCCTGGGGATCACAGGATGATTTGGCCGAGGCAGGAGAGACGGAGCCCATCCTTTCTCTCGCCTCCTCCCCGGATCACGCGCTGTCTCCCTCCACTTCGCGAGCGCACTTCGGTGCTTCTCGGGAGTGTTTGGGAGAGACTCACTCTCTTGCTTCTGTAGATATGGATGTAGCTACCTCAGAACAATCCTCTAGAGATGATAAAGAGTATGAGGAGTTAATTGAGGTTATAACACGCGCAGTCGAACGTTTACACATTGACTGGCCACAGGATCAAGCTCTCCCAAAACGGTCGAAATTAGATGATATATTTCTGTCGGGTGGCCAGGAGATGGCGCCACAATGCCGCTCTCTCCCTTTTTTTGATGATCTCCACAACGATATCTCGATAACGATATGAAGAGTTATCTCGTTCATGGAGACGTCCTTTTTCTTCCCGTATCTTTGTACCTTCGACTTCATTTTATTTGAACATCGTTGATGCAAAGGCACGAGGTTATGTGATGATGCCCCAGATTGAGGAGACGCTCGCGGGCTATCTCGCTCCTGGAACATCATCCTCACTAAAAAAAGCCGACCCTTCCCTCCAAGGCATATAGAACTTCTTCTACCCTGGTAGGGAACGCGTTCCAAGCAGCAGGTCAGGCCGGCGCTTCCTTGCACACCATGGCGGTTTTTGCAGGCGTATCAGGTTAACCTGCTGAATGATCTGAGGCCGAGCGGCGATATGAATCAGGGAGCATTCATAGAATTACGCCGGGCTACTGATCTGTCTCTGCGTGCGACGAAACAGACAGCCCGTGCTATTGGCCGTTCTATGGCCTCCCTGGTGTCTACAGAGAGGCACCTCTGGCTAAATCTGACTGGCATTAAGGACAAAGATCGGGCATTCCTTCTCGATGCTCCCATCTCACTCTCAGGCCTATTTGGCAAAGCAGTTAATACCGTCGCCACCAGATTTAGAGAGGCCAGTCTTTATGAACAAGCTTTTGGGAAATTTCTCCCACGCCGTGCCCAGGTGTCGAGGCCATCGGCCACCCAACCTCGACCTGATCTGAATCTCGCTAGACGAGAGGCGCAGAAGGAAAGCGTCAGTAGCCACGCACCCCCGTGAGGACTGGGGTATGGCTCGGCGCCCCCCTCAGGCCGCCCCGAAGAGAATAGATCGCTCTGTCTTCTTTGCGAAGAAGTGTTCCTGAGAGCAGAGCTCAGGACCGTGGGGGTGACCCCCCCTGGGGACGGGCATATAGGAGAATCCCCCCCCGGGCACCCCCAGGAGATCGATGTTCAGTTTCCGCCACCTTTGGTGTTTCGGACAACACCGGTCTCCAACGACACGTTAGTCCTTCGGTCGCATCCTGCCATATTCCAGGACACCGAACCACTAACACCCCCCAGCCCAGTAGAAGTACTTGCACCCCTTTCGGAGAAGCTGGCAGCATGGAAGCTACTGCCAGGCATATCCCCCTGGGTTTTAAAGACTGTAGAGAAAGGATACAGGATCCAGTTTGCATATCGCCCTCCGCGTTTCAACAGCGTGGTCTCCACTTCCGTGATACCAGAAAGGGCGCATTTTCTGAGTTCCGAACTCCAGAAACTACTGCAGAAGGGAGCCATAGAACAGGTTTCTCCTCCAGATATGGAGTCAGGTTACTACAGTCGGTACTTCCTGGTCCCCAAGAAGGACGG
Organism: Channallabes apus; assembly: GCA_030522415.1. Taxonomy (NCBI): domain Eukaryota; kingdom Metazoa; phylum Chordata; class Actinopteri; order Siluriformes; family Clariidae; genus Channallabes; species Channallabes apus. The sequence continues at coordinate 27,759,895 of CM060125.1, read as the reverse complement.
AGGTCTGCGTCCAATTCTGGATCTTCGCGGTTTGAACCGCTATCTCAAAAGATGCAACTTCAAAATGTTGACCATAAAAACTATTGTCTCACAAATCCAACCACAGGATTGGTTTGTGACAGTAGATTTAAAGGATGCATATTTCCACATAGAAATTTTGCCACAGCACAGGAAGTTCCTGAGGTTCGCTTTTGGGAGAAAAGCCTACCAATTTCGGGTTCTTCCATTCGGTCTAGCCCTATCACCCCGCACATACACAAAATGCATGGATGCAGTTCTGGCTCCCTTGAGACTCCAGGGTATCCGCATTCTGAATTACATAGACGACTGGCTAATCCTGGACAAGTGTCAGCAGCTAGCACTTCGACACTGGGATGTCGTCCTAGCTCATCTTCATTCGCTGGGATTGAGACTCAACGCCACGAAAAGCGTTCTCTTTCCAGTGCAGGTGACAACCTACTTGGGCATCAGGTGGAATTCGATCGCTATGCAGGCACAATTGTCTCCTGCTCGCGCCGAATCCATAAACAACGCTCTGAAGGAAATCAGGCAGGACCAAGAAGTGACTGTACATCACTTACAAAAATGTTTAGGCCTCATGGCAGCTGCATCCACGGTGATACCTTTGGGTATCACCGTGCAGGAGATGAGATGAGAGCTTTTCAGCTGTGGTTAAGAGCCAGGGGAGTTCACACGAGAACAAATCCCCGAAGGCGGATAAGGGTTACGCGCAAAGGACTTCGTACCCTTTCTATGTGGTTCAGACCCCGGTTTCTCACCTTGGGTCCCACTCTAGGTCTGTCTTGTCATCGCAAAATGCTAACGACAGACGCTTCCCTTACCGGCTGAGGCGCGGTCTTGGATGGCTTTCCAGCCCAAGGGATCTGGAGAGGCCGCCTTTTCGCATGGCACATCAATTGCCTCGAAATGATGGCTCTATTTTTAGCTCTACAGCATTTCCTCCAGCAGCTGAGAGGCTACCATGTCCTAGTGCGGGTGGACAGCACATCGGTAGTCTCCTACATAAATCGCCAGGGCGGCGTGCGTTCGCGACGCTTGAACCAGCTAGCACATCAGGTTCTGCTCTGGGCTCAGGACAAGTTCCTGTCCCTCAGGGCGATTCACATTCCAGGATACAGGAATGTGGGAGCAGACTTTCTGTCCAGACAAGCTGTGAATCACGGGGAATGGAAACTCCACCCCGAAGTAGTCACTCAAATCTGGGAGAGATTCTCTACAGCAGAGGTGGACCTCTTTGCCTCACAGGAGACTGCACAATGTCCCCTCTACTACTCTCTGACTCATCCAGCTCCCCTGGGTCTGGACGCGATGGCCCATACGTGGCCCAATTTACAACTCTATGTGTACCCTCCGGTAGCTCTGCTCCCGGCAGTCCTGGCGAGCGTCCGTCAACATGGTTTGCGCCTTTTATTGATAGCACCCCGTTGGCCGGCCCGAGTATGGTTCTCAGAGAGAATATCGCTCCTCGACGGCTCACCTTGGATGATTCCAGTGAGGAGGGATCTTCTATCTCAGGCGCAGGGGACAATATTTCATCCCCGGCCCGAGCTCTGGAACCTTCACGCTGGGCCCCTGAACGGGACCAATTGAGTCAAGCCGGCCTTTCAGCCGGCGTAATTAACACCATCCTAAGTGCTAGGGCTCCCTCCACTAGAAGGATTTATGCCTTCAAATGGAAGGTATTCGAGAGCTGGTGCAAGGCAAAGCAGGTGGACCCAGTCCACTGCCAAATCGTCTCAGTGCTGGAATTCCTGCAAGAGAAATTGTCCTCGGGCTTGTGCCCTAGTACCCTCAGAACGTACGTGGCCGCTATTTCAGCCTGCCACGTTCTGACTGAAGGGGTTACTGTGGGAAATCACCATTTAGTTGCCCGTTTCATTCATGGAGCTAAATGGTTGAGGCCACCCACTAGAGTCACGGCTCCTTCGTGGGATTTATCTATCGTGCTCGAAGGTCTAATCGACACTCCTTTTGAACTGCTAGAGTCAGCGCCCGACAAGCTTCTGACTCTCAAGATGGTTCTTCTTATGGCCATTACCTCTCTAAAGAGGATCGGAGACCTGCGTGCATTATCAGTCTCCCCATCTTGCCTGGACTTTGCCCCTGGGCTAGCCATTCTGCATCCAAACTATCTACCGAAAGTTCCTTTCTCAACCATGCACCCTGTCGTCCTGGAAGCCTTCTGTCCTCCGCCTTTTGCGGATTCGGAGCAGGAGAAACTTCACCTACTGTGCCCAGTACGTGCTCTTCAGGCTTATGTCCACCGCACCAGCCAGTGGCGTAAGTCAGAGCAACTCTTTATATGTTATGGAGGCCGCAACCGGGGGGTGGCCGCCACCACACATACTCTGTCACACTGGGTGAGAGATGCTATTGCCCTCTCCTACGAGGCGCGTGGACTCACATCACCTCTAGGAGTCAGGGCACATTCAACCAGAGGGGTCGCCTCATCTATTGCTCTTGCAAGAGGTACTCCCATGCAACAAGTGTGTGAGGCGGCGGGTTGGTCCTCTCCGCACACATTTGTAAGATTTTATAGTCTGGATGTCCATGCCACTCCGGGCTTACGAGTCCTCGAGTCAGCTTCCCAGACATGAATCGGAGACCTTCTCGGTCATGTGCGCACACGCTACACAACCCTGGGGTCCAGACACCTGTAGTGCGGCGGCATTGGTATTCTCGTTCCCATAGAGTTTTCAAGCAGCATCGAGTGTAGCCTTGAAAGGGAACGTCTCGGGTTACTTTGCTGTAACCCTGTTCCCTGAAAGGCGGGAACGAGATGCTGCGTCCGAATGCCGCACTACCACGTGACCGGACGTCCATTCAGACAAATTAATCTGAGGTTTGTTGCCAGCTCACCGGTATTTATAACCTCCACCTGCATCTAATCAGATGACGTCACCTGACCGAGGTTATATATAGCCAGAATGTTGTCGTGTTTGCACACATGCTTCACAGCCGGCAATGCGACAAAATAGTTTCCATAGCGTTTTCACGCAGCATCTCGTTTCCGCCTTTCAGGGAACAGGGTTACAGCAAAGTAACCCGAGACGTTTTCCTCTGAGCTTGGAGACATTCTCCATGACCGCAATTTAGCTTGGGCCAAAGCAAGAAAAAACGGGCTCCTCATCTGATTGGCTTGTTTTTAGGCAGTTAAGAAATAAATGCTCTTCTTTTATTAAGAAAGCAAAATCTGATTTTTTATCTGTCAGCCACTACAGACAACTTAAATGATTCCAGAAAATTTTGGAAGGCTATAACATTACTTTCTTTAAACAGAGATGGTATTAATGTTCCTTCTTTTATTATGAAGGAACATTAATACTATGCAGTAGTTCATGACAAGCTGGAGATATTGAACCATTTTAATGAGCATTTTATTCAGTCTGCTTCTTTGTCTGACATTGCTTGTCCTTCTACTGTGACACCTTGTAGAGATGTACCAGTTTCTTCAAGTGTCTTTAATTTCACTCCCTTCTTAGTGGCTGACGTTCAAAAAGCCCTAAAAGGGTTGGCTCCTGAAAAACCTCCAGGAGCTGATCTTATAGAGCCCTACTTCTTAAAAATAGCTGCTGATTATGTAGCACAGCCTCTAACGTAAGTTTTTAATCTTACTCTAGAGAGCAATACTATTTCCAAAATATGGAATTTTATTATATATTGTATATTTATTATATATTGTTTGTCCATTATTGAAAGGGGTGTCCCGTCAAACCTAAATAATTACAGGCCAATTTCTAACTTGTCTGTTTTGGCCAAAACGCTTGAATCCCTGGTGAGTGATCAGATGAAAGACTTCCTGCACGTACAGGACAATTTATCCCCAGTTCAGTCAGGTTTTAGAAAAAAACATAGCACAATCACAGCTGCAATGAAGGTGATAAATGACATCTCTGTTGCCCGTGACAAGAAGCAGCACTGTGCATCACTTTTTCTTTGACACAGTTGATCATGATGTTTTAAAGATTAGGCTTCTTATCTCTGGGTTTTCAGAGAATACTGTCTCTTGGGTCTCAAACTATTTTAGTGATAGAACCCAGTGCATTAAGCATGATGGTGTTCAATCTGGTATTTTACCAACCCTTAAAGGGGTTCCACAAGGCTCTGTGTTAGGCCCTATTTTATTTACTATTTATATAAATAACGTTGATCGGCATGTTCCTGATGCAAATTTTTTTTTTTATGCAGATAACACAGTTATTTACTGTTGTCACCCTCTCTTAAACAAGCCATTGAACATTTACAGAATGCCTTCACTGCGGTCCAAAACACTTTGCTACAGCAGGAAACTTGTGCTTAATGCGGACAAAACCAAGCTTATGCTCTTCACAGACTCTCGGAATAGATCACTGAATGTTCGCTCTGTGATTATTCTTGACTGATGTGAAATACAGACTGTTACAACTTTCTATCAGTATCTTGGTATTGTTATTGATGATTGCCTATCATTTAAGCCTCATGTTCACTGTTTAGTGAGAAAGTTGAGGCAAAAATTGGGATTTTATTTTCAAAATAAGCTGTGCTTTTCTTTTAATGTTAAAAAACGGCTAGTGGCATCCACTTTTTTTTATCTGTGCTGGACTATGGTGATATACTATATATGCATTCATCTGCTCAATGCCTTCATAGGATTGATGCAGTCTATCATGCATCGCTGAAATTTATTACTAGTTGTAAAGCACGCAGCCACCATTGTGTGCTGTACTCTCGTGTAGGGTGGTCTGCTTTGGCCACACGGAGGCTCTGTCATTGGTACACATTTACATACAAGGCTATTCTTGGTGTGCTTCCATCTTATTTATGTTTACTTCTTATTTAAAAAAAAAAGCACTGGTCATTACTCTCTCCGATCTCAGGCAGTTGTCTTGTTTTCTGTTCCACATATTAGTACTGAGCTGGGTAGCCTTTGTTTATTCTGCACCTTTTACTCGGAATTTGCTGCTGAACAATTTAAAACGTAGTAAATTGATTCCTTTGAGTGTTTTTAAGCTAAAAATGAGATGTTTTGAGTTGGATTCCCGCATATGTCAATGTTTTTGATTGAGATTTCATTGTAAGTGCAAATTTGGCTTTTAAACTGTTTCTATTAATTTATTTGCCAATTTTTTGTTGTTGTTGTTGTATGTATGTAATGTGATGTAATTTAGCTGCCTATCTTGGCCAGGTCTCCCTTGCAAAAGAGATTTTTAATCTCAATGAGCTTCTCCTGGTTAAATAAAGGATAAATATTGGTGAATAGGCAGGTGACTTGCATAAGGAGCATTTCAAATTGTTTGCAAGGTGTGCATCAATTAGAAAGAAAGACTTTGACGCAACCTAATAAGATTTTGATTTGATCTATTGTCTTAGATGGAGTGAGAATTACAGGTAACAGATTAATTGTATTTTTTTTTCTCCCCATATTTGTGAATATTTGTATGACTTCACATATCAAAACATTTTACGTTTTTATTATATTTTTATATGTTTCCAGCATCCCACCAGTCCTTAACAATAAACTTGCTGTTGTTTTGTACTTGAATTCGTTGTATATTCATATTAACAGAATCTATTTTGATTGGATAATTGTTAAGAGTATGAAATGCTCGCCATCATGCCGCCACCACACGTTGTTGCACTGTAGTAGACAGTCTCTGGTAACTAAATAATGACTTCCACTCAGTGTAATGTGATCCAACCATACATACTTAAAGTGGAATCAGATGCCAAATTTAAGAGAAGAAAACAACAAATCAGCTTACCCATTAAGTTTACAGTAAAACAAGCAAATAATCAGCTGTTATCCTGTAGTTTAAATACATTACAAGTATAGTTCCCATACATTTTAGTCTTGCTTTTGCTTCATGCAAAACAAGGGGCTGAAGTGATTGAAGATATTTTTTTAAAAAGTTGTTTTATTAGTAATTATTCATCAATCGTGAACAAAATCTATAACTAAGACCAGCATACTGACATTTAAGGTTGGAATGTCATTTGCAACCACTAGAATTCATATTATGTTTGTGTTCTTGCTCGTATGTTAAAAGTGTGAAGGATCAAATGCAAGAATGCATACAAAACTCCAAGATGCCTTAACACTGGCCATGAGCAATGGTTATCAAAATGACCAAGGCTGTACTCCTAGTCACAGATAGCTGTGGTATGTTTCAGAGTCAAACTGAATCTCTCCATGATAAGGTGATAACTTTTCTGTAACACCACATTATTCTTGTAGTTTGTGTCATTAAGGTTTAATGATAGCAGCTTTGAAGTTGAATGCACTCACTTTCATCATCAGGATGGTCATTGTTGTCGAGAAGCTATTCTAGGAGCAACCCACCAGCTTGTCTATTCCAGGACTGATGGGTATTAGGCAGGAATACATATTGGATGGGATGCCAGTCCATCTCATTTACACATTAAATCACACACTACATGCACAATATATTTTAGCCAATCCACTTACCAGAGAACTGGATGGAAACTCATAGACACACAGAAAGATTTAAAACATTGGACATAACCAGAGCTAAGGATCAAGCCAGGGATTATGGAGCTATAAAATTAAAACATAAACTCTGTGCCAGCCCTGGAGTTCTGAAATCTTTGACATTTGTATAAGACCAAGTGATATTTACCAGTTAGCAAACTAATTTCACAAACTACATATAACTGTGAATATATAGTATATGCCATTCATGAGTACAGAGCTGAGAATGCTGCCTATCTAGGTTTATGATCACTATGACCAGACACATGCAATGGCAGCCAGCAAAAGAAGCATTCTTATCAGAATCCTTAGAAAGAAAATAGGGAAGCAGAAATTATGGGGAAAATGACTGACCTTAAATTAGACCTTTCTATAACCACAAAGAGAGCCTCTTTCTCTGTCTGTCTCTCTCTCTCTCTGGGAACAAATAGGTTTTGTGCTGCTGGCAGTCTTTGGGTAATCTTGTGCCTTTGTGCACAGCAGAGATGAAAGCTCAGAGTTTTCCACAAACACGCCAACAAGCATGCTCATCATTCACCACTTCACTCGCTTCCTGCCCCCTCCTTTCAGCATTCAAAAAAGAGAAGTCTTAATTCATGCCTCAGTCAATTTCACATTCCACTCATGGCATTTATAGCTCAATGGTTGAGATTTTAGGACTGATACCCAGAATGTTTTATTTATTCATTCATTCATTCATACATTTTTTTAAGGGTACTTTATAACAGAGACCTAGATCACAGCCAGTGCAATATTGAAGCCACAATTCCAAGAGCATTTTCTCCCATAAAGTATTCTTGACTTTTTAAGTCATTGTCTTTGAAATGCAAACAGAATAAAAAAAATAAATGAATGTGTTTGGCAGGCCAGGTGACTACCATTAGGCAGCTATGAAGGGATAGGTGTTTGTGGAATTCTTGTGATGAGGTCATGGATAGAGGATCATGGGGGTTAAAGTGTACTTAGGGGTCGACAGCATCCTTGATGATGCCAATCACTTTTTTTTTCTTTTCAAGTGTTTTTGTAATTTAAACTATATTCTAGCATACCAGAAAAAAATAAGTAAGTAAGGTGAAGTGATGGAGTCTATTTATTTTATAGTAGAGTAGTATTATATGTCTTACCTAACAGTTTAGTTGGTAAAAAATAAATAATATTTATTAATTTATTATATATATTTATTTTGCAAGGTGGTATAGTGATAAGTACTGTGGCTTTGCATTTACAGGGTCAAGGGTTTGAGTCATGTAATGTAATGCATTACAATAATGTAAATTTTGTGCCACGCATTGGTGACACAACAGACACAAGGTGAGGTCTTAAGGGAAAAAAAGGTAATTTCATTTAGGAAAATGGGCAAAGGAAATGGTTTAAGAAGGGAGGATAGAAAAAAAAAGAGGAAAGTTGTCATGCTGTCATACGGGCACAAGGCAGGCAAGGCAGATTGGCAGTGTAGGCAGCAGCTCCTCTTCGCTGCATGGCCAACCAGCCCTTCCTAGCTCTCCTTGGGCATGGCCATAGACGCCTAGGAATGTGATCCTTAACGCAAAGATACAGTACAGTGGCCATTTCCACGTCGTTGACAGGATCATGAAAGCTGGCTGTGTGCGGAAATTGACCTCGCGGAGTCTTTTTGCGGCTGTCCTCAACACAGAGATCAAACGGCTGCACTTAGTTCTATGGCTTTTGAAGTCCCTGAGGTGCGTTACATCAATGTGCTTGCATGCCACTCTTCCGCATTTTAAGCGTCTGCCACACTACTCTGCTCTGTAGATGTCCATTGCCCTGAGATAAACTCCCTGCCTGGTTTTTATAATGTAATGAAAGCCTGTGATTCATTAACAATGATTATTAACCAGCTATGCCTGTTTCCAGCAGCCCCGCCCCTCCTCACCTTCAGAAGGGGAGGCCACCTATCTAGTGAGCTTACAGAGTGAGCGAACAGTAACAAAAGTTAAAATTTGTGGAATGTCCAAAAAAGACCATTATTTACTCACCATTCTTTTTTTCTTTCTCTACTGTAGTAAAGAAAAAAAATAACATATTACTGAAATATAGATGTACGAAATTTTGTCCTGAAATTACTGACACTGGTTTCTCCTTTTCTATATGTTAACTAAGCATATTCTTCTATATCTCACTCACTCTCACTCATCTTCTATAGCCCTTTATCCTGTATTCAGGGTCACGGACCTATCCCAGGAGGCTTAGGGCACAAGGCAGACTACATCCTGGACAGGGTGCCAATCCATCACAGGGCACACACATTCACATTACGGTCAATTTGGGAACACGAATTAGCCTAATCTGCAGGTCTTTGGACTGTGGGAGGAAACCCACCAAGCACGGGGAGAACATGCAAACTCTATGCACACAGAGATGGGAATCAAGTCTGGCCAGGAATCGAGCTGAGACCGAGCGTGGGAAATGATTACCCACAGTACTGCTTGTTTTTCAAGATCTTGCTCATTTACCAAATTAAAATTTCCTTCAAATATTTGCTTGTTTTGCAAAACACTCACAAACCAAGGTACTTGAAATCGAAGGTTTTGCTGTCAGTAAAATAACAAAATTGTTATGAACAAACCTCTACAGATATCAGTAAAATCTTTTTTATGCGCTTAATTGGTGTTTTTGTAGTCACACAAAATAAAATCATAGCAGGTCTATCAAGCCTTTCAATGTTCATTAGATCAGCGAGGATGTCTGCTCCATGCATGCTGAGTCCTTATGCACATTGACAAGTACAAGACATTTAGCTTAAGGGATGAACATACATTCACTACAATTGGCACTTGATTTTCCCAGCGCACTAGCCTTCTCCGTCAGTCTGATTTCAGATGTCAGCACTATCTGACTCTAATTTACTCACACTCTCCCTTCTGCCTGTCTCTAAAGAAATGTTCACTTCTATACTAATGTTCCTCTGTGTGCTACTTATCTTGTGTCTCTGTATGCTGCCTTCTTGCTACAGTGCTTTGTACACCTTGCTCACATTTCAACTCATTTATCACAGTGAAGCAGATGTGGGAACTAAGCATTCACCCACTGGGGTTAATGCCTCTTCTTCTTGTTGGAAAGGAAAATCAGGGATATTTAAAAATAAAAAGGTTTTGCGGTGCACTATAGGTTTGTAAACTCCAGATAGCACCCATCTAATTTGTGTGTGCAAGAGTCTAAGAGAGAGAGAGAGAGATGTGAGAGAGGGGTGAGTGAACAAGATGATCGGGTATTGTGTGCAATATGGGAGAAAACTAGAGGACAAGAAGGAGTCAGGACAGCAATTTGCAAGGAGAAGAAAAATGAGACATAATCTGTAACTCTTGTGCTTGATAGAAGAGTTCGTATTAGAATACTTCTTCCATTTTTGACTCACTATAATATACAACTAAACGTCTCGGGTTACTTTGCTATAACACTGTTCCCTGAAAAGCGGGAACGAGCTACAAACGCTACACTGTGTGAAAACGCTATGGGAATGAGAGTACCAACGCTGCAGCACTGCGAGTGTCTGGACCCCCTAGTTGTGTAGCGTGTGCGCACAAGGCAGAGAGGTCTCAGAACTATATTCAAATTCAAATCAAATTCAAATTTTATTGGTCACATACACAATCATACACAGTATAATATGCAGTGAAATGCTTTATACGACCGCCAGTGACCTTAAAAAAAGAAAATAAAAGCTTGTACGTAAAATAAATAATCAATAAAAAGGAAATACTAAAGAAATAATTTTAACTAGTAAAATTAACTGTGCATAAGGGCATAATAAAATATTGCAAAAATATAGGATTAAAGTGACAGTGGTTGTGCAAATATGCATGGAGGTGACATGTGCAATTGTCCAGATGTATGAGTATTTAGTGCAAGTGTGTATGAATGTGTCCATGATTGTCCAGTCAGTGTTGTGAGCTTAAAAGATGTTATTAGTCCTGTGTGGAGGTGTGATTGTGTGATTGAGAGACCTTATCGCCTGCGGGAAGAAGCTCCTCCTCAGTCTCTCTGTGTTGGCCTTTAGGGAGCGGAATCTCTTCCCAGACCGCAACAAAGAGAACAGTCCATTACTGGGGTGACTGAGGTCCTTCATGATCTTCCTGGCCTTAGTCCAGCACCGCTTGCTGTAGATGGAGTGTAGGTCAGGGAGCTCAGTGCGGATGATGCGCTCGGCTGATCGCACCACCCTCTGTAGAGCTTGTCTGTCCTGCATGGTGCTGTTCCCGAACCAGGTCGTGATGTTTCCCGTCAGGATGCTCTCTATGGTGCAGGAGTAGAAGTTCCTGAGCACCTTGGAGGGCAGTCTAAAGTCTCTCAAGCGTCTGAGGTGGTAGAGACGCTGCCGGGCTTTTTTCACCACGGTGCTGATGTGACAGGACCATGATAGGTCCTGCGTGATGTGAACACCGAGGTATCTGAAGCTGTCCACTCTCTCCACTGGGCTCCTGTTGATGACGGGGGTCTGGTAGTTCCTCTCCTGCTTTGTGCTAAAGTCCACTATCAGCTCCTTTGTCTTACTGACGTTCAGGAGGAGATTGTTCCTCTGGCACCAGTTCTCCAGATTTCCAATCTCCTCTAGGTAGTCCGACTCATCATTGTTGGTGATCAGTCCGACCACGACGGTGTCGTCAGCAAACTTGATGATGGAGGTGGAGTTGGTAGTGGCCACGCAGTCGTGGGTGTACAAAGAGTACAGCAGGGGGCTCAGAACACAACCCTGGGGGGCTCCAGTGCTGAGAGTGAGTGTGGCTGAGACATGTCCGCCCATCCTTACTGCCTGTGGTCTGCCAGTCAGAAAATTGGAGATCCACTGACATATAGATGAGCTCAGTCCCAGGTGCTCCAGCTTGGTGGTGAGTGTGGAGGGAATTATTGTGTTAAAAGCAGAGCTGTAGTCGATGAAGAGCATTTTAACATAATTCCCTTTCCTAGTGTCCAGGTGAGTGAGTGATGTGTGGAGGAGATGAGAGATTGCATCGTCTGTGGAGCGGTTCTGACGGTATGCAAACTGTAGTGGGTCCAGTGTGTCGGGTAGTGAAGAAATGATGAAGTCTCTGATAAGGCGTTCAAAGCACTTCATCACTACTGAGGTGAGGGCTACAGGGCGATAGTCATTGAGAGAAGCAGGATGTGGTTTCTTTGGAACAGGAACAATAATGGACTCTTTGAAGCATGTGGTGATCACCGACTGAGATAAAGAGATGTTGAATATCTCAGTGAACACAGGTGCTAGCTGGTCTGCGCAGGCTCTGAGAATACGACCTGAGATGCCGTCTGGTCCTGCTGCTTTCCTGGTGTTCACTCTCTTGAAGGCTCTCCTCACGTCGTGCTCGGAGATGATGAGCGCGTTCCCGGTGCTGGCTGTGTCTTCCTGTCTGCAGCCGTTAGCGCCGCTAGCATTAGCGCCGTTAGCATTAGCATTGCTAGCGTCTTTAGCTGCAGCCTCGAAGCGAGCGTAAAATGTGTTGAGCTCGTCTGCCAGAGTCGCGTCCGCGTTCGTCATACCGGATGCTGGTGCTTTATAGTCCGTTATTGTTCTTAGTCCCTGCCACAGGCTCCTAGAGTCACTCTGTTGAAGCTGTGACTCTAGTTTTCTCCCGTAGCGCTGCTTCGCCTCTTTCACCGCCTTCCGGACGTTATATGACGCAGCCTTGTACGGTTCCATGTCCCCCGACGCAAGTCCCGTGTTGTAGGCAGCTGTGCGAGATCTCAGAGCGTCGCGGATGGTTTTATCCACTAACGGCTTCTGGTTGGGAAACGTTCTGATAGTCTTTTTCTCTACCGTATCGTCTGCCAGCTTTTCAATAAATCCCACAACCGCTTCCGTAAACACGCTGACGTCATCATCGGAGCTGTTTCTGAACATGTCCCAGTCTGCGTCATCGAGTGCGTCCTGTAACGCGGCCACCGATTGGTCCGTCCATCGCGCGCCCTCCCTCAGGACCGGAACTTCCTGCTTCAGCCTTTGTTTATATTTTGGCATGAGGAAGATGGCGGCGTGGTCGGATTTACCAAACGCTGGACGAGATTGTGCCTTGTAACCGTCTTTGACCGTGGTATAACAGTGGTCCAGTGTCCTTTCGCCCCTGGTGGGGCAGGTGATGTGTTGATAAAAGTTCGGCGCTGCGCGTTTGAGGTTGGCACTATTAAAATCCCCCGCCACAATGAGCGCAGCGTCCCGGTGTTGTGTCTGGTGCTGTGTGAGCGCCTCAGGCAGCTCGCATAAGGCCTTGTCTGTGTCTGCTTGTGGACGAATGTAAACGGCACTGATTATGACCGATGTGAACTCCCGTGGAAGATAAAATGGACGACACATGATGGACAGTAGTTCCAGGTTTGGTGTGCAGGAGCGTGTAAGAGGAACAACGCTCGCGCTGTTGCACCAGCTGTTGTTCACCATTAAGCACACGCCGCCTCCCCTTGACTTCCCCGAGTCCCTCGTCCTGTCCATGCGGTGAACCGAGAAGAACTCGGCTGGTTGTATGGCGTGGTCTGGCACCGCTGGGTTCAGCCATGTCTCGGTGAAGCAGAGGAGATTGCAGTCCCGAATGTCTCTCTGGAACTTTATCCTGGCCCTGAGGTCATCGAGCTTGTTCTCCAGTGACTGGACGTTGGCGAGCAGGATGCTAGGCAGAGGTGTGCGGTGTGCACGGGTTCTCAGCCGGTTCCTCACCCCAGCTCGTCTCCCTCGAGGTCTCCGCTTCGCGTCGCGTCCATTGTTCTCCCTCAGGATCTCACTCGGCCAGCTCGGATCCGGAGTTAAAAACGTCGAATTGTGAGTACATTGTATACCAATAGAAACAAGAGTGTCTCTATCATACCTAATGTACTCAATGGTGGTGATTTTGCCGATTTTAAAACACTGAAAACTAGCTTAAAGAACAAAAACAAAGAAAAGGTGGTCGGAGCAGTCGTGACGGCAGCCGACCTCACCGGCGCCATCTTGATTTCCATATATATCTGGGAAGCTGACTTGAGGACTCCTGAGCCCGGACTGGCATGAACATTCAGACTGTAAAATCTAACAAATGTGTTCTGGGAGGACCAGCCCACTGAGTCACACACCTGCTGCAGGGGAATACCTCTTGCTAGTGCAATAGATGAAGCGATCCCCCTGGTTGAATGAGCCCTGATTCTTAGAAGTGAAGTGAGCCCACGCGCCTCATAGGAGAGAGCAATAGCATCTCTCACCCAGTGTGACAAGGTCTGTGTAGTGGCGGCCGCCCCTCCATACAGTGGTCACCTAATCGGAGCGTTCGTTTTACCGTCGTGGCGCTCGGCGACAGCATTTCGGTTTGTGCGTTTGCTAGCTTTTACCACTGAGTGGCGCTATATAACTACAGACTGACGCCTCATGCCATAGTTCATTCTCTGCCGGATTAATGAGACGCGCTCCTTTAGAACTGCACGTAATCAAGTTGAAACACTGGAGTTGAATGAATTCATAATCACAGTACTAAAATTACAGTACAAATGTAGAATTCAAATTAAATCAAATCTTATTGGGATCAAATTTAAGCACAATAAATGTTAACACAGTGAGCCTTTAGATTTTATCACGTGTAATTAGAAAAGAAGAGTGTAGGGTTTTGTGTCATCTTATTTCTTGTGTTCTTTAAATTTATAGTAGATTTATTAACTAAAATAAATGACCATATTTCTGTCATTCCCCACTTAAGGAGGTGGGAGAATTTTCAAGCCCCACTTGTCAACAAAATTATAACGAAATCGGCCAAGTTTACTATTTATTGAAATATAAATTTCTAAACCAATAAGATCAAATAACACCAAGTTGAAAACAGATAAAATACACATGCGATTATTACAACAGGCTTACTTCGTCACTTATCTAGAGCTTTCTTTCAAAGAAGTCGAGTGGCTTATTAACGTGACTGGGGCATGTTCTCTCTAAATGTCTGAGTGGTACAGTGGTTAAGATGTTGCCCTTTCATGCCGGAGATCTGGGTTCGATCCCTGGTTAATGCTGTTTTAAATTTGCTGTTTTATTTTAATTTTGCTCAGCATACTATAGAAAAAACAGCAAACTCGCACGCTACCAGCTTGTATTCTTTAAATTTGGGGGAGGGATGACTCGGTCTGCTGTGTGTGTGTGTGTGAGAGAGAGAGAGGTGTCCCTGTCTTACATACTGATGAAAAGTGGTGGATTATTCAGTGAAACGAGGCTCAGCTGAAAAATGTTAGGCACATCAGTCACTTAACCCCAAATGAAAGGTATTTCTGAGTGTTATGATATAGTTGTAAAATAACAGATGTACAAACGGTGCGCACTGAATATTAAACCTATACCAGGTACAATGATTTTTTAAAAATAAAAATACCAAGGAATATTGTTAAAATTTTACAGATTAAAAACAATGCAATTTATGCTATCATAAGGAAAATCTCAATTTCTTCCATTCCAAGGATTAAAAAAGGTAACAATGTCAACTTTAGAATCTAGAATCCGGAAGATTAAAATTACACACATTTAATTCACTGAAAGCAGGGGCGGACTGGCCATCTGGAGTACCGGGAGTTTTCCCGGTGGGCCGCTGGCCAGTGTGGTCCGGCCCAGTCAGTACACAAATATATAAAAAATGACGGAGACCATAATATTGCATCTCTTTCCTAATCGTATGGATGAGTGCGTTGTTCGCACGGGCGCCGCCAACAAAGAGCGTGTTGTTGCAGGAGAGAGAGAGGTTGATTTACGACAGCTGTTTACGGGAGTGTAGTCCAGTGCGGGATATGCATTGTGGGTAATGAGGTCCGGTGTGTGTGAAGTTGAATGCGAATGCGAGATGGAAGCTGTGATATAGAGTCTGAGTTTTGTTTTCTTTTCACTAGTTTTTAGTTTGATTTAATTGCAGAATCCACCCGAAAGTTTGTACTATAACCTGACAATGCAGCAAAATAAAGAACGGACATCGACAAGTTTGTCCATCTCATCAGTACATGAATTACCCGGCTGTTACGCTGCCGTGAGCAACATTAAAAACAAAGCGGAGAAACTGTGTTTGTTACCGCGCATGCGGATGTTTTGCCCTCCCTCTATATTAACTAGACACCTTCACTTTTAATTTACGGAGGGAGAGATATTGATCCTTTCTCGATGCAGCAAATTTGTTTGAGCAAATTAATAATAATTTCAATGAATGAAAAGGAGGAAGAAGAAAAGGTCGAACTGAAAAGTACATGAAAATAAGAAAAAGCTTTAGACGTAAATGCTGTGAAATTCTTTAAATAAACAGATTCTGCCTTTTAAAAGGAGGAAGAAGAATACACTGGCTCATTAAAGTGGAGATAATTTTTAAAACCACATACTAGTATAGAAGTATAACAAACAAAAATGTAAATAAAAAAGTATCACTGGACATATATTGGGTCATATTTGTAAAAAAAAAAAAAAAAGAACAATAAGTTCATTACTCAAAGTTATTCAGATCAGTGTAAAGTTAGTATGATTTTAAAAGTGCTTTAACTCCACCTGGCACAGTTCCATCCTAGTGGAACAATCTGACTACATGTGCAGTGCCATGGAAAATTATTTGCCCTTTCCTGATTTTTTTCTTTGCATATTTGTCACACTTGTATGGGTGGAATTTCACCTAAACACTTTATGAAGAAAAGACAAATTGGCCTTTTTGTTTGTCAGATATCATGAACATTTCGCAGGGGGTACCATCGTGATGCAGTGTAAGATATACCACTCATCAGTGTAAACTGTAAGTGCAGCAGGTCACTGATGATGAACCAGTACCTGCTGATGATGACCAACACCATCCCCTGAGCTACCAGAGCCAAGTGAAAAGAATCACAATCAAACTGAACAGGTAAGCTGGAATAAAATCAGTAGCAGCATTAACTCGTGCTAGTAATTATTATGGTAGTCAATATTAATTAAAAATAATGTTTCTCATCCTTATTTCAAATTAATATTGTCTACCATAATAATTAAAATAAGTAACTAGTTTACTAGCGTGAGCTAATGTTGCTACTGATTTTATTTCAGCTTACCTGTTCAGTTTTGTTGCCATTCTTTTTAAAATATTGTCTTTATAGATTTATATGTAGTTTGTCTTGATGTTCTTTGCTTTGTTTCTTTGTTTTACTAATATGACCCAATATATGTTCAGTGATAATTCAAATAATATTTTTAAATAGCATTAATTTCCGTATTGTGTTATATTTTTATACTAGTAACTGGTGTTAAAATATATCTCCACATTAATGAGCCAATGTATTATGATGTGAGTCCAGGGCCACTTTTTGGTCCCAGTCCGCCCCTGACTGAATGTCTCCATAAGAGCCTCAGATTGGGGAAGTTCTGAGAGGTCCTGAATGTATAGGTGAGAACAGCTGGGGAGAACACCTGGGGAGGGTGAATAATTTGCATTTGAATGTTGTCTGGCATTGTAAAGCACACACAGGACACAGCAGTGGTTCTCAAACATTTTCTGTCATTCCCCACTTAAGGGGGTGGGAGAATTTTCAAATTTTGTTGACAAGTGGGGCTTGAAAATTCTTCCACCCCCTTAAGTGGGGAATGACAGAAATATGGTCATTTATTTCAGTTAATAAATGTACTATACAGTTTGTTGTGGAAATTACCATCACTGTTGTATTTACTGCGATTAATGAAAATGTCACTTTGCGCCACCTGACGGCCATTTTACAAATGACTTTGAAATGCAACTGATTTATTTTGGCCACTGTTGCCTTTAAACGGCGTGAGCGTGACGGTATTAACCATTCCGATTGGGTAACCACTGTAGCATATAAAAAGCTGGTCTGATTTTTGCCACTGCCTGGTGCGGTGGACGTAGATCCGAAGAGCACGTTCTAGAAATAGTAGGTGAAGTTTCTCCTGCTCCGAAGCTGTGAAAGTCGGAGGACAGAAGGCTTCAAGAACAACAGGTTGCATGGTTGAGAATGGAACTTTCGGAAGATAGATCGGGTGAGGATGCAAAATGGCCTTGACTAGCCCAGGGGCAAAGTCTAGGCAGAATGGGGAGACTGACAAGGCGCGCAGATCTCCAATCCTCTTGAGAGAGGTAATGGCCATAAGAAAAACCATCTTAACAGTCAGAAACCTGTCAGGCGCTGACTCTAGTGCAGTGGTTCTCAAACTTTTTCTGTCATTCCCCACTTAAGGGGGTGAGCGAATTTTCACGCCCCACTTGTCAACAAAATAATAACGAAATCGGTCAACTTTACTGTTTATTTAAATATCAATTTCTAAACCAATAAGATCAAACAACACCAAGTTCAAAACAGATAAAATACACGTGTAATTGTTATAAAAGGCTTACGTTGTCACTTATCATAGTATAATTGACCCCATGTTTATTAGCTGCTCAGCAATCGTTTGTAGTTTTTTTGTACTTGTCAATTCTGTATGCAACTTTGAATGAAGCCATTTGTGTTTTGCTGTCCACTGATTCAGATTTTACCATGCGATTATCCTGCTGTCTGTATTCTGCCAGCTTTCTTTGAAAGAAGTCGAGTGGCTTATTAACGTGACGGGAGTGTGTTGTCTCTAAGTGTCTTCCTAATTTGTTGCATCTCATGCGGTCTGCTGCCAGCGGCATAAGACACGAAACACACACGGGTCTCTCTTCTGCCCCCACCATGAATCCAAGCTCAAGATAGGCTTCATTAGGGGTGGGCGATATAACCAAAATCTTCTATCAAGGTAGAAGCAATTTTCTACCTCGATAACGATATACATCACAATATAGCAATTTGTATCTGAAAATGCATAAATAAAAATTCAAACACAAAGAAATTGTTTTACATAATGTAATTTTATTTAAACTGTGAATTGCTGAGGTTTTCCACATTTTTTTACTTTGTCCATATTCGTTTGGAAGCTTGGATTTCAGATGATAGAAAAGGTTTGACGTGTTTCCACCACTTGTTAAAACAGTGCACTTGCGTACCTTGCAAATCATGTTCATCTCATTCATATCACTTTTCTTATACCCAAACCAATTCCACAACACAGACGATGCACCTTTTTTCATCTCCTCGTTGTCGGTTTTGTCACATGTAAGCAAACTCACTGCTGCTGCACCGTCTTCTTCCATTGTCGAAGTCTATCTGAAGCCAAACACGTCAAAAGTGGGACGAAACCGTAGCACCCGATTGAACCAAATATCTGTGCAAATACAGAACTATCTGGATTGTGCAGAGTTGATCTGGTTTATTTGCGCAGCCCGGTGGATCACGCAGTGCCTCTCGAATCACAAACCTGTGCGACTCACTGTTTTTTTTTTAAAAAACAATTTATTTAAAATGTCAAGACTGTTAAATATTGTTTCCGCCTTGCCATGCCTGGTTTGTACGTGCTCATCTCAGCGCACTTTGCACATCCCAGCGCACATCCCAGTACTTTGATGGTCGGCATGGTCAAGATCCCTCCTCACTGGAATCATCCAAGGTGAGCCGTCGAGGAGAGATATTAGATCCGAGAACCACACTCTGGCCGGCCAACGGGGCGCTATCAGTAAGAGGCGCAAACCGTGTTGACGGACCCTCGCCAGGACTCCCGGGAGCAGAGCTATCAGAGGAAATGCATAAAGGCATAAATTGGGCCACGTATGGGCCATCACGTCCAGATCCAGGGGAGCTGGATGAGTCTGAGAGTAGTAGAGGGGACATTGTGCTGTCTCTTGGGAGGCAAATAGGTCCACCTCTGCTGTGAAGAATCTTTCCCAGATTCGACTGACCACTTCGGGGTGGAATCTCTAATCCCCGTGTGTTACAGCTTGTCTGGACAGTAAATCTGCTCCCACATTCATGTGCCCTGGAATGTAAATCGCGCTGAGGGACAGGAACTTGTCCTGTGCCCAGAGCAGAACCTGATGCGCTAGCTCGTTCAAGCGGCGCGAGTGCAGTCCGTCCTGGCGATTTATTTAGGAGACTACCGATGTGTTGTCCAGACAATTGTGCCTGTATAGTGATTGAATCCCACCTGACACCCAAGTATGTTGTTCCTCTGAGCCGGAAAGAGAACGCTCTTGGTAGCGTTGAGTCTCAAACCCATCGAAAGGAGATGAGCTAGGACCACATTAGCCAGTCGTCTAATGTAATTGAGAATACGGATGCCCTGGCCAGCCAACGGGGCATCGCAAGGGAGCCAGGACTGCATCCATACATTTTGTGTATGTGCGGGGAGACAGAGCTAGACCAAATGGAAGGACCCGATAATGGTAAGCTTTTCCCCCGAAAGCGAACCTCAGGAACTTCCTGTGTTGTGGCAAAATTTCTATGTGAAAGTATGCATCCTTTAAGTCTATTGTCACAAACCAATCTTCTGGTTGGATTTGTGAAACAATAAGTTTGATAGTTAACATTTTGAATCTGCACATTTTAAGATAGCAGTTCAACCTGCGAAGATCCAAAATTGGACGCAGCCACCCGTCTTTCTTGGGGACCAAGAAATAATGACTGTAGTAGCCTGATTCCATGTCTGGAGGAGAAACCTGTTCTATGGCTCCCTTCTCTAGCAACGCCTGGAGTTCGGAGTTCAGCAGATGCGCCTTTCCGGTATCATGGAAGTGTGGACCACGCCGTTGAAAAGCGGAGGGCGATGTGCAAACTGAATCCTGTAGCCTTTCTCTACAGTCTTTAACACCCAGGGAGATATGCCTGGCAGTAGCTTCCACGCTGTCAGCTTCTCCTGCACGGGGAGTCTTAGTGGTTCAGCATCCAGGAATATAGCAGGATATGACCAAAGCACTAACATGTTGTTGGAGATTGGTGTCGCCCGAAACACTAGAGGCGGCGGAAACTGAACACAGACCCCTATAGTCCTGGGCACGTAAGCTCTCAGGACTTCTTCTTCGAAAAAGCGATCTGGTCTTCTACACGGCTTGGAGAGAAGAGTTGTTTTTTTTAATGAGGATGATGTCCCAGGAGAGAGAGATAAGTCTCTTCTATCTGGGGCATCACGCTATAACCTTGTGTTTTTGCATCAACGATGTTCGAATAAAAGCGAGCGGCGTTGTAGCTCTATCTCCTGGCCACCAGACAGAAATCTGTCGTCTAATTTTGATTGTTTTGGGTGAGCTTGCTCCTGTGGCTAATCAATATGCAGTCGTTCGACTGCACGCGTTATGACTTCAAGCAACTCCTCATACTCTCTCTCATCTTTAGAGGAGTGTTCTGAGGTAGCTACTTCCATTTCCACAGAAGCAGGAGAGTGAGTCTCTTCAACACACCCATGAGAAGCACCGGAGTGCGCTCGTGAAGTGGAAGGAGAGACTACGGGATCGGGGGAGAGGGCGAGAGAAAGGAGGGACTCCGTCTCTCGTGCCTCAGCCAGGTCGGCTTGTGATCCCCATGAGTGCAGCGCGGCTCATGGTTCTCTAAAGAATGCAAGGCCCGCGCGAAGCACCTTCATGGGAAGAAGATCACAATGCTCGCACTCTCCATTAAGCCCTTCGAGAGCGTGCTTTTCACCCAAACATTCGAAGCAGAAAGTATGTAGATCGCCCTCCGAAAGGAAATTTTCGCAAGGAGGGGGGGCATCTAGCTCTAAACTCTGCCATTATTGCTGGTGAGTTTTATATGCTTTTATCTGCTTCTTTAAAATGTATTTTGTATGCTTTGGTGACACACACAAGACAAAGATCTGAGGAATGTTTCCGGTTCACTCCTATTTATAACCTGCAGGTGCGTATAATCAGATGACGTCACCCGACCGAGGTTATATATGTAAGCCAAAATTTGGCATGTTTCACAACCGGCAACATGAAAAGATATTCCCATAGCGTTTTCACGCAGCATCGAGTGTAGCCTTTGAAAGGAAACTAACAGTTTATGCACATCCGTATTTGCTAAACAGGCATTAGATACTAAACAGATATAACACTTAACACTTATATGGCTGTTAAGGATAACATGCAAGAAATGAAACATAATGGTGTGTGCAATTACAAGTAACAAGTCAGTGTCAATGTTAATTGTTTCCATTAGCTGATTACTTTACTTTTACAGCGGCGACACACGGCGCATGTGGCAGAGCTTACAAGCCATCACTCACTACAGGACGACCTGCCTGTAATGGTGACGGCTCCCACCCAGATGCGCTGAACAACTTCTACACTCGGTTCGACAGGCAGAACAAAGTGGCAGCGAGGAAGACCACCCCTCCTCCGAATGACCAGGTGCTGTGTCTCACTACAGCTGATGTGAGGAAAACTCTACGCAGAGTCAACCCATGTAAAGCTGCTGGTCCAGACAACATACCAGGCAGAGTGCTCAGAGAATGTGCGGAACAGCTGGCAGATGTTCTTACTGACATCTTCAACATCTTCTCTTTGAGCAGCGCCGTTGTTCCCATGTGCTTCAAGGCCACCACCATCGTTCCCGTGCCCAAGAAGTCTTGTGTCCTGTTTCAATGACTACCGTCCCGTTGCACTTACACCCACCATCATGAAGTGCTTTGAGCGGCTCGTCATGAGACACATCAAAACCCTGCTGCCACCCTCACTGGACCCACTGCAATTTGCCGTCCAAACCGCTCAACGGACGACGCCATCTCCACTACACTCCCTCTTGCCCTCACACACTTGGACAATAAGGACACATACGTTCGAATGCTGTACATAGATTTCAGCTCAGCATTCAACACTATCATCCCCCAACAACTGATTGGGAAGCTGAACCTGTTGGGCCCGAACACTTCCCTCTGCAACAAGATCCTGGACTTTCTGACCGGAAGGCCTCAGTCAGGACGGATCGGGAACTGCACCTCCAGCACCACCACACTGAGCACTGGGGCCCCACAAGACCGTGTGCTCAGTCCCCTGCTGTTCACACTGCAGACTCACGACTGTGTAGCAACACACAGTTCGAATCACATCATCAAGTTCGCTGATGACACAACCGTGGTGGGTCTCAAGAACGATGAGTCAGCGTACAGAGAGGAACTGCAGAGGCTAACGGACTGGTGTAAAGACAACATCCTGTCTCTGACTTTAGTAGGACACGAGGCGACCATTCTCCGCTGAGCATCGACGGCTCCTCTGTGGAGATACATTTTGCACTAACTTCTAAATTTTTGCTGCTACTTTAAGGAACGTTTAATGGTTCTGCACTACCTCAACTCATCACCTCAACACCACAGAGTATTATGTTATGTTGTGTGTGTCACACCATCACTTTGTTGCTCTTGTTTTCACATCTGCTAGTTAGTTTTTGTTAATTTATGTTGTAAATTTATGTTGTCAGGTCAATCTGTCCTGTCTTGTCTCCGCTAGCCAGCTAACTAGGCCTCTTTGTTAGCTAGTTTTAGCTCTTCAGTTAATTTATGTTGCAAATTTATGTTGCAAGTAGCACCTTAGTCCTGGAGGAACGTTGTTTCGTTTCACTGTGTACTAACTGTATATGGTTGAAGTGACAATAAAGCCAACTTGAACTGTGTTGTGTCTCTACATAATGCTTATATTCTGAGTAACGGGTATTAGAGCCTGTGTTGTGTCTTTAAGCATGTGTCTCTACATAATGGTTATAGTTATGTGTAGTTGGTGTATTAGAGTCCGTGTCTTGTCAGTTAACCAAGTATATCAGCATAATGGTTATGTTTTGTGTATTGTCCTATAGCCTGGGTATTGGTCAGTTATGGGTTGTATAATTTAAGTGTTCGTTTCATTGTTTGTTTTGTTTCTACAGTATGGGAGTCCTGTTTTGGTTATCTCCTGAATAAAGACTTTTTTGTTCCAAAACACCCCTCTGCGCCTATGCCAGCCCTTTTCTGCCCACGGCATTAACAACAGCCCTTACCACCCGAACCTGACAGCATGTTAAGATTGATTTCCAACTTAAAACATTTAACTCTTCATTGTATTCTGTAGTCTAGGCCTGTCTTCTCCTCTTTGCCTATTTGATGAATAAGTAATTGGTAAATGTTTATTAAGACGCTTCGATTAGATCTTTAGGATATATTTAGGAAAGTTTCATAATCTGAATATAATATTCGATCTCAAACTACTGCAAAGTATGCACTTTAGTTATTTATGATGGATGTTGTTTATTCTGCGGTGGCAACTGTGTACTGTACTATCGGAGTCCCAAAGCATTAGGAATTTCTTTGTAACCCTTTCCAGACTGATACTTTGTTTCTCGTCTATTCTTGAATTTCTTTTGGTTTTTTAGATTTTTAACGTGCTTTGCATGCTTTGTCAGACAGGTTCTATTTAAGTGATTTCTTTATTCAACAAGTCTGGTAGTAATTCAATTCAGCTTCCAAAAATATTTACGTAATTACAGTTCAATCATGATTTTGCAAAGGTGATTACTTTTTCCCCAGAATAAATGAAATTACATTTGGGACATTTCTTACAGAGTTCTGTAAATTCCGGCCTGCAATGGACTGGCCCGGTATTACTTAAATAAACTGTTCACCGGACCAGGAGAAAGCTGTTACTAAAGCTTACTAACTACTACTACTATTATTATTATTATTATTATTGTTATTATTATTATTATTATTAATTATTATTATTTTTATTATTATTATTCAGCATTTAATGCATGATTCATTGTGTGTATATTAAATTTATAGTTGTACAGTTGTTGTTTTTTTTTCTTTTGTGAGCTTCTTTTTAATATCACCTGTGAATATCATCAATGAATCACTTGACACAATTCATTTTGTTCGGAGTTGGATCTGT
This sequence comes from Channallabes apus, assembly GCA_030522415.1. Classification (NCBI taxonomy): domain Eukaryota; kingdom Metazoa; phylum Chordata; class Actinopteri; order Siluriformes; family Clariidae; genus Channallabes; species Channallabes apus. The sequence continues at coordinate 27,735,730 of CM060125.1, read as the reverse complement.
CACAGATGATAAATGTTACACCTCCATCAACACATGTATGCACACATATTATGGAAGCTCTCACTGTCAAGTCTGCTTTGATACACTCTGAGAATGCTGCCAAATCCCCTTTCTTGATTACAAGGTATGGTGATGTTGGCAAGCTCTTTTGTGTTTAATCTCGCATCACAAAGCCACCAGGTACAGGTACATGAATGAGGAACCACAGTGATGAGTGTAAGAGCCATATCGTACTTGTTATGAATTTGTTGTTGTGTTTATTTTATTTGTTGTTATTTCATTTACTATACCTTGTTCTATTCATTAGTAAAGCATTAAGTTTGTTACATAAGCCATAAGCTTTAAATTTCTAAGTTATGCATCCATTTTGACAATCGTAAGTTGGTCTGTGATGTCATTCCACTATTACATGCATTTGTATGACTGTCGTATGATAGAGAGTTCAGTTTAGATGTGGAAGGCTACGGAAACACAAGCTTTTGATCGTAAGCTCGTGAGCTCCCCGTAAGCTGAGAATGTACGATACAACAACTAGGTTGTTGTAACCGTAAGCTCCCGTAAGTAGAGATATAAAACAAGATTGTTGTTATATACGTAAGTTAAGACTGTAATTTATAAGATACAGCAAATAGGTTGTTGTAAAAGTCAGAGATTTGCAAGATGCAACAACTGATGTTGTAATCACAGTGGATTTACTCAAGACGACTGTATGAAGTGTTGATTCTTTGATGCTGACAAAATAAACTACAAGAGACAAAGAGATTGGACTTCTGTCATGTGAGTGAAACTTTAAACCAGAGCTACGCGTCAAAACTGGTGAAATAATATGACCGCATCTACAATGAGTTTCTACTTAAAATAGACAAGCCACTAACCTACATGGATGTGCACCCCCTTTAACAAGATGTCAGTATTTTTAAGAGGACTGTGCAACCAGAAGAGATAGCTTCTGGAATTATGGTTTTGCCCTTTATGGATTTTACTGAAGCTGCTATTCCAGCAGATTGTCTTTCACCTTTGCATTAATGTTCATTTCCCATAAAAAAAACTTTCATTGTGTATTATGCAAAGTTATTTTTTTTTTATTCTTTATGATCACAAAGATGCAAATTCACATTTAACTGAGACTTGTTAAAATTCCTAACTAACAAATTCAATATGATATCAGGAGGAAAAAAATATTCCTTATGAATGAGCATTAGCCCACTGTGCCAGGTGAACTATAACAACCCAACCTTGTGCAAAATTTTAAAGAATTTGAGTGAATTTCATTCAAATCAAGGAATGGAAAAAGCTATGGCTGTTAATCCCATCCCCGTCTAAACATAACAATTGTAACACGCAAACCTGCAAATGTGAAAACATGCTGGATGTGGATCTAATCGATGCAAGCTGTTGTACAAAGTACGCCTCCTCGACCTAGCCCTTTTGTATTCAGTAGAAGGATGTTGAAGGCTGATGTGACTTAAGGGAGGTATTGAATAACGGTGGGAGTCACAGGGCCGGTCCCTGTTTACTGGCAGTCTAGTGTTTCATGATCCACAGGAAGATATATGTATATTCAGTTCAATGGTCACTGGGTGTTTGACCAAAAGCTCTCTTTAATCGATGAGAAGTCAGGAAAGGATAGAGAAAGGCACTCAAAAGATTCAATAAATAGGACAGAAAATGGGGAGCAGGAGCAAGAGCATGCTCTCTCTCTTTATGAAAAGCTAATGTAGTTTAATACTAGACGGAAAAATAAATAAACAAATAAATGAATTCCAGGTTAAGTGCAGTGAGTGAGCAATCTGTAGAGAATTTTTCAAAACAGACATTTATGAAATTGTGGAAAAGTAGGGAGGGCCATAGTCAATGTCTCAAGCTTACAAATAAGTTGCTTCTGTAAAAATAGTGCTGTCAGCCCCTCATGCCTGTCGCTACCAGCTATGGTTAATAGGTTTAAGTGCCGAAGAATACTACTAATTATAGTCTCTGCCACCTGTGTTTGTGGTGCGTTTCAGAGTGATAAGAGATGATAAATCTGTTTCAGAGGAAATAGGCTGGCTTTAATCTTTGAAGCACTCACACGCATGCTTTTTTCAATGAAATTGCTGTAAGGCTGCATTTCATCCTGAGGGGCTTTTATTGATAGCCATTAGCTATGCTTTCAATGGATAATTTTCCATTTCAATATTCAAGCAGGTGTTTATAAAAATTGTGAATGGAGCAATCATTTAAATTAACAAGGGAATGTGTCTGAAACATTATGCAATCTGGTCATATTATTGTTCACAAACAAACACACACATTTTCATATAGAGTCAACAAATTATTTCTTCTTAGAAAAATTATATATATATTATATACTAATAATAATAAAACCAGCAGAATGATGGTTCAGCAAGAAGGTTCACAGCTCCAAATTTCCTGCTTTGATGATGGGCTCAGTTTACTGTCTGTGTGGAGTTTATTGTGTCTTTGTGTGGGACTTTTTTTCCCCCTTAGTTTCCTCCTACCTCATAAAAACACGATAATGAGTGCACTGTTGACACTGTTTGACAGTGCTAGTTGTGTGGTGATCTGTGATGGACTGTTACTTTGTGCCCAGTGTTCACAGGATAGACACTGGATTCCATCACAGCACTGACCAGGACAAAGTGATAGCTGGAAAGGGACCTGGAGCCTATCCCAGGAGACTCTGGGCACGAGGCAGGGTACACCCTGGACAGCGTGTCAATTGTATTATAATATGTAATATTGTATTACATATTTTATTAAGAAGTAATATTGCAATTATCATATTATTAATACAGGTAAGTATTAATGTCCTATCGTGTTACTGTTATTGTCAGTGAATATCCACAAAGTGTATAAGTTACAGTGAAGTGTTGTATAATTTTATGCCCATTGGGAGAAAAGATCTCCTGTGGCGCTCTGTGGAACTCATCAGTCTCTGGCTGAAATTGCTCCTCTTGTCAGTGAAAACAACAAAAGAATTGTTAAAAATGGGTTGTACTTTGGACAGAATCCTCCTCTTTGCTACTACATCCACAGAGTCAAGCTCCATGCCTAGCACAGATCCGCCCTTTTTAATTGCCTTGTCCAGTCTGTTCCTGCAAGAGCCATATTGTACTTTATGAATTTGTTGTTGTGTTTATTTTATTTTATTTATTATAGCGGTATAGGATAAAGCGGTATAGAAGATGAATGAATGAATGTATTTTGTTGGTTGTGCACTACGCACCAAGTTTATTAGTTAAGTTATTAAGTTATTAATTTAGCATTAAGATTATTAGTTAAGCATCCATTTATGACAACCGTATAGCCAGATGTCTGTGATGTCATTCCATTGTTACACATAGTTGCATACCTATGTCACTGTAAAGAAAGTCAGTCTAGATTTGGAAGTTGGGGAGAACACAAGCTTTTTGACCATAAGAAAACGTAAGTAAACGTAAGCTAATATAAGCTAACGTAAGCCAACTTAAACTAAAGATATAGCAAATAAGTTGTTGTAAACTTAAGGAAACAGTAATGAGATACAGCGAATAGGCTGTTGTAACCACTGTGGATTTACTGAAGACGACTGTACGAAGTGGTGAATCTTTGATGCTGAAAATATAACAAGAGACAAAGAGACCAATGGACTTCCGTGTCGTGAGTAACTAAACAAGATAAAAAGATATGCGTCAAAACTGTGAAATAACATGCCCACACAGTTCCAATCACACACCTTCATGTTACAGCTCCAACAGACCACAGCGTAAAAACTGACACTCGCCACAACGTTTTCATAAAACATCCGTAGAATGGTGTTATAGACGTTAAAAGACCTGAGCCTTCGAAGAAAGTACAACCGGCTCTGTCCTTTCCTGTAGCGTGCCGTTGTGTTGCATGACCAGTATAGTTTGTTATCAAGATGACATCCCAGATATTTGTATTCTGAGACTATGTCCACTATCTGCCCTTTGACAGATATAGGAGTCACAGGGGTCTTGCTTCTCCTAAAGTCTACAGCCATCTCCTTTGTTGGAGTGCCGAGTTGAGTTGTCGGTGATTAGGCTCACACCATCAAACAAAGTCGTCCACTACAGACAGGTACTCACAGAGTCATCAGAGAACTTTTGCAAATGGCATGACTCTGAGTTATATCTAAAATCAGATGTATAGAGGGTGAAAAGAAACGTAGACAGTACAGTCCCAGACACCCAGTTCTGTAGTCGGACGTACTGGGGACGGCAGGTCAGATAGTCCAATTTCCAGGAAACTAAGAGAGTGTCAATGTTTATGTTTATTAGTTTCTCATCCAGTACTGCTGGTTGGAAGGTGTTGAAGGCACTGGAGAAGTCACATAACAGACTTGAATATTGAATATTCCCATGAATATTGGTGTATGATGCCATATTTATGATTATCCATCAATTCATTTATAATCTATACCTGTACAGGTCATGGCAGAACTGGAGTCTAGGTGAAGGGATGGTACACTAAACCACTGAGCCATGGAGCATGTGTATTACTACCCAATAAAATAATAAATAACTGATAAATTACTTTTTTTATAATTAAATGAAAAAGAACAAAAGCTTCAATAATTGTAATGATGCTGCACAATACTGCAAACTGTCATAGTAACTAGTCACTAAATGTGTGTGTGTGTGCGTGCATTAAATTTTCTCAATGATCCCTGCAATGGATTGGCACAGGGTGTTCTCTGCCTTGTGCCTGTAATCTCCTGGGATAGACTCCAGGCTATCCGTGACCCTGCACAGGATAGAGCGGTAGAAAAGATGAATGAATGACCATTAATTGCTAAAACTGATTCTAGTAAGATGTTTTTCAAGCAGTAACATTTACACTTTTTTACATATACATTTATGGCATTTATCTACCGTAGAGCCACTTACTGTATATTTACCTCATTACACATCTGAGAAGTTGTGGGCTGTGGGTTCTTTCCCACATCTGACTGAAATCTGAAATTTAAGGTTTAAATAAAACAACAATAAATGATCAATTCAAAGAACATTTACAGTGAATGATCAGCTGTGTTATACTTTTTCAGTTCTTCTGATTTTTCAATTTTTTCAGAAATACATTGACAGAGAACTGATTCTTAAGAAACAATTTCACAATAAAGACACATCAGTGCACTTTTAACTATGTAGCACTAAATGCAGATGATGATGATTCAGAGAGATTTAGAAAGAGAGAGAGAAAAAGAGAGAGAGAGTGTGTTCCCTTCATTCGCAACCTGACTATATTAATACTTTTCGACACAAAGAAGAGGAGATTATTCCTGGCACGGCACACTTTGCTAAACACAATGCAAGTCTGGCTAGAGTACAAATGAACCAGCTAGTACACTGCCATTATGCTATTTTGTATTGCAGGCAGCAAAATCAAATCGCCTTCATACACAGCAAACATATAGACAGCACACCAAGAAAAAAGACACATTGCACACAGAGAGAGAGAGAGAGAGAGAGAGAGAAAGCAAGTGACAGCACAGCACAGGAAGGTTCATTGGACTTGGTCGTTAATTGTCTTGCTGGTATGCATAGGAATAGAGAAGCATCAAAGTAAGCCATGGCCCAGAATTCAAAACTGACAAGAGAGGCAAGAGGCAGTACATGACAGGGGAGGAGAGATAAATAAAATAGAAAACAAGAGGAATAAAAACAATACACATGATGACACTAAATAAAATCTTCTCGTCTCAGTCATAGTTCTTAAGCAAACAGTTTACCTTAACTGTTTCAAGAGTCAATGAGGGTGGGAAAGATAAAAAGTCAAGAATTAATTAGATATAATATGAAAGTTCCTAAAATGAGCATTAGAACTGGACCACAGTGCCATGGAAAGAAACATGTCAACAGATGTGTGTGTGTATGGCCTACCCAGGGATGGCACCAGGACGCACTATTGGAAGGAGGCAAGTCTGCAGAAGCAATGCATTTCTCTGGGCAATGTTTTGACGGTAAACCTTAGGTCCTAGCATTCATGTTGCAAAGGAAATACAGCCTTTTATGGCAACGCTATTCTGTAATGGCAGTGGCCTCTTTCACCATGGTAATATGCCCTGCCACACTATAAACTGGAAAAACTGGGACCGTTTGGGAACACTTTGAAGTTCATGACAAAGAGTTTAAGGTGTTGACTTGGCGTCTAAAGTCCCCAGATGTCAATCAGATATAGCATATGTTGTTCCCTTTCAAGGGTACACTCGATGCTGCGTGAAAACGCTATGGGAAACATGTTGTCATGTCGGCGGTTGTGAAGCATGTGTGTAAAAACACGGCAAATTTTGGCTTATATTTGGCAGGTGACGTCATCTGATTAGACGCAGCTGCAGGTTATAAATAGTGGTGAGCCGGCGACAACCTCAGATAATTTTAGGCCCACTGCTTTTTTCCCTTTACATGCTTCCTCTGGGCAACATAATCCGTAAGCATGGTATTAGTTTTCATTGTTATGCTGACGACACACAGCTATACTTCTCAACAAAACTTGATGAGAAAAACCATCTTACTAAAGTTGAGCAATGTGTGCAGGACATAAGAAATTGGATGCTAATTAACTTCCTTCTGCTTAAAAAGTAAAATCATAGATCACACCGTAACTTTAGATGGCCTTTCTGTTCCATCAAGTGCAACAGTAAAAGACCTCGGCGTGATTATAGATTCCAGCCTTTCATTTGAAGCTCATGTAGATAATATCACCAGGACAGCATTCTTTCACCTCAGAAATATTGCCAAGATAAGAAATATATTGTCGCTAAACGATGCAGAAAAACTAGTTCATGCTTTTATCACTTCTAGGTTGGACTATTGTAATGCCTTACTGTCTGGTTGTTCAGTTAAGTGCATGAACAAGCTTCAGCTAGTCCAGAATGCAGCAGCGAGAGTCCTCACTAGAACCAGAAGATATGAGCACATCACCCCTATCCTATCTTCACTACATTGGCTCCCTGTGAAATTTCGCATTGATTTTAAAATACTACTCTTGACATATAAAGCATTAAATGGTCTCGTGCTGCAGTATCTGAGCGAACTGCTAGTGTCTTACAATCCGCCACGCCTACTTCGGTCAAAGGATGCAGTCTGCTTGTCAGTACCCCGTATTATGAAAACTACAGCTGGGGGCAGAGCTTTTTCTTACAGAGCCCCAAAATTATGGAATAGTCTTCCAAATAGTGTTCGGGACTCAGACACAGGCTCAATGTTTAAGTCTAGGCTCAAAACCTATTTATTTAGCCAAGCATTTTTATAAATAGATTTGCCATAAGGTAAAGGAGCAGATCTGGGGGACTCATGGACATAGAGTATTATGGTGAACTGGTATGTTTAGATGCTGTCTTCCCCAGTCTCATTTGATCACTCAGGTTTGTTGACGGTGAGGTGATTGTTTGCTTTACATCTCAGGGAGCCCTCATGTTTGTGTTTCCTTCTGGCTCTCCCTTTTAGTTATGCTGTCATATTTAGTCCTGCCGGAGTCCCTGCTTGCACTCTACAGTAAATATACATTCACATTATACATTGTGACTGTGACCATACCTAACTGCCATTTCTCCTCCTCTTCTCTTTCTCCCCCTCGTTCTCCTTCCTCTCTCCCCCTGTCTCCCCCTTTCACTCTTTCTCTCTCTCTCTCTGTCGAGCTACACATGTTGTTCCTGAGCTGCCAGTGATCCAGACTCCCTTTGCCCTCCGGACCTGTCTGATCCATCCTGGTGCCCCGTTTCTGGTTGGAGGTCTCGTCGCATGGATGCCCCGCGTGTCTCTTTGTGATGCGTCTGGTGTCTGGGGATGATTCTATCTACTTAGAAGATGGTTCTGGCCTCGACTGGTATTGTCAGCTGTTTCTCTCAGGACTTGACAATTCGATAGTTCAGGACTAGAACTTTCTACAAGTCTATCTGAGTCTCCAATAACTACTGGACTCCATTTTACATCAACTATTATAACATCAATTAACATCAACTATTATAGCTGAACCTAACACTTAACACTGTATAAATGCAGATAATTTCCTGCTATCTGTTTCACCCAGATGAGGATGGGTTCCCTGTTGAGTCTGGTTCCTCTCAAGGTTTCTTCCTATTACCATCTCAGGGAGTTTTTCCTTGCCACTGTCACCCTCTGGCTTGCTCACCAGGGACTATCTGAACATTTTGATTCATACACATTCACATTCCATACAAACTTAAATAATTCTTTTGATTGTGTAAAGCTGTTTTGAGACAATGTCAATTGGTAAAAGCGCTATACAAATAAAAAAAAACTGAATCATTTGTCTTCACGACATTGTGAATGCAACATGTGCAAGCACAAAATACATTTAATACATTTAAAACAAAGAGAACTTAAACTTACTAAGATAATGGCGGAGTTTAGCGCTATATGTCCGTGTGAGAACTATCTCTCCGAAGGCGACACGCACACTCTTTGTTTTGAATGTTTGGGTGAGAGACACGCTCTCGATGGATTTAAAGGAGAGTGTGAGCATTGTGATAATCTCCCGGTAAAAATGCTCCACGTGCGCCTCGCGTTCTTCAGGGAACCACGCGCCGCGCTGCATTCCTGGGGATCACAGGTTGATCTGGCCGAGGCACGAGAGATGGAGCCTCCCCTTTCTCTTGCCTCCTCCCCCAATCACGTAGTCTCTCCCTCCACTTCACGAGTGCACTCCAGTGCTTCTCGTGAGTTGATGGAAGAAACCCTTTCCCTTGCTTCTGTAGAAATGGCAACAGCCACCTCAGAACGACCCTCTAGAGATGACAGAGAGTATGAAGGGTTGCTGGAAGTCATAACGCGTGCAGTCGAACGACTTCACATTGACTGGCCACAGGAGCAAGCTCACCCCACACAGTCAAAATTAGACGACAGATTTCTGTCGGGTGGCCTGGAGAGGGCGCCAAAATGCCGCTCTCTCCCATTTTTTGATGATCGCCATAGTGAACTATCCCGTTCATGGGATAAACCTTTTTCATCCCGTGTTTTTCTACCGCCAACTTCATTCTTTTCCAACATCGTTGATGCGATGACACGAGGCTATGTGGTGATGCCCCAGGTTGAGGAGACGCTAGCTAGCTATCTTACTCCTGGAACATCATCATCATTGTAGAAGCCAACCCTCCCCTCCAAGCCATGTAGAATTTCTTCTAACCTGGTAGGGAAGGCGTTTCAAGCAGCAGGTCAGGCTTGCGCTTCCTTGCACACCATGGCGGTTTTGCAAGCGTACCAGGCTGATCTGCTGAATGATTTGAGCACGAGCGGCACCGTGGATCAAGAAGCATTCACAGAGTTACGCTGGGCTACTGATCTGTCCCTGCGTGCGACTAAACAAACAGCCTGTGCTTTCGGCCGTTCTATGCCATCCCTGGTGTGTGCAGAAAGACATTTATGGCTTAATCTGATGGGCATCAAGGATAAGGATCAATCATTCCTACTTGATGTCCCTGTCTCACCATCAGGCTTATTTGGCGATGCCACCAGGTTTCGAGATGCCAATCTCTATGAACAAGCTTTTGGGAACTTTCTCCCTCGCCGTGCTCAAGAGGCGAGGCCGTCGTGCCCAGCCACGACCAAATCTGAGTCTCACAGAAAGGCGAGAGGCGCAAAAGGAGAGTGTCACTAGCCGCGCACGTAAGGACTGGGGTAAGTAAGGACTGGGGTATGGCTCGCCGCCCCTCACAGATCGCCTCTAAAAGCTCAGACCGCCGCGTCGTCTTCTTCTCTAAGAAGAGGCCCTGAAGGCCTACGCCAGGGTTGTGGGGGTGACCCCACGGGGGAGATCACGTAATTTTCTTCTTTAAGAACATGCCTCCCCCCGGGCAAACCACGGGACCGATGTTTAGTTCCGCCGCCTTTGGTGTTTCGGACGGCACCAGTCCTCAACGACATGTTAGCTCTTCGGTTAAATTCCTGCTATATTCCAGGATGCCGAACAGCTAACAAGACCCCCAACCAACCCCTGCCCCCCCCCCCCCCCCCCCCCCCCGCATCACATCACTCTCCGTGTTTCCGAAAGGCGTGGTCTCCACTTCCATGAAACCGGACAGTGCGCATCTCTTGACAGAGGCTGCTGGAGGAACGGGGCCATAGAACATGTTCCCCTACCAGATAGTGAGTCAGGTATTGCTTAGTTCCTATAGAAACAGTGGGGCTGCGTCCAATTTTTAGATTTTGTCGTTTTTACTACCTTCTAAAATAAATAAATACAGTTTAAAAATTGACTGTCAAAGTGATTGCTCTCAAATTCTACCAAGCGATTGATTTGTGACAATCGATTGAAGGACGCTTACTTTCATATTGCCACAACACAGGGAAGGACCTGAGGTTCACTTCGGAGGCAAAGCTTACCAGTATCAGATACTTCCATTTTGTCTAGCTCTCTACACGGATGTATTGAATTACATATACGACTGGCTGGCCCAGTCTCAGTAGCTAGCGCGTCGACATCAGCATGTCGTCCTAGCTCATCTTTGGTTCTAAGATTGAGACAAGGAAATAAAGCTAGACCAGCAAAGGTTCTCATGGCAGCCATATCCACAGTGACACATTTGGGCTGTCTGCACATGAGAGCACTCCAGATGTGGCTAAAATAGGGGATTTCAACCTAGGGCCAATTCCCAATAAGGGTTACGCGCCAGGTGCTTCGTACCCTCCCTATGTGGCTCAGACCCCGGTTTCTACTCTGGGCCCCACTTTAAGTTCATCTTGTCGTCGCAGATGCTAACGACAAACGCTTCCCCCACGGGTTGAGGTGCGGTTTTGGATGACTGTCCAGCCCCATGGAGCTGGAAAGGCTTTCATCTCGCGCGGCACATCAATTGCCTCGAAATGATGGCCCTATTTCTGGCCCTAAAGCACTTCCTCCAGCAATTGAGAGGCTACCATGTCCTAGTGCGGATGTGCAACACTATTGCAGTCTCACATATTATCGCCAGGACGGACTGTGCTAACGTCGCTAAACAGCTAGCGCACCAGATTCCTCTCCCTCAGGGCAATTTACATTTCAGGGCATATAAATAAGGAGTATCTGTACTGTCCAGTCAAGCTCTGACACACGGGGATTGGAAACCCCACCCCAAAGTAGTCAGTCAATCTGGGAGAGATTTCAGCTAGCAGAGGTGGACCTCTTTGCCTCGTAAGATCAGCAAATGTCGCCTTTGCTGCTCTCTGACTCTTCCAGCCCCACCCCTGGGTCTGGACACCTTGGCCCTTACGTAGCCCAGGTTACGTCTCTATTAATTTTTCCTGATAACTCTGCTCCCGGGAGTCTAAGTCAAGCTGGTCTTCAAGCCAGCGTAATTAAGACTATTCTAGGGCTCCCTCTCCTAGAAGAGCTTATGCCCTCAGAAATGAATGTATGTGAAAGATTCGTACATACGAAGTGTTTCAGCCCATATTGCTTGAAGCCTCTGTCCTCCGCCTGTTACAGCTTTGGAGTGGGAAAGACTTCACTTACAGTGTACAGTATGTGCCCTTTGGGTGAGAGATTCTATTGCCCTCTCCTCTGAGCCGCACAGTACCACGTCGCCTCGTGGAAGCGGGGCTCATTCAACCAGGAGATCGCCTCATCTATTGCACTAGCAAGAGGTATTCCCCTGCAGCAAGCGTGTGCTAAGCGGGTAGACTCAGTTCACTGACGAATTGTTTCAGTGCTGGAACTGCTGCTGCTGCTGCAAAAAAAAAAGTTTGTCCTCGAGCTTGTGCCCTAGTACTCTCAGGACGTACTGCATTCTCACTCAACTATCTTCCGATATTGTTTTTGAAACATCCTGTCCTCCACCTTTACAGCTTCGGAACAGGAGAGACTTCACTGACTATGTCCAGTACATGCTCTTCAGATTTACGTCCACCACATCAGCCGGTAGCGTAAACCAGAACAGCTTTTACATGTTTGGGACCGCAACCTGCGGTGCCTCCGCCACTATACTGGATGAGAGTGCTATTGCCCCCTCCTATGAGACGCATGAGCTCACTTCACCTCTAGGAATCAGGGCTCATTCAACCAAGGGGATTGCCCCATCTATTGCACTAGCAAGGGGTATCCCTCCTACAGCAGGTGTGTGCTAAGCAGGTTGACCCAGTCCACTGCTGAATTGCTCCAGTGCTGGAGTTTCTTCAAGAGAATTGCCTTCAGGCTTGTGCCCTAGTACCCTCAGAACATACGCTGTCACTATTTCAGTCTGCCACGTTCTGATTGAAGCCACTAGAGTCAGCACCTGACAGGCCTCTGACCCTTAGGATGGCTTTTCTTATGGTCATTTCCTCTCTCAAGAGGATCGGAGATCTGCGTACTTGTCAGTCTCCCTATCTTGCCTGGACCTGCCCCTGGCCAGTCAAGGCAATTCTGCATCATCACCTACTGTGCTTTTCAGGGCATATAAATAAGGAGTATCTGTACTGTCCAGTCAAGCTCTGACACACAGGGATTGGAAACCCCACCCCAAAGTAGTCAGTCAATCTGGGAGAGATTTCAGCTAGCAGAGGTGGACCTCTTTGCCTCGTAAGATCAGCAAATGTCGCCTTTGCTGCTCTCTGACTCTTCCAGCCCCACCCCTGGGTCTGGACACCTTGGCCCTTACGTAGCCCAGGTTACGTCTCTATTAATTTTTCCTGATAACTCTGCTCCCGGGAGCAGAGGGAACTATTGCCCCCTCCTATGAGACGCATGAGCTCACTTCACCTCTAGGAATCAGGGCTCATTCAACCAAGGGGATTGCCCCATCTATTGCACTAGCAAGGGGTATCCCTCCTACAGCAGGTGTGTCCTAAGCAGGTTGACCCAGTCCACTGCTGAATTGCTCCAGTGCTGGAGTTTCTTCAAGAGAATTGTCTTCAGGCTTGTGCCCTAGTACCCTCAGAACATACGCTGTCACTATTTCAGTCTGCCACGTTCTGATTGAAGCCACTAGAGTCAGCACCTGACAGGCCTCTGACCCTTAGGATGGCTTTTCTTATGGTCATTTCCTCTCTCAAGAGGATCGGAGATCTGCGTACTTGTCAGTCTCCCTATCTTGCCTGGACCTGCCCCTGGCCAGTCAAGGCAATTCTGCATCATCACCTACTGAGCAGAGAACAGTATGTGCTCTTCAGACCTACGTCCACCAAACCAGCCAGTGGCAATAGTCAGGGCAACTTTCTGTATGCTATGAACTGGGGGGGGGGGGTGCATCCGCCACTACACATACATTGTCACTGGATGAGAGATGCTACTGCCCTCTCCTATGAGGCGCAGAGACTCACTTCGCCTCTAGGAGTCAGGGCCTATTCGACCAGAGGGGTCATCTCATCTATTGCTCCTGCAAGAGGTACTCCCCTGCAGCAAGTGTGTGATGCGGTGGGTTTTTTCCTCCCCGCACACATTTGTAAATTTTATAGTCTTGATGTCCACGAAGCTCCCAGACATAGTTCTGAGACTCTTCGGCCTTGTGCACACATGCTACACAACCTTGGGGTCCAGACACTTGCAGTGCGGCGGCGTTGGTATTCTCGTTCCCATAGCGTTTTAACGCAGCATCGAGATGCTGCGTCCCAATGCCGCGCTGCCACGTGAACGAACGTCCGTTCAGACAAATTAATCTGAGGTTGTCGCCGGCTCACTACTATTTATAACCTGCAACTGCGTCTAATCAGATGACGTCACCTGACCGAGGTTATATAAGCCAAAACTTGGCGTGTTTGTACACACATGTTTCACAACCACCGACATGACAACATGTTTCCCATAGAGTTTTCACGCAGCATCTCGTTTCCGCCTTTCAGGGAACAGGGTTACAGCAAAATAACCCGAGACGGTTGTGCTGGACAAATAAAAGTCTGATTTACAGGTCATATGATCCAACCTACAGGTTTTAAAGGATCTGCTGCTAATATTAGGTACCAGACACACAGCCAGAGGTGTAAAGAGTAATAAAATTTTGTACTCAAGTAAAAGTACTGTTACTTCAGTGAAATTTTACTTAAGTACAAGTAAAGTTACAACTATAAAAATCTACTCAAGTAAAAGTAAAAAGTAGCTCATTAAAAAATGTACTCAGAGTAAAAGTTACCGAGTTACTTATTTATTTTTTTTAACAGCGGGGGTGGGATGAGGCATTCGTAGTTCAAAAAAGATGAGCAGATATAAATCTCAAACTAGTTGTTTTTAACTGAAGGAACACCTTTGCATAATAAAGCTGTTGTCTTTCTTGTGCTTGAAAATCAAAGTGGTCACTTAAATATGGTGTTACGTCCCAGTCTAGGGTCATACAGCAAAAGAATGGTTCAGGGTTCTATTTATAACATATATAACTGTATGGAAATGGTGGTATATGGCAGAAAGAACTAGATCCAGTCATTAACTGATGAAATAATGAGGTTTGTACACACACACACACACACACACACACACACCAGGAGGAGGATCAGATTCAGGATGGACCCAGGCCAAAATAATTTAAACAAAATGGTATTTATATTTAGTAGTTAGATTACCTGCAAAAAAAAAAAAAAAAAAACACAAACAAAAATACAGGTACCTTCCCGGACTCCCTAAACCAGTGGTTCTCAAACTGTGGGGCGCGCCCCATTAGTGGGGAATACAGACATGACAGGTGGGGCGCAATGAACGGGAGGGAAAACAGGAAAGTACCTATTCTAATTCATGCTTTTCTTTATTGATGATGAAGAGCGTACGCTCAAAACTAAACAATCACACACAAATAAATGGATCATTAATACAAGTAAATTTAAAATAACATCAGTTGTGGGCCAGGAGAAAAAGTGGAACCATAGTGGAACAATAACGGTTTAACGTCGGACAAACTTGAGCAGCTGCTCGAATCACAAACCTGCGCGAGCCACTGGACAGCGCTGCGCGACTCCGCGCCGACCATCAAAATATATTTTACCCCGCTGGGATGCGCACGTACAAACGAGGCATGGCAAGGCGGAAAACAATACTAAACAGTCCTGACATTTTAAATAAATTGTTTTTAAATAAAACACAGTGAATCGCGCATGTTTGTGATTCGAGCGGCGCTGCGCGATCCACCACCGGGCTGCGCAAATAAACCAGATCATCACTGCGCTATTCAGATAGTCGAGCTGCGCTGTATTTGCGCAGATATTCGGTTCAATTGGGTGCCACGGTTTCATCCCACTTTTGATGTGTTTGGCTTCACATACACTTCGACAATGGAAGAAGACGCTGCAGCAGCAGTGAGTTTACTTACATGTGACGAAACCAAGAATGAGTAGAAGAAAAGTGATACGAATGAGATTAACGTGATTTGGAAGGTACACAAGTGCACTGTTTTACCAAGTGGTGGAAACACGTCAAACATTTTCTATTATCTGAAATACAAATCGAATATGGCCGAAGTAAAAAAAATGCAGCAAACCTCAGCAATTCACAGTTTAAATAAAATTACATAAAAAAAATTACATTATGTAAAACAGTTTCTTTGTGTTTTCATTTTTATTTATGCATTTTCAGATACAAATTGCTATATTGTGATATATATTGTTATTGAGGTAGAAAATTGCTTCTACCGTGATAGAAGATTTTGGTTATATCACCCACCCCTAGTGACGCCTATCTTCAGCTTGGATTCATGGTGGGATGGTGGGGGCAGAAGAGAGACCAGTGTGTGTGTTGTGTCTTAAACTGCTTGCAGCAGACCGCATGAGACCCAACAAATTAGGAAGACGCTTAGAGACAACACACTCCAGTCACGTTAATAAACCACTGGACGTCTTTGAAAGAAAGCTGGCAGAATACAGACAGCAGGAGAATTGCATGGTAACATCTGAATCAGTGGACAGCAAAGCACAAATGGCTTCATTCAAAGTTGCATACAGAATTGGCCAGTGCAAAAAAACTACAAACGATTGCTGAGCAGCTAATAAACATGGGGTCAATTATGCAAAGATAAGTGACAACGTAAGCCTTTTATAACAATTGCACGTGTATTTTATCTTTTTTTTAACTTGGTGGTGTTTGATCGTATTGGTTTAGGAATTGATATTTCAATAAACAGTAAACTTGGCCGATTTCGTTATTATTTTGTTGACAAGTGGGGCTTGAAAATTCGCTCACCCCCTTAAGTGGGGAATGACAGAAAAAGTTTGAGAACCACTGCCCTAAACCAAAAACAGTGAAATTATCTACAAATATATACAAAGACCAACCAAACCAAAGGGACAAAGCAATAATCAAAGTCAATTGGAGGCAAAAAGTCAAAACCAGAATACACAACCAAATATCAAACGCCAGAATCACAACCTCTTTCATCTTTCCCGCGTCTCTCTCCGGTTTATACATGGTCGCGCTAGTCGATGACGTCACTCAGGGCGGAAGCGACCGTGTGGAAGGTCAGGAAGATGCCGATGTCAGAAAACCTGGAGTGGAGTCTGGAGCGGCGCGCGACCAGGACATGATACACACACGCGAGCGCAACGGGGCATTTATACAAAGCATAATATCTTTTATTATTTTATAATTTTCATTCATTTATTTTTTACTCAGTAGCGAATATGATTTAAAATGTAGCGAATTACAATACTTCAAACAAAACGTACTTAAGTAAAAGTAAAATTACAGATTTTTAAAACTACTACTGAAATACACAAAAAAGCTACTCAATTACAGTAACGCGAGTAAATGTAATTCGTTACTTTCCACCTCTGCACACAGCATACTTTCATAAAACTTGTGGAGTCAAGGCCTCGAATAGGTCAGTTCTGTTTTGGAGTCATAGGCAGAACCTACATAATACGAGATACATGGTTTTAATGTTATTGCTACGTATATACAAGTTAAGCCCAAAATTTTTTATACGACAGGTAAATTCTGACTTAAAGTTACTTTTATTCAACCAGAATTTTTTTTTTTTTTTTTACCAGAAATGATACAGGCTTTTCCCCAAAGATAATATGATGATGTACAAGAGGCGCCTCGTGCCCTGAGTCTCCTGGGATAGGATACAGGTCCCCGCGACCCTAAATACAGGGTAAAGCGGTATAGAAGATGAATGAATGAATGAATGAATGAATGAATGTACAAGAGGCATAATTGTGGAAAAAATATTTGAACAAAATATGGCATGTCTAAAATTATTCATACCCTTTGCAAACGGTCACAGTCTATGGGAAAATATCAGTTCTATACCATTCCAAATAGTCCAAGCTGTTCTAAAGCATCCTAATTACCCTGATTCATTGGGAACAGACATTTTAATCAACTCAACAGGTCAAAAACAAAAGCTCTCTGCTATTGGTTTGTGGACAGTCATGGCCTTAGACAAAGGAGCTCACTGACAACCTGCAGCTGCACATTGTGGCTGTCAGAAAAGAGATATAAGACCATATCTAAATGTTTTGAAGTTCCAGTGTCTACAGTGCAAAGTATTACTGTGGAAAATCTCAGAGGACATGGTCTGAAGCCAAAAGTGACACCTGTGCTGACCAGGAGGATAGTGAGAGATGTAAAAAATAAAAATAAAAATTTATTCAATTCAAGTCAATTCAATTTTATTTATATAGCGCTTTTAACAATGGTCATTGTCTCATAGCAGCTTCATAAAAATGAAAGAAAATTTACAAAAAAAAAATTATTAATAATAATAATAATAATAATTTTGGTGGCGCGGTGGTGTAGTGGTTAGCACTGTCGCCTTGCACCTCCAGGGTCTGGGTTCGATTCCCCGGCCAGGCTCGATTCCCGTCTCTGTGTGCATGGAGTTTGCATGTTCTCCCCGTGCTTGGTGGGTTTCCTCCGGGTACTCCGGTTTCCTCCCACAGTCCAAAGATAGTCCCTGCGATGGACTGGCACCCTGTCCAGGGTGTACCCCGCCTAGTGCCCGAAGTCTCCTGGGATAGGCTCCAGGTCCCCCGCGACCCTGAACACAGGATTAAGCGGTATAGAAAATGAATGAATGAATGAATGAATGAATAATAATTTTAGAAAAGAAAATAATTGGAAGTGTGTATGTGTGAGAAAAATGTGTAGATAATAATAATGAGACGAATGAATGAAATCTCTCTGATGAGCTAGCCAAGGGTGACGTCGACGGTGGCAAGGAAAAACTCCCTGAGATGGCATTAGGAAGAAACCTTGAGAGGAACCAGACTCAACAGGGAACCCATCCTCATTTGGGTGATAACAGATAGAAATGATATAACATCTTGTTTGTTGTGCAGGTGAAAATTCAATATGACAGAAATTATTTAAATTGACATGAAGACCAGTTCAGCATAGGGACGAGTCAGTAGGTGCAGAGGGCAGATGAGGCCTGGATCACTGGAAGCACAGGAGCAGCATGTGTAGCTCCAACCATCATAAAGCTGAATCCAGCTGGAACTGGTCCTTCTCTGGACGCCTCAGGAACCTCGCAGGGTCGGCCTTTGTCTACTGAAGCTGGCAAAATCTCCCGATGCCTCGGGATGCGTAGAGAAATACAGAACAGATGGGGAGAATTAGCATAGTTGCCATTCGGGATAGGTGTACTGGAGTATGAGATTATGGGATGAGTTATGTGTATGCCAGATTAAAAAGATGCGTCTTGAGTCTACTTTTGAACTGAAAAACCGTATCTGCTCCCCGAACACTGTCTGGAAGGCTATTCCAAAGCTTTGGAGCTAAATATGAAAATGCCCTACCCCCGTTGTAGATTTTGAAATTCTGGGAACTACCAGAAGTCCGGAGCTTTGTGATCTTAAGGCGCGTGGTGGATTGTAGCGTATCAGAAGACTGGTTAGGTATGTGGGAGCTAAACCATTTAAGGCCTTGTATGTAAGTAATACTATTTTGTAATTTATTCTAAACTGAACAGGTAGCCAGTGCTGGGATGATAATATTGGGGTTATATGATCATATTTTCTGAATCTAGTGAGAACTCTGGCGGCTGCATTTTGGATTAACTGAAGCTTGTTTATTGAGGATGCAGGACAACCACCTAGTAATGCATTACAATAGTCCAGTCTGGAGGTCATGAATGCATGAACTAGCTTTTCTGCATCAGATACGGATAAGATGTTCCTAAGTTTAGCAATATTTCGAAGATGGAAAAAGGCTGTTTTTGTGATATTTGAAATGTGATTTTCAAAAGACAAGTTACTGTCTAATATTACGCCCAGGTCTTTTACTGCTGAGCTGGTAGTAACAGTACATCCTTCTAAGCGCAGGCTGAATTGTGAAAGCTGTTGTGTGCTGGTTTTTGGGCCAATAAGTAATATATCTGTCTTATCTGAATTTAATAAAAGAAAGTTATTGGTCATCCAATCTTTTATGTCCTGGACACACTCAGTTAATCTAGACAACTTAGGTATTTCGTCTGGTTTAGTTGAGATATATAATTGGGTATCATCAGCATAACAATGGAAACTAATCCCATGTCTTCTAATGATGTTACCCAAGGGAAGCATGTATATTGAGAACAACAGAGGTCCTAAAACTGACCCTTGTGGGACCCCATATTTCCCTGGCATTACGCCAGACGGTTCTCCATTTAGATCTACAAAATGGTAGCGATCAGACAGGTAAGATCTAAACCATTTTAATGCCTGTCCCTGAATACCTATATAATTTTGTAAGCGATCTATGAGAATATTATGATCTATAGTGTCGAATGCAGCACTAAGATCGAGCAGGACTAGCAATGAGATGCAGCCTTGGTCTGAAGCTGAAAACAAGTCATTTGTAATCTTAACTAGTGCAGTTTCTGTGCTATGATGGGGCCTGAAACCTGACTGAAATTCTTCAAGGATGTTGTTATAAAGAATCCAAGGATCACCACCAAGGCCATCCTAAAGAATCTGGGCTCTGCTGGTGGCAACATCTCTAGGCAGACAATCCAATGGACACTACAATCCACTCCACAGACAAAGACCAAGGAGGACACCACTTCTCCAGACACCACTTCTCCATTTGGCCTTTGCAAATGCACATCTGGACAAAGAAGAAGACTTCTGGTTCATGGTCAGATGAAACAAAAAAATTGCCACAATGATGTAGCCTTCATTTGGTGTAAAAAAGGAAAGGCTTCCAAAGTACACCATCCCCACTGTCAAACATGGTGGTGGGAACCTAATGTTTTTGGGGGTTTTCAGCCAGTGGACGAGATAACTTAATCACAATAAATGGCACTATGAAAAAGGAGCAATACATCAAAAATTCTCAACAACAACATCAGGAAGTCTGCAGAGAAACTTGCCTTGGGCACCAGTGGACATTTCGGCATTACAACGACCCAAAACACACAGCAAAAGTGGTGGAGAAATGGTTAGCAGACAAAAACATTAAATTTTTTTCCTGACCTAAATCTAAGTCGAATCAGTGAATGTATCTGTCTTCACTCTAACTACCAAACATCACTTTGTAATGTGGCCACATAAAGGGGCATTTTGAAATAGCAGGCTAATAATTAAGGAGCTAATGTTGCTCACCTGCACAAGGAAATGTGCCTGAAATGGTTTTACTTGTCCCATGACAGTGTTCGCGTCCACAGGGGTTAAGCTCTGCGAGTATGTAAGATCGCAGCGCGAGGGAACCCGGAAGCAGAGTCGGGTCGTGTGTAAAGGCGGAACTGGCATAAGACTCGGCACGGAGAGATGAAGATACGCAGCGCTGTTGTTTGTTTTACGAGAGAGCGATTGTTTGCTAGATCCCAAGGATTACTTTTCCCCGGTCGAATTAATCTTTGCTGGACACCTACAATACACCTCTCATTCCGTTTCTCGTGCTCCCGGATTCAACATCGTTACCGGTGAGGCCGAGCCATCTCTCCCGTACACCATTTCACTCACTGCAATAACACTGACTCTGGACTTTCATATACACACACACACACATATATAGCTCACATAATATTTATATTTATATATTTTGTATATATTGATTTCGGTGCACCTTGTTTGTTGGTTTATTTTGTATAATACACTTTGGTTTGGTTTTATACTAGTTGTAATATCTACACTAGTTATTGTGCCGCGTCTTTACTTGTCCCGCCTTGATTGCGCAATAACGGAAGAGTCATTTAAAAACCCTTATTTTGATTCTCGACCCCGTAGCATTGTAACTAGGGATGAACATAAATCCAACAACAATATACTTGGATGGGGAAAAGAGGAGGAAATGGACTTTGGGCCGTACATGCACTCACCAATGTGTTGACCACCTCTTCATTTCTCAGAATCGCAGCAACCAAGTGTCTCGCTGACTCACTCATTCTTTCTAAAGATGGAGCTGTGTTTCGATGACGTCATGTTTCAATCAATATATTCAGACTTTTCATTAAATATATTCAGACTTTTCCTTTAATATGTACCAAGTT
The DNA here is from genome assembly GCA_030522415.1 of Channallabes apus. Lineage (NCBI taxonomy): Eukaryota > Metazoa > Chordata > Actinopteri > Siluriformes > Clariidae > Channallabes > Channallabes apus. The sequence goes on along the minus strand of CM060125.1, from coordinate 27,714,426 downwards.
TTCAATCAATATATATTCAGACTTTTCATTCAATATATATATAGAATTTAAATCAATATATTTGGAATCCATTATATATACTCACTGTTCATTCTATATATTTAGAATCCATTCAATATATTCAGACTTTTCATTCAATATATATAGAATTTCAATCAATAAATTCGCAATCCATTCAATATTCTTAGTTTTCATTCGATTCTCTCATGAATATTTTCCTAAACAGCATGCCATTTTATATATATTGATTATATAAATACACACGTGTGGAGCTTCTGTAGTTATGATGCATCTTCTGCTCTTGAGAAGAAAGAAACCTACAACAATGAGAGATCAACCTTCAGTAGATAATCTCATATATTTTATATTTGGACTTCAGAATTGATCCTCTAATCAACACACTTACTCATGTTGAACTATATCAAGTTCAAGTAGGCTTTATTGTCATTTCAACCATATACAATTAGTACACAGTGAAACGAAACAACGTTCCTCCAGGACCAAGGTGCTACATGCAACATAAATTTACAACAGAAAAGAACAGAAAACTAAACTAGCTAACTAAGAGGCCTAGTTAGCTGGCTAGCTAAGACAAGACAGATAGACCTAACATAACATACAACATAAATTAACTAAAAAAACTAACTAGCTAAGGAAGACTAGCTACAGGGTTTTTCAGACAACAGACAACATAAAGTGCACGTGCAAATGTGCAAACAAAAGCAACAAAGTGACAGTGCGACAACATAACATAATAATAAGATGTTGAGATGATGAGTTGAGGTAGTGGAGAAACAGTAAACATTCCTTAACTTAACGTAGCAGCAAGAATTGAGAAGATAAGAAGTTAGTGCAAAAAAGTAGTCCAGTAATGAATATTGTGCAAAAGAGCATTTACAGGTTGGTGTGTATGATAGTTTGGTGGTATGAGGTGCCGTATAGCTTCACTCATGCACACACATATGAAACACTTGCATACACATATGAAACACTTGCATACACATATATGAAACACTCACACATACATATATACTACTAACTGCTCACACAACTACATATGAAATGCGCACTCAAACACACATACATACTCTCCGCGCACGCACATACATACATACTTTGCGCACTCACACACACATACATACTCTCCGCGCACGCACATATATACATACTTTCCGCGCACGCACACACGCACATACATACTTTGCGCACTCACACACACATACATACTTTGCACACTCACACACACATACATACTCTCCGCGCACGCACATACATACATCCCAGATAGCACAGGTACGTCGTGGAGACGTCTGCTAAAGATCGTATCATCTGGTGAACATCGCGTTGTTTTTTTTATAGTCGTATTTTGATCGTCTGTAGATCGCCTGTTTGAGCTGTTAAATGATACATAGTCCTTACGTCTATACGACGTATCTTTATTATCCGAAATTTGCTGGTAGTGGACGGGAAGCTGCAGCATCAGCTTTGACTTGAATGATTTAAGGGGAAATACGTTAATTTTATTAAATTTTTTTGTGAAACGGGCTTCCATAAGTTTATTCAGAAGAACTACATGAAGAAAAAATATCTAACGTTAATTAAGTGTTGGGAAAAGACTGGTTTATATTTAGTAAATTATTGTAATTTCTTTTCAATTATTCTTTTAAATTATTTTTCTTTCTTTTAAATTACGACTTCAGCTATCAGGAATCCAATCCTTTAGTCTCCGACAGAATCGGCTGAAAAATTCATCAAAGATTTCCTTCACTTGGCCCTGCATGCTAAAGTAAAATAATATTGTTCTTTTTGCTGTTTATGTCCACCATTTAATAATTATTTAATTATCAATCATTAAAGCTGCTCACATCGCGCGCGCTTTCACTTTTTTTTAAAATGCAGTGTTTAATCAGCAAGTATGTGTCGCCTCTCTTTATGACAGAGGAATATTATGAGTGAAATAAAGCTGCTCATATCGAGAGCCTTTTTATCAAAGGGGAGATTAGAAGGGAAAAATTTAAATGTGTACAAACAACGAAGCACAATGCATGTGTGTGAATGGCCGAAATGTGGTTGTGAAGCCTTTCATTGAATGTAAAATGCTCGCGTGAACCCGCGGCGCGCATGTGCGCTCTTTCACTTTGCCGAGTTTTGATAAAGTCAGATGAACGCTCGCGCCTATATGAGAGATTTCTCTTTCCCAGAAATACAACAGACATACGTGTTAAATTCATGCTTGTACACACAAGAAAAAAATGCTGGGTTGTTTTTTCTTCCCAAAGGCTGGGTTGCCGCTGTTGGGTCATTTTTCTGGGTTATTTACAGAGATAGTTTTTGTGTAACCCAGCTGCTGGGTTGAAGTTTGCTTGGCCCCTCCCCCAAAGTTCACAGGTGTCTTCAGTGACTGTCAGTCAGCTTCGTGTCTCTTGAGCTCCCACACCGCTGATGACAGTTCATCCTCCTCGGACATTTAAGGGAAAATGACGTTAAATAAATGGTCTGTATACACATGTTCACTCACCTAAGTAAAATATGACTGAAAAAGTATTACTATATGTAACATTTATTACTGTTACCGTGTTAAGGTTACACACAAACTTTCCGGCTGGTCTGAGGTACTGGATGATAATTTAGCTGAGAATAGCTGATATAGTTAGCCAAAGAACACCACCTGTTTATGAAAAAAACGGCTAAGATGTCTGAGCTTTTTATCTTTCTGTAAAATGTTTAACTGTAGTGCTAGCATGACGCAGGCATTTAGTTAGGTTGCTAGCGTTAGCAACTACATATCTTTCTAAATAGAAACGAAAAACTGAACATAAATGTCACCTGTTATTTAGAGATGTTTTATTTTAGTTTAAGTTATTTCTTGTATTTTTAATTACACTTAAAATACCGACGGTTATATGCGCGTGCTTAATCTGCGGTTCGGATCTGGTTTCGGTCTGTTCTCATGAGTTGTGAAGCGAAAGGAACAAAGTATAAATATTGTTAATTTGCTAAATTATGTATCATGAATTTTAATTGAATATCTATCTCTATATTTTTTCACAGCAGTTTGTGACTGAAAGTGTCCTGTCTGCATCTGACTTCAAGAGTTTCCTGACCAACGTAGCTAACGGTCATATTTAAAAATCATAACGTACAGTTAAGTGCAAACCGTTTCTGTTGGTGTTTATTTTTTTTTCTATGATTAATACTTATTTGTGGTGTTTTATGTTTTGTACATCTTTTCAAATTGAGAGCTCATTTGTAAGTTGCTGTTATTTCGTTTTCGTATAAATTAATCAAATGTTTGCTTGTTATTAAATGTATTTTTTTTAAATAAACGAATCTGTGTTTTATTACTAGTTGAGAGTGTGGTTTATTTATCATATTTATTTATTTATCATATTTGGTCATTGTGGCATGCATTAGGAAGCATTATAGACGTGCTGAGGGTATTTAATTAAAATAATGGGAGGGGGTGTTTTAATAAAACGACGTCTATCCGACATCTGGCAGATGTATAAACATCTGATTAACATTGTCTAAAGAGCGGATCAGGGTCGTTTTAATTCATTTACATCTTAAATAAGTAGGCTAAGCGTCGTTCTACCATCGGCACGGACGTCTCGGCGACGTCTTCCAGATGAGCAAATGCCTCTGCCAGACATCTGCAAGACATCTGCCAGATGAAAAAGACGATGTCGCATAGACATCTCCACGACGTGTGTGTGCTATATGGGATACTTTCCGCGCACATACATACATACATACTTTCCGCCAGTGGCGGTTCTACACTGAATTACTCCCCGGGCGAGACAATTCCCTATAAGGCATTACATCTCGCTGGAGTGTGAAAAAATGTAACTCGAAATTTTTTTTATATTTTTATTATAATTATTATCGACATCATATAAATAGGACACAATAATTAACATTTTAATGTAATTAAGAAACCCTTAGTATTATATAGGCTTGTAATCTGTAAAAATCAATAAATAATACATTATATATTTAATGGTATCAGTTTTTGTTTCAATAAATATTCTATATTTAATTTCCACAGCAACAGTGACAGGTATCCGAGGTGCTTGTGTTACCACGGTAACGCAAGGAGGAAGGGACGTTGCATGGTGTTCTGAATGGTGGAATTTTGTAGAGTGAAGTTCCCTTATCAGACATTTCCTGCGCAGGGAGTAGGGTGTAGGGAGTAGTAATTTCAATGTATATGAACTTCATTCTCCCTGATTAGTAGTAGCGTTTCTCAAATAAACCGTTAATGGACAGTTTAGAAGACAACAAGTGATTTATTTATCACCACAAAAGTGGTGATATGGAGGGTCGGAACAATGTTTGAATTTCCGATTCAGAGTCCCGTGGGATTCCGATGAGTTAGTTATTGTTCCTATCAGCGAAGGCGAGGAAACACAATACCGGAATACCGGAAGTAAACATCATTAGCCCGTATATAGATTTAAGACCCCGAATTCTTGTAATTAGCTCAAATATAAAACCCGAGCGTTACAAACGTTTCCTGTAGCTCATCATGGACGTCGTTAACCGGGTTATTTAGGTTCAAAAGTGTCTGTTGATTGTATGTACGGACACTAGTCGCGACGATATCCATACAAAGAGAAAAATAAACGCGCTACACACAATACGTAAACAACGTAGCACCATTTTGGCTCCGGAGCGGCCGCTGCGTGCTACTGCCGCGCCGCCATCTTCATCCCTTTATATGTTGTAAATCCCACAATCCAGTCTCACCCAGAAGAGTACAAGTTCCATTTTGAGCCCAGTTTCAGTCATGATACTGTAGCTTCTCCATTAGTTCCTTTTATTTGTTTTTTGTTTACAACCTTACGGTCATATTTACAATAAGTTTTCATGACTTAACATCTAAATGTCTTAACTATTTAGAACTTTTGACTTCTAAACTTCATAGTGGCAGACTATTGTGTGCATGTTGACTGGAAATACTCTAATGTGCCGTTATATTTTTGTATTTGTCTACATGCCTGGAGTTTCATGTGATCCAAATAGAATAGTTAGCAAATTTAGGAATAAAGAATTATAAATAGCATGTCAGTGCATGAATATGAATGGAGTACTGCTGCAATGGAGAAGCAAGAGTCAGAGAGAAATCTCACTTGAACCTAATCTCACTTGTGTTCATGTGGTGAAGTTTTCAGGATGTGTGTATGTGTGTGTGTGGTGAGTATAAGTAACATTTTTCACTAAAAGAACAAGTTGCATTTTTTCTGAGTCTACATTTATACTGCTGGCTGATGTATCCCATCAGTGTGAACAGTCCAAACCAAATGCAATTTCTTTCAATCACTCATCGTCTATACCACTTTATCCTGTATTCAAGGGTCGCCTAGAGCCTATTCCAGGAGGCTTAGGGTACGAGGCCGAACACCAATTAGCCTAATCTGCATGGCTTTGGACTGTGGGTGGAAACCCACCAAGCACGGGGAGAACATGTAAGCTCTATGCATACAGAAACAGGAATCGAGCTTGGTCAGGATTCAAACCCAGACCCTGGAGGTGCAAAGCAACAGTGCTAATCACTACACCATCATGCTGCCCAAATGCAATCTGGTCTTTCCAATTTTGATTTTAGCTACTTCCATATGTGGGCCTAAATCACATACAGATTAGATTTTTTGATATGTGACTTCAGTCTGAATAGTCTGATATGAATTCCTGTGACTCTTATCTTGATACAGCACGACACATCATAATTTTGTGGTAGGAAAGATGGATGATGGCAGTGAAGGAGGATTTCAGTGGTGGGAGAGTGAGTTATCAGTGTAGTGCTACTGCAGCACAGTGGAACCATGCTCTGCCCATGTTCTCCAAATAAAGACAAATAAATACTCACACAAATAGGCCTGTTCAAATTCATATACATTTATCTAAGCACCAGGAGATCCAATCATTATTCTAGTAATGTTATGCAAGAAAGTGGATTGATTAATTCAACATCACATTATCACCACCAAACATTTTGTCATTAAAATTTCAGCAGTTTGGTAGCTAACATTAACTAACAAAAACAAGACATTTTTTAGTTCTGTTTGAAATAGACATATGGGTATCCTGGGTGAAAAATAACAAAGGTATTATGGGTCTGTGAGTGTGCAAATATGCATGCACTTCAGGTAATAAAACAAATAGCATAAAAAGCCATTATTTAAGATGAGCTTGAAATCAACAATGTGACACATTGTTCCTGTGTGCATGTAGGGCAGATTAGGACCATAATCTGTTCAGACTAATGTCAGATATAAGTTATATTAAAAACAAAATATGAATGGTCAAAAAAAAAAATTCATGAGTAAAGCGGATATGGCTCACTTTTGCCTGTAGTGTACATACAGGCTTATTGATTTGAAGAGAGAAAGCAAAAGAGGCTGGGGAACTGATAAAAAGTACTGTATGTCATTAAAACTAAATTTTAATTATTGGCAAATCTGGTATAAGAATAAAAAAAGCAATCCAGATCATGATACTATTGAAAAATAATTTCTGTGATGATAATGGTTGTTTTACATTGGACCTTATCGCATACAGTAACCCCTTTCATTAATTACTTTCTGATAACAGCACATACTACATGTTTTATTTCTTTCTTAATATCTGTGAATATGGTTATGGAATAATAATTTTGTCTAAACCACAGTAGGCAGTCCATTTCATCAGACTGAGCCTGTTCATCCTACAGCTGTTGATACGTTTACTCACACTCCTATCAACATCAGCCGTGTGGGTGTGTGTGTATACGCGCATACTCATGCTGACACCGCCTGGTACCCAGCAAGAGATGCTGAATATGATTAGATGTGAGACACAGAGCACTCATCTGAGTGTAGGAAGGGAAAACAGGTTAGCTTGGATATCTACGGAGTCAGAAATACTTTTCGCAAGATGTCTTTTATTTCCGCTTGTTAGCTTCAGCCAGATCTTGCTGTTCTATTTAGGTGCTTCTGTTCACTGCATTGTTCAACATCTAATGTAAGCCATTGCTTTGTTTGTGTCACAGAGACGGTCTGTTTATACACAGAGTCCATCAATGAGGATCAAAAACTGTCATACTGTACTCTAATAACAGTTAGTGAGGACTAAAAATAAGCAGCTCACAGTTTGCTCTTTGTTTGAAACTGGACTAAAAGGATACTAACACACTGTTTGAGATTTAGATATGTCAGAAGGGGAAACGTTTATAAGGACTGGGATTTCCCCCCCAATTTTTCTCACTAATTTAGTAGTGTCCAATTCCTCCCAGTCACTAGGGGGCTTCCACATTAAGACCTCTAGCTATGAGAGGTTACAGCATCACCCGGAATTTGAACCAGCAATCTCCGGATGATAGGGCGAGCACTTTACCACTGCGCCACTCGGAGGCCCCAAGGACTGCGATTTTTACAAAACATTTTATTGTATCTGAGTGTAAAAAAGAAAAATAGTATGAGTTGGTGTTTGCAGATACAGGTGCAGGTTTGTACAATGACTGTGAAACTCTTAAAAAGCATCTATCTAGTCACAAACAAGTGATCCAGAGACTGAGAGTAGAGTCCTGAATAGTGCTGGTTGTTGTAATTCATGGCAGCAATATCTGTAAGGTGCAAATTGTCATGGGAATGGAAGTTCAGCTGAGGTCTAGCTAAAGATGATAAGGTTGGGACACTCCCTGCTGAAACCATTCCGATAGAAAGGCTGCTCCCATACAATGACTTGCTAAGCATCAAAATACAATACATTAAACCTCTAAACTATCCACAGCTCAGCTTTTTTCTTAATCTGTAGACATATGCAAGTGTGCTTTTAGAAAGCTTATTATGCTGTAGTAAGCAAGAACTGTCTTCATTCTAGCAGATTAATTAGCTTAGACAGATTTTTTTAAAATGTGAATCTCGCCACAGAGGCCTGCCTACTAAATTTCAATTGTATTCATAGTCTGACAACAACACAATGAGAGAGAGAGAGAGAGAGAGAGAGAGACTCACAGAGAGACATAGAAAGCAAGAGAGAGACAGTAATCCTATTATCGAGAGGGCAGCCCACAGTTCTCAACACTGACAAATTAATCATCTCTCTAATGCGTGGTGAGAGCCCTGACTTCTCCCCTCTAATTCAAAAGGTAGAGTATATCTTTCAGTCTCCCAGCTACCATTAGCACTCTGGATGGATGTGTTTGCTGCACTTCAGATGTGGGACAGCCACAGCTTAACAAGAGAAAATAAGCTAATACTCCTCCTCCTCCTACTTCTAATAATAATTCAGATCTTCAGGTCTGAAACCCAACATAGGCACCTTATTTCAGAAAATGCCTGCTAAAAAATTCTATATTAATTTATTTTTGGTTTTAGTTTTTTCAGCACACTTTGAGGATATAGCTATTAAAAAGAATGCAGAAAAAAACAACCCATTGCCAGTGTCATTAAGAAATAAGTATGACTTATATTATTCTTTATTAAAGAAATAATATATTTAAACAGGGGGGTTACCAGTGTATAACCAACTGAATCTCAGTATTGGTAAACTTTGGTAAATTAAATTGTCATGCGCACTCAGCCGCGACCGGCATTAGGACCCGGAAGTAAGACGGTCGCAAACCTGAAAGCATAAAAGGATACAAGATGGCGCCGCACATCGCTCTGTCATTGAGTTATGCCCAGGCCATTTCGGAATCGTTCCCGTTCATGTGAGTACTCACTTCCTTGGCTTTACTTTCAGACTGAGTGTGTGTTTATAGGACTAGGGTTAGATTGTGTCTTTCCTTTGCTCATTTACTGTGAGAGTCCTTATAGCAAATCGCATGATTATCCTGCCCGCTCGTGTCCATCCGCGTTTGGGTTTACCATTCACGCTACAGGGCTAACTGCTAAAGCTATCGTCTTTCTGGTCACCCCGGGTTAGTTCCTGACAGAATGACAGAGCCGAGAGCAGTAAACCCAGCGGATCACGCGCGCCTTTGCGATGTGGTTGACCAGCATGCTCTGCTCATCAATAAGCTAACCGCGGAGCTCGATACTCTGCGCCGGAGCGTACAAGACATCGCGGCCTTGCACCGTGAGGTTGCGGAGCTCAGGCAGGAGAACGCGAGCCTCCGGTCGGCTGTTGATGGGCTGGCTAGCGGTCCTCCCGCCGCCGCACCAACCCCCCCCCCCCCTGATGTTTTTCTAGCACTACCGGATAAATGGGATGGCATGGATGGGAAATGCAGTGTTTTCTTAACATCGCTGGAACTGGTGTTTGAGTTTAATGCCACCAAATACTCCACCGACTGGCTGCGCATTGCACTACTCGTCTCGTTGCTATCAGGGCAGGCAGCGGAGTGGGCCACGGCAGTTCTACGTGCGGACACGGACACTGCTCACTCGTACAACGAGTTTACCCGTCAGCTTAAACTGACCTTTGAGCATCCCGCGGGCGAGGTGGAGACCGACACAAGGCTCTACCATCTGCGGCAGGGAGGACTGTCCGTGAGCAGGTACACTGCCGACTTCCGCACCCTCGCCATCCAGACCTCATGGGGGGACGCAGCCCTCCGGACGTCCTATTTCGAGGGACTGGCAAGTCGCATTAAGGACGAGCTAGCCAGACGAGAACTCCCAGCCACACAGGGGCTGATCCAGCTAGCCCTCCGCATAGACCAGCGCCTTCTCTCCCGTCCAAAGCCAGCACCTCAAACCCTGCCGCCAGCTCCCACCTACATCTACACTGCACCAAGACCACCACCCACCGTCACTCCCGCCTTCACCGGACGTGTCGGATCTCCACCCCCTGCCGTGGTTGACACCGGAGCCGGGGAACCCATGCAACTAGGGCGCGCCTCCCTGACCATGGCGGAACGCGAGAGACGTTACCGCGAGGGACTGTGTGCCTATTGTGGCTCAGCGGCGCACCACCGAGCGACCTGTCCGTCCCGTCCAGGAAACGCTCAGCCCCGGTGAGCGACAGGAGAGACTCACCGGGCACCATCCGTCTCTCCGCCACCACCGACATCACCCCCACTCGACTCACGGTCCAGGTAACCCTCCACCTTGGCCACAAACGGGTCAGAAGTACCGCGTTCATCGATTCCGATGCCGCGGGTAACTTCATTGACTCAACGTATGCCAAGGGATTGGGGGTAAAGATTGAGGCGTTATCCCAGCCAATGAGAATCACCTCAGTCGACGGACGGCCCCTCTCATCCAGCCCTATCACCCACCAGACTCCACCCCTCACTCTCGTCCTCGGCCAACATCAAGAGGAGATTCGGTTTCACCTCACACCCATCGCTTCTCCACCCATCATCCTCGGCTACCCCTGGCTTCTGCAGCACGACCCACTCATCTCCTGGTCTCAAAGCCGGATTCTTCAGTGGGGGCCGACCTGCACCGAATTATGCCTACGGGCCGAGGCTGGGACGTGTTTCAGGGAGTCCGAGGCCCCCGACGTCGACATCTACGCCATTCCTCCACCTTATCGGGACCTGGCTGAAGTATTTCGTAAACGCCGGGCCAACTACCTGCCACCTCACAGACCATACGACCTAGCCATTGAACTCCAGCCGGGTTCCAGCCCCCCCCCGCGGCCATCTCTACTCTCTCTCCAACGACGAGACCCAGGCGATGGAGGAATATGTCGCCAGCGCCCTACGACATGGTACCATCAGACCATCCTCCTCGCCGGCAGCCGCGGGGTTCTTCTTCGTGAAGAAAAAAGGGGGCGAAGTTCGTCAGTGTGTCGACTATCGGGGGCTAAATAAGATCACCATCAGGAATCGTCACCCTCTGCCTCTTACCAACTCAGCCCTGGACGCCCTCTCTGGTGCCGCCGTGTTCACTAAGTTGGACCTTCGGAGCGCCTACAACTTGGTGCGCATCAGAGAGGGTGATGAGTGGAAGACGGCCTTCATCACCCCCACCGGACACTATGAGAGCCTGGTCATTGCATTTGGACTCTGCAACACACCCTCGGCCTTCCAGTGTTTCATTAATGACGTCCTCAGGGACATGCTAGGCCGATGGGTGTTTGTCTATTTAGATGACATTTTAATCTACTCACGCACCTCCAAAGAATACACCAGACACGTTCGAGCTGTTCTGAAGAGATTGCTCGCCCACCAGCTGTACTGTAAGCTGGAAAAGTGTGCTTTTCACGAGCACTCCACCATGTTCCTGGGTTTTGTCATCTCGCCCCAGGGTGTGGCCATGGACCCGCAGAAGCTGGAGGTTGTACGTTACTGCCCCCTACCCAGGACACTAAAACAGCTCCAACGCTTTCTCGGGTTTGCGAATTTTTATCGTCGCTTTATCCGGGGCTACAGTACAGTTGCAGCACCACTCACTGCACTTACCAGGCTCTCCACCCATTCCTTCCAACTCAACCCTACCGCCATCTCAGCTTTCCACCGACTCTGCCACCTGTTCACCACCGCACCTATTCTTCTCCATCCGGATGCCAGCCAACTATTCGTTGTGGCTACTCCCAAAAATTTAACCCCACTCAGCGGCGATACGGAGTAGGGGACCGTGAACTGCTGGGCATAAAGTGGGCTTTGGAGGAATGGCGTCACTGGCTCCAGGGTTCCAGTGAGCCATTCACCGTCTGGACGGACAACCAGAACCTGCTCACCATCCGGAACCTCAGACAACTCAACCCACGCCAGGCACGGTGGGCTGTGTTCTTTGAGCAGTACAACTTCCATCAGTCGTACCGCCCGGGGTCAAAGAACACCAAGGCCGACGCCCTCTCACGTCAGTACGAGCGAGAGACGCCCCGGGCGGACCCCGTGCCTGTCTTGCCACACACCCAGATCATCGCACCCCTACATTGGGACATGGAGACGAGGGTCCGCCAGGCACTGACCACAGAACCCGCACCGGCAGGCGTGCCGCCCGGACGACTCTATGTCCCAACCCAGCTAAGGCCCGAAGTCCTCCAGTGGGGCCATTCTTCACTCGTCGCGGGACACCAGGGAACCCTACGAACCCTCACCTTCGTGAAACGGGCTTTCTGGTGGCCCTCGATGAGAAAGGACATCACCGAGTTCGTCCGGGCGTGCCCAGTGTGCCCCAGGGCGAAGAACACCAATCAGCCGGCACCGGGTGAACTCCAACCACTTCCTGTCCCTCGGCGGCCCTGGTCGCATATTGCCGTTGACTTCATCACGGGCCTGCCGATCTCGGAGGGAAAGGACGTAATTCTCACCATTGTGGATCGCTTCTCCAAGGCAGTGCACCTGGTGGCCCTTGCCGGACTCCCGTCAGCTAAGAACACCGCCGAGCTGATACTGGAACACGTAGTCCGATTGCATGGGTTCCCAAAGGACATCGTCTCGGACAGAGGTCCCCAGTTCACCGCCCGGTTCTGGAGGGCTTTCTGCCGTCTGATCCATTCAACCTGCAGCCTGTCTTCTGGTTACCACCCCCAGACGAATGGTCAGACGGAGCGAACCAACCAACAGCTGGAGCGTTACCTGAGGTGTTTTGTGTCGGATCGCCAACGCTCCTGGGCCCGCTACCTCAAATGGGCGGAGTTGTCCCACAACCTCCATGTGTCCGCAGCCACCAACCTGAGCCCATTCGAGGTGTGTCATGGTTTCCAACCTCCAATGTTCGACCACCAAGAACCGGAGGTTGACATACCATTGGCCCAACAGTTGGTTCGCCGGTGCCGGCGGCTATGGCACCAAGCCAACCTCGCCATCAGACGCGTCAACGCCAATTATGTCATCCAACACCGCCGTCGGCACCCTCCGGGACGGTTGTACCACGTGGGTGACAAGGTATGGCTGTCCACCAAAAACCTCCACCTGCACATGGACTCACGAAAACTATCACCAAGATTCATCGGACCCTACCGCATCACCCACAGAATCAATCCTGTCACCTACCGGCTCCAGCTGACTGCGGCGCTCCGGATCCACCGTCTTCCACACCTCCCAGCTAAAACCATTCATCACCTCACCCATGATTCCATACCCCCACCCCCCCCGGCTCCTCCCCCCCGTATCATTGACGGTAGTCCCGCTTACACCGTGCGACGGATCCTCGACTCGCGCCCTCGAGGAGCGGTCCTGGGTTCCAGCCCGCTTCATCCTCGACTCCGGGCTCATTAGGGACTACCGTCACCGGGTATCCTCCACCCCTGGACCGTCCGGAGTCGGTCCTGGACAGGGGGGTACTGTCATGTGCACTCAGCCGCGACCGGCATTAGGACCCGGAAGTAAGACGGTCGCAAACCTGAAAGCATAAAAGGATACAAGATGGTGCCGCACATCGCTCTGTAATTGAGTTATGCCCAGGCTATTTCGGAATCATTCCCGTTCATGTGAGTACTCACTTCCTTGGCTTTACTTTCAGACTGAGTGTGTGTTTATAGGACTAGGGTTAGATTGTGTCTTTCCTTTGCTCATTTACTGTGAGAGTCCTTATAGCAAATCGCGTGATTATCCTGCCCGCTCGTGTCCATTTGGGTTTACCATTCACGCTACAGGGCTAACTGCTAAAGCTATCGTCTTTCTGGTCACCCCGGGTTAGTTCCTGACATAAATGACCTTCATTTCTTAATTGATATGGGGCTTTATAACATGTCATAACATTTGCAGTCCCTCAGGAGGGTTTTTAGATACATAGAAACTTTATTAGTCCAATGCAACCACGGGAGGGGCGCAATCCAGTGTCTTCTTGTGCCAAGTCCCAAGTATTGATAAATGCAGAGGGTTGTGTCAGGAAGGGCATCCGACGTAAAACATTGATGATGTGAATGATGTGAATCACAAATACCATTTCCATACCAGATCGGTCATGGCCCGGGTTAACAACGACAGCCACCGGTGCTGTTGACCTACAGGGTGCCGGTGGAAATTGGGCTACTGTTGGTCGAAAAAACTGGGGAGGAAGGCATGTTCGAAAGCAGAGAGAGAAAAGGAAAGGCAAGAGTTTAGGGGTGATAGTAGGGACTTTGAATGTTGGGACTATGACAGGGAAGGCAAGAGAGTTGGTTGACATGATGGAGAGAAGGAGGGTGGATGAACTGTGCGTCCAGGAGACCAGGTGGAAAGGTAGCATGGCTAGAAGCTTAGGATCATTTTCAAATTGTTTTACCATGGTGTGGATCAGAAAAGAAATGGAGTAGTAGTTATTCTGACAGAGGAGTTTGTAAAGAATGTTCTAGAGGTGAAGAGAGTATCAGATAGGGTGATGAATCTGAAGCTGGAAATTGAAGGGGTGATGTTCAATGTTGTTAGTGGCTATGCACCACAGGTAAGATGTGAGTAGACATTCTGGAGTGAGTTAGATGAAATGATGGAGAGCATCCCCAGAGGTGAGAGAGTGGTGATTGGTGCACACTTCAATGGACATGTTGGGGAAGGGAACAGAGGTGATGAAAATGTGATGGGCAGGTTTGGTCTTCAGGACAGGAATGTAGAAGGACAGATGGTGGTGGACTTTGCAAAGAGGATGGAAATGGCAGTAGTAAATACTTTCTTTCAGAAGAGACAGAAACATAGGGTGACGTATAAGAGTGGAGGCAGAAGCACTCAGGTGGACTACATCTTGTGTCGACGTTGTAATCTGAAAGAGATCAGTGACTGCAAAGTGTTGGTATAGGAGATTGTAGCCAGACAACACAAAATGGTGGTGTGTAAAATAACCCTGGTGGTGAGGAAGGTGAAGAGAGCAAAGGCAGAGCAGAGGACAAAGTGGTGGAAGCTGAGAAAGGAAGAATGTTGTATAGTCTTTAGGGAGGAGTTGAGACAGGCTATGGGGGGTCAGGAGGTGCTTTCAGTTGACTGGACAACTACAGCCAATGTGATCAGGGAGACAGGTAGGAGGGTACTTGGTGTATCATCAGGTAAGGGAAAAGTGGACAAGGAGACTTGGTGGTGGAACGAGGAAGTCCAGGAATGTATACAGGGAAAGAGGCTAGCTAAGAAGAAATGGGACTCTGAGAGGACTAAAGAGAGTAGACAGGATTACAGGGAGATGCAGCGTAAGGTGAAGGTAGATAATTGTGGTAGAAGTGTGGGAGATAATTCTTCCACCTGTTTATGTTGCCTTGAGTTTAAAATATCAAACATTTAACAAACTACTTAAAAAGAGAATTAAAGAAGATTTCAGATGCCACGCAGAGCTGGATGAAGTAAGTCAGGCTTTTATTGCAGCAATAAGAACCCAGATGAGCAAGCTTAGCAATGCTTAGGATCAAAGTCCAAGCAGTACCAAAAAGCAGACTGAATTCACAGTGAAAAGCATGCTCCTTTTATACAGTTCATGAGGGCAGGAGAAAATACCTAGTCTGCTCCCCTGTACATTCATCTGTTGACCACGGCAAATATTAACCCATTATAATCCAGTTTCTATCAATAATTTTTTCCATTATACTTTCACCTCGCCGTTTGACTCCTCCCTGCACTTATCTGACTCCTCCCTGTGCTTATCTGACTCCTCCCATACTTGTAAATTTTTTCATTATAATTTATTTTCTTTAATAATTATTTTCCATTATCTTTACACTTTTCGTATCTTTTTTATAAACAAATATAGGGGTGGCGCTTATTTTCAAGGCATTTTCCTCGTTTTTCTTCATTTCTCAAGAGACCAGCTAGGGGTAAGCATCTCCGTTGCACTGTTTTACTTATTTGCCTTATTTTACCCAATTCAATAGTTTTATACACTTTATTCTATTTTATAGCTAACTGCGGCTTCTCCAGTCTTGACTACATCCCTTTGGATGATTCGCACAGCCAGGGCAGTCCAGATCGTGTTCCTTCTGAGGACTACAACCCGACTGAGCCCGTTATGGATCAGGCCTCTGTGAGTTCTATCCAAACTGATTCTGAGTTATCTGGATCTCTGATGCAGTATCTACAAATTAAAGGACTTAGTTATTTTAAAAAGGATGTTTCCAAACCTGGTCCTTCTAAAAGATGGTGTCTGGATTTTGAGAGTCCTCATTGTTCTTTTGAGCCAGTGAGGCCAGAGTCTAGCACTCCAAATCCATCTATCAGAAAACCTGGATGTAATGTAAGTGTTGGTACTCAAACTGATTTTAAAGTGTCTGTTAGTACACAGACTAATGAGACCGCTACCATTGGCACTCAAACAGATTTTCCTCAGGCACCTGTGCCTCTGTGAAATCGTGGTATTTCTGCTTTTGTTACTCTCACTGACCTTCCACTTGGTGTTGTTTTAGCTCAAAGAAGGTTTGTTATGTGATTTTATTTTGTTGATGCTTTTACCCTGGCCCCTTATGTATTGAATTTTATGTTGGGCCTTTATATGATTACCATGTAGATACACTTATTTTATCCTGTGTCTACTTCTTATTAAAATATGTTATTCATAAGACTGGCTCTGTGTCTCTGGTTTTTTCATTAACTGCCCGTTGTACAGGTCTGCATACATTGCAAAGAGCATATGAGGACTTGTATGCTAGATTGGATAGTAAGGAGGGTGAGGTGGATTTGTACAGGTTGGCGAGGCAGAGAGATAGAGATGGGAAGGATGTGCAGCAGGTTAGAGTTATTAAAGATAGAGATGGAAATGTACTGAGAGATGCCAGGAGGTTAATAGGAAGATGGAAGGAGTACTTTGAAAAGTTGATGAATGAGGAAAATGAAAGAGAACGAAGAGTAGAAGACATGACTTGTGGAGCAGGAAGTAGCAAATATTAGTAAAAATGAGGTGAGAAGGGCGTTGAAGAGGATGAAGAGTGGAAAGGCTGTTGATCCTGATGACATACCTGTGGAGGTATGGAAGTGCTTGGAAGAGGTGGCTGTAGAGTTTCTGACTAGTTTGTTTAACAAGATCTTGGAGAGTGAGAGGATTCCAGAGCAATGGAGAAGTGTATTGGTGCCGATTTTTAAGAACAAGGGAGATGTGCAGAGCTGTGGCAATTACAGAGGCATAAAGCTAATGAGTCATACAATGAAGCTGTGGGAAAGAGTAGTGGATGCTAGATTAAGGGCAGAGGTGAGCATTTGTGATCAGCAATATGGTTTCATGCCTAGGAAGAGTATCAGATGCAGTATTTGCTTTGAGGATGCTGATGCAGAAGTACAGAGAAGGTAATAAAGAGTTGCATTGTGTCTTTGTAGATCTAGAGAAAGCATACGACACGATGAGAGGAGCTGTGGTGTTGTATGAGGAAGTCTGGTGTGGCAGAGAAGTATGTTAGAGTGGTGCAGGATATGTATGAGAGCTGTAAGACCGTGGTGAGATGTGCTGTAGGTGTGACAGAAGAGTTCAAGGTGGAGGTGGGTCTGCATCAAGGATCGGCTCTAAGCCCCTTTTTGTTTGCTATCGTGATGGACAGAATGACAGATGAGGTAAGACAGGAGTCTCCATGGACTATGATGTTTGCAGATGACATTGTGCTTTGTAGCGTGAGCAGGGAACAGGTTGAGGAAAATTTGGAGAGGTGGAGGTACGCTCTGGAAAGCAGAGGACTGAAGGTTAGCTGCAGCAAGATGGAATACATGTGTGTGAATGAGAGGAACTGAAGAGCAATGGTGAGGCTTCAGGAAGCAGAGGTAAAGAAGGTGCAGGACTTTAAGTACCTAGGGTCAATGGTCCAGAGCAATGGAGAGTGTGGAAAGGAGGTCAAGAGGCGGGTACAGGCAGGTTGGAATGGGTGGAGAAAAGTGTCAGGTGTGTTGTGCGATAAAAGAGTATCAGAGAGAATGAAAGGAAAAGTGTACAGGACAGTGTTGAGACCAGCGATGCTCTACAGCTTAGAGACAACCCATGTTACATGTTTTGGGGATAAAGTCAGAGAGGCTAGATTGAGGTGGTTTGGACCAAGGAGAGGTGGTGAATATATCGGTAGAAGGATGCTGAGGTTGGAGCTGCGAGGCAGGAGGTCTAGAGGAAGACCAAAAAGGCGATTTATGGATGCAGTGAGAGAGAAGAGCATGCAGAGGATAGGGTTAGATGGAGGCAGATGATTCGCTGTGGCGACCCCTGAAAGGGAACAGCCGAAAGACAAAGAAGAAGAAACTTGATTAATTCCCATGGGGAAATTCACAACAAAGCCAGGCTCCTTGGATGACATAGAGTAGGACAGCATTTCCTCTTAAGCTCTAGCTATGAAGTGACCCAGATGGGACTCAAACCCACAATCCTCAGCTCCGAAGGTTGATGCCTTATCCATTGGGCCACTGGGCCACAACAGAAACAGCTTTGCAAGAGCAAAGCCCACATATATAAGGTAAACTCATCAATCTTTAGTAAAAGGCAAAATAATGATAATAATAATAATAATAATAATACATTTATTTTATATACTGTTGCGCCTTTCAAGAAACTCAAGGTCGCTTTACAATAACAAAAATATTTATACATAAGAAGAGACATCTGAAAAATAACAAAAACAGAATACAGATAAACATGAAACCCATAGCATTTATCTAATTACATGTAACCCTTCTTTACTCTTCTCTCTCTTTCTCCGTCCGCATGCATCCGCTTCCAGCACCGTCCCTAATGCTCTGCGTTGTGTTATAATCGTGTGTGCGATGGTAGTGAAACACGAACACGAGGGGAGAAGGCAAACCGTCCGTGGATCGTGGCTTGACCGGTTTATTTCACCAAACACGACCTACAGCGTTAATAACTATACTCAACATTGTTTTCCTATCATTTCAATGTACATACAATTCACTAGTATTCTTTTGCTGATTGTATTAATCATACATCACTCTGGATCTGTAACAAATTGTTAATCATGTTTAAATAACAGAACAAAACATATTATTCGTCTCATTTCGTTTGCTTTTCACTATTTAGCAGTTTAAACACAGAAACATATCACTAAATTGAATATAGTGAATTCACCAAACAGTTAAAGCTAACGTTCGAACACCCTGTGGGCGAGGTGGAGACAGACACAAAGCTGTACCACCTGCGGCAGGGAGGATTGTCCGTGAGTCGTTATACTGCCGATTTCTGCACTCTGGCTGTGCAAACCTCCTGGGCGGACGCCGCGCTCCGGACATCCTTCTATGAGGGGCTGGCTTCTCGAATTAAAGACGAACTCGCCGGATGAGAGCTCCCAGCCACACTGGAAGGGCTGATCCAACTCACCCTTCGGATCGACCAGCGCCTCCTCTCCCATCCGAAGCCAGCCCCGAGAACCCTGCCGCCTGCACCCATCTCCTCCTACTCAGCACCTCGACCACTGACCTCCATCACCACCGCCGTCCCTGGACATGTCGGTTCTCCACCCCCTGCCATGGTTGACACCGGAGCCGGGGAATCCATGCAATTAGGACGTGCCTCCTTGACCTCTGCACAATGGGAACGATGATTTAGGGAAGGGCTTTGCGCCTATTGTGGGTCAGCGGTGCACCACAGAGCCATCTGTCCTCTCAAATGCCTCGGATGTGGGCGCTGGGGCTGTTCTCTCCCAGCGAGGTCCAGATCAGAAACTACACCCCTGTGGTTTCTTCTCCAAAAATGTTTATCCCACTCAGCAGCGATACGGTGTAGGGGACCACGAGCTATTGGCCATAAAGGGAGCTTTGGAGGAATGGTGTCACTGGCTCCAGGGCACCAGGGAGCCATTCATCATCTGGACCGATCATCAAAACCTTATCACTATCCGGAACCTAAAACAGCTAAACCCAAGACAGGCGCGGTGGGCTTTGTTCTTTGAACATTACAATTTCCACTTCTCATACCGCCCGAGGTCAATGTTATAAATGCATGTTAATAATCTTTATTATACTGATATCCATATTTGTGTTTGCTATATTGTTTTGGAGTTATTCAAATAATTTCATGCAAATGTAATTTTATCAAAGTAATAACCATATGCGGGCACAATCCAGTGTCTTCTTGTGCCAGTCCCAAGTCTAGATAAATGCAGAGGGTTGTGGCAGGAAGGCCATTTGACATAAAACATTTGCCAAATTAATCATGCGGATCATTCATAGGACTTCCATACCGGATAAATCGTGGCATGTTCAAGGAGAAATTATGGATTGAATTAGATGAAGTGATGCAGAGCATCCCCAGAGGTGATAGAGTAGTGATTGATGCAGATTTTAATGGACATGTTGGGGAAGGGAACAGAGGTGATGAGAATGTGATGGGCAGGTTTGGTCTTTAGGACAGGAACACAGAAGGACAGATGGCGGTGGACTTTGCAAAGAGGATGGAAATGGCAGTACTAAATACTTTCTTCCAAAAGAGGCTGGAACATAGGTTGACAAATAAGAGTGGAGGGAGAAGCACTCTTGTGTTGACATTGTAATCTGAAAGAGATCAGTGACTGCAAAGTATCGATAGGGAAGAGTGTAGCCAGACAACACGGGATGGTGGTGTGTAAAATGACCATGGAACGAAGAGTAGAAGAGAGGATTGTTGTGGAGCAGGAAGTAAGCATTTGTGAGCATCATTATGGTTTCATGCCTAGGAAGAGTACAACGGATGCAGTATTTGCTTTGAGAATGCTGATGGAGAAGTACAGAGAAGGTAATAGGGAGTTGCATTCCGTCTTTGTAGATTTAGAGAACGCGTATGACAGGGTGCCGAGAGGTATTTCATGAGGAAGTCTGGAGTGGCAGAGAAGTATGTTAGAGTGGTGCAGGACATGTACAGTATGAGATCTGTGAGACAGTGGTGAGATGTGCTGTAGGTGTGACATGAGAGTTCAGGGTGGAGGTGGGTCTGCATCAAGCATCGAGCCCCTTCTTGTTTGCTGTGGTGATGGACAGGATGACAGATGAGGTTAGACAGTAGTCTCCATGAACAATGATATTTGCAGATGACATTGTGCTTTGTAGCGAGAGCAGGGAACAGGTGGAGGAAAATCTAGAGAGGTGTAGGTGTACTCTGGAAAGCAGAGGAATGAAGGTTAGCCATGGATAGACAGAATACATGTGTGAATGAGAGGAACCTAAGTGTAACGGTGAGGCTAAAGGGAGCAGAGGTAAAGTAGGTGCAGGACTTTAAGTACTTAGGGTCAACGGTCCAGAGCAGCGGAGAGTGTGGAAGGCTATTGTTAGGCTCTTCTTTCATTTTGTGTGACAATGCCACAATGTAATCATAACAATATCACAATGTCATACAAGGTTTGGGAATCTGTTGGAGAAGGCATTCCCTACACAGCTTATCTGGATGTTGTGGCATCAGCAAATGCCTTGAAAGTGCACAATCAGCTGTGAGCACTAAATAAACAATGAGCAGAAAAAACCTCAACTCAAAATGGGTTATGTCGACTTAAATGTGTCATTTTTTCAGAAGTTTACATTCACTCATCATTAATGCAACGGCAATATTGGGGTTTCAGTGATTTCTATGAACTGGGAACGTATTTACTATGCCTCTCAGAGTAGGAACTTCAAAACTTAGAGCACCTTTTTCATTCATTCATCTTCTATACCGCTTTATCCTGTATTTAGGGTCACGGGGACCTGGAGCCTATCCCAGGAGACTCACGACACGAGGCAGGGTACACCCTAGACAGCGTGCCAATCGATCGCAGAGCACACACACACTATGGTCAATTTGGGAACGCTAATTAGCCTAATCTGCATGTCTTTGGACTGTGGTTGGAAACCGGAGTACCCGGAGGAAGCCCACCAAGCACGGGGAGAACATGCAAACTCCATGCACGCAGAGACAGGAATCGAGCCTGGCCGGGAATCGAACCCAGACCCTGGAGGGGCAAGGTGACAGTGCTAACCACTACACCACCATGCCGCCAACTTAGAGCACCTGCCAAATGTAAATGTAAATCTAAATAAGATAAGAGATACCTTTATTCATCCCACATCTGGGAATTTTCATTAATATAACACCATGCAGCCAAATCACGCATCTATACATTTTGTTTATGTGCATTTTGCTTTTCCATTGTTTAAAACTACAAAAACCTGTTAAAACTACAACACCCAATATAATGTGTAGCCTACTTATGTCCTACTCCGATTAAGAAATATTTTCAGTCCTAAAATAAATTTGATTGCGATTCCTAGGACCTTTTTGGTGTATATGCATATATAAATTACTTACTAATTAATCCATTCATAAACTGCGTAATAAAAGATGTTACTTACTATTTGTGTAGTACACCGTAAACACCAGGATTAGACTAGATAAATATCAGAAAGAATATAAATAGATAAATATAACATTTGGAATATCATTATAATATTATATAATATGGAGTAGTTATCTGTGCTCACATTCTGAAACTACAAACTCTTTTAAATCTCCTAGTCACATTTCTCCCTGCTGTCATAAAACCTTTATCATGCACATTCACCTGCTCACTGAAAACAAATACATTAAAGCATCAGGTCTGGGATTGATTTAGTTTTGCCTGTAAATGGTATTAGAAAAGCAACAATGCTCAATCAGTCTTGAAAGGTGTGTTGCAAATGCTTAGCTCTGTCAGCTTTATGACAAGTGGTAAGGAACTGATTTATGCTTTGTAATTTTAGCAAGGTAATTTGGATCAGTGTAATTGAAAGAAAAGAGTGAATTACATTTTTGGACGTCTGTAAAACAATTTAAAGTAAAGAAGCTCAAGTGTAGACCAAGGCAAAATCCATGTGCAAATAACTGTTGGGCTCAATGTTGGTAGTGTTCATCATGGGTAAAACATCAACAAACTGTTTGCACTGCAAACATGAGTGAATTAATTCATATCTTCTTTACTCTTTGAAAACTCTTTACTATGTTCCAAATTACAAACTTTGACTGAAGATGTTCATGTGAGGAACATTTCTACATTTGTAAAGATGAAACCAAAAGAGGATCACAGTTACAAACAAACAAGTATTATATGCCAATCTATTTCAGGGCAGCACACTGACATAAACACTCACACGCTCATTCACCCACTGAACCCACCAAGTGCTGTGAGAAAATGCTAACTCAAATCGAACCCAGAGATTGGAGGTGCAAAGCAATAGTGCACTTCACAGCCATGCCGCCAACCTCTGATATTCTAATTCTAAAATGTATTTAACCATTCCCATCCAAACTCACCAGTTGGTTCCTCATTCAGCACCTTAAATTTTCGAGGCTGGACTAGAGCAGCTTGCTCCAGGCAGGTCTGCCTCTCGGTTGCAATCGAGCTCATCAATTGATTCAGAATATACCTATTTGTCTTCAACATTCATAATTGTCCACAACACACAATTGCTATGCCCTCTCCTGGCTTTCTCTTACTTTGAAACTATGTAAATCGTTGCTTAAATTGCTATACCCTTTCCTTATGCGCTCCATTGTTGGCTATTTCAATACTGGATTTATCGCAGCTTGCTGCAGGCAGGATTGAAAATG
Organism: Channallabes apus; assembly: GCA_030522415.1. Lineage (NCBI taxonomy): Eukaryota > Metazoa > Chordata > Actinopteri > Siluriformes > Clariidae > Channallabes > Channallabes apus. The sequence continues at coordinate 27,691,144 of CM060125.1, read as the reverse complement.
AAAAAGCCTGTATGAGTCGGTACTGACCAGTAGTTCCTCTTTCGGCACAAAAAGAAAAAATGCTAAATTTCATTCTGTTACATCTAACTCTAATGTGTTTATCTCCTAAGGAATGTTATAATTGTAAACTATAGTATATTTATCCACTTTGGGTGAATTTCCTGGTACTTATTGTGTACCGTAGTGGTTAGCAAACTTCAGGAGGAATCTAATATGGTATTTTTGTTCATACTGTACCACAGTAGATATGTTCTTACACAATACTGGTGTGGTAAAGCACAGGCAGTATCATATTAAATACCCACTGAACTTTAGTAGTACCATGGTATTCACCAAAGTGTTGTATATTATCCTTTGGAGGGAACCATAACAGGTAAAATGGCATTGCAGAAGTTACTGTGAAAATATTACTATTACTATCGTACATAAACATGTGTAACATATTTTCTAGGGTATCTTCATCCATGTTCCACACAAGGGTGTGTACTAAAGTATGTGACATGGTAGAACCATGTACCGTAGTGCAGTACATGTTCTATATCAGTGAATAAGTCCTAGGGTATTGTCAAAATTATAAGCTACATGCCATGGTAAATTTTCTTATGTGTTGTGTTTTCATTTAATGTTATGTTAACTGTATTCATTGAATTTTAATCTATTTCAATGTCCTGTTTGTACACTGTAAGTACAACCTTATTGTGTAAAATCTATATTTTTTGTGACAGCTCCCATGTATCCGAGGGATTTTCATGCCAGTGTCAGGCCATTGCCAGCATTACAGATAATGTGTGTTTGTTTAATTTGTGCAGAAGGAAACATAGACAGGTAGAATTAGATAGTGCAGACAGTAAAAGTACCAGTGCTGATATTTAATCTTCATAATCCTTATTGTCCACTGAGCATTTATCAACATTTATAAAAAACTATGCTTGTCTGTGATACTTAATTAAACAAAATATTTGTTCTTTTTAATAGGTAAAATGCAGGTTTTTCAGGAACTGAAAGAGCTGTCTAACCAAAAGTCCTCCTGCGTCGGACCACGAATTGTTGTCCCAAACTGAATCTTCACGTACATCGTTCCTTCTCAACCCAAACAGCCGACTCGTACACACGGGTTACCATGGAATGGCAGGGAAGTAGATTACTGACCTGCAAAGGTATTTTCTTTGTACAAGGATCTGTAGAAACATGGAGAAGGAAGGATCTGGGCATGGAGAAGGAAATGACCTGGAGAGAGTTTCAGGATTTTACATTTAATGAGATGAAAAGACAAAGATGGGAAAAGATTATGTAAGAAAGGGGGAGACTGACAGTGGTTTCTCAAGTGTGTATTTTTTTTTTGTTCTTCTTGTTCTTTATAGTTTTTTATAAAAAAAATTTCACTAATACTGCCCTTTGTCAAAAAAAGAACAATTAAAAAAGTCGACTCATCTGATTATTATTACTATTATTTTTTTGTATCCATATGTATATTTATCTCTTTTATCTATCTGTTGAAATCTGTAAGACACACTGGTGGCCACAAACATTTTAAACATTCATTCTTCCGTAAAAGCAGGCAAAACTATTAAATATACTTTTGTAGTAAATTGTATATATGATTAGCATTGATTTTTAGCATTTAGCATTCAGTTTTTTGCCATGTTATTGTTGCCAAGAGTTTTTTCGATATTTGTTTAAAATATAATAATTTCTGCATGCTGTATTAAGAAAAGTGAATAATGTATAGTGAGAAGTAAAATAAATTAATGAGTGTGGAGATTGTAAGAATTAATTGCAATTTCAATTAAAAGTGTTTCAGCTGAATAATTGAAGTCAGTCTTATCACTATACTAACGAGGAGAAGATGATACCTTGTCAAATTAAGTTCCTGACATTGAGTAGAACAAAAAAAAAGACAATTAACCAAGCCAGGGAATTGTGATCACGCTGTGCTCCCTGAATTGGATCATCTTCATCATCGCCTATACCAATTTATCCTGTATACAGGGCCCTCTGGGGAACTGAAGCCTATCCCATGAGATTTAGGGCAAGAGGCAGTTTACACCCTGCATAGGGTGCATTCAGGAATGTTGAATCGATCACAGGGCACACTCACATACACACACTCATTCACCCACTGCCGGAAATCACTGAATTCCAATTGGCCTAATCTGCATGGACAGATTTAGGAATGTCTTCAACATTCCTGAATGTGTCCGAACCACGCAATTGCTAAGCCCTCCCCTCTGGTTTTTCTCTTGCTCTCAAACCTCGTAGATCGTTGCTGCAATTGCTATGCCCTCTCCTTAGGCTTTCTCTTGCTCTCACACCTTGTTGATTGTTGCTGCAATTGCTATGCCCTCTCCTTAGGCTTTCTCTCAAACTTCGTAGATCGTTGGTTTTTCGAGACTGTAATAGGGCAGCTTGCTCCAGGCAGGTTTGCCTCTCCGGAACAATGCAAAAGCCCATAAAATTCGGCACGTCGCTCAGGCCATTGAGAAGACACAAACTCGAATCGATCCCAGACCCTGGAGATGCAAGGCGACAGTGCTAACCACAACACAGCCGTGCCACACCCTCTGATATTCTGAGCCTGAAACGGAATTAAGTATTTTCTTCCACACTCAATAGTTGCTTGTTCTTCCAGCATGTTGGCTTTTGGACACTGGACCATAGCAGTTTGCTCCAAGCAGGTATGAAACTCGGTTGTATTGAGGCTCTGGGACTGATACAGAATACAGCTGCTGGATTTGTCTTCAGCATTCCTAAATGTGTCTTCCCAATAAGGGGGCTGTTAATTAGTGGATTATTTTACTCGGGTCTGTTTTGAGCAGAGAAATAAGGAGCATTTAAGAAACATTGTGTTGAAATTGTGGCGACATGCACAGCAATTGGTGTTGAATGAGTCATGGCGAAGTGCAAAAGTGCCTCCCCGTCGGGGAATCGAACCCCGGTCTTCCGCGTGACAGGCGGAGATACTGTCCACTATACTAACGAGGAGAAGATGATACCTCATCAAATTAAGTTCCTGACATTGAGTAGAACAAAAAAAAAGACAATTAACCAAGCCAGGGAATTGTGATCACGCTGTGCTCCCTGAATTGGATCATCTTCATCATCGCCTATACCAATTTATCCTGTATACAGGGCCCTCTGGGGAACTGAAGCCTATCCCATGAGATTTAGGGCAAGAGGCAGTTTACACCCTGCATAGGGTGCATTCAGGAATGTTGAATCGATCACAGGGCACACTCACATACACACACTCATTCACCCACTGCCGGAAATCACTGAATTCCAATTGGCCTAATCTGCATGGACAGATTTAGGAATGTCTTCAACATTCCTGAATGTGTCCGAACCACACAATTGCTAAGCCCTCCCCTCTGGTTTTTCTCTTGCTCTCAAACCTCGTAGATCGTTGCTGCAAGTGCTATGCCCTCTCCTTAGGCTTTCTCTTGCTCTCACACCTTGTTGATTGTTGCTGCAATTGCTATGCCCTCTCCTTAGGCTTGCTCTCAAACTTCGTAGATCGTTGGTTTTTCGAGACTGTAATAGGGCAGCTTGCTCCAGGCAGGTTTGCCTCTCCGGAACAATGCAAAAGCCCATAAAATTCGGCACGTCGCTCAGGCCATTGAGAAGACACAAACTCGAATCGATCCCAGACCCTGGAGATGCAAGGCGACAGTGCTAACCACAACACAGCCGTGCCACACCCTCTGATATTCTGAGCCTGAAACGGAATTAAGTATTTTCTTCCACACTCAATAGTTGCTTGTTCTTCCAGCATGTTGGCTTTTGGACACTGGACCATAGCAGTTTGCTCCAAGCAGGTATGAAACTCGGTTGTATTGAGGCTCTGGGACTGATACAGAATACAGCTGCTGGATTTGTCTTCAGCATTCCTAAATGTGTCTTCCCAATAAGGGGGCTGTTAATTAGTGGATTATTTTACTCGGGTCTGTTTTGAGCAGAGAAATAAGGAGCATTTAAGAAAGATTGTGTTGAAATTGTGGCGACATGCACAGCAATTGGTGTTGAATGAGTCATGGCGAAGTGCAAAAGGGCCTCCCCGTCGGGGAATCGAACCCCGGTCTTCCACGTGACAGGCGGAGATACTGTCCACTATACTAACGAGGAGAAGATGATACCTTGTCAAATTAAGTTCCTGACATTGAATAGAACAAAAAAAAGACAATTACCCAAGCCAGGGAATTGTGATCACGCTGTGCTCCCTGAATTGGATCATCTTCATCATCGCCTATACCAATTTATCCTGTATACAGGGCCCTCTGGGGAACTGAAGCCTATCCCATGAGATTTAGGGCAAGAGGCAGTTTACACCCTGCATAGGGTGCATTCAGGAATGTTGAATCGATCACAGGGCACACTCACATACACACACTCATTCACCCACTGCCGGAAATCACTGAATTCCAATTGGCCTAATCTGCATGGACAGATTTAGGAATGTCTTCAACATTCCTGAATGTGTCCGAACCACGCAATTGCTAAGCCCTCCCCTCTGGTTTTTCTCTTGCTCTCAAACCTCGTAGATCGTTGCTGCAATTGCTATGCCCTCTCCTTAGGCTTTCTCTTGCTCTCACACCTTGTTGATTGTTGCTGCAATTGCTATGCCCTCTCCTTAGGCTTTCTCTCAAACTTCGTAGATCGTTGGTTTTTCGAGACTGTAATAGGGCAGCTTGCTCCAGGCAGGTTTGCCTCTCCGGAACAATGCAAAAGCCCATAAAATTCGGCACGTCGCTCAGGCCATTGAGAAGACACAAACTCGAATCGATCCCAGACCCTGGAGATGCAAGGCGACAGTGCTAACCACAACACAGCCGTGCCACACCCTCTGATATTCTGAGCCTGAAACGGAATTAAGTATTTTCTTCCACACTCAATAGTTGCTTGTTCTTCCAGCATGTTGGCTTTTGGACACTGGACCATAGCAGTTTGCTCCAAGCAGGTATGAAACTCGGTTGTATTGAGGCTCTGGGACTGATACAGAATACAGCTGCTGGATTTGTCTTCAGCATTCCTAAATGTGTCTTCCCAATAAGGGGGCTGTTAATTAGTGGATTATTTTACTCGGGTCTGTTTTGAGCAGAGAAATAAGGAGCATTTAAGAAACATTGTGTTGAAATTGTGGCGACATGCACAGCAATTGGTGTTGAATGAGTCATGGCGAAGTGCAAAAGTGCCTCCCCGTCGGGGAATCGAACCCCGGTCTTCCGCGTGACAGGCGGAGATACTGTCCACTATACTAACGAGGAGAAGATGATACCTCGTCAAATTAAGTTCCTGACATTGAGTAGAACAAAAAAAAAGACAATTAACCAAGCCAGGGAATTGTGATCACGCTGTGCTCCCTGAATTGGATCATCTTCATCATCGCCTATACCAATTTATCCTGTATACAGGGCCCTCTGGGGAACTGAAGCCTATCCCATGAGATTTAGGGCAAGAGGCAGTTTACACCCTGCATAGGGTGCATTCAGGAATGTTGAATCGATCACAGGGCACACTCACATACACACACTCATTCACCCACTGCCGGAAATCACTGAATTCCAATTGGCCTAATCTGCATGGACAGATTTAGGAATGTCTTCAACATTCCTGAATGTGTCCGAACCACGCAATTGCTAAGCCCTCCCCTCTGGTTTTTCTCTTGCTCTCAAACCTCGTAGATCGTTGCTGCAATTGCTATGCCCTCTCCTTAGGCTTTCTCTTGCTCTCACACCTTGTTGATTGTTGCTGCAATTGCTATGCCCTCTCCTTAGGCTTTCTCTCAAACTTCGTAGATCGTTGGTTTTTCGAGACTGTAATAGGGCAGCTTGCTCCAGGCAGGTTTGCCTCTCCGGAACAATGCAAAAGCCCATAAAATTCGGCACGTCGCTCAGGCCATTGAGAAGACACAAACTCGAATCGATCCCAGACCCTGGAGATGCAAGGCGACAGTGCTAACCACAACACAGCCGTGCCACACCCTCTGATATTCTGAGCCTGAAACGGAATTAAGTATTTTCTTCCACACTCAATAGTTGCTTGTTCTTCCAGCATGTTGGCTTTTGGACACTGGACCATAGCAGTTTGCTCCAAGCAGGTATGAAACTCGGTTGTATTGAGGCTCTGGGACTGATACAGAATACAGCTGCTGGATTTGTCTTCAGCATTCCTAAATGTGTCTTCCCAATAAGGGGGCTGTTAATTAGTGGATTATTTTACTCGGGTCTGTTTTGAGCAGAGAAATAAGGAGCATTTAAGAAACATTGTGTTGAAATTGTGGCGACATGCACAGCAATTGGTGTTGAATGAGTCATGGCGAAGTGCAAAAGTGCCTCCCCGTCGGGGAATCGAACCCCGGTCTTCCGCGTGACAGGCGGAGATACTGTCCACTATACTAACGAGGAGAAGATGATACCTCGTCAAATTAAGTTCCTGACATTGAGTAGAACAAAAAAAAAGACAATTAACCAAGCCAGGGAATTGTGATCACGCTGTGCTCCCTGAATTGGATCATCTTCATCATCGCCTATACCAATTTATCCTGTATACAGGGCCCTCTGGGGAACTGAAGCCTATCCCATGAGATTTAGGGCAAGAGGCAGTTTACACCCTGCATAGGGTGCATTCAGGAATGTTGAATCGATCACAGGGCACACTCACATACACACACTCATTCACCCACTGCCGGAAATCACTGAATTCCAATTGGCCTAATCTGCATGGACAGATTTAGGAATGTCTTCAACATTCCTGAATGTGTCCGAACCACGCAATTGCTAAGCCCTCCCCTCTGGTTTTTCTCTTGCTCTCAAACCTCGTAGATCGTTGCTGCAATTGCTATGCCCTCTCCTTAGGCTTTCTCTTGCTCTCACACCTTGTTGATTGTTGCTGCAATTGCTATGCCCTCTCCTTAGGCTTTCTCTCAAACTTCGTAGATCGTTGGTTTTTCGAGACTGTAATAGGGCAGCTTGCTCCAGGCAGGTTTGCCTCTCCGGAACAATGCAAAAGCCCATAAAATTCGGCACGTCGCTCAGGCCATTGAGAAGACACAAACTCGAATCGATCCCAGACCCTGGAGATGCAAGGCGACAGTGCTAACCACAACACAGCCGTGCCACACCCTCTGATATTCTGAGCCTGAAACGGAATTAAGTATTTTCTTCCACACTCAATAGTTGCTTGTTCTTCCAGCATGTTGGCTTTTGGACACTGGACCATAGCAGTTTGCTCCAAGCAGGTATGAAACTCGGTTGTATTGAGGCTCTGGGACTGATACAGAATACAGCTGCTGGATTTGTCTTCAGCATTCCTAAATGTGTCTTCCCAATAAGGGGGCTGTTAATTAGTGGATTATTTTACTCGGGTCTGTTTTGAGCAGAGAAATAAGGAGCATTTAAGAAACATTGTGTTGAAATTGTGGCGACATGCACAGCAATTGGTGTTGAATGAGTCATGGCGAAGTGCAAAAGGGCCTCCCCGTCGGGGAATCGAACCCCGGTCTTCCGCGTGACAGGCGGAGATACTGTCCACTATACTAACGAGGAGAAGATGATACCTTGTCAAATTACGTTCCTGACATTGAATAGAACAAAAAAAAGACAATTACCCAAGCCAGGGAATTGTGATCACCCTGTGCTCCCTGAATTGGATCATCTTCATCATCGCCTATACCAATTTATCCTGTATACAGGGCCCTCTGGGGAACTGAAGCCTATCCCATGAGATTTAGGGCAAGAGGCAGTTTACACCCTGCATAGGGTGCATTCAGGAATGTTGAATCGATCACAGGGCACACTCACATACACACACTCATTCACCCACTGCCGGAAATCACTGAATTCCAATTGGCCTAATCTGCATGGACAGATTTAGGAATGTCTTCAACATTCCTGAATGTGTCCGAACCACGCAATTGCTAAGCCCTCCCCTCTGGTTTTTCTCTTGCTCTCAAACCTCGTAGATCGTTGCTGCAATTGCTATGCCCTCTCCTTAGGCTTTCTCTTGCTCTCACACCTTGTTGATTGTTGCTGCAATTGCTATGCCCTCTCCTTAGGCTTTCTCTCAAACTTCGTAGATCGTTGGTTTTTCGAGACTGTAATAGGGCAGCTTGCTCCAGGCAGGTTTGCCTCTCCGGAACAATGCAAAAGCCCATAAAATTCGGCACGTCGCTCAGGCCATTGAGAAGACACAAACTCGAATCGATCCCAGACCCTGGAGATGCAAGGCGACAGTGCTAACCACAACACAGCCGTGCCACACCCTCTGATATTCTGAGCCTGAAACGGAATTAAGTATTTTCTTCCACACTCAATAGTTGCTTGTTCTTCCAGCATGTTGGCTTTTGGACACTGGACCATAGCAGTTTGCTCCAAGCAGGTATGAAACTCGGTTGTATTGAGGCTCTGGGACTGATACAGAATACAGCTGCTGGATTTGTCTTCAGCATTCCTAAATGTGTCTTCCCAATAAGGGGGCTGTTAATTAGTGGATTATTTTACTCGGGTCTGTTTTGAGCAGAGAAATAAGGAGCATTTAAGAAACATTGTGTTGAAATTGTGGCGACATGCACAGCAATTGGTGTTGAATGAGTCATGGCGAAGTGCAAAAGTGCCTCCCCGTCGGGGAATCGAACCCCGGTCTTCCGCGTGACAGGCGGAGATACTGTCCACTATACTAACGAGGAGAAGATGATACCTTGTCAAATTACGTTCCTGACATTGAATAGAACAAAAAAAAGACAATTACCCAAGCCAGGGAATTGTGATCACCCTGTGCTCCCTGAATTGGATCATCTTCATCATCGCCTATACCAATTTATCCTGTATACAGGGCCCTCTGGGGAACTGAAGCCTATCCCATGAGATTTAGGGCAAGAGGCAGTTTACACCCTGCATAGGGTGCATTCAGGAATGTTGAATCGATCACAGGGCACACTCACATACACACACTCATTCACCCACTGCCGGAAATCACTGAATTCCAATTGGCCTAATCTGCATGGACAGATTTAGGAATGTCTTCAACATTCCTGAATGTGTCCGAACCACGCAATTGCTAAGCCCTCCCCTCTGGTTTTTCTCTTGCTCTCAAACCTCGTAGATCGTTGCTGCAATTGCTATGCCCTCTCCTTAGGCTTTCTCTTGCTCTCACACCTTGTTGATTGTTGCTGCAATTGCTATGCCCTCTCCTTAGGCTTTCTCTCAAACTTCGTAGATCGTTGGTTTTTCGAGACTGTAATAGGGCAGCTTGCTCCAGGCAGGTTTGCCTCTCCGGAACAATGCAAAAGCCCATAAAATTCGGCACGTCGCTCAGGCCATTGAGAAGACACAAACTCGAATCGATCCCAGACCCTGGAGATGCAAGGCGACAGTGCTAACCACAACACAGCCGTGCCACACCCTCTGATATTCTGAGCCTGAAACGGAATTAAGTATTTTCTTCCACACTCAATAGTTGCTTGTTCTTCCAGCATGTTGGCTTTTGGACACTGGACCATAGCAGTTTGCTCCAAGCAGGTATGAAACTCGGTTGTATTGAGGCTCTGGGACTGATACAGAATACAGCTGCTGGATTTGTCTTCAGCATTCCTAAATGTGTCTTCCCAATAAGGGGGCTGTTAATTAGTGGATTATTTTACTCGGGTCTGTTTTGAGCAGAGAAATAAGGAGCATTTAAGAAACATTGTGTTGAAATTGTGGCGACATGCACAGCAATTGGTGTTGAATGAGTCATGGCGAAGTGCAAAAGGGCCTCCCCGTCGGGGAATCGAACCCCGGTCTTCCGCGTGACAGGCGGAGATACTGTCCACTATACTAACGAGGAGAAGATGATACCTCGTCAAATTAAGTTCCTGACATTGAGTAGAACAAAAAAAAAGACAATTAACCAAGCCAGGGAATTGTGATCACGCTGTGCTCCCTGAATTGGATCATCTTCATCATCGCCTATACCAATTTATCCTGTATACAGGGCCCTCTGGGGAACTGAAGCCTATCCCATGAGATTTAGGGCAAGAGGCAGTTTACACCCTGCATAGGGTGCATTCAGGAATGTTGAATCGATCACAGGGCACACTCACATACACACACTCATTCACCCACTGCCGGAAATCACTGAATTCCAATTGGCCTAATCTGCATGGACAGATTTAGGAATGTCTTCAACATTCCTGAATGTGTCCGAACCACACAATTGCTAAGCCCTCCCCTCTGGTTTTTCTCTTGCTCTCAAACCTCGTAGATCGTTGCTGCAAGTGCTATGCCCTCTCCTTAGGCTTTCTCTTGCTCTCACACCTTGTTGATTGTTGCTGCAATTGCTATGCCCTCTCCTTAGGCTTGCTCTCAAACTTCGTAGATCGTTGGTTTTTCGAGACTGTAATAGGGCAGCTTGCTCCAGGCAGGTTTGCCTCTCCGGAACAATGCAAAAGCCCATAAAATTCGGCACGTCGCTCAGGCCATTGAGAAGACACAAACTCGAATCGATCCCAGACCCTGGAGATGCAAGGCGACAGTGCTAACCACAACACAGCCGTGCCACACCCTCTGATATTCTGAGCCTGAAACGGAATTAAGTATTTTCTTCCACACTCAATAGTTGCTTGTTCTTCCAGCATGTTGGCTTTTGGACACTGGACCATAGCAGTTTGCTCCAAGCAGGTATGAAACTCGGTTGTATTGAGGCTCTGGGACTGATACAGAATACAGCTGCTGGATTTGTCTTCAGCATTCCTAAATGTGTCTTCCCAATAAGGGGGCTGTTAATTAGTGGATTATTTTACTCGGGTCTGTTTTGAGCAGAGAAATAAGGAGCATTTAAGAAACATTGTGTTGAAATTGTGGCGACATGCACAGCAATTGGTGTTGAATGAGTCATGGCGAAGTGCAAAAGGGCCTCCCCGTCGGGGAATCGAACCCCGGTCTTCCACGTGACAGGCGGAGATACTGTCCACTATACTAACGAGGAGAAGATGATACCTTGTCAAATTAAGTTCCTGACATTGAATAGAACAAAAAAAAGACAATTACCCAAGCCAGGGAATTGTGATCACCCTGTGCTCCCTGAATTGGATCATCTTCATCATCGCCTATACCAATTTATCCTGTATACAGGGCCCTCTGGGGAACTGAAGCCTATCCCATGAGATTTAGGGCAAGAGGCAGTTTACACCCTGCATAGGGTGCATTCAGGAATGTTGAATCGATCACAGGGCACACTCACATACACACACTCATTCACCCACTGCCGGAAATCACTGAATTCCAATTGGCCTAATCTGCATGGACAGATTTAGGAATGTCTTCAACATTCCTGAATGTGTCCGAACCACGCAATTGCTAAGCCCTCCCCTCTGGTTTTTCTCTTGCTCTCAAACCTCGTAGATCGTTGCTGCAATTGCTATGCCCTCTCCTTAGGCTTTCTCTTGCTCTCACACCTTGTTGATTGTTGCTGCAATTGCTATGCCCTCTCCTTAGGCTTTCTCTCAAACTTCGTAGATCGTTGGTTTTTCGAGACTGTAATAGGGCAGCTTGCTCCAGGCAGGTTTGCCTCTCCGGAACAATGCAAAAGCCCATAAAAGTCGGCACGTCGCTCAGGCCATTGAGAAGACACAAACTCGAATCGATCCCAGACCCTGGAGATGCAAGGCGACAGTGCTAACCACAACACAGCCGTGCCACACCCTCTGATATTCTGAGCAGAGAAATAAGGAGCATTTAAGAAACATTGTGTTGAAATTGTGGCGACATGCACAGCAATTGGTGTTGAATGAGTCATGGCGAAGTGCAAAAGTGCCTCCCCGTCGGGGAATCGAACCCCGGTCTTCCGCGTGACAGGCGGAGATACTGTCCACTATACTAACGAGGAGAAGATGATACCTCGTCAAATTACGTTCCTGACATTGAATAGAACAAAAAAAAGACAATTACCCAAGCCAGGGAATTGTGATCACCCTGTGCTCCCTGAAATGGATCATCTTCATCATCGCCTATACCAATTTATCCTGTATACAGGGCCCTCTGGGGAACTGAAGCCTATCCCATGAGATTTAGGGCAAGAGGCAGTTTACACCCTGCATAGGGTGCATTCAGGAATGTTGAATCGATCACAGGGCACACTCACATACACACACTCATTCACCCACTGCCGGAAATCACTGAATTCCAATTGGCCTAATCTGCATGGACAGATTTAGGAATGTCTTCAACATTCCTGAATGTGTCCGAACCACGCAATTGCTAAGCCCTCCCCTCTGGTTTTTCTCTTGCTCTCAAACCTCGTAGATCGTTGCTGCAATTGCTATGCCCTCTCCTTAGGCTTTCTCTTGCTCTCACACCTTGTTGATTGTTGCTGCAATTGCTATTCAGGCAGGTTTGCCTCTCCGGAACAATGCAAAAGCCCATAAAATTCGGCACGTCGCTCAGGCCATTGAGAAGACACAAACTCGAATCGATCCCAGACCCTGGAGATGCAAGGCGACAGTGCTAACCACAACACAGCCGTGCCACACCCTCTGATATTCTGAGCCTGAAACGGAATTAAGTATTTTCTTCCACACTCAATAGTTGCTTGTTCTTCCAGCATGTTGGCTTTTGGACACTGGACCATAGCAGTTTGCTCCAAGCAGGTATGAAACTCGGTTGTATTGAGGCTCTGGGACTGATACAGAATACAGCTGCTGGATTTGTCTTCAGCATTCCTAAATGTGTCTTCCCAATAAGGGGGCTGTTAATTAGTGGATTATTTTACTCGGGTCTGTTTTGAGCAGAGAAATAAGGAGCATTTAAGAAACATTGTGTTGAAATTGTGGCGACATGCACAGCAATTGGTGTTGAATGAGTCATGGCGAAGTGCAAAAGGGCCTCCCCGTCGGGGAATCGAACCCCGGTCTTCCGCGTGACAGGCGGAGATACTGTCCACTATACTAACGAGGAGAAGATGATACCTCGTCAAATTAAGTTCCTGACATTGAATAGAACAAAAAAAAAGACAATTAACCAAGCCAGGGAATTGTGATCACGCTGTGCTCCCTGAATTGGATCATCTTCATCATCGCCTATACCAATTTATCCTGTATACAGGGCCCTCTGCGGAACTGAAGCCTATCCCATGAGATTTAGCCCAAGAGGCAGTTTACACCCTGCATAGGGTGCATTCAGGAATGTTGAATAGATCACAGGGCACACTCACATACACACAGGCGGAGATACTGTCCACTATACTAACGAGGAGAAGATGATACCTCGTCAAATTAAGTTCCTGACATTGAATAGAACAAAAAAAAGACAATTAACCAAGCCAGGGAATTGTGATCACGCTGTGCTCCCTGAATTGGATCATCTTCATCATCGCCTATACCAATTTATCCTGTATACAGGGCCCTCTGGGGAACTGAAGCCTATCCCATGAGATTTAGCGCAAGAGGCAGTTTACACCCTGCATAGGGTGCATTCAGGAATGTTGAATCGATCACAGGGCACACTCACATACACACACTCATTCACCCACTGCCGGAAATCACTGAATTCCAATCGATCCCAGACCCTGGAGATGCAAGGCGACAGTGCTAACCACAACACAGCCGTGCAACACCCTCTGATATTCTGAGCCTGAAACGGAATTAAGCATTTTCTTCCATACTCAATAGTTGCTTGTTCTTCCAGCACGTTGGCTTTTGGACACTGGGCCATAGCAGTTTGCTCCAAGCAGGTATGAAACTCGGTTGTATTGAGGCTCTGGGACTGATACAGAATACAGCTGCAGGATTTGTCTTCAGCATTCCTAAATGTGTCTTCCCAATAAGGGGGCTGTTAATTAGTGGATTATTTTACTCGGGTCTGTTTTGAGCAGAGAAATAAGGAGCATTTAAGAAAGATTGTGTTGAAATTGTCGTGACTTGCACAGCAGTTGGTGTTGAATGAGTCACGGCGAAGTGCAAAAGGGCCTCCCTGTCAGGGAATCGAACCCCGGTCTTCCGCGTGACAGGCGGAGATACTGTCCACTATACTAACGAGGAGAAGATGAAACTGCCTCAAATTAAGTTCCTGACATTGAATAGAACAAAAAAAAGACAATTAACCAAGCCAGGGAATTGTGATCACGCTGTGCTGCCTGAACTGGATCATCTTCATCATCGCCTATACGAATTTATCCTGTATACAGGGCCCTCTGGAGAACTGAAGCCTATCCCATGAGATTTAGGGCAAGAGGCAGTTTACACCCTGCATAGGGTGCATTCAGGAAAGTTGAATCGATCACAGGGCACACTCACATACACACAATCATTCACCCACTGCAGGAAATCACTGAATGCCAATTGGCCTAATCCGGTCTTCCGCGTGACAGGCGGAGATACTGTCCACTATACTAACGAGGAGAAGATGATGCCTCCTCAAATTAAGTTCCTGACATTGAATAGAACAAAAAAAAGACAATTAACCAAGTCAGGGAATTGTGATCACGCTGTGCTGCCTGAATTGGATCATCTTCATCATCGCCTATACCAATTTAGCCTGTATACAGGGCCCTCTGGAGAACTGAAGCCTATCCCATGAGATTTAGGGCAAGAGGCAGTTTACACCCTGCATAGGGTGCATTCAGGAATGTTGAATCGATCACAGGGCACACTCACATACACACACTCATTCAACCACTGCCGGAAATCACTGAATTCCAATTGGCCTAATCTGCATGGACAGATTTAGGAATGTCTTCAACATTCCTGAATGTGTCCGAACCACACAATTGCTAAGCCCTCCCCTCTGGTTTTTCCCTTGCTCTCAAACCTCGTAGATCGTTGCTGCAATTGCTATGCCCTCTCCTTAGGCTTTCTCTTGCTCTCACACCTTGTTGATTGTTGCTGCAATTGCTATGCCCTCTCCTTAGGCTTGCTCTCAAACTTCGTAGATCGGAACAATTGTGATCACGCTGTGCTCCCTGAATTGGATCATCTTCATCATCGCCTATACGAATTTATTCTGTATACAGGGCCCTCTGGGGAACTGAAGCCTATCCCATTAGATTTAGGGCAAGAGGCAGTTTACACCCTGCATAGGTTGCATTCAGGAATGTTGAATCGATCACAGGGCACACTCACATACACACACTCATTCACCCACTGCCGGAAATCACTGAATTCCAATTGGCCTAATCTGCATGGACAGATTTAGGAATGTCTTCAACATTCCTGAATGTGTCCGAACCACACAATTGCTAAGCCCTCCCCTCTGGTTTTTCTCTTGCTCTCAAACCTCGTAGATCGTTGGTGCAATTGCTATGCCCTCTCGTTAGGCTTTCGGACACATTTAGGAATGTTTTCTACCATGTGATTTAGGGCAGCAGGCAGTTTACACCCTGCATAGGGCGCATTCAGGAATGTTGAATCGATCACAGGGCACACTCACATACACACACTCATTCACCCACTGCGGGAAATCACTGAATTCCAATTGGCCTAATCTGCATGGACACATTTAGGAATCTCTTCAACATTCCTGAATGTGTCCGAACCACACAATTGCTATGCCCTCCCCTCTGGTTTTTCTCTTGCTCTTAAACCTCATAGATCATTGCTGCAATTGCTATGCCCTCTCCTTAGGCTTTCTCTCAAACTTCGTAGATCGTTGGTTTTTCGAGACTGTAATAGGGCAGCTTGCTCCAGGCAGGTTTGCCTCTCCGGAACAATGCAAAAGCCCATACAACTCGGCACGTCGCTCAGGCCATTGAGAAGACACAAACTCGAATCGATCCCAGACCCTGGAGATGCAAGGCGACAGTGCTAACCACAACACAGCCGTGCCACACCCTCTGATATTCTGAGCCTGAAACGGAATTAAGCATTTTCTTCCACACTCAATAGTTGCTTGTTCTTCCAGCATGTTGGCTTTTGGACACTGGACCATAGCAGTTTGCTCCAAGCAGGTATGAAACTCGGTTGTATTGAGGCTCTGGGATTGATACAGAATACAGGTGCTGGATTTGTCTTCAGCATTCCTAAATGTGTTTTCCCAATAAGGGGGCTGTTAATTAGTGGATTATTTTACTTGGGTCTGTTTTGAGCAGAGAAATAAGGAGCATTTAAGAAAGATTGTGTTGAAATTGTTGCGACATGCACAGCAATTGGTGTTGAATGAGTCATGGCGAAGTGCAAAAGGGCCTCCCCGTCGGGGAATCGGACCCCGGTCTTCCGCGTGACAGGCGGAGATACTGTCCACTATACTAACGAGGAGAAGATGATACCTCGTCAAATTAAGTTCCTGACATTGAATAGAACAAAAAAAAGACAATTAACCAAGCCAGGGAATTGTGATCACGCTGTGCTGCCTGAATTGGATCATCTTCATCATCGCCTATACCAATTTATCCTGTATACAGGGCCCTCTAGAGAACTGAAGCCTATCCCATGAGATTTAGGGCAAGAGGCAGTTTACACCCTGCATAGGGTGCATTCAGGAAAGTTGAATCGATCACAGGGCACACTCACATACACACACTCATTCACCCACTGCAGGAAATCACTGAATTCCAATTGGCCTAATCTGCATGGAAACATTTAGGAATGTCTTCAACATTCCTGAATGTGTCCGAACCACACAATTGCTAAGCCCTCCACTCTGGTTTTTCTCTTGCTCTCAAACCTCGTAGATCGTTGCTGCAATTGATATGCCTTCTCCTTAGGCTTTCTCTTGCTCTCACACCTTGTTGATTGTTGCTGCAATTGCTATGCCCTCTCCTTAGGCTTGCTCTCAAACTTTGTAGATCGTTGGTTTTTCGAGACTGTAATAGGGCAGCTTGCTCCAGGCAGGTTTGCCTCTCCGGAACAATGCAAAAGCCCATAAAAGTCGGCACGTCGCTCAGGCCATTGAGAAGACACAAACTCGAATCGATCCCAGACCCTGGAGATGCAAGGCGACAGTGCTAACCACAACACAGCCGTGCCACACCCTCTGATATTCTGAGCCTGAAACGGAATTAAGCATTTTCTTCCACACTCAATAGTTGCTTGTTCTTCCAGCACGTTGGCTTTTGGACACTGGACCATAGCAGTTTGCTCCAAGCAGGTATGAAACTCGGTTGTATTGAGGCTCTGGGACTGATACAGAATACAGCTGCTGGATTTGTCTTCAGCATTCCTAAATGTGTCTTCCCAATAAGGGGGCTGTTAATTAGTGGATTATTTTACTCTGGTCTGTTTTGAGCAGAGAAATAAGGAGCATTTAAGAAAGATTATGTTGAAATTGTGGCGACATGCACAGCAATTGGTGTTGAATGAGTCATGGCGAAGTGCAAAAGGGCCTCCCCGTCGGGGAATCGAACCCCGGTCTTCCGCGTGACAGGCAGAGATACTGTCCACTATACTAACGAGGAGAAGATGATACCTCATCAAATTAAGTTCCTGACATTGAATAGAACAAAAAAAAAAAGACAATTAACCAAGCCAGGGAATTGTGATCACGCTGTGCTGCCTGAACTGGATCATCTTCATCATCGCCTATACGAATTTATCCTGTTTCTATGGTATCTCCATCCATGTTCCACACAAGGGTGTGTACTAAAGTATGTGACATGGTAGAATCATGTACCGTAGTGTAGTACATGATCTATATCAGTGAATAAGTGCAAAAAATTATATGCTACATGCCATCGTAAAATGTGTTGTGTTTTCATTCAATGTTATGTTAACTGTATTCATTGGATTTTAAGATATTTCAAATGTTCTGTTTGTGCACTGTAAGTAAAACGTTATTGTGTAAAATCTATAGTTTTTGTGATAGCTCCCATGTATCCGAGAGATTTTCATGCCAGTGTCTGGCCTTTGCCAGCATTAAAGATAATGTGTGTTTGTTTAATTTCGGCAGAAGGAAACATAGACAGGTAGAATTAGATAGTGCAGACAGTAAATGTACCAGTGCTGATATTTAATCTTCATAATTCTTGTTGCCCACTGAGCATTTATCTATCAACATACACTGGTGTGAAAAACTATTTGCCCCCTTCCTGATTTCTTATTCTTTTGCATGTTTGTCACACTTAAATGTTTCTGCTCATCAAAAAACATTAACTATTAGTCAAAGATAACATAATTGGACACAAAATGCAGTTTTTAAATGAAGGGAGAAAAAAAAACTCCAAATCTACATGGCCCTGTGTGAAAAAGTGATTTCCCCCCTTGTTAAAAAATAACTTAACTGTGGTTTATCACACCTGAGTTAAATTTCTGTAGTCACCCCCAGGCCTGATTACTGCCACACCTGTTTCAATCAAGAAATCACTTAAATAGGAGCTACCTGACACAGAGAAGTAGACCAAAAGCACCTCAAAAGCTAGACATTATGCCAAGATCCAAAAAAAAATTCAGGAACAAATGAGAACAAAAGTAATTGAGATCTATCAGTCTGTTAAAGGTTATAAAGCCATTTCTAAAGCTTTGGGACTCCAGCGAACCACAGTGAGAGCCATTATCCACAAATGGCAAAAACATGGAACAGTGGTGAACCTTCCCAGGAGTGGCCGGCCGACCAAAATTACCCCAAGAGCGCAGAGACGACTCATCCGAGAGGCCACAAAAGACCCCAGGACAACATCTAAAGAACTGCAGGCCTCACTTGCCTCAATTAAGGTCAGTGTTCACGACTCCACCATAAGAAAGAGACTGGGCAAAAACGGCCTGCATGGCAGATTTCCAAGGCGCAAACCACTTTTAAGCAAAAAGAACATTAAGGCTCATCTCAATTTTGCTAAAAAACATCTCAATGATTGCCGAGACTTTTGGGAAAATACCTTGTGGACCGACGAGACAAAAGTTGAACTTTTTGGAAGGTGCGTGTCCCGTTACATCTGGCGTAAAAGTAACACAGCATTTCAGAAAAAGAACATCATACCAACAGTAAAATATGGTGGTGGTAGTGTGATTGTCTGGGGTTGTTTTGCTGCTTCAGGACCTGGAAGGCTTGCTGTGATAGATGGAACCATGAATTCTACTGTCTACCAAAAAATCCTGAAGGAGAATGTCCGGCCATCTGTTCGTCAACTCAAGCTGAAGCAATCTTGGGTGCTGCAGCAGGACAATGACCCAAAACACACCAGCAAATCCACCTCTGAATGGCTGAAGAAAAACAAAATGAAGACTTTGGAGTGGCCTTGTCAAAGTCCTGACCTGAATCCTATTGAGATGTTGTGGCATGACCTTAAAAAGGCGGTTCATGCTAGAAAACCCTCAAATAAAGCTGAATTACAACAATTCTGCAAAGATGAGTGGGCCAAAATTCCTCCAGAGCGCTGTAAAACACTTGTTGCAAGTTATCGCAAACGGTTGATTGCAGTTATTGCTGCTAAGGGTGGCCCAACCAGTTATTAGGTTCAGGGGGCAATTACTTTTTCACACAGGGCCATGTAGGTTTAGATTTTTTTTCTCCCTAAATAATAAAACCCCTCATTTAAAAACTGCATTTTGTGTTTACTTGTGTTATCTTTGACTAATTGTTAAATGTGTTTGATGAGCAGAAACATTTTGTGTGACAAACATGCAAAAGAATAAGAAATCAGGAGGGGGCAAATAGTTTTTCACACCACTGTATGTTGTAAAAACTGTGCTTGTCTGTGACGCTTAATTAGGTTTGTTGACGGTGAGGTGATTGTTTGCTTTACATCTCAGGGAGCCCTCATGTTTGTGTTTCCTTCTGGCTCTCCCTTTTAGTTATCCTGTCATAGTTAGTCCTGCCGGAGTCCCTGCTTGCACTCTACAGTAAATATACATTCACATTAGACATTGTGACTGTGACCATACCTAATTGCAATCTCTCCTCCTCTTCTCTTCCTCCCCCTCTTTCTCTTTCCTCTCTCCCCCTGTCTCCCCCTTTCACTCTTTCTCTCTCTCTCTCTCTCTCTCTCTCTCGAGCTACACATGTGGTTCCTGAGCTACCAGTGATCCAGACTCCCTCTGCCCTCCGGACCTGTCTGATCCATCCTGGTGCCCGGTTTCTGGTTGGAGGTCTCATCGCATGGATGCCCCGTGTGTCTCTTTAGGATGCGCCTGATGTCTGGGGATGATTCTATCTACTTAGAAGATGGTTCTGGCCTCGACTGGTGTTGTCAGCTGTTTCTCTGAGGACTTGACAATTCGATAGTTCAGGACTGGAACTTTCTACAAGTCTATCTGAGTCTCGAATAACTACTGGACTCCATTTTACATCAACTATTATAACATCAATTAACATCAACTATTATAGCTGAACCTAACACTTAACACTGTATAAATGCAGATCATTTCCTGCTATCTGTTTCACCCAGATGAGGATGGGTTCCCTGTCGAGTCTGGTTCCTCTCAAGGTTTCTTCCTATTACCATCTCAGGGAGTTTTTCCTTGCCACTGTCGCCCTCGGGCTTGCTCACCAGGGAATATCTGAACATTTTGATTCATACACATTCACATTCCATACAACTTAAATAATTCTTTTGATTGTGTAAAGCTGTTTTGAGACAATGTCAATTGTTAAAAACGATATACAAATAAAACTGAATTGAATTGAAACTGAATTAATTAAACAAAATATTTGTTCTTTTTAACAGGTAAAATGCAGGTTTTTCAGGACCTGAAAGAGCTGTCTAACCAAAGTCCTCCTGCGCCAGGATCACAAATTGTTTTCCCAAACTGAATCTTCACGTACATCTTTCCTTCTCAACCCAAACAGCTGACTCGTACACACGAGAGAGAGAGTTTCAGGTTTTTACATTTAATGAGATGAAAAGACAAAGATGGGAAGCGATAATGTACAGTAGGAAAGGGGGAGACTGACAGTGGTTTCTCAAGTGTGTATTTTTTTTGTTCTTCTTGTTCTTTATAGTTTCTTCACTAATGCTGCCCTAATTAAAGAACAATTAAAAATGCCCACTCATCTGATTATTATTATTATTATGTGTTTATTTATCTCTTTTATCTTTCTGTTGAAATCTGTAAGACACTCTGGTTGCCCCATTCATTTTAAACATTCATTCTTGAGTATAAGGACAAGGCAAAACTATTAAATATACTTTTTTTTGTAAATTGTATATATCATTAAGGGCGGCGTGGTGGTGTAGTGGTTAGCATCACCCTTGGCTTGCTCATCAGAGAAATTTCATTCATTCGTCTTATTATTATCTGCACATTTTTCTCACACATCCACACTTCCAATTATTTTCTTTTCTATAATTATTATTATTATTTGTTTTTATTTTCTATTATAATTTTATTTATTTATTTATTACTTTATATATAATTATTCTATATATATATATAAAATATATAATATTTTTTTTGTTTGTTTTTTTTGTTAAATTTCTTTAATTTTTGTGAAGCTGCTTTGAGACAATGACCATTGTTAAAAGCGCTATATAAATAAAATTTAATTGAATTGAATTAGCACTGTCGCCTTGCACCTCCAGGGTCCGGGTTCGATTCCCCAGCCAGGCTCGATTCCCATCTCTGTGTGCATGGAGTTTGCATGTTCTCCCCGTGCTTGGTGGGTTTCCTCCGGGGTACTCCGGTTTCCTCCCACAATCCAAAGATATGCAGGTTAGGCTAATTGGCGTTCCTAAATTGCCCATAGTGTGTGAATGAGTGTGTGTGTGCCCTGCGATGGATTGGCACCCTGTCCAGGGTGTACCCCGCCTAGTCTCCTGGGATAGGCTCCAGGTCCCCCGCGACCCTGAACACAGGATTAAGCGGTATAGAAAATGAATGAATGAATATATCATTAGCATTCATTTTTAGCATTTAGCATTCAGTTTTTTTGCCATGTTATTGTTGCCAAGAGTTTTTTCAATATTTGTTTAAAATATAATCATTTCTGCATGCTTTATTAAGAAAAGTGAATAATGTATAGTGAGAAGTAAAATGAATTAATGAGTGTGGTAACTATTGTAACAATTAATTGCAATTTTAATTAAAAGTGTTTTGGCTGAATAAGTGAAGTCAGTCTTATTATTTAATAGCCAGAAACCAAGTTTTGGATATAACCATACCATTGCATTATCAAGTTATGCTTCAGTACTAAATGCATGTTTGCAATTGAGATTTGCAATAAAATTAACACTCACCTCACAGTTGCTATAATTTAATGATAATCATAAGCAAAAATGTGTAAACCAAAGGATTCACATTTATTACATTTTCACCCAGAGCGGGATTCGAACCGGTGTCTGGACGATTTTATGCTATTATTTAAGCAAGGTCACACCATGTGGAAAGCCGCAAAATTGCTTCAATTTCATTGGCTGTCACTGAGTGTCAGCTATTCACGGCTGTCCCCTGCGCTGGGACTATGAATTGTTTTCCCAAACTGAATCTTCTCTAAACCTTCCCTTCTCATGTTGACCACCTTCTGGTCCTGTTTGTTTTTTTACTAACTGTCCTAGTTACTATGAATTGATACCCCATGTGATCAAGGTAAGAGTTCTTTTAAAGTTTCTGTTATGGTTCAAAATAAGAAAAATGAATTTGACTGCTTTGGTTACTAACACTTAAATGCATGTGTTTATGTTGTGCCAGGTTGCTCTCCCTGCTAAAGACTAATTGTGATGTTTAAATATTCATTCATAAAATGGTGACAATCTTTGGATATTAGTCCAACATAAGAAAGAAACAGTGGAGTATTTTTTTTAAATTATGTTTTGTTTCTCTATGTCGAGCAGAGCAAAGTGATTTCCTATTTCTGTCATTACTAACACCAGTTTTTGTATATTGCCAAAATATAAATGACTGAGAGGACTTTTGTTGTTGCAGTACCATCTGACACTCTCTTCTCATCGTCCGTTCCACTTCCACTGGAGGGTTCAGTAGTAGATGGTAATTGTGTCACATTTCTTTTGAATACCAGTTTATCCACTTAAACATTTATGTCATATTTACTTATGTAATGTAGCGATGTGATTATTTATATAAATCATTCTGTTTCAAGTAATCAAATAGCTATGTACTTTGTCATGCTTTCTTCTGTGCAACCCGTGCTCTGTCATCTGTAAAAAGACCGGTGCCCCTGCCTCGGAAGCTGACGTTTCTTATACCCGAACCAGAAGTCCTTAGCCTACAGTCTCATCCATCACAGTACCAGGTGTGTATAGGTTTAACTGTATTTGCAGCTCTCAAAAATATCTACATAGTAAATGAGAAACAACAGTTTTAACTATCATTAAAGATGGTATCTGATTAACAGTAAGCGGTCTTAGGATTTCACTATAACCCTTTAACTTTCAAGGACTGAATTGTAGATGCTGTGTGCCATATTGCAGTCTGTCCTTATTATTTTTTGTGTGTGCAATAATTAAATGTTTACCATTCTCTGATTTTCAGAGACTCGTTTAAATTCTCCTGAGAGGTCTGCAGTGACCAGTCGACTTCCACTGCATCCACCTACTGCAGCAAGAGCTCAAAGTAAGTTACATGGTGGTGCACATGCTAAAGATATATAGTCAACACACACACACACACACACACACACACACACACACACACACACACACACACACAATCTAACACTTAACTATTTCTTTATTCTTTTTTTCTACTAGTCCAGCCACCAACTGTCCCCAGCTGTCCCCCTCCACAACTTCCAGGATATGACCACGATGTAAGTCAGTGGAACTGTTCACAGCAGCAGAGGATCTGGATGACGATAGAAATGGAATCTTTCGGTCTCTGGCCAGGTTCGATTCCTGTGTGCAAACCAATGAAGATGGAGTCATTGTGGCGCTTCATTCCCCCAGCCGGAATTAATAGACGGGATCCATGAGCTTCCCTCCCCCAAGTACTTTCAGCTTCACCCCTTTTTTATATGGAAGCCAGAAAATGATAATCTAATGGGGAGGCAGAGCATTGAAGCATTGAAGGTTGTGTTCAACCTCAGGTTGCCTCTGCAGGTGTTGGGAGACCTTGTGTTATTGTTGAATCACTGGACAGCACTACCTGTTGTCATCCAGGCTTTGCTGCTGTCAGAGATGAACTAACCTGGGGTGACCAGAAGACGTACTGTAGCTTTAGCGGTTAGCCCAATGTAGCGTGGATGGTAAATCCAAACGCGGAGTAACGGCGAGTAGGCAGGATAACCACGCGATTTAGTTTAAGGACTCTCACGAAAGGGGAGCAAGGGAAAAACACAAATTTTTGGGGCCGAACTCAATGACTGAGCGGTAAGCCACCGTTTGTTTACTCCTCTTACACTTCCTGGTAGGCGACCGTCTTACTTCCGGGTCCTAGTGCCGGCCGCAGATTGTGTGTGCATGACAGCTGCAAAGTTTGCAAGAAAAGGTGGTATGCTGACAACCCAGTGTGGCTGGAAAATTTTTCCCAGCGATTCACAAATGTGTTGCCTGCAAAACTGACCTACAAGAAGGCCATATGTAAGTCAGCCATGGATTACAGGTAAATCACCAACAGACATGGTAAACCAAATTATGGAGATGATGCACCTGAAATATGAACGCGACAACCGGGCCTATCTTCTCAGCTGCCAAAATGTCATGGATGGGGAGGCAGAAAAGTACGGGCAAAAGACAATTACACAATTCATTAGACAGTTAACTAACACATCTCCTTTCGGGCAGTGATTCAGATGGATGGAACGGCATCTCTGTATCTGCACACTACCTGACTGACTGTCTACTGCATGAGTATGAGCACCAGGAGGGCGCCATCAAAAGACTGCTCCAGGGCACCTTTGGACAGGCTTTCCGTTCAGACCATACCCGTAAGGTAGCAAGAGACGTCACCCTTTCATCTGGAACCATGTCATCATATGCTGTCATGAATGAAAACTAGATGATCATTTCATGGGTAATGGTGTAATCTAAGACGAAGTCAATCAATCTGAGAGAAGTTGCTGAGGCCCATGTATGAGGGACTTGCAACCCGTTATAGTACTGCAGGCATAGAGAAGGCCTGATACCAGTGAGTTGACAGGTAAGAAATTATCAGTTTTATACCAATATTTACGTCTAATATTTCTTTTAACATTTTAGATTTATAATTTTAGGAAAGGAATACATTTGCGTTTGCATCATTACATATATAGTGGTGTGAAAAACTATTTGCCCCCCTCCTGATTTCTTATTCTTTTGCATGTTTGTCACACAAAATGTTTCTGATCATCAAACACATTTAACTATTAGTCAAAGATAACACAAGTAAACACAAAATGCAGTTTTTAAATGAGGGGTTTTATTATTTAGAATTATTTATCAATCATCATTGAGATGTTTTTTAGCAAAATTGAGACGAGCCTTAATGTTCTTTTTGCTTAAAAGTGGTTTGCGCCTTGGAAATCTGCCATGCAGGCCGTTTTTGCCCAGTCTCTTTCTTATGGTGGAGTCGTGAACACTGACTTTAATTGAGGCAAGTGAGGCCTGCAGTTCTTTAGATGTTGTCCTGGGGTCTTTTGTGGCCTCTCGGATGAGTTGTCTCTGCGCTCTTGGGGTAATTTTGGTCGGCCGGCCACTCCTGGGAAGGTTCACCACTGTTCCATGTTTTTGCCATTTGTGGATAATGGCTCTCACTGTGGTTCGCTGGAGTCCCAAAGCTTTAGAAATGGCTTTATAACCTTTACCAGACTGATAGATCTCAATTACTTTTGTTCTCATTTGTTCCTGAATTTCTTTGGATCTTGGCATGATGTCTAGCTTTTGAGGTGCTTTTGGTCTACTTCTCTGTGTCAGGTAGCTCCTATTTAAGTGATTTCTTGATTGAAACAGGTGTGGCAGTAATCAGGCCTGGGGGTGACTACGGAAATTTAACTCAGGTGTGATAAACCACAGTTAAGTTATTTTTTAACAAGGGGGGGCAATCACTTTTTCACACAGGGCCATGTAGATTTGGAGTTTTTTTTCTTCCTTAATAACGTAAACCTTCATTTAAAAACTGCATTTTGTGCTCAATTATGTTATCTTTGACTAATAGTTAACGGTTTTTGATGAGCAGAAACATTTAAGTATGACAAACATGCAAAAGAATAAGAAATCAGGAAGGGGGCAAATAGTTTTTCACACCACTGTACATTTACATCATTAAGTATCATTACTGAATACACTCCAATGAACGTAGTGAGAGATTTAACATTTAAGGGTGCATTTTTCTCTTTCAGAGATTGTTGTGCAGCGTTTAAGGTGGCAGAATCTCTTCCAGGAGAGCATCTGAACTGGGACGCTTGGCAAACATCTGATGCCATTGTTGCTGAGGCCACTTCTGGTAGCCTGCTAAACTCATGTGCATCCTGGTCCCACTACAACACAGATATAACCAACAAACTGGACTTATTTCATTGTATGAGGCGGTTCCTCTGTGAGTAGGTCTCTGAGCATCATCCTCTGTACAGTTCCTTTGCCCAGTTCCTGTCTGCTGCCTTTTCCGTGGTTGATCAGGAAGACCTACAGAGGCTTAAAGATGCCTATATATTTTGTGCAATTCACCCTGCCAACCCCACGAAACAGCACATTCGTGTACACTGCAGAATGAAGATTTCACAGCCCGAGGAGCTCATCCAGAGAGTTGAGGGAGTTTTCTGGCACTTCTTCCTTGCTCAAGATCCAAACGGTTTTCCTCTCTTCAAGCCCATATGCTGAAGGCATGGCGGATTCTGCTGCGAGGTTGCCTCAGTGATCCTGATGTAGAAGGTGCCATCTTGTACAGGCATGGTGGGATGGTGTAGCTAAATCATATGCAAGGTGAAGGAGCTAAAGTTCCTGTCTGGATCGCCATTAGAGGCACTTCTCAAGAGGAGGGGTACCACTTCCATCAAGCTTAGTGGGTCACTGGAACACGTCTTTCCATAGAGCTGTTTCATGCTCAGGGGATGACAGGGGTGGCACGATGGAATTATCAATGTCTGGTGGACCTGAAGCAGCCAGATTTTTGCCTTCAAGCTGTTTTTGATTCAGTTTTAATTGAACACCTCATTGCATTTTCTAAACGGGTCCTCGGAGATGAGAAGTATCCTGCTCTTAATCTTTCAACCACAGACACTGGAGAGAAGTTTGGCCTGAACTATGTTGAGCCTGGTTGCCGTCCAGTTCCTCTTGATTGGAATAAGCATAGGATTACCCATGCCCTCCATGCACCTCCTCCTCTATCCAGCCCACCCATGGCCCTGTCAGGGAGTCCTCACGCATTCTCCATGACTCCAACCAAAGTGTTTCGGTTTCCAGCATGCCCATCTGGTGATGTTGCTTTTGAACCGGATGCATCCGTACCTGAGCCCAATCCTAATACAAGTGAACATCTGACAAACAAGTAGCTGACAAAACTGAAGCATCACCAGCAGTAATTAAATTATATTTATCTTGATTCTATGTATCTTACATATTATAGTCTTCTTGTCACAATGTTTGACATGTCACTTACTGGACTTTTAGATAGCAGATAACAGTAATAACCTCACCCTAAAAATCTAGCCGTCTAGTTTCATTGTTACCTTGGTTTTTACCTAGATGAGTATGTGAGTTGTTTCAAAAACAACTCACATATTCCTGTGGCCAGCCAAAGTCTAAGTATCTGAATGATGGTTCGTCCATCCACTTTTTTTTTTTTTTTTTTTTTACCAGCAAGGACCTATCAGATATTTCTACTGCTCCATAAAGGTCTTCAAAGTTTATGGTGGTGAAGGATTGACAAATCCAAGAATGCTGCTTGAAGATTTTTCAGAGACAGAGTTTTTTCAGCGGGAACTGGATGCCACAAAGATGAAGGCGGAGGAGAGAGGGCAACAGAATAGGAAAAGGAGTGAAACTGAATATACAAGTGTCGTTTTTTGTAAACTGTAACTAAAGCAAGGTCCAAACAGCCCTCACGTTCACAGAGGTTTCCCTGGAATGGCAGAGAAGTACATTTAGGAGAATGAGATGACTTGGAGAGAATTTCAGGATTCTGCATTTTGGCTCAGAGGGCTAAGGCACTGAGTTACTGATCGGAAGGTCTGCGGCTCAATCAGGTTGCCACTGTTAAGCCCTTGAGCAAGGTCCTTAACCCTATCTGCTCCAGGGGCGCTGTATCATGCCTGACCTTGCGCTCTGACCCCAGTTGCGCTGGGATATGCGAAGAAGAAATTTCACTGTGCTGTAATGTATATGTGACAAATAAAGGCTTAACTTAACTTTTTAGATGGACTTTGTAGATTTTACATTAACATTTAGGCATTTGGCAGACGCTCTTATCCAGAGCGTTTTTCTGATGTGTATTTCTTGTTGTTCTTATTCTTTTTTTTAGTAGTTTATAGTATTAAGTCTTATATTAGAATTGACTAATCCTACCCTTTGTTCAAATGAAAAAGGAACTATACAAAATGTCTGCTCATCTGATTATTATTATTAGATATTTTTTTATGTATCCATATGCTTATTTATCTTTATCATTCTGGTGAAATCTGTAAGGCAGTCTGGTGGCACCATATTTTCTAAACATTAATTTCTCCATAAAAGTAGAAAGCAAAACTTTTAAAGAATTTTTTTTGTAAATTGTATATATAATTAGCATTCAATTTTATGATGGTTTTCATGTAAAATAAATAAATAAATTAATGAATAAATAAATAAAACACATGAATAAATCCCCCCCCCCTCCCCCGCCATCTTTTATCATTACCATGTCATGTCAAATATTTATTCACAAATTAGTTGAAAGTATCATGGAAGCCTCGCCTATTTATCTACTGCAATTTCCAAACCACCATCCACTTGAGGCAGTGTAGGTCTATCTTGATTTATGAAAAAAGATTGTAACAGATTGTAAATTATCATCTCAGAGATGCACAATCAGACAGTGACCATCAATTTTAGTTATGTAATTAGTATGATAATGTACACTGCTTTTAATAAAACTCATATCAATGTACAGAGCCACAATAATCCCTGCAAGAATCAGACATTGATTGAGTTCTAGGTACACAGTACAGGATTGATTTCTAAGTAAAAGGGACATTCATTAATATTTCCTTTAACAGTAAATATAGAAGTCACTATGAGTGCAGAGAGACCTTTAAAAGACGAACATTGCAGAAAAATCTTTCCGAACATTGCAGAAATATTCCTCTGGAATTCTTTGAAGGGTCTATGAAAAACCTCTTCTATAAACAAAACCCCTCTGTCATGGTGTTCTGTATGGCACCTTCTGATTGCCCATAGAGACAAAGAGAAGAAAGCGAGATGCTAGTTTTCTAGATTGAATTTGTTCTTTTAAGGAGTGTAAATTTTGTCCCAAGGCAATGTTTTATGTGGATTTTTGATGGCATATAGAAGATGACTTGAGTATAATATGTTAGTGCTGGAGGAAAGAGCAAGAGGACAGACTACATATAAATATCTTTGTATATGCAAACTTAAAGTTAACGCTTGTGACTGAATCTAAACATTAAATAGTCGTCTTTTTGTCACTCTCAATGTCTCTAAACAACAAATAATGTGACCCACCAAATACAATAAAAAAGCAAACAGTGGACAGCTCTATTTACCCTAGTGAGGATTTATTTATGGGTTCTAAGTTGGACATTCAAAGCTATGCATTTAAGTAAGTTGGCCAAAAAAAATGGACGCCACTTGATGTCTTCAGACATTCGCTGGTGTCTAAGAAAATTAATAGTGCAATTTCAGAATAAAAAGCAAAGCTACTTTTTGATGAATTGTCCTATTTGGGATTTTTTTTTATATTGTTGTGCATTTAATCTTTTATAAATGGTGCCACTGTTGTGCTTTCATTGTGTACTATTGAATCATTTCTCATGAAAACTGAAAAAATGCACAATCATTGTATAGATTGAACCAGCAGAATCTTGCCCCTGGTGAGTTCTTACATAAGCCTCCACTAAGCGTCTCATTCCTCTCGATTGTCATGTAACTGCTATGTAATTGGGCAAAAACCTTTAGTCCTCGCCAGCCATTATTGAGTCCACAGAGAGAAAGAGAAAGAACAAAAGCAAAGGAGAGAGAAAGATGAGAGATGGACCAGACATGACTTATACACCAGATTCAGGAACTACCTCTTTCATCCTTTTTCCTGCCCATTCCCCAGACTAAGTTTAGTGGGATGAAAGAGGTGTGAAGCAGTGTGTTGATGGAGTGTAAATCACACACACACACACACACACACACACAAAATGGTCTACGCTGCAGTGGAGGAGAAAGTGGGAAAATTTTGAGTTCATTAATTACATCGCATTAATTTAGTCATCGGCTTTCACTGAAACTTGTCAGCTAGCTAGTACTTTAGTATTTACCACGGAAAAGTAGTGCATCTTTTTTCACACCTTTCACACCAGCTGCCACAGCATGTAGTTAAAATACCCGATCACTAATTATAAATTACTTATTAATAAACAACTTGAGTTCGGCCCAGTACATAAGTCATCAAATT
Source organism: Channallabes apus (assembly GCA_030522415.1). Classification (NCBI taxonomy): domain Eukaryota; kingdom Metazoa; phylum Chordata; class Actinopteri; order Siluriformes; family Clariidae; genus Channallabes; species Channallabes apus. The sequence continues at coordinate 27,660,786 of CM060125.1, read as the reverse complement.
TTGAAATAGAAATGTAAGAGTATATTCAAATTGGTACCATTTGGTACAGGATGTTTGATGCGGTGTACATTGTGATGTCAGCGAATAAAGTCTAGTTTTAACAGGTGATAAGTGATTTTTCTTCATTGGTTTGCTTAATTTAAAGAAAAGGAACAGGCCTTAAACTTTTCAGGACTTATATTATAGCAAAATTAGCTATAAAAAGCTATTAAAATATCACTTTAGAGATATTGAATTTGTGCAGAGATGAACAGTTTTATTCAAAATATAATTCTTTTATTGTCATTCCAACCATATACAGTTCAGTACACAGTGAAACGAAACACCGTTCAGTATTATGAAGTGAAGACCTGTTTGTTCAGTTGTTCTCTGCAGGGTCTATCTGCACTTAGAGATTGTGTGTGTGTGTGTGCACGGAGACTTTGTGTGTGTGTTTGTGACGTTATCTTCTCCTTTAAACATGCTTCCAACCAACCAACCCTGGCCTCCAAACTTAGAAGTCTACGTGTCATAGCCGATAACTGCTTCTTTGATCTGCTGGTTACGGCGGGGCGTCGACTGCTGATTAGTGTAAAGTAGCCTGTACAAGCCAAGCTCTTCCCCAAAAATAGTGTAAATGTCTGCAACAAACACTAACCATTAAAATGTTAAGAATTTAATTAAACACAAGTATATAAATTAGGTTTTCTTTATACATAATATTTTCATTATATATAAACTCATGCTAGGGTACTTTTACTACACCGAAGGACCATTTAAAGCTATTTATTCATTTCTCTTTTATTGCTTACTTACTTACTAACCAGAGAATGCTTTAGTAAAGGGCTTTAAAACAATGGCAGTATGAATGACAATGGAATATTACAGAACGTGCAAGTTGATGGCCATGCACCAATCACTAACCAAATATTGGATTTGAATTAAAATGCCAATTATACAAACCGGATTCCAAAAAAGTTGGAACACTAAACAAATTGTGAATAAAAACTGAATGCAATGATGTGGAGATGGCAAATGTCAATATTTTATTCAGAATAGAACATAGATGACATCAAAAGTTTAATCCGAGAAAATGTATCATTTTAAAGGAAAAATGTGTTGATTCTAAATTTCACGGTGTCAACAAATCCCAAAAAAGTTGGGACAAGTAGCAATAAGAGGCTGGAAAAAGTAAATTTGAGCATAACGAAGAGCTGGAAGATCAATTAACAGTAGTTAGGTTAATTGGCAGGCAACATGATTGTTTATAAAAAGAGCTTCTCAGAGTGGCAGTGTCTCTCAGAAGCCAAGATGGGTAGAGGATCACCAATTCCCACAATGTTGCGCAGAAAGATAGTAGAGCAATATCAGTAAGACTTTGCAGTTATCATCATTAACTGTGCATAATATCATCCGAAGATTCTGAGAATCTGGAACAATCTCTGTGCGTAAGGGTCAAGGGCGTAAAACCATACTGGATGCCCGTGATCTCCGGGCCCTTAAACGACACTGCTCCACAAACAGGAATGCTACTGTACAGGAAATCACTGAATGGGCTTAGGAATACTTCCAGAAACCATTGTCAGTGAACACAATCCACTGTGCCATCCGCCGTTGCCAGCTGAAACTCAACAGTGCAAAGAAGAAGCCATTTCTAAGCAAGATCCACAAGCACAGGCGTTTTCATTGGGCCAGTGATCATTTAAAATGGAGTGTGGCAAAATGGAAGACTGTTCTGTGGTCAGACGAGTCACGATTCGAAGTTCTTGTTGGAAATGTGGGACGCCATGTCATCCGGACCAAAGAGGACAAGGACAACCCAAGTTGTTATCAATGCTCAGTTCACAAGCCTGCATCTCTGATGGTATGGGGTTGCATGAGTGTTCTAGAAGAACATATGCTCCCATCCAGACGTCATCTCTTTCAGGGAAGACCCTGCATTTTTCAACAAGATAATGCCAGACCACATTCTGCATCAATCACAACATCATGGCTGCATAGGAGAAGGATCCGGGTACTGAAATGGCCAGTCTGCAGTCCAGATCTTTCCCCTAGAGAGAACATTTGGCGCATCATAAAGAGGAAGGTGCGACAAAGAAGGCCCAAGACGATTGAACAGTTAGAGGCCTGTATTAGACAAGAATGGGAGAGCATTCCTATTTCTAAACTTGAGAAACTGGTCTCCTCGGTCCCCAGACGTCTGTTGAGTGTTGTAAGAAGAAGGGGAGATGCCACACAGTGGTGAAAATGGCCTTGTCTCAACTTTTTTGGGATTTGTTGACACCATGACATTTTGAGTCACCATGTTTTTCCCTTAAAATGATACATTTTCTCAGTTTAAACTTTTGTTCCGTGATTTATGTTCTATTCTGAATAAAATATTGACATTTGCCATCTCCACATCATTGCATTCAGGTTTTATTGACAATTTGTTTAGTGTTCCAACTTTTTTGGAATCCGGTTTGTATATATATATATATATATATATATATATATATATATATACACACACACACACACACACACACACACACGTGTGTATCATTTTCATTAAAACAATTTAATGCTTTCTGATCAGTGCATGGGCGTCAACTCGGACGTTCTGTAATAATCCATTGACTTTTAGAGCCCATTACTAAAGCATTCGCTAGTTATCCAGCTGATGTGCAGGTCAATCTGCATTTTAAATCACGTTTAAAACCCCATTTTGAGGTCCAAGCAGACCTTTTTAAAAATATGAATTGTCAAAAGATTTTTCGTTAAGTGGGCTACATAGGTAAAAACAGTTGGACTACAATCCACTCATCATTGGGAACGAGAATACCAACGCCTGCCACACTGCAAGTGCCTAGACCCCAAGGTTGTGTAGCGTGTGCGCACAAGGCCGAGAAGGTCTCAGAACTACGCCTGGGCAGCTAACTCGGGGACCCGTGAGCCCGGAGTAGCATGAACATCCAGATTATAAATGTAACAAATGTGTGTGGGGAGGACCAACGCTCCACGTCACACAGTTGCTGCAGGGGAGTACCTCTTGCTGGTGCAAAATGAGGCGATCCCCCTGGTTGAATGAGCCCTGCTTCCTAGAGGCGAAGTGAACACACGCGCCTCATAGGAGAGGGCAATAAATCTCTCACCCAGTGTGGTGGCGGCTAAAGGCTGCTCTGACCTACGCCACTGGCTGATGCGGTGGACGTAAATCTGAAGAGCACGTATTGGACAGCAAGTGAAGTTTCTTCTGCTTCGAAGCTGTAAAAGGCGGAAGACAGAAGGCTTCAAACGATAGGGTGCATGTTGAAATTGGAATTTTCGGAAGATAATTCAGTGAGGATGCAAAATGGCCCTGACTAGCCCAGGGGCAAAGTCTAGGCAGGATGGGGAGACTGGCAGTACTCCAATCCTTTTAGAGAGGTAACGGCCATTAGCAAAAACCATCTTAAGGGTCAGAAAACCTGAGGCACTGACTCTAGTGTTTCAAACGGGTGTCAATTGGGTCTTTGAAGCACGATAGATAAAACCCACAAAAGGGACCGTGGCTCTAGTGGGTGGCCTCAACCATTTAGCTCCATGGATGTAATGGGTAACTAAAAGAGTATTTTCCACAGTAACCCCATCGATCAGGACTTGGCCGGCTGAAATAGCAGTTACGTACATCCTGAGAGTACTGATCTTGCAAGGCAAAGAGGTCCACCTCTACTACATGAAATCTCTCCCAGATTGACTGACTACTTCGGAGTGGGTTTTCCAATCCACGTGTGTCAGCGATTGACTGGACAGTACAACTGCTCCCTATGTAAATCGCCCTGAGGGAGAGGAAACTGGTGCGCTAGCTGTTTAGCCGTGCGAGCACAGTCCGCCCTGGCGATAATATATGAGACTGCCCTAGTGTTGTCCATCTGCACTAGGACATGGTAGCCTCTCAACTGCTGGAGGAAGTGCTTTAGGGCCAGAAATAGAGCCATCATAGGGGAACATGTTCTATGGCCCCATTCCCCAGCAACTTCTGTCAGGAGATGCGCACTTTCCGGTTTCATGGAAGCGGAGACCACGCCATATTGAAACGCGGAGGGTGATGTGAGAACTGAATCCTGTAGTTTCTCTAAAGTGCTTGGTAGCTTCCACGCTGCCAGTTTCTCAGAAAAGGGCAAAGTTTCGGCGGCTTGGTTAAACGGGGGGGATGTTAGATGTTCGGCATCCTGAAACATGGCAGGAAAAACCAAAGATCTAACACTTTACGTTGTTTTAAGCCCCCCCCCCCCAAAAAAAAATGCGCCATGGCATCCTCAATGACCTGGTTTGGTGCCAATGGTATAAATTCCATAGGAAGAGTGCATCAAATTCCTGTGTGTACATTTTGCAACAACCCAAAATAACTAACTTACTATTGAGTTGAGACCACGACATGCAATGTGAAAGTCAACTCAATGAGTTCTAAATGTGTACCAGGTTTCGCTTACATATGCAAAATCTTGTGTGAGGGCCTCATGGCAATTTCTATGGGTTTTTGAGCATGTTGTTAAGACCCCCCCCCCCCAAAAAAAAATAAATAAAATATAAATACACTGCGTTCAAAATTATTACGCAAATTATATCTTGCTCTGATTTTCATAATTATTAAATGCAAATGACAGTTAGTATAATTTTATAGTCATCAACTATTAGGGTATAATTTTTATTTTATTGAACAAATCTCCTAATGATTATATTTATTTTAAAAATAAAAAACTGAAAACGCACTGTTCCAAATTATTATGCACAACAGAAATAAAACATTTTATAGGTTGTAAAGAACTGAAAATAGGCTTTTGTTGAATTTTCAGCATTAGGAGGTCATATTTACTGAAATCAAAACTATTTCAATCAAAAACATCCTAACAGGGCATGTTACATCTTAACATAGGACCCCTTCTTTGATATCACCTTTACAATTCTTGCATCCATTGAACTTGTGAGTTTTTGGACAGTTTCTCCTTGAATTTCATTGCGGGATGTCAGAATAGCCTCCCAGAGCTGCTGTTTTGAATCAAACTGCCTCCCACCCTCATAGATCTTTTGAGGATTTTCCAAAGGTTCTCAATGGGTTTGAGGTCAGGGGAGGATGGTGGCCACACCATGAGTTTCTCATCTTTTATGCCCATAGCAGCCAATGACAGAGAAGTATTCTTTACAGCATGAGATGGTCAGAGGTGGAAAGTAACGAATTACATTTACTCACGTTACTGTAATTGAGTTCCTTTCTTGTGTATTTCTACTTTTTAAAGTAATTTTACTTTTACTTAAGTACGTTTTGTTTGAAGTATTGTAATTCGCTACATTTTAAATCATATTCGCTAAGGAGTAAAAAATAAATGAATGAAAATGATAAAATAATAAAAATATTATGCTTTGTATAAATGCTTCGTTGCGCTCGCGTGTGTGTATCATGTCCTAGTCGCGCGCCGCTCCAGACTCCACTCCGGGTTTTCTGACATCAGCATCTTCCTGACCTTCCACACGGTCGCTTCCGCCTTGAGAGTGACGTCATCGACTAGCGTGAACATATATAAACCGGAGAGAGACGCGGGAAAGATGAAAGAGGTTGTGATTTTGGCGTTTTGATATTTGGTTGTGTATTCTGGTTTTGACTTTTTGCCTCCAATTGACTTTGATTATTGCTTTGTCCCTTTGGTGTGGTTGGTCTTTGTATATATTTGTAGATAATTTCACTGTTTTTGGTTTAGGGAGTTCGGGAAGGTACCTGTATCTTTGTGTTTTTGTTTTGTTTTGCAGGTAATCTAGCTACTAATATAAATACCATTTTGTTTATTATTTTGGCCTGGATCCATCCTGAATCTGATCCTCCTCCTGGTGTGTGTGTGTGTGTGTGTGTGTGTGTGTGTGTATACAAACCTCATTATTTCATCAGTTAATGATTGGATCTAGTTCTTTCTGCCATATACCACCATTTCCATACAGTTATATATATTCTAAATAGAACCCTGAACCATTCTTTTGCTGTTTGGCCCTAGACTGGGACGCAACACCATATTTAAGTGACCACTTTGATTTTCAAGCACAAGAAAGACAACAGCTTTATTATGCAAAGGTGTTCCTTCAGTTAAAACAACTAGTTTGAGATTTATATCTGCTCATCTTTTTTGAACTACGCTAGAATGCCTCATCCCACCCCCGCTGTTAAAAAAATAAAAAAGTAACTCGGTAACTTTTACTCTGAGTAAATTTTTTAATGAGCTACTTTTTACTTTTACTTGAGTAGATTTTTATAAGGGTAACTTTACTTGTACTTAAGTAAAATTTCACTGAAGTAACAGTACTTGTACTTGAGTACAAAATTTTATTACTCTTTCCACCTCTGGAGATGGTGCATTGTCGTGTATGAAGATGATTTGCTTCGGAAGGCACGGTTCTCCATTTTGTACCATGGTCAGTCAGTATACTTTGCAGTGGTCATTTCATACCTTCAGGGACCCTACAGGTATCTGCCAGCTCTCTCCCCATGATTCTGGCCCAAAACATGACTCCGGCACCTCCTTGTTGACATTGCAGCCTTGTTGGGACATGGAGGCCATCCACCAACCATCCACTACTCCATTCATCTGGACCATCCAGGGTTGTATGACACAGTAAACAAGACTGTTTGAAAATTAGTCTTCATGTATGCCTGGGCCCACTGCAACCATTTCTGCTTGTGAGCATTGGTTAGGGGTGGCCGAATAGGAGGTTTCTGCACAACTACAAGCCTCTAAAGGATCCTACACCTTGAGGTTCGCGGGACTCCAGTGGCACCAGCAGCTTCAAATACCTGTTTGCTGCTTTGTAATGGCATTTCAGCAGCTGCTCTCTTAATCCGATGAATTTGTCTTGCAGAAACCTTCATTCTTCCTTTATCTGCACGAACCTATCTGTGCGCTGAATCAGCCACAAATGTCTTCACAGCAGGGCCGGTTCTAAACCAGACCATATGGGGGGGTAGTCAGAAATGTGAAGGGTCACATATCCTTGCTGAATTGTGTAGTTAGCTGCGTCCAAAGCCTGGAGAAGTGGAATGCACTTTGTCAGGCCTCTACCTTCAGACCTGTCCAACTTGGGTGTCCCACTTGAAGACTAAGCTATATTTACAAAACTGAAAGGTTGAACTGTTCTCTCTGTTGTGGTCAAGAAAGCGCTTCCGCTCCCTGAAGGCCAACACAGAGAGACTGAGAAGGAGCTTCCATGCAGAACTAATGCAATCTTTCAACATCAATGGACACATTCGCGCACATCTACACTTATTACATCTAAACTTAATAATGTTTTTGTTTACATTCTGGACCATTGCACAAAGACATTTTAATAAGGCACCTTAATAAGACACTTTTTATGCATATTTGTACACCATATTTCTTTCACCAAATTAATTATTTTTTTTAAATGTTCTGTTGTACAGTATATTTCTATTTTTATTTCTATTTTATGTACAGTATACTTCTATTTTTACTTCTATTTTTATTTCTATTTTTACATTAGTTAAATTGAATTTTTCTGTCGTATTTCTTTTATTCATATTTATTTCTTATAAGCTTTAATTCTCTTTTTAAGGTCACTGGCGGTCGTATAAGCATTTCACTGCATATCGTACTGTATATAACTGTGTATGTGACAAATAAAATTTAAATTTAAATTTTATGAATAAAAAAAGATAAGTTAAAACAGATGGGCTTTAGAACAGATCATATATATATATATATATATATATATATATATATATATATATATATATATATATATACACATACTGTATATATATATATATATTTTTTTTTTTAAGTAAATGAACAGCTCTCTTCTCTCCAATTCACTCTAAAACAACTGTCTCCTATTTCCCTTTGGAAAAACTTTCACAAATTCATCAGTGAACTACAATGTGGGGCAGGGCTTTACGTAGGGGTCTGTCAGACAACAGAAATTTGTCTTCAGTCTGTCAAACTCAGCAGACGTGGTCTCTGTGCTTGTTGTAACTGAAAAAACGCTGCAGCTTCTTCTTCAGTCTTTCCACTCTGTGACCGCTGAAATCAGACACGACACTACGTTAGGCTACGTCTTGACTCATTTGCATACGGACAGTGATTTGATGTTTACCCAGGGCTCACGGGAAGAGTGTGTGTGTGTGTGTGTGTGTGTGTGTGCGTGTGTGTGTGAGAGTTGGTATTCATCACATTATGGGGACATCGATCTGTTTACAGTCACGCTATGGGGACCAAAAACGTTGGACCACGTTATGGACCACGTCCCCATAATGGAAAGCCTTGAAACATGTTGAGGAGGCTGTACATAGATGCCTCACAAAGTTTTAGCTTTGGCCCATAATTGATGTGCTGGACTGGTCGTGTTATACACACAGATTTTCCATACTGCCCCCTGTAGTCTGGAGCCGGAACTTTTCAGGGGTGGAGCTTGGCAGACCACCACGCACACTCTGCAAGTCTAATTCATGCAAATTACAGTACCGCCTACTTGTTAAATGGATTCTAGGGAATCTGCGCATGTGCAATGGCTTTAAACTAAGAGGTAAGACCAAATGGCTACAATTTATTTTTATTCATTCATAAATAGGTACCCATATTGATTTTTGAGTATATAAACAAAATGTAGGTGTGCAAAAAGTGACTGCTATATTAACAACCACACAAAAATTGTTAAAAGGCTAATTAAATTGTTTCCATATGCTAAACAATAAAAAGTCAGCAGCCAACTAGCCTGTCATGATTTTCCCCTAATCCATTATATAGTATTAAGTAATTAAAATTAATTCAAAAGTCTTTAAATTACACTTTTTTCAAAGTGGTGAAACCCATGTCGGATTTTTTTTTGTTTGTTTCTGGGAAATCCTCTTGTTTTTGTCCGGACAGCATTAATGGCTTGTCAATGCTACAGGAAGTAGGAACAAATATACACACAGAAGAGCAAATACACACAAAGGTAAGTTTTTTTTTCATTAGTTATGAGTTTATGGTTTTATTTTTTGTGTTTTAAGATGATATTTATGATGAATCATGCTAATAAAGGCATTGTTATGCTAGCGGACTGACTAGCCAGCTGTTTAGCATGCAGCTTAACCAGTGTAGCACAGTAGTGAGCCTCAGAAGTTCATTAAATGAAGCTAATATATTACATTGGCTCCTGTAGCTGGCATGTCATGTGGATGTTTAGTGTAATACCTACTTATTTAACTAGCTTCACCAACTAATCAGATAGCTAGTTGATAAGTAGCCATGTCAGGTTTCCCAAGAACTTAGATAGTTATACTTAGCCTAAATAGTTGTGGATCTGAGTGACAGGTGAAGTTTATAGCCACTGAAATGGAGGATAGGGATGGACAGGAGCCTGGGCCAAGCACAGATCACCAATTCCTGTTATTATTATTAATATTAATAATAATCATCATCTTTAAACACTTGTGATATGCCTCCTTTTAATCCGCTGCTCTAAACTCTGCAGCTGAGCTGTGATCTGTCTGTGGGGCGGGTTTCCACGGATAACAGACAGATGTCCATAAGTATTTGGACACACTTGTCATTTTTATATATCCAGATTCTACATGAATTTGTTATATATTAGAGACTAAATGGAGCAATAGTGAGTCACTTCCCTCCAGCACTGTGTCAGATATTTAGCTTGAATGATGAATTCTGGCGTTTGAATTTTGTCCCTGTTTACTGAAGAGTCCAGCATAATTCTGCATGTAACCATGGAGTCATTTATTTTGCTGAGTTGTTAAAAACAAAAATCAAACGTCATTCCTGTATAGTTTATTTTACAATTATATGTTGGATAGATTGGGACCCTGAAGCATTTCACATTGGGTATGGTAAGAGAGGAGCTGGGCTGTACCAACAGGAAAGGGCATAGAGTGTGGAAAGGGAGAAAGGTCTGCTCCTCAGGGTGTATATTTCCATCCTGCAATGTAAACAATACCCAGGAGATTTTAGGCTATGATGATGTTTTAATAACATACAATATCAGATTTCCCATTTTGCTTTACGTTCGAGTCTCATCTAAGGTGGTAACCTGAGAGAATGAGAAATCTTGAAGTATGCTTTAATTCTTTGCTTTTGAATGACCCGAGCATAAGATCTAGTAAAAATATTATATAGCTAAAAAGTTTATAAAATAAAATATTATATAGCTAAGACCTCAAGCTGTAACTGAATCCAATGCAAATTTTTTATTTTTTTTTTCCCAGCAGGCTGTAATGCCACCCTGGATAAGCCACCTTAAGGATGCCGTTCATCACACTGTTTCAAAGACTGACAAAACGTGGAAATTGGAGGTGAAGTACATCAATGCGGAAAAAGGTAAGGTGCTATCTTATGTGATTTATCGGTTAATAATTACTAACGTATTTAATCATGATCTGATCAGCATAAAAACTTCAGGGCACATTAAATTGGCACTAGATTACAGCTTCTCAAAATCTATTGAGGTCAGTTTTTGTGGTGCATATTACCATAGACTAACCCTTGTCTGGTGTTTCCATTTTTGTTACAAAGTGTTCATGGGTCTGGTAGATAAAACAATATAATCAAATCAAGGTATGCAGGATATGTTTACATCATCTCACTTAGTACGAACACAATATGTCGTTAATATTTGCCTACTTACATATTTATTGTATATTTATTGTATTAATATATATTTATTTCTCAATAAACCTCTAATTTATTTCTTATAAACCGTTATATTTACATTTTAGGCATTTGGCAGATGCTTTTATCCAAAGCGACTTACATTTTTATCTCATTATACATCTGAGCAGTTGAGAGTTAAGGGCCTTGCTCAAGGGCCCAACAGTGGCAACTTTTTGTGTTTGTGAGGTTTGAACCTGGGATCTTCCGAACCGTAGTCCAATGCCTTAACCAATGAGCTACCCCTGGCCCTACAGTCAGAAGTCAACAGAAACATTCTGTCTGACAATTCACAGAGAATGCAATCGAGAGGAACTTCATCATGTGGCAAGACATTGTAATGGTTTAAATCGTTATCTTGTTCAAATACAGATATAACAATATTTTCAGCAGTACTAAAATTTTGTCATTTGTCTTAACAACCTCAAAAAGTCATTTATACACAGAAGACATTTTATAGGAATGACCGATGAGCCCATGTGTAGACATTTAACACTCCACAGGAAGGACTGAAAAATTTCAATGTGTTGCAAATGTACACCTTGTTATTGGTACATGTGTAAAATGTCCTCAGAGTAGAGAGACTGTGCCTGTAATAGCCAATCAGGTTTGTCCTGATTTCATCCTCATCATGTTGGCAATCATTGTTGGTACAGTAGCTTATTCCTAGAATAAGAAGACTATTCGATTTCACCATTTTTAGATATCAAATTTTCTTCTTTATTTTGTTGCTGATGAGCTGGTTTTGGAAGGTTTACAGACCACTCAGGTTCAGTGTCCATGTCCAGTCCCAACTGTGCTCAGTTGGTTTAAAAACTGGCAATTGACTTGGCCAGTTTGAAATCACTTCCCCGATGAAGTCCTTTGTAGGGTTGGCAGTGTGTTTTTGGTGATTGTCTTGCCACATGATAAAGTTCCTCTCGATTGCATTTCTCTGTGAATTGTCAGACAGAATGTTTCTGTTGACTTCTGACTGATGCTACCTTCATGAGTTCCATCAGCTGTAAAAACAAGGCAGGATTAGAGAGGTTTTTGTGAATCAAATGTACAAATTTTGAAAACCATGTCTAAGTGTTTGTGTGTCGTTTTACATACAATAAAAAAAGGTTCTGGGGAAGACACACGAAAGTAGCATAAAGAGAAGTATTTCTCATTGTTACCTGTTTTTTTTCTTCATCAACTTCTACACTTACTTGTGGGTCCAGTAGACCCAGACACCATGCATGAAATACAGTGGGAGCCACACCAAATAGCCGCGACAGTGTGGCTGAAGTGTGAATGGCGTGTGAATGGCCTTTGCACGCCGTAATCCCCCCTCCTTTTTCTGGCCGAAAGGCGTGTCAAGATTTCACAGTAAACACGCCCATTCAAGCCCTATTTATTCATTTACCTGGTGCCACCACTAGATGGCGCTTCGTTCTCAAGAACACATTAAAACAAGCCAGCTGCGCTGAGTTGCAATCACGTGATTTTAACAACCCGCCTCCACCCCCGCCGAACTGACGCTGCCAAACTACAGAGATGAAGATGGCGGCTTAACGGACTATTCGTGGTAAGTGATGTTTTATTTTATAAAATGTGTTTGGGGTAGTTTACAGTTTATTTCCCAGTTTAGTTTTTTATTGGCTGTTTTAAATATCACTGGCAGCAGCAGCAGCGGTCAGATGTGACTTTAGAGAACTTAATGTTCTGTTTACCAAGTCTGGAGTTAATATTACAGCTTACTGTCAGTGTCACACACTCACAATGTCACTCCACTTTAACTCAAAAACATGCTCAAACTTCGACAATACTATTAATGTCCCTATTACAAGAGCTGCACTACCCGATGTAGAGTGTTTGTGTTCTCTGTAAATACTGAGAGAATCTCACCGCGTGTTGTCTGGATAAATTCAGCGCTTATTTATTCTCTGGTTAAGAGTTAATCTGCAGGTTATTTCTGTGACTGTAATATAATGTGATGCAGTTGATGAGGGACACAGACTGAGGGGAGCTGTACAGGAGCTAGTAACGCTCATAACCCGGTTTATATTTTATACACTTTGTCCGGGACTTTCCGCGGTAGCGCGAGCGCTTAGTTAACGAGCTGAATAACAACACAGAAGTGTTTATCAGTTAAGGAGGGGGAGGTGTGTGTGTGTGTGTGTGTGTGTGTGTGTGTGTGTGAGGGGCTTCAGTAAGTTATAGTTTGGCTTCAGGGATGAACTAATGCTCATATACGAGTGTTATATCGCTTAACTTATTTGTATGAGAAGCGCATTAAGTAAAGTCTGGGTTAATTTAATGCAGACGATAATACAGACAGTCACTGGTTAACACTAACACTGTTCACTGGTTAACACTAACACTGTTCACTGGTTAACACTAACACTGTTCACTGGTTAACACTAACACTGTTCACTGGTTAACACTAACACTGTTCACTGGTTAACACTAACACTGTTCACTGGATAACACTAACACTGTTCACTGGTTAACATTAGCACAGGCAGTTTATTTACATTACAGAATCCCCAAAGCAGTACTTTACACACTCTGTGGTAAATAGGTTTATTAATATATATTATTTTTATTAGAACTAGATGTTCTGTGAAGTTTATCTGTCTTGACTAAATTCTCCTGTTGTCTTTAAGCAGAGCTCCGCTGTGGAGGATTGGGGGGTCAGACGGCTGACTGCTGGACTTTTGGAGCTACAGGACTGGAGGAGCCTGAACAAGCTGTTGAGGGAGCTGTAGGAGGGATGACGTCACAGTCCGACAGCTTTAGAATGATGTTTGATCAGGTCTACTGTATATTCTGAACATAGAACTGCAAAATGTCTGATACAGTACTTTGGGGGAAACAAAGACTTCAACTGTTCCATGTTTAATAGTTTTGATATTTGAAAAATTAATACTTTAATGTAAAAGGACTATAGATAGAGACTTATAAGCAGCTGGTGTATCCGGGTAGTTTAATGAACTTTAAGCAAAAAGACAACATGTATTCATCTGTTTTATATAAATTACTGTTTTAACTTTGACTAGTTTTGGAAGAATAAATTGAATTGTTAAAGTCATGTTTTGCGTGTTTTAATTTTGGGGGATTGTTTGGGTATTTAAAAATTGTTTAGTTGAACCAACAACTTCAATGGGCAAAAAATGGGACACAACTTTGTTTTAAATAGTCAAAGAGTTGGGCTGAAAATAATAATAATAATTATTATTGATCATAGAAACAAATGAAACCAGTTAAACACTTGATTATATGTGTTTGTGATTGTGACCCATAATAATTTTTTCTCAGTATAAATAAATGTTTTGGGTTTTAAGAACTCCAAAAGAGCAACGACAAACTTGGTATTCTCCATTGCGGTTTCTCACCTTCCGCTCCTGAGTATGACATGGTGTTAATTGCTCTGTGTGTGTGTGTGTGTGTTTTTGGTGGGGGGATGGGTGTGTGTGTGTTTTCGGCTGTTCAGCAGTTCTAAACACAAGCACAGTTTTTGTCCTTAACTAAAATACTTCAATACGTTAATAATGAATTTATTTTGCTGAATAAGGTAAAATGTTTAAACCAAACCAGTAAGTTAAGTAAGTGTTCCATACATTAAAGTACTGTGTATAACCAAGTGCCCTAGCAAACACAGTTACAGTACAGTTTACAGTACAAACAGAGAGTGTGCGCTGGGGGGATTGGAAGGTGAGTGAGAATACTCATTTACAAGACAAAAGACGGTCAGAGGCAGCGCCGTTCTAGACCAGACAACACGGGGTGGGGGGAGGGGGGCATCATGTTCAAGCACTGTTTTTACCTGGCCTTACTGTATAGTAACAGTATTGTATTTGCTGAATTGTGTTGAGGCACGCAAACCCCCAGACCACAATAAGGTGGCAATCCCTCAGGGGAAAAAAAAAAAAAAAAAAATATATATATATATATATATATATATATAATAAAATATCCTTAGTCCAGATTTTATCAATCAATGACATAACATTTATCTAAGCTGGATGGTAAAATTCTCAAAAATGTTTAACCTAAAGTAAGACTTAACACACTATAACTAAAATATTTACAAAACTGAAAGGTTGTCTTATGAATAATAAAAAATACAAACTAAATTAAAACAGATGGGCTGTTGAACAGATCATATGTTTTATGTTTTCTGATTATAAATGATAGATGGGTTGATTTTAGAAAGGCTAAATGAAATAGCTAGTTTTTGGTCATGTCAGTCCAGTAACTATACTATGTAAAAGTAATTATAATATGAATTAATTAAGGGCAGGACCTAACCTAATGTTAATAATTTACACCATGATAACATTAGTATTCGTGTTTTTGTATATATTTTTAAATGTTCAAATGAACGTTTCAGAGTATATAATTTGTCGTGTCATCTGTGATTGAGACCCATGAGTTAAATTGAAATATTTTTTATAGGTAGTAAGCCAGGTTTTAGTAACCTTGGATAAATCAGCATGAAAGCCCTCTCTCGCGCACGCGCTCTCACGCTGTCTCTCGCACTCACACACACACACACACACACACACTGTACACACACAGACACACACAAATAATACATGAAATCGCATAAAACCAAATGAAACTAGGGTAAAAAATATGAGCAGTAAAATACAGTAGTATCCTGTAGGTGATTCCTGTCCTGTGATAACAGGCACTAACACTCTAGAACTGTTTACTTCTGTTAGTTTTGTTTTCAAGTGTGAATGTTTATGGGGATTAAATCTGTCTCTGCTGCTGCATCTATACACCGTTGTGATAAGTGATTTATGCCCCATCAGATCTTTGATGTGGGACGTTATGCTGGTTAAATGACTAAAGACACACTGATCCGTATGGACAGAGATTTGTTCCAGATATTATGCGCCATTAATCAATTTGTTATGCCAATTTGACTTTCAGCGAAAACATCAAAAATATAACGAAAACAAACCAAAGCAGAAGTTACATTTTAAGCTTTACTTTCAAATTCAAATTTGATTTGTCACATACACAGCGCGATATGCAGTAAAATGCTTTGGGTGCTTTAGGTGAGACTCGAACTCGGCATTGCTTCACCTGGACCGCTTTATAAGTGTCACGCGCTAACCGATTGCGCCACGGGAGCCACACGGAAGATAGTCTTGTCAGAGTATCCTCTCTCTCTCTCGTGCGCACACACACACACACACACACACACACATGAAATTGCGTAAAAACCAACGAAATATAAGCAGTAAAAAAAAAATCAGTAAAAATACATTAGTATAACAGGCGCTAACCCTCTGGAACTTTTTTACTATTGTCTCCAAGTGTTTATGGGGATTTAATCTGTCTCTACGGCCGCATCCATTCACAGTTGTGATAAGTGATTAATGCCCCATCAGATCTTTTGACGGGGGAGCATTATGCATGATTAAATGACTAAAGAAATACTGATCCATATGGGCAGATATTTGTTCCAGGTTGCATGCGCCATTAATTGCCTCTTATGCCACTTGTAGACTATCAGTGAAAAAATCAGCGAAAACATCATCAAAAATATAACGAAAACAAACCCAAGCAGACGTTACATTTTGAGCTTTACTTTGCAGCAAAATATTATCTATCAGTATATTAAATGGAACTAGGTAAAATACACAGTAATATAAAATACTGTACACAGCCCGCGCTTTTATTCCGTACCTACAATGATCGGTATAGACAAATTACAGCCGCTACCGTGTCTTTAAGGATAATTTCAGGATGTCTTAAAAATATTTCACTAACTAATTTTATTAATTCATTATTAAATAATAAATAGCATAATCATCATGGGCTGTGTATTGAGTGATTTAACAAATCTGTTTTATTAATCGGTTTGTTGTTGTTGTTTTTTCATCTATTTATGAAACTATGTTGACAATACAAGAACTGTCTGTATATTAAAGATACGGTATTGGGCTTCCTGGACACTGCAGTTAACTGTGCCAGTCAATGCTCCATCTGGCGGAATTATACGGCATTGCAACCATCTTTTTAGAAAGCGCATGGGGGCGTTTATGGGGCGGGGCATCGTTAACTGCGTCATCGCGGGGGATCACATTCCATGCACGAAGCCTTCATGGAACTGCCACGGAGCGGTCATGCTCCAGGCGGCTGTTTGACGTGGCTCCCACTGTATGGATGTGTAGGGGGGAGTGGGGTACATATGGGGCACTTGTTAAAAGTGAGTTCTTCAAATGGTTCTTCAGAGAAAATGAAGAAAGCCAATGTGTCAGCCAGACCTGAACACAAGACAAAGGTTAATTGAGAATGGTCGATTGGATAGGTTCTCATTTTATATAAAATGTTTTTGGTGTCTTTTATAGGACGTGGTGTATTTGCAAAGGGTTCAATTTGCAAAGGCGATTTTTTTTTGTTGAATATAGGTGAGATATAATAAATGATGCTGCATCCCGGAGCAGAAGAAAACTTTATCACCCGTCATGTGCTGCGTTTATGTTTGCGTTCAAGTGGAGAGGGAAAATGTATTGGTAAGAATTCAAGTTGCACCTAAACTATACTCCTCATACTATATAATTACTAAAATTATTGAGGCTCGGATTTTGTGGTGATATATTATTATAATTGTATTTCTCCTTTTCTTATATTTCCATATTTTTAAGTATTGATGCCTCTAAAGAAGATTAATCATTTGGGCGGCTAGTTAATGATGACCACAGACATCCAAACTGTAGGATGAAAAAAAATTGATGTGAATGAAAACCCACACCTTTTGTTTGTTTGCCCTTAACGACATTAAAGAAGAGATTTCATATGACTATGGAGGTAGCGACTGCCCATGGAGAACACAAGTCTCACAGTAGAATGGCTCATAGTAATGTCAAATGTTCTCAGCCTAGGTTGTGTGTCATATTGCAACTAATGAAGTAATTTCTTATGACAAGTATATATTCACAGATTTCTGAAAAAAAAAATTATGATATAAATGTAGAGGACTCTACTCAATCCCTCCATTTAAAGGCTCAGATAGATGATGCTACTGGTCCAAACAACACTCCTCAACAGGTACTGTACATTCATGTTCATGAAATGATTTTAACCTTCACTGGGGTTTTTTTCTTCATTTATAAGTACTGTATTCTGTACACTCACGACGTCCTCACAAAGCCCGTTTTATTCATGGTGTGTGAACGGTGACAGCTGGACTAGGCAGGAGTAGTGTGAATTAGTACACCAAACAGTTTAATGTAATGCATCTAGAAGGTTAGTCTTCCAGGGATATTTGAGGTAGAATTTAATCTTCACTGGGTTTTTTCTTCTTGTTTAATGAGGCCTGTAGTCTGTTCACTCACGACGTCCCCACAATGCACCTTCAGTCTTTGTTTGACTAGAAAATTTGTGTAAAATTGGACAAAAGTGGTCCCCACAAGGAACGATTACAGTGTGTATGAAATGTCCTCACAAAGCACGTTGTAAGAGCCATATCGTATTTATGAATTTGTTGTGTTTATTTTATTTTATTTGTTGTTACGTATATAACAACAAGAGTGTTGTTATATACGTAAGCTAAGACTGTAATTTATAAGATACAGCAAATAGGTTGTTGTAAAAGTCAGAGATTTGCAAGATACAGCAACTGATGTTGTAATCACAGTGGATTTACTCAAGACGACTGTATGAAGTGTTGATTCATTGATGCTGACAAAATAAACTACAAGAGACAAAGAGATTGGACTTCTGTCGTGTGAGTGAAACTTTAAACCAGAGCTATGCGTCAAAACTGGTGAAATAATATGACCGCATCTACATAAAGTCAAAAGCTTCCGCTGTTTGAACGAAAACAAGCGAAACCGAAAGAGACTTTCCCGGTTCATTTGAAATTCATGATGTTAAGCAACGAGGACATTGAAGAAGTCTCGGCAGGAGACAGTGTGTCACAAGTTGCGACGGCTGAGCCACAAGGAAGCATAACGTCCGCGGCCTCCTCATCTCGCTGCAGAGAAGAAGCCGACAGAGCAGCGCTGTTAGCAAAGGATGCAACCTTGGACGAACGTCTCCAGTTAGAAATGGAGGAAGCACAACTAACGGCACGACTAGAAATCGAGGAAGCACAACTAAAGGCACGACTAGAAATCGAGGAAGGACAACTAAAGGCACGACTAGAAATGGAAAAGGCACAACTAAAGGCGAAAAAAGAAATGCTGGAAACCAAAACGGCACTCGCTATGCACGGCGCCAAATTAAGAGTGCTTCAACGTCAAGATCGCGAAGGACAACAGCCAGCAACAGAGAGCACAGTCATTGAACCGAGCAGCGCCTACATGAGCAGCGCGCACTTCCGCAACAATGGATATGATCGCCGACGACAGCCGGTTAGAGAGAGCTCAGTCATTGAACCGAGCAGCCTGTACTTTCAAAACTTGGAATGCAATGATGAACTATACCAGCACGTTGCGTCGATGGAATATTGCGAACTGCCATCACGTCTACAGGCAACCCACGTAAGCTCTTGCCCATCAGTGCCAAACCTACAATGGCAAGTACTCTAAATGAATGTCCTACCGTAAACACTGAACACAAGTCATAGTTTCGATACATCATATTCTCAATGCCCATGGGGCAGCGCACTCAGGTGTGCCCATAAGCGCAAACACACAACTGACAAACTCCTTAAGGGACACCCGAGATCATGATTCTCTACGTCATGGACTTGACACAATGCATCACCAAATGCAACGTCAGGCAGAACTCACAGAAATGCTCACGAGGAGCCAAATGCTGTTCTCGTTGCCTCGGCACGACCTTTCTCCCTTTTACGGAGACCCGATCCAGTTCAAATACTTTATGTTGTCCTTTGAACGCTTCGTTGAATCCAAAATGGACAATGACATCGATAAGCTGTCATATCTCGAACTGTACACCAAAGGGGAACCCAAAGACCTTGTAACGAGCTGCATGCACATGACAAATGGGTATGCAAGAGCAAAGAAATTGCTGCGAGAAACTTGCCAAAACGCAACAGCAAACTGTGAATCTGTGGACGAGTTGAACAGCAGCGAGTGCATGAACACCATTCTTACGAAACTGCCCTACAAGCTGATCGACAGGTGGAAGTCTTGCGTACGCCAGCACTACGAGCACTACAGGATAAGAGCCAAGTTCGCCTAGCTGGTGGACTTCATAGATCAACAAGCCAGAACATACTCCGACCCGCTCTTCGCCGACCTGGACGCCATGACCAGCGATAAGAAACACAGTCGCACATCCCTTCCCTACCATATCTTAGACGAGTGCGTAAAATTTAACGATCAGACACACAAAGACAAAGTAGAATTCATAAAAAAGAATGGATTCTGTTTCGGATGTTTAAGAAAGGGTCATTTGTGGAAAGACTGTACCAGAAAAATTATATGTTCATTGTGTTCAAAGCCACATCCACGCATGCTACACATAGCCATGCCAGCCACGGCGCAGTCAGTTACGAGCGCCCGCAGAAACGAAACTGAAAGTGACACAACAAATACACCAACTGCAGTGAGTCATGAATCAAATGCGCTCACTGGGGCTGGAGGTAATTGCATCCTCTCCATTGTACCCGTTAAAATAAAGTCCAAGAAAGGTGACAAAATCGCAGAAGTGTATGCATTTATAGACCAAGGCAGTTCTGCCACATTCTGTACAGAGTCATTAGCAAGGCAATTAAATGTACAAAGCAGAAGAGTTAAGATACGGCTGAGCACCATGAACTACACAAAACTAGTAGAAAGCTACATGCTCAATGATTTGGAGATCAGTAGCCTGGAAGAAAACAATTTTATTGAACTTCCCAACATCTTTACACAAAAGAACATCCCAACTACAGTGGAAAACATTCCACAACAGCATGACATAGATAAGTGGCCATACCTTAGCGACGTAAAACTGCCCCAGATTAGCACTGGAATCTAAATTCTCATTGGAAATAAAGAGCACGAACTCCTAGAACCTCGGCGAGTAATCAATAGCAGGCATAGAGGGCCATATGCGGTGCATATGCGGTCCCTCTTGGATGGACTGTGAACGGGCCTCTCCGAGAACCCGACAAACCAGCAGAGATGTCAAGTAACGAAGTACAAATACTTCGTTACCTTACTTAAGTAGAAATTTGGGGTATCTATACTTTACTGGAGTAATTATTTTTCAGCCGACTTTTTACTTCTACTCCTTACATTTTCACGCAATTATTTGTACTTTCTACTCCTTACATTTTAAAAATAGCCTCGTTACTTCTATTATTTCAGCTTATCATTAAAAAAAATAAAATCGCGCCATCAGGGCTCCGTTCTTCGTTTAGCTGGATTTGATTGTTGTGGATTTGTCCTGATCTCGGATTGTTTCGTTCTCCAATGCGCTTCCCGCATTTGCTGTCATAGTAACATGTCCGGAAGCTTGAACATGCTTGGTAGCAGGTTTATTTCATGTGAACAGGATTTAACCTGCGCTCCTGCCGGGTTATGATTGATTGAAATGGAGAGGTCACATCTGATTGGTTAAAGAGCACGACTGACGCTGACTGACTCACGTGGGAAAAGAAAAGAATCTTGCATATATACACACACATAATCGCTATCAAATATTATATTAGAACATAAATTCATAGGTTTATTATTATCAAATATGATATTACTATTATAATGAAGCCTAGGCACGAGACAGCCGTAAAGACCATTAATACAAATGGTCTTGTATCTTGTATCATTGTATAATTGTATAATCCATGGCAGGGGGGCATTTCAGCGCATAACACGTGTTACAAAAAAAAATGAGCCACTCTTTTGCCATTTCGACAACCAATCAAAGGGGTTGTGATCAGTGTTTCTACTGTCGATGCATATCGCCTTTTAAACCAACGTACGAACGCATAATAATCCTAGACAACTCAATACAGCTATACTAATCATCAACAACAGAACAGAATGCCTCTGAAGTTTGACTTTTTGCACCATTAAAATACTTATAGGCAACTAGTTATCATATCTTCTTCTCCATAAAACATGTTAATGCTCAGTAGTACACATATATGGTTCTTTAATGTATTTGCATTGTACTAAAATGCATTCTTTTTCAATTGCCATATACAGTATCCCAAATCACTATGGCCGTTAAAAAAATACAACAACAAAAAAAAAAACACTTTTTTCTTTTTTTATGAGGTGTTAGTGCAGTATATAGGCCCGTGGCACAGCCTAAGCTTTCATCCTTAATGCTTTTTTCCCCCTCACTGTACGTTTACTTTTATACTTCAAGTAGTTTTGAAACCAGTACTTTTACACTTTTACTTGAGTAAAAAGCTTGAGTTGATACTTCAACTTCTAAAGAAGTCTTTTTAAACCCTAGTATCTATACTTCTACTCAAGTAATGAATGTGAATACTTTTGACACCACTGCAAACCAGTGACCGTTACAGTTAACCGAACCTCCATTGAAAGTGTAGAACGAATGCTGATAGAGCAATATAACCATGATTTTCCCGAACGAAATTGCGATGACAAGGCAGAGATGTCACATATCAGTTCTTAAACCTCGTTAATAACTCCCTGCAGTTCATAGACAATCACTTCTACATCGGCCTCCCACTTAAGAAAGCGTCCGTTCAAATGCCCAACAACCGAAATGCAGCTATGCAACGTGCATTAAACCTTAAATGAAAACTTAGCAGCAACAGCTCCTTTCACGAGGAGTATACAAACTTCATGAGTGACATGCTAAAAAAGGGTCATGCAGTCAGGGTCCCTACACATCACGTAAACCGCCAAGGCGGTCAGGTGTGGTACATACTGCATCATGGCGTCTATCATCCTCAAAAGAATAAACTAAGCGTGGTTTTCAACTGTGCTGTCACTAAACAGTGAGCTCCTACAAGGACCATACTTAAACTCACTCATTGGTGTGCTCACACGCTTTAGACAGGAATAAATTGCCATGATGGCAGACGTGGAGGCCATGTACTATCAAGTGAGAGTCCCCGAGAAGGACACAGATCTGCTGCGCTTCTTATGGTGGCCGAACTGAGATGTGAACCAAAACTTAATCGAATATAAAATGGTAGTTCATCTGTTCTGTGCAAAATCGTCGCCTAGTGTTGCTAACTTCGCCCTCAGAAAGACAGCAGAAGAAAACCACAGCAATGCATCTGCTGTGGCAGTCAATACAGTGCTTAAAAACCTTTATGTAGATGACTGCCTGAAATCCATTTCGAGTCATGACCAAGCAGTCGCCCTATACAATGATCTCACAAGTCTCTGTGCAAGTGGAGGGTTCAACCTCACTAAATGGGCAAACAATAGCCGTGCCCTACTGACTGTCATTCCTGAGAGCGAAAGGAGCAAAGACATGAGAGACTTAGACTTGAGTAAAGATGCACTGCCCATAGAGAGAGCTCTGGGGGTGCTGTGGTGCATTAACTCAGACATGTTCAAGTTTAAGATTAGTTTAAAGGAACGACCTGTGACAAGACGAGGAATCCTGTCAATTACTAGTTCGATTTATGACCCCTTAGGGTTTCTCGCGCCTGTCATACTGCCAGCCAAAACTCTAATGCAACAGTTATGTAAAGAAAAACTAGCCTGGGATGATGACATTCCCGAGCAGTTTGCAACGGCATGGAAAACGCCGACTTCGGAGTTACAGCTACAGCACAACTTCATCACTTCTCGGATGCAAGTGAAATGGGATACGGAGCTGTCTCATACCTCAGGTTAGTAAACGCTGATGGACTTACACATTGTGCATTCATGATGGGGAATTCCCGTGTAGCACCCCTGAAACAAACCACCATTCCACGAATGGAACTGACTGCGGCAGTGGTCGCTGTAAAAAATGACAAAATATTGAAAGAACAGCTAGAATTGAAATTGCTGGACTCTATGTTTTGGACTGACAGTACAACTGTTTTGAGATACATTGATAACGAAACACTTCGTTTTAAAACCTTCGTGGCCAAAAGAATCGCCATTATAAGAGAGTCAACCAAGTCACAGCAATGGAGGTACATTAATACCTCAAAAAACCCAGCTGATTCTGCCTCCAGGGGGGTATCCTGTGAAAAGTTCATGAAAAATGTTAACTGGATCCATGGTCCCTCCTTTCTCAAAGAAGCAGAGTGCAAATGGCCTGAAAATATTCATGACACATCAATAAAAGAAAATTTTGATGAAAATGATGATGAAATTAAACTCTCAGCTTTAGTGAATGTAGATGCGGTTGGCTTATTTCACTAGTTTTGACGCGTAGCTAATGTCTTAAAGTTTCACTCACATGACAGAAGTCCGATCTCTTTGTCTTTTGTCGATTATTTGTCAGCTTACCGGGAGCTCTCATTAGCTGACGGTCAAAAGCTTGTGTTTCCGTAGCCTTCCAAATCTATACTGAGCTTTCTAACATATGACAGTCACACAAATGCATGTAATAGTAGAATGACATCACAGACCAACCTACGATTGTCAACTTATGATGCATGACTAAGAAATTTAAAGCTTATGGCTGATGTAACGAACTTAATGCTTAATGCTTTACTACTGAATAGAACAAGGTAGAATAAATGAAATAACAGCAAGTAAAATAAAATAAAATAAACACAACAACTTCATAACACGTGCGATATGGCACTTACAGTGAATATTGTGAGCGTTACAAAATGCACAGACGCAGATGCAGTGAGTAAATTGATTAATCATCACTCTGATTGGCACAAGTTAAAAAGATCCGTTGCCTGGATCCTTCGCATCAGAGACATGCTCAAACAAAAAACAGAAAGGGTCAAAACACAAGTAGATAACCCAAAGACAGAAAATCACAAGTCTCTAACAGGTCAAGACCTAATAAGAGCAGAAAACAAAATCATTAAGTTTACTCAAAGACAAAAATTTAAGGAAGAAATTCTCACATTGCAAAAGGGTGAAGCAGCAGCAGAATTCAAACAGGGAATTCATACACAGCAAAAATGCAAGGCATCTGTAAAAAGAAACAGTTGCTTGTCCAAACTGGACCCAGTACTACAGGATGGATTGCTGAGAGTCGGAGGACGTCTCGGCAGGTCCGCAATGCCAGAGCACGTTAAACACCCAGTCATTGTACCTAAAGACTCACATATCACAACGTTAATATTAAGAGACATTCATGACAAGATAGGACACAGTGGCAGAAATTACATGCTTTCAGAATTGCGGCAAAAATACTGGATTCCGACTGCTAACTCACTCGTAAGACAGTTTCTCTCCAGGTGTGTGATATGCAGAGAGTCTAGAGCTAAAGCATGTGGGCAGAAAATGTCAGAATTGCCAATCGACAGAATAATACCAGACTACCCACCCTTCACTAATGTGGGAGTAGACTACTTCGGACCCTTCGAGGTCAAACGTGGCAGAAGTAACGTTAAAAGATATGGCGTACTTTTCACTTGTCTGACAACAAGAGCCGTGCACATTGAAATCGGCTATTCGCTGGACACAGACTCTTGTGTGAATGCCATGCGACGCTTTATAAGCAGGAGAGGTCAGGTGTCAGTGATGCGAAGTGACAATGGAACAAACTTCATAGGCGCTGAGACTGAACTGCGCGAGGCTATTCAGCAATGGAATCAGTCACAAATTGAAAGCTTCCTTACTCAAAGGAACATACAGTGGACATTTAACCCGCCCTCTGGATCTCACTTTGGCGGAATATGGGAAAGACAGATTAGGTCAGTTAGAAAGATCTTGAGATCAGTACTGAAAGAACAAACATTAACTGACGAGAGCCTGCATACATTTATGTGTGAAGTAGAAGCGATAATGAATAACCGACCCCTCACTACTGTCTCTGAGGATCCCACAGATCTGGAACCTCTGACACCTAACCACCTGCTGCTGATGAAAAAACAGCCAAACCTGCCCCCTGGACTTTTCAAAAAGGAAGACATCTATGCACGTCGCAGGTGGAAGCAGGTTCAGTACCTATCAGACCTATTCTGGAACCGATGGGTGCGTGAATACTTGCCCTTGCTCCAGGAACGTCAAAAATGGTTTCAAGAGAGAAAAAACCTTTCGATTGGAGACATAGTTTTAATAATTGACGAGTCTTCTCCAAGAAATTCATGGGTCATGGGAAGAATCACGAAAGTGTTCCCTGACAAAAGGGGACTTGTGATACATGTGTTAGTTAAAACCAAGACCAACACTCTGGAAAGACCCATCGACAAGCTGTGCCTCATATATGAAATGGACTGTTAAATGTGTGGTAATATGTTACGAAATTTGACATGCAAATACAAACACCTGAGATAAATATTACACACTTAAAAGATTGAAAACGTCTTAGAAGGTTAAGAATGTTTGATTTCATGGCTTTATCAAAAAATAATAATAATAACAAAAATTGTAATTGTCAGTCTCCATGCCTGTCAATTAGGGGCTGGAATGTAAGAGCCATATCGTATTTGTTATGAATTTGTTGTTGTGTTTATTTTATTTTATTTGTTATTTCATTTATTCTACCTTGTTCTATTCATTAGTAAAGCATTAAGCATTAAGTTTGTTGCATAAGCCATAAGCTTTAAATTTCTAAGTTATGCATCCATTTTGACAATCGTAAGTTGGTCTGTGATGTCATTCCACTATGACTGTCATATGATAGAGAGTTCAGTTTAGATAAAGGCTACGGAAACACAAGCTTTTGACCGTAAGCTTGTGAGCTTATTAAGGCATTTCAATTATGACATATCAAATAATTTTTCTCTACTCACATATCAATTATTTAACACGATTACTCATTGACATTGGAAACATCATCATGCATTTACTCAACTAAAAAAAAAATGAATCACATCTGTACAAACATTTTTGCCATGAATTCTCAGGAAGTGATTGTCATTTTAAGAAGAAACTATGCGAGGCTCGTAATTAAGCTAATTAAGCCAAAATCATAGAGCTGGGCAATGAATCACATTTTTTATTTAATTAATTGCAATCAACTAAGCTAAGATAAATTTCAATATCCCCCCCCCCCCCCCATCGCATTTGATTCATAGTGTGATGATCACGCTTAAGTTTTATGAAATATCTAATGTTCTTATACCTTGTCCAAGGCATTGCAATATTTGACGCTTTTCGGCAGCAGAGAGATCCTTTTTCTTTCCCATATTGCTTGAAACCTGTGGCCTGCTTAATAATATGGAACAACCTTCTTCAGTACTTTTCCGTTAATTGGGTTTATATGGCAAACTAATTATATAACTAATTATCACACGTGTCTGAGATTCATTTCAGTGATCCAAAGAGCCTTGAGACACAATACCATCCATGAGATTAATTTAAAAATTAAACATTTAAATGTTTATGACACTTACATGCAATTTGCATAATAATTTGGAACGCGGTGTATATATACGTATATAAAATAAAAACAAACAAATATATACAGTATATATAAAAAATTGTGTGAGAAAGTCCTACATAGTAGCCTCCCTCCTCCTCGCTCTCAATCACAACAGCTACACTACAGCACTATGATTCTTTTCAAAGGTAAGGTTAATTTGTTGATTTTTACTTTACATTTTGTATTATTAATTTTTATATGGATATTTTTGGGTTGTGGAACGAATCGTCTGAGTTTCCATTATTTTTTACACAGAGATCTTCTTACAAGTAGACTTCCAAAATGAATTATGATCGCAATCCAAGGTTCCACTGTACATACAGTGTATTGTAATGGGTGTACAGACGGCACCATGATGCATGGACACGAGGCGAGGTCTTACAGGAAAAAGGATAATTTATTCAGGAAAAATTAGGAAGGAAAGGAAGGATGGAAAGGAAAGTTGTGCACGTGCAGGTCCTGGGGCAGTGCCTAGCTGGCATGCGCAGTTATTCCTCGCGTTGTCCTCTGCGCGGAGATCAAATCACCCCACTCGCATGCAACTCTCTTATGCTCCACAGCATCACGTACTTCCTGGACCCCGGAATAAACTTCGCGCCTTGCTTCTATAATGCGGAGCAAGCCCGAGATCCTATTCATGTTAATTATCTCCAGTCGGCCCGAATAGGTGGCTCCATCCCTGCAGAAGGGGGTGCCACCTATCTATGGAGCCTACGGAGTGAGTGAGGAGCGATAATAGATTTGGGTGCAAGCACATCACAGGCACACGCCGTGACAGTATATACATATAGCAAAATCTCATGTGAGGAGCCCCAGGCCCAGACTCTCAGGCATCCTCACAGCAGCAGATTCCAACCCATCTGCCAATTTTCAAACAGCATTGGATGGTGGAAAAAAAAATCCTTAGAAGAACAAGAACAATTAATTTTTTTCGAAATTTCACACATTTTCTGTCCAGTAATATTAAGAAAATAAAATTGAGACAAAAATAAAAACTCTTCCCATGATTCCACATATGCAAATATGCACAGGATTGCATATAAACAAGAGATGAAACCCAGATATGTTAAAACAAAAGTGATTTACTAATGATTGTTACTCTTAGTCTTTAACATAATCTCTGTAATATCGGCACAAGTTCAACGTTCATTTGACATTACTTTTTACATTGTTTATGTGGTTTTTATATATACTATAAAAAACTGAGCTAAAGTACTGTTAAGAATACATTGAAATATTGCCCTGATTTTCAGCAAACATTAAAATTCTGTACTTGTGTATTATAAAAAGCAGCAAGGTTTTAAAAATAATATAGTGACTAAGCAAATATGGTGTGTGCATCTCTGATTAAGTGTGAGTCACACACTTCAAGGTTGATTATAAGCTTCACATGAGAGCAGTGGAGTGGACATACTATTATAGTGGTCATTCAGACTCATTTACAAATATCATGCTGTGCCTCAATCAAATTCGGTCCTGGTCTCAAGGGGCTTTAATGCAGCCATTTTCAAAATAATAAACTTAGGAATTGTTTTTTTTTCCCCTACAAAAAACTTGTTTCAATATCATCAGAGTTACAAAATATTTAGTGACAGCATGATTCACTTTATGTAAATGGAAAACTTTAGGGATGGGACACAATTCCATACAAAATGTGGTGTTTCAACTATTTTAATATGACAAGTAAAAGTGCAGTGACAATGTATTACACAGAATCCATCCATCCATCCATCCATCCATCCATCTAGGAACCTCTGTAGTCCAACCAGGGACCGTGGATGTCACGGGGTGGTGCGGAACGTGATGGATCCAAACGCGGAAGATGACAGCATGGGGCGAGGATACATGAAACGTGGGGTTGACTCGCCACATTGTAGAGGGGAGCCGACGGCGCATGGATTGACAATCTTGGTGATGGTGAAGGGCCCAATGTATCGGGGAGAGAGTTTACAAGAGGCGGCCTTTAGGTGGATAGCATGACTCTCTGCCCCACTCTGTACTTAGGGGCCTAAGAGCGCCTGCGGTCTGCTTGGTCCTTGTATCTTTTGTTGACCAGCAATAAGGTCTTCCTTGCTTGCAGTCACGTCTCTTTGCAGCGTTGGATGAAGGCTTGGACAGACGGGCGTTGACCTCCACTTCCTGAGATGGGAACAGGGGTGGCTGATACCCTAAGCGACACTAGAAAGGAGACAGGCCAGTTGATGATGAGACCTGGGAGTTGTGGGTGTATTCTACCAAGGGCACTACTCGAGGGACTTACTCTCAGTCTGACCGTTTGATTGGGGGTGAAACCCTGACGACAGGCTGGGAGTGGAAAAGCCCTTTAAGAATTTGCAAAAGCCCTTTGAGAATTGAGAGGTACACTGTGGGCCCCGATCCGAGACAACGTCTCTTGGAAGGCCATGCAGCTTGAAAACGTGGTTGACCATGAGTTCGGCGGGCTCCTTGGCGGAGGGCAGTTGTGGCAGGGGAATGAAGTGGGCGGCCTTTGAAAACCGGTCCACCACTGTCATGATGCATGTGTGGTCATCAGATGCGGGTAGCCCCAAGGCGATGTGGGACCATGGGCGGTGTGGGGTAGGCAGAGGCCTGATATTGGTATGTTTGGATCTTACACAAACGTCACATGCAGCAACAAAGCTGGAGACATCCTCCTTAAGTGTGGGCCACCAAAATTGCTGCTGGGTTTGCGCCAAGGTGCGGGTTACGCCAGGATGACAGGAGAGTTTAGAGCTGTGGGCCCACTCCAGGACCTGGGAATGCAGGGAGAGAGCGATGAAGAGGTGTTTCGGGGGAACGTTGCTAGGCCCAGGCTCGTGGGTCAGGGTTTGCTTCACCTTGGTCTCAATGTCGAGTTCTGCGGCAGCGAGCAAGGAGGTAGGAGGCAAGGCAGGACCATCGGGCCTGGCGAGCGTTGAGTCTCTTGGCGCTCTGAAGGTATTCGAGGTTTTTATGATCGGTCCAGACCATGAAGGGAACCTCCGTCTCCTCTAACCAATGTCTCCACTCTTCCAGAGCTAGGTTAATGGTCAGGAGCTCATGATCACCGATGCCATAGTTTCTTTCAGCGGGCATTAGGCGGTGTGAGAAAAAGGAGCAGGGGTGTAGTGTGGGGCTCTCTGGGACAGGATGCCCCCTACCCACGTCCTGGAAGCGTCGACCTCCAAGATGAACTGGCGTGATGGGTCTGGGATGGTTAGGATTGGGGCGGACGTGAACCGTTGTTTAAAATTCCGTAAAGGCCTTCTCTGCCCCCGGGTCCCAGTGAAAGTGGTTCTTGGGGGAGGTGAGAGTTGTTAAGGGGGCAGCTATGGAGCTTTAGCCCCGGATGAAGCGGCGGTAGAAGTTGGCGAAGCCCAGGGATCTCTGGAGTTCCTGTCGTGAGGTGGAGTGGAACTCGCATTTCTTGGCCTTGACAAACAGGTTGTTCTCCAGTAGCCTCTGAAGCACCTATCGGGCGTGGTGTTGGTGTTCCTCCAGGTCCCAGGAGAAGATCAAGATGTCTTCAAGATAACCAAATACAGAGGAGTTGAGGAAGTCCTTGAGAACATCATTGATGAGGGCCTGGAAGACTGCAGAGGCATTGGTCAGGCCAAAGGGGACCACCAGGTATTCAATATGTCCCATTGGGGTGTTGAAGGCCATCTTCCATTCGTCTCCCTCCCGAATGCGGATGAGGTGATTAATGATGCATTACGTAGTTCGAGCTTGGTGAATATATTGGCTCCCTGGAGGAGTTCAAAGGCAATAGCCATTAGTGGGAGAGGGTAACGGTTCTTGACAGTGATCTCGATTAGGCCCCTGTAATCTATGCACGGGCAAAGAGATCCATCTTTTTTGCCCACAAAGAAGAATCCGGCCCCCACTCGGGAGGAGGAGGGGCGAATGATCCCTGCCACCAGGGACTCCGTGATGTATCGGTTCATCACCTCATGTTCTTTGGGTGACAGCGAGTACAGGCGGCCCTTGGGTGGTGTGGTGCCCGGGAGCAGGTCGATGGCGCAGTCGTATGGGCGATGGGGGGGGGGGGGGACAAATTTACTGCAGACCTCCTTTAGGTCATGGTATTCTGAGGGGACGTGGGTGAGATCTGGTAGTTCCCCTGCAGGGGCGGGGCTGAGGCAAGGTTTGGCTGCAGCTCGTAAGCAGGTCATGGAACATGATGGGCTCCAGGCCAAAATCGAGTTCCTCTCCCAATCTATTTGTGGGTTGTGACAGATTAGCCAGGGCAGGCCCAGAACGATCGTAGCGTGAGATCCCTCCATGATGAATAGCGAAGTCCGATCTGTGTGGTTGCCTGAGATTCTGAGCCTGACGAGAGGGGTTCTGTGCATGATAGATGGGAGCGGGCTCCCGTCAAGGGCCTGATCCTTGAGGTGAGTCTCCAAAGACAGTGTGGGGATATCCAGAGCCTTGGCTGAAGCTGCGTTGATGAGATTGCGGTCTGATCCTGAGTCAACTAACACCTGTACCATGTGGGTGTGCTGTTCGTAGATGAGGAAAACAGGGAGCAGGCGTTGGTCTGGGAGCCTTCTTGGAGTCATGCCCTCTAGTGCTCCCAGCTGAACTAGAGGGCGCCTCCTTTTGCTGGACAGTTCTTGAGCTGGTGACCCGATTTCCCGCAGTAAAAACAGGCCCCTTCGACTCGACGACGTCGTCGTCTCTCCTCTGGAGAGATGCGCATTCTGTCCAGTTGCATGGGTTCATCCTGGGTGTCGGCTCGTGGAGAAGAGGGTCGAGGGGAAAATCTGGGTGGAGAACCCTGAGTAGATCTACGAAGGCGGAGACGTGAATCCACTCGACTGGCCAAGTCTATAAGCCCCTGGAGGGATGAAGGTAGCTCTTGGGAGACCAGCTCATCTTTGAGTGTCTCTGTTAGGCCTTCCAAAAACACATCACACAGGGTGTGGAATTCGATGGTGTAGTTGTAGGCCGAGCGTGTGCCTTGTTTAAGTCTCAGCAGCTTACATCCAGCCTCTCTTCCATGACATGAACGGTCAAACACCCTCTTCATCTCCTGGGCGAAGCTCTCGTAATTAGAACAGCAAGGGTCATGGGCATCCCAGAGCGTAGTACTTCATTCCCGGGCTCGTCCTGTGAGAAGTGTAATGACGTATGCCACTTTGGAGCACTCAGTGGTGAAAGTGGAGGACTGGAGCTTGAAGATCAGTGAGCACTGGGCGAGAAAGGAGCGACATGTACCTGGATCTCATTCGTAGGTGGGAGGGGCTGGGAGGCGTGGCTCCCGTTGCTAACTAGAGACTCCGCATTGCGCTGGAGAGAGTTGGAGCCTTTGAAGCTGGCTTGTGACGTCAGCGAGCGACTGCTTAGTAGTGAGCAGTCCAGTGCTGCTCTCATGCGGTCAAAATCCGCTGGATCCATGTCGTGGCTGGATTATTTTGTCACGGGGTGGTGCGGAACGTGATGGATTCAAACGCGGAAGATGACGGCAGACAGAGGGGGTGTGGTCGAGGGGCGGAAGCGGAGTCGGAACCAAAAGTAAGGCAGCGAGGCGTCAGAGCAAAAACGTAAAGCGGGAGGCGTAGTCAAAGGGGAAAGCGTAGATTCAAGAACCGGGAGATCAAAGAGCGAGGCGTCTAATCCAAAAACGTAGACGAGGAGGTGAAAACCAGAAGGGGAAGCGTGTGGGTCAAAACCGGGAGATCAAAGAACGAGGAAAACAAATCCGAGATGAGTAACCGAAACTGAAAACGAGAAACAGAGCGAGCTTGGCAACGTGAAATCCGAAGAGAAAATAAACGCGAGAAAATCGAGGTATGAAAGAAATAATCGAATAATCCAGCGATCTGAGCAGCGCGTACGTAAATCGCTGGAGTAATCAGTGGAGGGAATGAGAAACAGGTGAGCAGACGGGGCGGAAACGGGGGCGTGGGAAATGCGAATGACGGGCTAGGGGAAAATATGAGCATGAAGAAGTAACAGTGTGGGAAAAAGAGGGCAGACAGGGCGTGAATCATGACAGTGGAGGCCAATGGTGACCACTGAAGGCCAAAGTTTATTTCCATTTTGTATGACTGGTAGGACCTCCACTCAACATTCAAATGCACACTGATATTCATATACTACAGGCAATTTGGATTGTGGGAGGAAACTAGAGAACCCAGAGGAAACCCACCATGCACAGGGAGAACATGCAAACTCCATGCGGGAATATTATGCAGAATATCTGTGCCTTATTCTTTCTTTTCCTTTTTCTGGTACAGGTTTGATTGAATAGATTTGATTGAATCTAAATATGCAGCAATATACTAATCATATTTTCTAAAGATCTTATAGAAACTATTTTAATTACCATATACTTGCACACCTTATCTCCTCTTCATTCTTTTTCCCGCCTCCTTAACAAATTATTTACCCATTATAGGCAAACTTTCCCCAAGGAATTCTCCCATTATGTTTACGTTTTTCTATCATATTATGTCATGTCATATACCTTGTCATCTAACTCCCTACGTCATCTGTCCCAAATGGTAATATATTTTTTTTCCATTATAATTACTTTATCTTGCAAATTACTTTCCATTCCACTTTTTACATCTTTACACTTTGTTTGCTTAGTGTATAAAACATATTAGGGTGGCGCTTAATTTTTACTATACATTCCTGTTTTTTCCAGGTTTATTATACAGTTCTCAAGAGACAGACCATGGGTAAGCATCTCTTTCGCACTATTTCCATTTCTTGTCTTGTTTTCCCAATTTGATGTACTTCTTCTTCTTCGTCTTTCGGCTGTTCCCTTTCAGGGGTCGCCACAGCGAATCATCTGCCTCCATCTAACCCTATCCTCTCTCCTCTGAACATGTCCAAACCACCTCAATCTGGCCTCTCTGACTTTATCTCCAAAACATCTAACATGGGTTGTCTCTCTGATGAACTCATTCTTGATCCTACCCATCCTTGTCACTCCCAAAGAGAACCTCAACATCTTCAGCTCTGCTACCTCTAGAGCTCTGCCTCCTGTCTTTTCTTCAGTGCCACTGTCTCTAAGCCGTAGAGCATTGCTGGTCTCACCACTGTCCTGTACACCTTTCCTTTCATTCTCGCTGATACTCTTTTATCGCACAACACACCTGACACTTTTCTCCACCCATTCCAATCTGCCTGTACTCGTCTCTTCACCTCCTTTGAACACTCTCCGTTGCCCTCGACCGTTGACCCTAAGTACTTAAAATCCTGCACCTTCTTTACCTCTGCTCCCTGTAGCCTCACTGTTCCTCTTGGGTACCTCTCATTCACACACATGTATTCCGTCTTGCTGCGGCTAACCTTCATTCCTCTGCTTTCCAGAGCGTACCTCCACCTCTCCAAATTTTCCCCCACCTGTTCCCTGCTCTCGCTACAAAGCACAATGTCATCTGCAAACATCATAGTCCATGGAGACTGCTGTCTAACTTCATCTGTCATCCTGTCCATCACTAGAGCAAACAAAAAGGGGCTTAGAGCCGATCCTTGATGCAGACCCATATCCACCTTGAACTCTGTCACACCTACAGCACATCTTACCACTGTCTTACAGCTCTCATACATGTCCTGCACCACTCTAACATACTTCTCTGCCACTCCAGACTTCCTCATACAACAACATCACAGCTTCTCTCTCGCCACCCTGCTGTACGCTTTCTCTAAATCTACAAAGACACAATGCAACTCTTTATTACCTTCTCTGTACTTCTCCACCAGCATCCTCAAACCAAATTCGGCATCTGATGTACTCTTTCTAGGCATAAACCATATTGCTGCTCACAAATTCTCACCTCTGCCCTTAACCTAGCTTCCACTAGTCTTTCCCACAGCTTCATTGTATGGCTCATTAGCTTTATACCTCTGTAATTGCCACAGCTCTGCACATCTCCCTTGTTCTTAAAAATCGGCACCAATACACTTCTCCATTCCTCTGGAATCCTCTCACTCTCCAATATCTCGTTAAACAACCTAGTCAGAAACTCTACCCTCTCTTAAACACTTCCATACCTCCACAGGTATGTCATCAGGACCAACAGCCTTTCCACTCTTCATCTTCAACACCTTTCTCACCTCACTTTTACTAATATTTGCTACTTCCTGCTCGACAACAGTCACCTCTTCTACTCTTTGTTCTCTTTCGTTTTCCTCATTCATCAACTCCTCAAAGTACTCCTTCCATCTTCCCATCACTCTCCTGGCATCTGTCAGTACATTTCCATCTCTATCTTTAATCACTCTAACCTGCTGCACATCCTTCCCATCTCTACCTATTTGCCTCGCCAACCTGTACAGATCCACCTCTCCCTCCTTACTGTCCAGCCTAGCCTACAAGTCCTCATATGCTCTGTGTTTGGCCTTTGCCACTTCTACCTTCACCTTACGGTGCATCTCCCTGTACTCCTGTCTTCACCTCTAGAACATTCCTAACAAACTCCTCTTTCAGGATAACTACTACTCCATTTTTTTTCCTATCCACACCATGGTAAAACAATTTGAACCCTGATCCTAAGCTTCTAGTTTTGCTACCTTTCCACCTGTTCTCCTGGACACACAGTATATCCACCTTGCTTCTCTGCATCATATCAACCAACTCTCTTCCCTTCCCTGTCATGGTCCCAACATTCAAGGTCCCTACTTTTACTCCTAAACTCTTGCCTTTCCTCTTCTCTCTCTGCTTTCGAACTTGCCTTCCTCCTCACCTTCTTCGACCAACTGTAACCCAATTTCCATCGGCACCCTGTCGGTCAACAGCACCAGTGGCGGTCGTTGTTAACCCAGGCCACGACCGATCCGGTATGGAAATTATATTTTTGATTCGCATCATTGTTTTGGCCAATTTTCGGATGCCCTTCCTGACACAACCCTCTGCATTTATCCAGACTTGGGACTGGCACAAGAAGACACTGGATTGCGCCCCCCCATGGTTGCATCGGATGTACTTACATATTTTATTTTAATCTTATGGCTGATTGTACTTGCCCAAGTGCTCATTGCATCGCTCTGGACGACTCAGACAGCATGTGCAGTACAGATTACAACCCTACTCAACCTGCCATGGACCGGGCCTCTGTGGGCATCTATCCAGGCTGAGTGTCAGCCGCCTGTGTCATTGATGCAATTTCTACATGAGAGAGGGGTTACGTATTTTAGGAAGGATGACTCCAATCCTGGTCCTTCTAAGAAACTTTGCAAACAAGGTAAACAGCCCTTCTCCTCATGCCTTTAGTCTGGCACTCCTGAATTTGCCATTCAGACAAATTTTAAAGTGTCTGTTAGTACACAAACTAACGAGAGTGATACTGATCTTCCTATGGGTGTTCTGGAAGATTAATGTTTGATATGTGATTTCTTATGCATTTTATTTTGGTATTGATGCTTATCCAGGCCCCCTATGTTTTTTGTACTTTTATGTTGGGCCTTATACTTTGCATTTTAATATCGAATTTTTCATGTAATCGATATTAAAATGAATTAAAACATTCTCTTTGCTTGTCATTATGTAGATGCACATGCTATTTTGTGTTGTTTATACTTCTTATTCAACTCAGTATTCTTTAAGCTGATTGTGTGTCTTTTGGTTATTTGTCTATGGTCTTACTTAGACATGTGTGCGCGACTGCAGGTGCACATGTAGCATGTGTATCCAACACGTTTCAATCCTTCATTAACTGTACTTGTGTTTCTGCTGAGTCCGTCACCTGGCGGCTTATCTTGTCTATTTATCATACACATGACAGCTAATTATGAAATAAGTACAGTTCATGTCTGGGTCACTTGGGTTCTTCCCCTTGTAAATTGGGTACACACTGTACACTGAGTATCACTACCCATCCCCTTACTGTTTGTTTTATGCCCTGTCATACTCTGTCTGCTTTGCTTGTCTCACCTCTAAGTGAAGCCATTATGTTTTATGACCCGTCATACTCTCTACCTACATCTATATTATTTCACTAAGATTAATATTATTCATTCATTCATTTTCTATACCGTTTAATCCTGTGTTCAGGGTCGCGGGGGACCTGGAGCCTATCCCAGGAGACTTCGGGCACTAGGCGGGGTACACCCTGGACAGGGTGCCAATCCATCGCAGGGCACACACACATACACACACTCACACACCCAATCACACACTACGGGCAATTTAGGAACGCCAATTAGCCTAACCTGCATATCTTTGGACTGTGGGAGGAAACCGGAGTACCCGGAGGAAACCCACCAAGCACAGGGAGAACATGCAAACTCCATGCACACAGAGACGGGAATCGAGCCTGGCCGGGGAATCGAACCCAGACCCTGGAGGTGCAAGGCAAAAGTGCTAACCACTACACAGTCTACAATGAATGAACAATGGCAATATAGGCAGGGACATAAATACAGTAAAAGAAAACTGTGACTATTCATAGCACCGGAAACTAAAAAACATCAGAAACATCAGAAGGAATCATAATGCATCTAAACATCTGTTTAAACAGTGTCTGATCAAGTTACATCCTTGGTACACTAAATTTATAGCAGAGTTAAATTTTTTCCAGAGAATTAGATGAACACAGCAGCCTTTCGCATAGAGCCTGTGTATCTCATGTCTCTTTTACACAAAGCACTGGTTCTGCTCTTGACTGATGTCAGTATTATCTTACGGTTGCTGTTTATATACAGGTCCTTCTAAAAAAATTAGCATATTGTGATCAAGTTCATTATTTTCTGTAATGTACTGATAAACATTAGACTTTCATATATTTTAGATTCATTACACACAACTGAAGAAGTTCAAGCCTTTTATTGTTTTAATATTGATGATTGTGGCATCCAGCTCATGAAAACCCAAAATCTCAAACAATTTGCATATTTCATCCGACCAATAAAAGAAAAGTGTTTTGAATACAAAAAAAGTCAACCTTCAAATAATTATGTTCAGTTATGCACTCAATACTTGGTCGGGAATCCTTTTGCAGATTCTTGTGTCTTGTGTCTCTCAACTTTCACTTTACAATATCCCACAGATTCTCTATGGGGTTCAAGTCAGGAGACTATGGTAATACCATGGTCAGTAAAACATTTACCAATGGTTTTGGCACTGTGAGCAGGTGCCAGGTCGTGCTGAAAAATTTAATCATCTCCATAAAGCTTTCCAGCAGATGGAAGCATGAAGTGCTCCAAAATCTCCTGATATCTAGCTGCATTGACCCTGCCCTTGATAAAACACAGTGGACCAACACCAACAGCTGACATGGCACCCCAGACCATCACTGACTGTGGTCCTTGACACTGGACTTCAGGCATTTTGGCATTTCCCTCTCCCCAGTCTTCCTCCAGACTCTGGCACCTTGATTTCCGAATGACATGCAAAATTTGCAACCTGTAGCCCATTTCCTGCACAGGCCTGCACACAGTGGCTCTGGATGTTTCTACTCCAGACTCAGTCCACTGCTTCCGCAGGTCCCCCAAGGTCTGGAATCGGTCCTTCTCCACAATCTTCCTCAGGGCCCGGCCACCTCTTCTCGTTGTGCTGCATTTTCTGCCACACTTTTTCCTTCCCACAGACTTCCCACTGAGGTGCCTTGATACAGCACTCTGGGAACAGCCTATTCATTCAGAAATTTCTTTGTGTCTTACCCTCTTGCTTGAGGGAGTCAATGATGGCCTTCTGGACAGCAGTCAGGTCGGCAGTCTTACCCATGATTGCGTTTTGAGTAAAGAACCAGGCTGGGAGTTTTTAAAAGCCTCAGGAATCTTTTGCAGGTGTTTAGAGTTAATTAGTTGATTCAGATGATTAGGTTAATAGCTCGTTTAGAGAACCTTTTCATGATATGCTAATTTTTTTAGACAGGAATTTTGGGTTTTCATGAGCTTGTAACGCTCAGATTTATTATTAGAGCTAATTACACTAAATCGGGGTCTAATATCTAAATACAGGCTGATTACACTCACTTCCGGTATTGAGCAACCAAACCAAAGTGTATTATTTACAAAAGACAAACAAACAAATGAAGTGCAATGAAAAAATAATATGTACAAAATATAAACGAATATATACAATGTCAGTGGTGTATGCGAGTGTGTGTGTGCGTATGTATGAATGTCCAAGTCCGTGTTATTGTAAGATTGAGATGGTATACAGGAGAGACGGTTCGTTCTCACCAGGAAATGATGGTAAATCCGGGAGAACGAAGAAACGGTATGAGAAGGGTACTGAATGGCAATCCGGCAAGGTAATCCAAAAAACGTCTTGTAGGAATGTCTGGACGTTTGTTGGTGGGACTACCAGCTGGCGTGCTCCTCCCTTCTTCCTCGGAACTCTACGGTGTAACGCCCCCTGGTGGTGTTCGAAGGAGACGCCCTGGTTCTGAGTCGCTCCGACATCCACCACAGTGGCTAGTAGCGCCACCTGGAGACCTTCCCGTTGTGGCGGTTCCACCTCTGCGAGGTCTCGGGGTGGGGTGGCTGACCGCTCCGAGGTAGGTTGAGGAGGTTCTGCTTTTGTTGGTACGGCGTAGTAGAGCTGAGGGGGTGCAGAGAGGGGCTGGTCGTTGGACGGTCCGGCCTGGGCCAGAGTAGCAGAGGGCAGTGGTGCCCCTTTCTTCCCTTTCTCCTGGCTGTCCTTCTCTAGTGTTGCGGCGGTTGGACGATCGGCTGAATGTAGAGTTCACGGTTTAAGCTGCTGTCCATGGAGTCTCTGAAATTCCTCTCCAACAAACCCACCTTTTCAGTCATAGCCACTATATCACCTTTACATTGCTCAAGTTCTGAACACATTGTTTTTAAATCAGACATATTAGACACAAGACCCACCATGTTATCATCATGCCTATCTGATACATACAATGAACTAAGCAATGAAATAGGATTACGTCTTGTCACAAATGCACATTCATCATCCTTTGTTGTACTAGCAGCAACAGAGTTGGCCCTCCCGGCCCTACTAGCATTAGCAAGCATGTTAGCCCTAACACTAGCCATGTTAGCGTTCATTTTGCTCCACAAATTCACACAACACCGGAAAATTACCCTAAGAAACAGACTCCCTGTACGGGCCACCAATATGTAACGCTCAGATTTATTATTACACTAAATCGGGGTCTAATATCTAAATACAGGCTGATTACACTCACTTCCAGTATTGCGCAACCTTCGCAGAGCAAGGAAAGATGGACACAACAACAGATTCCCAAACCAAAGTGTATTATTTACAAAAGACAAACAAACAAATGAAGTGCAACGAAAAAATTATATATACAAAATATAAACGAATATATACAATGTCAGTGGTGTATGCGAGTGTGTGTGTGCGTATGTATGAATGTCCAAGTCCGTGTTATTGTAAGATTGAGATGGTATACAGGAGAGACGGTTCGTTCTCACCAGGAAATGATGGTAAATCCGGGAGAACGAAGAAACGGTATGAGAAGGGTACTGAATGACAATCCGGCAAGGTAATCCAAAAAAACGTCCGAACAGGCTCTCTCTCTCTCAAAACTACTGCAGCACGCTGACTCATCTCTCCGTCTCGAACGTCATGCCGGTTCCGGCTTTATACCGGCACACGTGACCTGATAGGTCATCAGGGTTCTCTCGCGGCACAGCTGCGCATGCGCGCGTGAGCTTAACCCCGGAACCAAAGCACCGTTGCCATGGGGACGAAAATACTCGACTGGGGCCAGTTTGCTGGTGCAGGTGAGCAACATTAGCCCTAGCATCATTCCCCTGCTGATTAACTGCCCCTTTATGTGGCCGTGCTACAAGCTGTATGCCACAATCATCAATATTAAAACAATAAAAGGCTTAAACTACTTCAGTTGTGTGAAATGAATCTATGTCTAAGTCTAAT
Organism: Channallabes apus; assembly: GCA_030522415.1. Classification (NCBI taxonomy): domain Eukaryota; kingdom Metazoa; phylum Chordata; class Actinopteri; order Siluriformes; family Clariidae; genus Channallabes; species Channallabes apus. Next base: position 27,619,974 of record CM060125.1, on the reverse strand, counting down.
GTTTATCAGTACATTACAGAAAATAATTAACTTTATCACAATATGCTAATTTTTTGAGAAGGACCTGTACTGTATATATAATGCAAATATATTTAACTACTGCAAGACAGGTACTTCTACAGTACAAAGTACTGAATGAAAGGGTCAGGATAATTATCTAAATGAAAGATAAAAAAAACTGACAGGAAGTCAACTTTAACTCAAACAAGCGCTGTTTTAATTGTAGTGAGCATGCCAGCACCTTAGACCACACAACAAATGGCCTAAAACAGCAGAAAACCACAATTCAATCTAATTCAATTGAATTTTATTTGTACAGTGCTTTTAACAATGGTCATTGTCGAAAAGCAGCATCACCGAACCAAAAGAAAATTATGTAAAAGTGTATGAAATGTGAGAAAATGTGTATTAATGAAAACGATCAGATTGTCCAAGCCAAGGGTGACGGTGGCAAAGAAGAACTCTGAGACGCAATAGGAAGAAACCTTGAGAGGACATGTGAGAGCAGACTCAACAGGGAACCCACCCTCATTTTGGTGATAACCGATAACAGGGACTGATTTGCAGTCATCTGGAGTCAAGTTTGTTACTGAAGGCTCAGATTGACGGTAGGAAATTCTAGTCCTAAACTACTGAGCGACTGCAGTCACAAGTCCTCAGAGAACAGCGATCTGCATCAGCCGAGGCATGGTAAAGTGGAACCATCCCCAATCACCACATGCATCCCAAGCAGACCACATGCAATGAGATCTCCAACCAGAATTGGGGCACCAGGACGTCAGACAGGTCCCAAGGGAGTCTGGATCATTCCCAGCTCAGGAGCAGCATGTGTAGCTCCACAAAGAGACACAAGGAGAGAGAGAGAAGAGAAGGCGAGATAAGAGTTAGGTAAGATCACAGTCACATAATGTATACAGCATAACTAAAAGGGGAGAGCTAGAAGAACACACAGATGAGGGCTCCCTGGAATGTAAAACCAGTCACTTCACCATCAACAAACCTGACTGATGACAATGAGTTCCATACCTTTCAGACAATAATGAAAAATCTGAGGATATCATGTGCAGAGAGTGAACCTTCCAAAACCACTGCATACAAATGAAAATACAAATTAAATGAGTTTTATGGGACACATCAGTGTAACAAATAGAACAACTATAGCCTACCAAAAGGCTATAGTTGACTGAATAAAATTAGGTTAAAGCAACACACTCATGAAGTCACCACACCGAAACCTTTAAATCTCAATAACTGTTGGTTTTAAGATTGTGCTGGTCATTAGTCAGTCAAATCAGTCATTTTTAATGCAAAGACTTTAGAGATTCTTATATTCATTTGATTCTTGACATGTGAGAGCACTTATTCAGTTTGATAGTAGCACCACAGTGATTATAGCAGATGTTAGCACTTGAGTGTAGTCTGCTTTTGGCTAATTAAGAGCTGTAACGCTGTCTCTCTTCTTGCAACTCTGTTTTTCTATCTGTATATGCCTTCATACTATCTATACTATCTACAGTATGGAGTAGTAAAGTACTCCTTTGTTCATGGACCACACTTAAGGGAAAAGAAGACAATATGGAATTCCTATTTATAAATATTTTATGTTTATAAATGCTTTATGTAGTAATAATTTTTTAATGTACATTAGCATGTGTAATAACTTTTTAGAATTTTAGAACTTTTTTTTAGAATTGTGTGAATATTGTATGTTAAGATAGCAATTAAAGTGAATGATAATAAATTAATGTGAGTGATGCGAAGCCATATTTATATATCAGCTTTTAAGTTCTGCCTGTATACAAAGGTACTACTTCATATGATCTCATTTCAAGCGATGCATTTTTGGCCACTGTTGAACCCAACCCAACCCATCCTCTTTGAAAATTCACTTTATCGCTGTTGATGGTCTCCCACTATGCTATGAAATGTTTACAGACATTGACAAAAAGCTATTGTAAAGCTATGTGCACACATTGGTGCAGTGGAACCTTGGATTACGAGCATAATTCATTCCGGAAGAAGGCTCAAAACACTCATAAATCAAAGCAAATGATGTTGATTATACCACTGAGAGACGCACACTAGGGAGATGAGCATTAAGGAGACAAGATGGCGCTTCACATCGCTCAGTCATTGAGTCTGCCCATGCCATTTCCGACGTTTTGCCGGATCTTATGTGAGTACTCACCATTTTGGGTCCAATTCCTGAGTTGCTAGAACGCGGGTTTAATTGTGTAAACTCTTGCTCTCGGTGTGAGAGAGTTCTTACAGTAACTGTAGTGGTTATCCTGTCTTTTCATGCTATTTCCGCATTTGGGTTTACCTAGGGTGACCAAGCGTCCTCTTTTGCCCGGACATGTCCACTTTTTACGTCCTGTCCGGGGCGTCCTGGCAGGTTTCATAAATTCAGGAAAATGTTCGGTTTGTCATAGGACCATTACGCGTGTACGTAAATTGACACACACATACATATACATATATATATATATATATGTTTGTGTGTGTGGATGTGCAACTCTGTGGGCGTATTATGGGAGTATAGCTTATCTAAACTTTATCTGCTGCAGCAGCGCTGAGTGGAGAATGATCCTGTGATGGGATGTCTACACATTGGGATGGGATGGCTACACACACACACACACACACACACACACACACACACACACGCCTTTCACTCTTACTGCCTGACATATTTATGCACTCATTCCAGTATGTTCTACTTGTATGACAGACAGTTTACTATTCACACAATGTTTAACTCTGCCTAAATGATCACTAAACACTACATATGCTATAAACATATTTTTTTCTTTTCTAATTCACATGATTAACTGTAGACAAACATTAGTCAAGAGTTTGTAGAAATAGTTAAAATGTTCAAGTTAAAAAATAAGTTGATCAGCATCTGGCATATAACTGCTAATAACATCCCTTCTACTCAACATTTTGATTTCATTTATGGTGCAAGGTTCAGTTTCCATAGTGTAAGTACCATTTTGTTGGAGTAAGCCATGCTGTATTGTACGTTGGTTTGTTTGGTGAGGATTGTGGCAGTTTGTTCGGTGCATTGCCATTGTTTGTGTCTTCCGCATTCTCTTTCAATACATGATAAACTATCTTGTTGATTTACTCTCACCCACCTCGAGAAAGGCGATGGCTATATTCATTCAAAAAAGCTCCAGATGCTTTGACATAATCTGGCACATAACCTCTCATAACATTAGTGATAGGAAGTTTGAATCATTTTAGTGACTCGGTTCCTTGAATCACGTTCATCAAAATGAACAAATCTTTTTTTGAGTCATTTAGTTCATTTTGTTCTTTTGATCAGAAATAAATTAAAATGTTGCGTTTTCAATAAAAACACCCCCAATACGTCTACATACACAAGTTTTGACTATAGTTCCAGTAATGAAAATATTACAGTGCAGCTAAGGACATATTATAATAAACATAAACTCTCATATCTTCCAGTCTGAGTCGTTCGTTCTTTTAAATCTATTGCACCGCATAGCATCTATGGGAATGACGAGACAAAAGAACGAATGACTCTGGACTTAAAGATTCGTTGAGAACCGTTCAATTCTGTTTCCTGTGTACTGCACTGCATAGCGTCTATGGGAGTCACGTGACAAAACAACGAACGACTTGGAGTAGAAGAGCCATTGAGAAAGAATCGCTCAATTCTGTTTCCTCTGCATAACCTACGGAGATTTTGCGATGATTTGCGCATGCGCACTAGGGCTGCACGATATTAGGAAAATAAGCGATATGCGATATTGTTGTTGAATATTGCGATAACGATATTTCTTGCGATATAACATTTCCCTAGAGAAATGCATTTTTTAAATTATTATTATTGCCTATTTTTTTTATTATTTATTTATATACAATGATCATACTAAAATAAACAGGTAATAGATATTCGTCTGATGTAATTAAATCTAATTCAGGCTAAAAAGAAACTATATGTCAAGGAAGTTGCAAATATTTAGACTTCAAAACACTATGAATGACTTAAAATCCTCAGCAGATATATTGATTTCTGGTTTGCTGTTACTATAATCCTGCCAACACAATATGAATTATTTTCAAACATTACTTTTTATTTATGTGTAACAATACACTCATCAATAGTGTCTTAAAACAAGAGCATCTTTTAAACAAAATATTTCCTTTGGCTTGCCTGTTTTTTTTTTTGTTGTTTTTTTTTTTAAATAAAAATAAATATTATTAAAGAAAAATTAAATAAATAAATACTATTTGTCACACACACACACTCTCTCTCTCGCTCCGCGACCGGCACTAGGACCCGGAAGTAATGCGGGCGCGAACCAGGAAGTATAAGAGGAGTAAACAAACCACCTCATACAGCTTAGTCACTGAGTTCGCCATGTCGGTTCAGATTATTTACTTTCTGATTCGAGTGTGTGTTTATAGGACGCGGGCTAAATTTGTGTTTTTCCCTTGCTCCCCTTCTGTGAGAGTCCTTAAACTAATTCGCGTGGTTATCCTGCCGACTCGCTTGCTTCCGCGTTTGGGTTTACCGTCCACGCTACAAAAGGCTAACGGCTAATCGCCAAGTCTTCTGATCATCCCGGGTTAGTTCGCGACAGAATTAATTATAAAGATATAAATAATATATAAGCGGGTATAAACATGGTAAGGGCCCATCTGATTGGTCAAATTTGGACACACAAATGCTTGGCAAATAAAGTATTTATCGCAACTCTTTGCGATATGGTTATCGCGCATGCCATTATCGCGATAACGATATTTTTTCGATATATCGTGCAGCCCTAATGCGCACGTAATAGAAAATGAACGAATAACTCTAAGACTACTCATACAGCTGAGTCATGTTAAAGATTCGTTCAAAAAGAATGAACTACATAACATCCCTATTTTGATTCCTTTTATGGTGCAGGTTTAACAGATACCAAAGGACTGGCAAAGTTCTACTGAATTCAGTTCAGCCAGTTTTGCTGTGACAAATTTCTCTTAACATAGACATTTCTTTGAGATGGGTTTCAGGTCGTCCAATGTATGAGATACATCATTGAAAGAGGGAGTTCTGACCAATGTACAAACAAAAATATTATTATTTAATTATATAGATATTAACATATTTGTTGCATTTTTTAATTGTGACAAAGTGTATTCAGCAAACATGGGTATTATTATTTTTAGAACTGACCAACAATAGTTACATTTAACTTAAAACACATTGAGAACATTAGCCAGCTAAATGCTTACAGTTAGTACAGTATAGTTAGCATGTGTTACTATGAGTGATGGTGTGTTTGTTGTGGTGAAAGACTAGACATACTTGTTAAGAAAATAACTTAAAATGTTCTTACCTGAAGTAAAACTTGATATGTATTTGGACACCATGGTTTAACTCTTCCAAATTAACAATTAAACATTAAATTTGCGATTGACAGTTCAGATTAGCTGCTGACAGGATTTCTTCCCCCCTCTCTCTCTTCCTGAGGTAAACTGAACAGAGAGTGTGCTGCAGTTCACCTGAAGGGGGTGCTGCTGTTCGGTACGCTTCATCTCTTTCCATTTTAACAGCATGTATGAATATAAGTACAAGAAAAAGCAAACCTTATCATGATAAAATAACATTTGTTTATATTGACTAAACTTTTACTTGCAAATTAAACAGTAAGGTTGTATGCTAGGTACAAAAAGGCACAGAAATGCTGAAAACTTCAAAGAAAAAGAGAATAAAATAAATTTATTTACTCACTTATCTTCTATAACATTACTTCTGTATACAGGATCTTGGGGGGCCTGGAGCCTATTCCAGGAAGCTTAGGGCACTAGGCAGGATAAACCCTGGATAGAGTGCCAATCCATCGCAGTGCACACACATACCACACTCCTAACCATTATGTGACTTTGCCGCCAGTTTATTCAAACTTTGCTTAAGTCTATTAAAATATTTAACCATATTCTTTATATTGTTTGCAGGTGATAGATTCATACCATACCCGTCAACTTAACCCTAAACGTAGTTTATTATTTAATTAAATTACTTATTTCAAAAACATTTTCAAATCTGCACCTTTGGTGTTCATTCAAGTCTCTTGTTGTTCTCTGTCTGTGGCTGTCTTTGTTGTGGAAGGCTTTTCATTCATCAGTATGAGTTCAAATGTCATGTACATAATGCTGGAACTGCCCATAAATTCAAAGAACTATATACATATACATATATATATATATATATATATATATATATATATATATATATATATATATACACACACACACACACACACACACACATACAGGTCTATAAATATTTGCATGTTTTAAAAGTTAGAAATTTAAACTGGATGGCGCAATGTATTTAAGCTAAAATAAAATAATTAATACATGAATGAGTTCAAATGCAGACTTTCAGCTTTTTAAAGGTTATGTACAGTACAGGCTTATTTCATTCGTTTGCTGATGTGGTTGAAGCCACTTTCGAAATGGTTTATCACATAATTACTGTTGTCAATACATCTTTTGCCTTCCTTATTTTATTGCTCCCTTATCAGTGAATCTCATGTTCAGAGAATTTAGTTATAAATACTGGATCCAATTCCTCATACAGTACCATCACTTTGTGATGAAAAGCGCTGCATCTGTCATGTTTTTTATACCAACGCACCAGATGCAATGACAACATTGTAATCACATGATAGGCGCCTGGTAAGAGTGTGGTCTGAGCTGATCAGACATAATAATAACATAATAATGATGATAATAATAATAATAATAATAATAATAATAATAATAATAATAATAATGGACCTGGTGAGTGCGTGATCATGTGCGTGAAAGGAAATTAGTGACAACTTGATAGACGTGAACCTGCCAGGAATGTGACCAAGAAGTAGAATTTTTTTTTTTCCATTTTGACCCCATTCCCTCTGCGTTCTTTGATATTTTTAAGATGTCATGCGAACCTCAGGCTTCAGCTCTTTTTGGTTTCTCCAATGTACTACAGTTTACTGTATTTTAGCCATTTCTTAAATACGTACAGTTAAACTAATCAGTCAAACTAATTTAGTTTTTAAGTGAGCATATGTGAGTACAGCCACAAAAATTATGGGAAATCCAAACTATGTAATCCTGAAATCACAAAAAAAATTATAATAAATAAAAGTAATAACCAGTTTTCATATTTAAAACTCTGTATATTATTACTCTGGAGTTTAATAAACCCTTATGAAACTTTTATATTTCAAGGCAACATTTTGTGGTGAAGATGTAACAGACAATGTTATTTTTATTTGTAATCTAAAACAATGAAAATGTCTTTACTGCAACAATGTCCATTGGGCAATATTACAGTAGGGTTTATAAAATAACTGGTTGAAAGTAAAAGTGCCCCTAGTTGCAGAATGTAAATATGAAAATAAATAATATTTGGAATGCACAGATAACGATCTAAAGTAAACACATACAGATGTTAGTAGGAGAGACAATATTTTTTTAATTCTTTTTTTATGCCAAGAGGCTATCTAAGTCTAACTAAAAACATATACAGCTTAAGTTTGAAGTTTACATACAGTTAGGTCATTAAAACCAATAAACCATTCTACAGATTCCATGGTAACAAACTATATGTGTGGTACGTTGTTAGGACATTTGCATTATGCATGACACAAGTAATTTTTCCAACAATTGTTATACTAATTAATTATTTCACAATTCCAGTGGGTCGAATGCTTTCATACACTCAGATGAATGTACCTTTTATACAGCTTGAAAAATTCCAGAAAAGTATGCAATGGATTTAGAATCATCTGGCTACTTGGCATCATTTGAGTCAATTGGAGGTTGTCACGGTGTGCGCCTGTGAGGGGCATGCTCCCAAATCTACTATCGCTCCTCGCTCTCTCCATAGGCTCCCTTGATAGGTGGCACCCACTTCTGCAGGCATGCAAAGGGATGGAGCTGCCTATTCGGGCCGGCTGGCGATAATCAACGATAATAGGATCTCGGGCTTGCTCCGCATTATAAAAGCAAGACGTGGAGTTTAGTCTGGGGTCCAGGAAGTATGTGATGCGGTGGAGCACGAGAGTTGCACGCAAGTGGGGCAATGTGACGAGCCCCAGGGAGCCCCACGAGGACTCTGGAATTCCGCCCCCGGACCTGCACGTGCAAAAGCCTTCCTTCCCTTTCTCTCCGTCTTCCCTCTTTTAACACTTTTTACTTCCCCATTTTTCCTTAAATAAATTACCCTTTTTCCTATAAGACCTCGCCTTGTGTCCATGCTTTATGATGTCGCCCGTGCACTTAGGGTAGAACCCGTTACAGAGGTGTACATGTAGATGTATTTTTAGGCTTACCTTCAAACTCAGTGCCTCTTTGTTTGACATCATCATAATAAAAAAAAAAAAAAAAAAAAAAAAGGTCAAGACCTCAGAAAAATTGTTGTTGACTGCCACAAGTCTAGTTCATCCTTGGAATTAATTTCCAAATCCCTAAAAATACCATATTTATCTGTACATACAATACTATGCAAGTATAAACACCATGGGATCATGCCATCCTCATGAAGGAGACTGTACTTTGCATTGCAAATCAATACCAGAACAACAGCAAAGGACTTTTTGAAAACACTGGAGGAAGCATGTACAAATGTATCTATATCCACAGACATAACCTCAAAGGTTGCTCAGCTAAGAAGAAGCCCCTGCTCCGAAATGTCCTCTAGTCTGTTGAAACAAAAAATTTACTCTTTCCATAATAACCATTGTTGTCTTAAGGAAAAAGGTGCAGGCCAAAGAACACCAACCCAAATGTGGAGCACAGGGGTTGTCACATGTTGTGGATGTGCTTTGCTCCAAAAGGGTCTATTGCACTTCAAAAAATAGATGGCATTATAAGGAAGAAATATTATGTGGATATATTTAAGTAACATCCCAGTAAATCATCAGGGAGATTAAATCTTGGTTGCAAATGTTTCTTCCAAATGGATTATGACCCCAAGAAGATTTTCAAGGCTATGGCAAAATGGCTTAAGGACAACAAAGTCAAGGAATTAAAGTTGGCAAGACTGCAATCCAATAGAAAATTTGTGAGTATAACTGAAAAGCTGTGAGCAAGCAAGGAGGTCTACAAACCTGACTCAGATACACCAGTTCAGTCAGGGGGTATGGGCTAAAATTCCAATAACTTTTTGTAAGAATTTTGTGAAAGGCTTCCCAAACTGTCAGGAATGGTGAAAAGTTTACAGGTTTGTAATGCTTAAATGTTTGTGTATGTAAGGTGTATATGACATACATACATACATACATACATACACACACACACACACACACACACACACCTAAAGGATTATTAGGAACACCATACTAATACGGTCTTTGCCCCCTTTCGGCCTGTGTGACATGGTGCATTATGCTGCTGGAAGTAGCCATCAGAGGATGGGTACATGGTGGTCATAAAGGGATGGACATGGTCAGAAACAATGCTCAGGTAGGCCGTGGCATTTAAACAATGCCCAATTGGCACTAAGGGGCCTAAACTGTGCCAAGAAAACATCCCCCACACCATTACACCACCACCACCAGCCTGCACAGTGGTAACAAGGCATGATGGATCCATGTTCTCATTCTGTTTACGCCAAATTCTGACTAATATTTGAATGTCTCAACAGAAATCGAGACCAGGCAACATTTTTCCAGGTTTCAACTATCCAGTTTTGGTGAGCTCGTGCAAATTGTAGCCTCTTTTTCCTATTTGTAGTGGAGAGGAGTTGTACCCGGTGCGGTCTTCTGCTGTCGTAGCCCACACTGAAGACAGTGAAGCATGGAGACACAAGCATCATGATATGGGGATGCTTCTCGTACTATGGTGTTGGGCCTGTTTATTTCATTTCATTACATTTCAGGGATCATGAATCAATTTGAGTACATCATAATACGTAAATACTGTAGGTCATGTTGCCTTATCCCGAAGAGAAATGCCCTTGAAATGGGTGTTTCAACAAGACAACGACCCCAGACACACCAGTAAGCAAGCAGCATCTTGGTTCCAGACCAACCAGATTGACGTTATGGAGTGGCCAGCCCAATCCCCAGACCTTAATCCAATAGAAAACTTGTGGACTAACATTAAAAATGCTGTTTCTGAGGCAGTCAAGTCAAGAAATGCAGAGGAATTGTGGCGTGTAGTACAATTGTCACAGATGTGAAGCAGTTCTCAGAGACCATGGTTATTCAACTAAATATTAGTTCAGAGATGCACAAGAAAGATTAAACTTCAAGCATTTTTGTTTAAATGGTAAATTAATCACTTTGTAAAGATGAATGATGACACTGCTATTTTTTTTAGCAGGCTAATATTTGTTTTTCTTCAGTTACATTAAACTAATAATACATTTAACACATGTTCTTTATGTTGGGATTCCAAATATAATGTGCAGGGTGTCCAATGCATTTGTGTGATTTAAATTTAAAACGTTATTATATGGATATGGAGCTTTTTTCAACACATCCCAGATAGCAAGGTGACATTGATTCAATGTTGAAATTTCATCAGAATCATCATTTTGGTTGAGGTTGATTTTTCAATGCTAAATAATGTTGAATCAATGTTGATAATTCAATGCTTTTCTGTGTTGAAAAGACAAACATTGAATCAATGTTGATTTTTGGTTTTGGAACCCATCCTCATTCAACAATGTAAGGCAAATTAAATTAACTAAGTGCATTTCTATAAAAATGTGTATGCATGTGTGTATGTGTTTAAAACGGGTTAAAAAATTGACTACGAGAGATTTGCCATGGTGCTTAAAAAAAAAAAAAAAAAAAAAAAATATATATATATATATATATATATAGTTATTAAGGGAAAAAATAATTTGACGGTAAGTTTTGTGTATTTACCTTGCTGCCTACACTCTAAAAAATGCTGGGTTGTTTTTTCTACCCAAATGCTGGGTTGCCGCTGTTGGGTCATTTTTCTGGGTTATTTACAGAGAGTTGGGTAGTTTTTGTGTAACCCAGCTGCTGGGTTGAAGTTTGCTTGGCCCTTCCCCCAAAGTTCACCGGTGGATTCAGCGGCTGTCACTCAGCTTCGTGTCTCTTGAGCTCTCACACCGCTGATGACGGTTCATCCTCCTCGGACATTTAAGGGGAAATGGCGTTAAATACAAGGTCTGTATACACATGTTCACTCACCTAATTCACATATGACTGAAAAATTATTACTATATGTAACATTTATTACTGTTACCGTGTTAAGGTTACACACACACTTTCCGGCTGGTCTGAGGTACTGGATGATAATTTAGCTGAGAATAGCTGCTAGCCATAAACCCCACCTGTGTATGAAAGAAACGGCTAAGATGTCTGAGCTTTTTAGCTTTTTCTGTAGAATGTTTGCAGGGTTACGAAGATGGTGAAGTGATGAATGAACGCTAAACTGTTAACTGTAGGGCTACCATGACCAGGCATTTAGTTAGTTTGCTAGCATTAGCAACCACTTTAGAACTTTATTAAACTCACTGCTTGAGACAATAAAATGCTGGTGTGTTACAAAACACTGACCCTCTCACAAATATACAGACCTGGTAACCCTCCCGTTTTTCACTAGCTAGTAATTTACTCTGCGGTCAAATTTCTCCTGCGTTTCTCCCTAGTTATAACAATATTTTACACCTTTCCCCCTTTGGCAAGTATGCAAATGTATCACCAGTAATAGCATGTAAGCTAACCAGGTAGCTCTCTTTAACCAAAGTTAAATTAACTATCAGTCAGCGCGCCAACTACAGGAAAAAGTACCACAGCGGTACAGGTAACTACTAGATGAAGTATTAATATTTTGGTGATTGTAATGTACCAGTATGACACCAGCTATGACATTTTTTCGGTAATTAGCTTAAAATCAATGCAGACTACAATATCAACTAGTCTGACATAAAGAGTTGTATCCTAAAAGCCATGCTTATTCTGCTGTTTTATTTTTGGTAGTAGCTGTCTCCATGTTTTTGTTTCTGGTTACCTATACACTATCTTAGTGGGCAGCTTTGTAATTTTTTAGTATCAATCGTATTTCACACGAAATTGAGAGTCTTATTCAGTTTAATCTTTGCTATTCAACAAAATTTTAACTTTTTCATTTCTTTCTTTCTAAGGTTGGAACCAACATGGTGGAATACCTCCAGCGGGCTGAAGTGTCGAGGCCGTACCCCTACATCCTGACGTTGGGAGATAATGACCAGCACTGCTCTCAGTAATGTTGTAATGTTGCTATGAAATAGCGAGACCTACCTGAAAAGTCATAGACAGACAGTGTTTGTATGTTAAAATGAGACCAGGGCTGGATAGTTTTGATCCTGCTCTGTAGAAGTTGCTTCAGCCTATTTGTTCAATTACTCCATTCTGCTCTTATCAGTAATAGTATAGTAATGATGTCACTGTTGATTATCTGTTCTTGTGCTTTTGAAAAATAAATGTTTTTTTCTAAGAACATTTAATAGGATGATGTTTATTGCATACATGTATGTTTTTTGTAATAGACCAGTATATCAAAGTAATTTAACTGTTTAATAGACATGCGTGTTTTTTTTTTTTTTTTTACAGATTCACTGTAAAACATGAAAATAATAATAACCTATTTGTGAGGTAGAATTAACCCAATTCTACCTCACAAATAGACCAATTTATGTGGTGGAATTAACCCAGCATTATAGTTAAATATGACCTAGCATTTGGATTGAATATTTAACCCATGTTGTTGGGTTAAACAAATAACCCATCTTGCTGGGTTACATTAACCCAGCATTTAGTTAGTCCTATATTTACCTAGCAGCTGGGTTAAAAACAACCCAGATTGGGTTGTTTTTAACCCAGCATTTTTTAGGGTGTAGTTTACTCACTTGAGAGCTTAATTCCTGTTTGCCGTTCAAAAGTACTCAATTTTCGCCTCGCATTTAACATCGGAAGGTGTTTTTACACTGTCGCCACGTCATTATAATACACTCTACAGGCATGAGAATTCAATATGTTGTAGTCTGGAAGTTCCTGCCACTCACGGTGAAAGAATTTTGGCGATGCGACCTACGGTATTCTGTTGGGAAGCATTTGTTTGAGAGCTTAGTTCCTGTTTCCCGTTGTCTGTGTCTGACCCAGAGCAGTGTGCGTGCCCCACATGGAAAGAACCTATATGAGGATATATGCGCATATATGAAACCTATATGCAGTATATATGCGCATATATCCCTTGCTCAAGGGCCCAACAGTGGCAACTTGGTGGTTGTGGGATTTGAACCTGGGATCTTCCGAACCGTAGTCCAATGCCTTAACCACTGAGCTACCCCTGGCCCATATATATGAAACCTATATGCAGTATATATGCATATATATGATAATATATATGCGTATATATGCCACATGTAGGCAACATTGAGGTGCATATATGTGCATATACAGGCCATATAGGTCTCCTGTATTGCTTCTTTATATCCACATACAGTATAAGCCCTATATGTACATACAAGATATGTCTCCTATGGCAGGATCTGGTCATTTTAGCTCATATCTCACTTTGGCAACTGTCATACATGATGCCTAGCTCATATTTTCTATTATCAAGGCAATAACTAAGAACTAACAAAAAAAAAAATGCAAAAAACTAATCCTAATTGGCCACATACAGTATATGAGGATATATGCACATATATGAAACCTCAGTCTCCGTGAAAATCTTTTTGAAACACGTCACTAAAATTAACTGAAATGAGAAATATATCTATATAAAGCTTAAAGTGTCTACTTTTAAATGATGCAAGTCACATTGAAAACAAATATTCTCAGTTTATGTAATCCGTATGAAACCAAGGAGAGGCACAGAATTTGGACATGTGGACATGATCATGTATGCAGATGATACGGTAATTTTTACACAAGCTAAAAGTGCTGATGATGCAGCCCATCAGCTTTCATTAGCCTTAGATGACTTACAAAAATGGCTGAATGATTCATGCTTGTGCCTTAATGTTAAAAAGACTGTATCAATGTTTTTTTACAGAGTTTCTTTGCTTCAACAGTTCAGAAATGGCTTCGTTATGTCCCAGAACGGCTGGGGGGAATTGCTCGTGGTGGAAAACCATAAGTTCAGACTCTCTTATTATCTCTTATTATCTTATGTCTTATTATCTGTTTTGCTGCGTAAATACATTTCAACTTACGAATAATGTTTCAGTCATCTGTTGTGTTTCTGACTTGGTTGTTTCTATTTGCATTTGACTGAATTTTGCTGAGGCAGGCTGCCATTTTTATATTATGGTTTTCCAGTCTCTTCTCTTGGCAGTTAGATTCTGTTTTATGAATTCAGAATTAACAATCTCTTCTAATAGTTCTCTTCTAAAAACTCATTTTGTCATCCAGTTCATAATAATTTGTATGTAAGTTGTAGTGTGTTTTATTATATAGTTGTTTTATTGTAATTGTGATGTTACTTCCTGTTTAAATGGGTATGGAGCATAAATAAATAAATATGTTTACATGTAAACTGAAGGATGTTGAGTTACTGACTTTTTGTTAAAAAAAAAAAATGTTTTTCAGCCCTACATGGTCTCTGATTTAAAGAAATAAACCAAAACGGACATGATTTACTGTCATAGAATCTTGCTGTTCATAAAGCAAGACTAAACTATAATTGCTTCAATGTTGATTCAATGTTGATTCAATGTAAAATAAGTGATTGAATTTACGTTGAACAAACATTGATTTTATGCCCATCTTGATCTATTTTTCATCATTGAAATAACATTATTTCAAGGTGCAAACCTGATGAAAAATCAACGTTTAACATTGAAATTTCAACATTGATTCAATGACAAGTTGGTTGATGCTTTAATGTTGATTCAACGATGATTCAATGTTGTTCTGCTATCTGGGATTGCTATTATTTTGAGCACCACTGTATACACACACAGACACACACATATATATATAGTATATATATCAAAACACCCCAAATTACAAAGGTTGCATTTTATTTACAGAGCCACATAAAGACTTTTTATTGCTTGTATATTAATTGTAAATGTTTTGTCCCTCAATGTTGTTAAATGAAAACCCTCCCTTAAAATGTTAGGTGTTATAATAAAATGTATTAAAGGACCAGCAGCAGCTGTGTTTTTCAGATACTGTTTTCAGGATTTATCATGATTTTCCACATCTGTTGATGCATTTTATTTCAGTTTTGTGGGCATTACTACATACAAATCAGATGTGCCATTCACACTCTTGAAAAGCCCCTCATAAGTGATTGGAATCTATCAGTATACACACACTTTCGTCAAATGTGGTGGGTATTTTTAGTCCGGTTTGTTTTACACAGTTATTCACCCAATGTGTACAAAACTGAATACTAAAGTACGTTTTATAATTTTGATTTGAAATTCGATTGAAATAACCGTTAACTATAAATAGATATAAAACAATAAACACAGCTAGTTAATTCACTTGGTCAAAGTTGATAGAATGCTTGCCAGTAAGGTACACATGGCATCTGACAAAATATAAACTATGATATGCCCACTGATGGCTCACAATTTTAAGGCTCTGGGTTAATGCTCAGAAGGGTTAACGCCCCCAGGCTTACAATGTTGAGTCCTTGACAAAGGCCATTATCCATCACTGCTGCAGGAGTGCTCTGACCCCTTCCTGGGACATGCAAAGAAAAGAAAAAAAATCACAGTGCTGAAAAATAAAAACTTCTTCTACTGTGATGCGAAAATGTGAAAAATAGAAACTTCTACTGTGATGTGTTAAACTAAAAATAGCTCTTCTGTCAAGACTGTAATGTCTTGATATTTCCCATAGATGAAATAGTAGGCACAACTAACTTAACAAAATAGTGTTAACAATAAAACCAATCAGCAGCACCAGTAACGTACAGTACTTAATTCCCTATGTGAAATCTCCAGTATTGTTCTATAATGTAGAAAAAAACTCACAAAATAAAACTCTATGAAGTAGAAGATGTGTACAAACTTTTGACTGATACTGTATGTGTGTCTCTCTCTACACAGATATAACAGATAGCATTCTGTCATGCTTGTCCAGTTCTGAATTTTTTCCATCCAATTAGCTTTGCTCAGCCCTTTGCTTTTTCAGCCCAATCTTCCAGTTAACTTCTCTTCATTTCGGACCACTTGGTCGAGGCCTCCAGAAGCCTGATTCATTCTTTGCTAATCTAATAGAGAAACAGATGGAAGACTGTTTGTGCTGGGCTCTGGCCCGGAAATTGAAACAGCCATTAGAAAAAGTACAAATGCACCAGCACAAGCAGGGCCATAAAGCCCAGATTTCACAATGGGTTAATTAAACACACAAAAAACAATGTCAAAGAATGGTTCTGGAAGCATGATGAGTCATTTTCACACATGAACTAGCCACATTTTTAAATTTAATGAAATTGAATTAAATTATCATTTATGAATTTGTTTATGTATTTATTTATTCATATTTTTTTTCCAGACACATAATTTAGAATACCAACAGAACTAAGTAGCAAACCGAGCAAAATAGCATATTTACTACTTACATTTTATATACTAAGATATAAAGCGGACATGTGTAACCACTGCTTTATCCTGTATTCAGGGTCGCGGGGACCTGGAGCCTATCCTAGGAGACTTAGGGCACACTCTGGACAGGGTGCCAATACATCGCAGGGCACACACATATACACACTAGCCTAACCTGCATATCTTTGGACTGTGGGAGGAAACCCACCAAGCACAGGGAGAACAGGCAAACTCCATGCACACAGAGACAGGAATCGAGCTTGGCCGGGAATTGACCCCAGAACCTGGAGGTGCAAGGCGACAGTGCTAACTACTACATCATCGTGCCACCCACATGTAAGATAAATAATTAAATCACATCAACACTTTAACAAAATCTAATATTAATAAAAAAAAAACCTTACCAGTGGTAACTCATATTTATACTTCCTCTATTCAGCAATTCCATTGTTCAAACATCTATTTCTCTGCATTTTTTCTGTTTTTCTTAGTAATTATAAAATATAGATTTTGGTTACACTGTAAAAAATAGTCCATTTTACGGTAAAAAACCGGCAGCTGTGGTTGCCAGAATTCTACCGTAAAAAATACGGTAGCACCGTTATTGCACTGCGGAAAAAATAATAAACCGTACATTTTACGGTACAAAAAAGGCAGCTGTGGTTGTCAGAAGTTTACTGTAAATTTTTTTACAGATTTTCTTTTTTTTGTTTTACGGTTTATAACTGTCTAACATGTTTATGTTGTTATAGAAACAGTTTATTCCCGCCAAATTCCAGGGTTTACATTGTAACAAATACGGATCATAACCATGTTTTTTACAGCTCAGAACTGTCTAATTTAAAGATTTATGTTGTAATAATAACGGTTTATTTCCATCTTTTTTACAGCTCAGCACTCACACACTCACCCATACAACTTTATCCTGTATATTGTGGGGGGGGGGGTCACTAGTACTTGGAGGAAACCAACCAAGCACAGGGAGAATATACAAACTCCATGCATACAGAGATGGGAATCGAACCCGGACCCTGGTGGTGGAAGGCGACAGTGCTAACCACTACACTACCATGCTGGCTACACAATTGCTGTCGTTGTTGTTGGACTATATGTTTTATTATGAATATCCACAGTGAATTCATTCAGCAATTCTGTGAAGGCATCATTTTATCACACTAGCTGGGGACTAAAAGAGATAGAAGTTACATTGCTAAGCATTTGGAGTTTACTGTTAAGAAACTATTAAGAGGACTTTTATACTAATTGATGAATACAAACCTAAATCAAATCATCAAAACCCATCAAAAGTTATTCAAGACTCGGACATCAGCATGGTCCCATGTATTTTTTAATAAAGACAGCAAAACAATATTTAAATTCTCAAAATCAAATATACAAATGTCAGGGTGGACATTTTTTTGGGCAGACAATCCAAGTATGGCCGGTGGCGGAGGGCGAAGTGGCGCGTGCTAACGGCTGTCCTCGCCACAGTCATCAAAGGGTGGAATACCATTCACAAATTCCTTAGTTAATGTAAATTAGATGGCTATAAACCGTAGAAAAAACTATTAATATCCGTAAAATATACAGTATAACGAGTGCAGTCCCGTACAACCAATAACGTTGCTACCGTATTTTTTATGGTAAATTTCTGACAACCACAGCTGCCAGTTTTTTACCATAAAATTTTAAAGTTTATTTTTTACAGAGCAGATATTTTTCTGATTTTTAAACTCTATCAACAAAGGTTTAGTAAAATATAAACTGTTGCTCCATGATATTAGTAACAAATACCTTCTGAGGGTTTCCTTTTTATAAATACAGTATATCATAAATTTTACTGCAATAACCCATATTTTCATATGTTTTTAACTGTTAAATTTAAGGTCTTACTCTGTAAAACTAATTACAGTTTTTCACTGTAAATTCTAGTTATCCCAAGTTTTGTGAAATATGGTTTTATTCTGTAGCATTTATACGGCATTTTACTGTTAGAATTACGAGCATTTTTTACAGTGTACAAGATAGTGCATGTGGGATGCAATAAGTGTTCAATAGCTGGATAATGCATATTCCTTTTCCAAATAAAATAAGCACAAACACTTCTGTTGCTTTTATTCAGCAGAAAAGTAAATGCTCTTTGCAATTACATAAATGAAAAATCTTTAAAATGTCTGCTGTGACATATATGAAATGTCTGCATGCTGGATTGTGTATAACAAAAAATTAGAAAGTAAAATGTCCAACTATGCAATGTAATCCATTACATCATATACTGTATATCTCTTTATATCAAGTGGACAAATTATAGACTGTATAGTAAAAATTAATAGTATGTGATAATAAGGAATCCGGCATTCAGCATGCTGTCCACCTTGTTACTTAAACTTATAAAAGCATGTTAATAATTGATGTTGCATGTAAAATAAACTGAGAAAATATTTGTATTGAGCTCTCAGTTGCACTATAGCTTGCTAAATACTGCCTCTGTCCACATACATGACTTGTTAAACCTTCTAAAATCTGATTATAACTTATTATAGTCCATAAATTGACATTCAGTTTTAGTTACACCTTCCAAGCAAACACACTAACAACTGTAACATAAAACTGTGGTCAGAGATTTTATGCATCCTGACCTTGATGAGCAGACAGCCATGAACAGATCAATAAAGGTGCTTTACATAACATTCTAATTTAAAACAAAGAACAACATGTACAAGAGCATGCACAGTATTTGTATCATCTGTGTCGCATTCCAGAACAATCCATAGCCGTCTTGTTGCGTTCCAGGGGTTATTACTGATGTGTGATGTGTATTGGTTTGTGTGTTTTTGATGTGTGCTATACAGAACACAGGAGCAGATGGTTATTTTGGACTACTTTATGAGAGTAAGCCATGTGTGATAACATGCTCTGGTTGTTTCTGTATTCACTTATTTACATTGCAGCAGCTGTTTTTGTTACTGCTTTCACTTAACAAAAAGTGTGTAAGTGTGTGTAGGTGAATGGGTCGATGCATGCCTGTGTGTGCTGTTTATGTGAGACTACAGAGAGAATAAACACCACAACCAATTTAAAGATTGACAGCGAAAAATAAACATTTAAGTACTGATAACATGCTTCCTAGAGTTCTGAAAACAGTGTTATTAGACCTGCCTGGCAACATGAATGCCAAAAACTAGCTAGCCATTGACTTACAGTATATAACAATTTAGCTACCTAATACAGTAATTGTACCTCATACCACAGACCCGACATTCATATGGGATCCACTATGGGAACGCATTTCCCACTGTACTCCAAGTCTTGAGCCATCCCTCATTTATCTCACTCAGTCACTCACTTGTCTATACCACTTTGTCCTGTATTCAGGGTCGCGGGGGTCCTGGAGCTTATCCCAGGATGCACAAGGCAGGGTACACCCTGGACAGGGTGCCAGTCCATCGCAGGGCACACACACACACTCAGACACTACGGGCAACTTGGAAATGCCAATTAGCCTAATCTTCAGGTCTTTGGACTGTGGGAGGAAACCGGAGTACCACCAAGCACAGGGACACCATGCAAACTGCAATCTGTAGTAAATGCTGTTATTTTAAATGTTTAGTCAGATATGCCTCCTTCAACATGGATTCAACAACCAACACAAACACACACTCCTTCATATACTGTAACTTACAAAATCAGGCCTGTTTACATCTAAATGCATAAAAACTTCCTGACCATATTAAATCAACTGTGGCTTCACATATTGTACTATATTGTACTATATTTTTTTCACTATATTGTACTATTGTAGAGTAGTAGAGAAAATGCATACAACATAACACTTTTTGCAGAAGATCAACAACCCTGTCATGTCTCACAATGTACAGTACATCTCTTTATAAAGTTGCAAAAGTAGGAGGTACCCTTAGTGGATCCAACAAGATGATTGAAACTTTTTTTTTTTAAATGTCCACATCTAAAGTGCAGTCATTCAGAATGGTATTTACTGTATTCCAATTCTGATTGACACCCGAATTACTCTTAGTATTGTCACACTTCCAACAAGTGAGTGTGTGGGTGTGTGAATTTCATTGCACCACCTGCTCATCGTCTCCCAGGTAAGAAAAAAAAAATGTCTGACAGTCCCGCCATCCCACTCACAAAGTACTATAGCCAAATGTCACTGTGAACCCCAGCACGATGCTTAGCATTAGCAAAATTAATATCTAATTGAGCATCTGTTAAAGAATGGGGTTCTGCATGCCATTCACTAAGCTTATTTCTTCAGACAGACTCATTAGGCCCAAGAAAAACTAATATACGCTGATTGCCCGTTTCATTTTCAGGAGCTCACCGGGGTGAACAAAGTGCAAAGGCGTGCGTGAGATGGCCTCCTGATCACAAGATGACAGATCTGACAAATTAAGACATAGACAGAGAGGCTGAATAAAAGGCTATTAGGGCTAAAGGACACTCAGAGCTCATTTAACCTTTTAAAATGTTATTAAAGTGAGGTGGAAAGTGCTCATCTGCAGACCATGCTTGTATAAAATCTAGCACACACTAGCATTAAAAGAAGTAGCACATGTGTGATCAGTTTAGCATTTGTAGTATAATTTTATCATGCAAACTGAAAGGTCTAGGTTTACTTCCAATCCCTTTTAACCAATACTTTTAATAGGATAAACACTACTATATGTTTATTACAGCATTGGTAACAAACCCTCATTAATTTCCCCCTCAACATTTACCCTGGTAGAAATCCATTTTGCCATCCTAAGGGGATTCAATTGTTTTATCAAATCAACATGGCTGTTAACTTTGGAAGCAGAACTTAGTTTTCTATTATACCTATTGTCATTTACTGAATCACTCTTGAAATGACATATTTAAGCATTGACTACAACAATGGAGAATGCTGTATGAAGAAAATAGTCAATGAGATACCAAATGAAAAGTCTGGGGGAAAAAAAGATTTGCTTAGATCATCCCAAATAGTTTCTCTTATAACAATGTGATTTTTCAATTATTGCATTTTATTAGTTAAAGCTGAAATTAGTTTACAAGTCAGCATGTTATATGTTAAATTTATTGTTAATATGTAAAATTTATTAGGGAATGCTCGTGGGCCCTTAACCCTGTCTGCTCCAGGGGCTCCGTAAAATGGCTGACATTGCGTTCTGACCCCTGCCTACTAACAAGAAGCTGGGATATGCAAAGAATAAAGAATTTCACTGTGCAGTAATGTATGTGTGACAAAGACTGAACTTAACTTAGTTGATAATGTTTTTTTCTATCAATCACAATGATGAGTACAGTCCATGTTTATTGTACTAAGCAAGACAGTCAAATATCTAGTGCGTTCAAGACAAACTGGGACTTGTGATTACATTAATGGTGAATGATGGCATAAATCCGCATGGCATTTACAGAGGAACACAGTATGGTGATTTTTAAGCCTGATCCTTAACTTGTTGCCAACTTGCACAAGACACATGTTAGTCTGTGGGAACTGTTCACACAATCATTAATTACCTCCAAAGGCACATCACCGGAACTTGACTTACTGCCATACAGTCCTGATCTCGCCCCAAGCCATTTCTATATATTTGGCAATTAAATGAGTTCCTGAGAGTCCAGGGTTCCGGACATGAATCAGGCAGTTTGATCATGGCTCCGGTAGACTGAGAAAACTTTCTACCTTGATTGTATCCAAGAACTAGTGAAACACTGTGTAGCAGGGGATGATGTACAAAAATAAACAGATTTTATACTCTCATAACCGAAAAAAAACATGTCAAGTCTGTGTGCCTACTAAAGAAAATACATCCTGAACCAAAAGGCCATAAACGAAGAGAAGAGGTGTAATGAGTGAAAAGGAATACAGGTGAAACTCAGAAAATAAGAATATCGTGCAAAAGTTCATTTATTTCAGTAATGCAACTAAAAAGGTGAAACTAATATATGAGATAGACTGATTACATGGAAAGCAAGATAGTTTAAACCGGCATTTGTCATAATTGAGATGATGATGGCATACAGCTCATGAAAAGTCCAAATCCACAATCTCAGAAAATTAGAATGTACATAGAACATATCGGACCTCTAAAAAGGTATAAGTATTTATATGTACTCAGTACTTGGTTTGGGCCCTTTTTGCAGCAATTACTGCCTCAATGCGACGTTGCATGGAAGCTATCAGCCTGTTGCACTACTGAGGTGTTATGGAACACCAGGATGCTTCACTAGCAGCCTTCAGCTCTTCTTGCATTGTTCGGTCTCATGTCCCTCATCTTTTTCTTGGCAATGCCCCATAGATTCTCTATGGGGTTCAGGTCAGGCAAGTTTGCTAGTCAATCAAGCACAGTAATCCCATGGTCATTGAACCAGGTTTTGATGCATTTGGCAGTGTGGGCAGGTGCCAAGTCCTGCTGGAAAATGAAGTCAGCATCCCTATAATGCTCGTCTGCGGAAGGAAGCATGAAGTACTTCAAAATCTTCTGGTAGATGGCTGCATTGACCCTGGACTTAATGAAGCACAGTGGACTAACACCAGCAGATGACATGGCTCCCCAAATCAACACAGGCTGTGGAAACTTCACGCTGGACTTCAAGCATCTTGCAGTATGTGCCTCTCCATTCTTCCTCCAGACTCTGGGTCCTTTGTTTCCAAATGAGATGCAAAAGTTGCTCTCATCAGAAAAGACAACTTTGGACCACTAAGCAACAGACCAGTTTTTTTTTTTCTTTAGCCCAGGTAAGACGCTTCTGACGTTGTTTGTTGTTCAGGAGTGGCTTGGCAAGAGAAATATGACATATGAAGCAAATGTCCAGGAACCGTCTGTGTGTGGTGGCTCTTGATGCACTGACTCCAGTCACAGTCCACTCCTTGTGAAAGTCCCCAATACTTTTCAATGGCCTTTTCCTGACAATCCTCTCCTGGCTGCGGTCATCCCTGCTGCTTGTGCACCTTTTTGTTACACATTGTCCCCTTCCACATAACATTCTATTAATGTGCTTTGATACTACACTTTGGGACCATCCAAATTATTTTGCCATTACCTTTTGAGGCTTTCCCTCCTTATGAAGGATGTCAATTATGGTTTTCAGCACAACTGTCGGGTCAGCAGTCTTTCCCATGATTGTGTTTCTACTGAACCAGACTGAGAGAACATTTAAAGGCTCAGGAACCCTTCGCAGGTGTTTAGCTGTTAATTAGCTGTTTAAAGTTGATACTTTGAGCCTAGAATATTGAACCTTTTCACAATATAAATTTTCTGAGATTGTGGATATGGGTTTTTGTATGAGCTGTATGCCATACAAATTATGACAAATAACAGCTTGAACCATCTTGCTTTGCATGCAATGAGTCACTGATATATTAGTTTCATCTTATAAGTTGTGTTACTGAAATAAATGAACGTTTTTCGAGTTTTACCTGTATTTGACCACAGTGCCATGTAATGCAATAATCCTGAGAAACATGACCATGGTGATGCTGCATGGAGTGTATAAGGTATAGGTTACAGTTGTCATTTCATGATGTCATGTAAATGGTCTGATACTGTATGATCAACTGCGTGTTTGTGAGGCTAGTGTCTGGAGTTTGTAGTTTAAAACACAGCTGCTTTACAGAACTCAAAGGGATTCTCAAGGAGCATACAGTAGAACATGCAGGGCTCATAATGCATTACTGAGTAGTCCCTTTTTTGCATCATTAGACCTGGTTTATACACTAACTTTTGTGTCTCAAACAGCATGGTGCAAGTGACACGCTCTTGCACTTGATAACATTAGCCTCATATCAGAGCTGGGTGATTAAAAGCTACAAAACCAGAAGACACAACAAGTTGACCATAAGTTAATGGTCCGGAAGGTGATAATTCAGTTGTTAAGGTCCTGAGCTAGCAACCAAAAGCCTATGAATTTGAATATCAGTCTGGTTTTGTTGGTCTGCAAAATAAATAAAATATGCTATACATTAAAACAGTTAGTAATAGTAGTCCACTAATTAAAATGGTCAGGCATCATTCCAAGAGAGAATATTTTTGTTTTAACCAATAGGGAGAGGCACCCAGATTTCCTTTCAAATGAATGAAATGTTCTCCCTGGCACCCCAGGAGGTCGGTGTTCTTGCTCCGCCACCACTGGTGTTTCGGGCAACACCAGTCTCCAATGGGCTGTTAGTTCTCCGTTTTTTTCCTGCCATGTTTCAGGATGCCGAACATCTAACATCCCCCCGTTTAACCAAGCCGCCGAGACTTTTGCCCTTTTCTGAGAAACTGGAAGCGTTGAAGCTACTGCCAAGTATACAGATGTCGCCATTAAAAACGCACGTTTCGAGAAAAGGGATCCCGTGACTTGCCGCGGCTTTGCGCGGCTGCGTGCGGGAAGCTGTGAAAATGCCCTTCATTACCTGTAGGCAGCAGTCGTGTTTCAGTTTGAAGTATTGAGTGTCTATTGAAGACGAAAATGTGTCCAAATTAAACCGCGCATGCGTGTTTAGAGACGCTGTGCCCACGCTGTGGATCAGTCGGTTGTGGATCATCACGGAGGTACTACACGGCGTGGCTGCAGCTGGAGTTTGTCGTGTTCGAGGTAAGTTTACCTTTCTGTTTTGGATGTGATTCTCGCTTTCATGACTCCCAATTAATGTTCATCTTAATCTCAGGACGTACAATTAGCAATATTTCAGTTTTTAAACAAAACACCGTTTTCATGTAAAAACCTGAACCTACGGAGCCCCCAGGGGTCCTGTGGTAAATAAATAAATAAAATAATAACGAACCGAGCGTGCGAATTAATAAACCGAGATGCGCGTTTCTTACCCCCACCCTTCGTGAAAACGGCGTGTTCAGAGAAAGGCTCGCCAGTGAGATGCCAAATAAAATTTACTTAAAATCTATGTGTGCAAATTGTTAAGAGGATTTTATCAAGTAAATCTTACAAGTTCTTCTGTGAACACAATGATTTAAGAATTTAAGTAAGCACGAATATATACAGTGGTGTGAAAAACTATTTGCCCCCTTCCTGATTTCTTATTCTTTTGCATGTTTGTCACACTTAAATGTTTCTGCTCATCAAAAACCGTTAACTATTAGTCAAAGATGACATAATTGAACACAAAATGCAGTTTTTAAATGAAGGTTTACGTTATTAAGGGAGAAAAAAACTCCAAATCTACCTGGCTCTGTGTGAAAAAGTGATTGCCCCTTCTTAAAAAATAACTTAACTGTACCGGTTTCTACTCTGGGTCCCACTCCAAGTTCGTCTTGTCATTGCTGATGCTAACGACAGATGCTTCCCTCACAGGCTGGGGTGCAGTCTTAGATGACCGTCCAGCCCAAGGGAGCTGGAGAGGCCATCTTCCCGCGCAGCACATCACTTGCCTCGAGATGATGGCTCTATTTCTGGCCCTAAAGCACTTCCTCCAGCAGTTGAGAGGCTGCCATGTCCTAGTGCGGGTGGACAACACTATGGCAGTCTCATATCGCCAGGGCGGACTGTGCTCGCGCCGCTAATAGCTAGCACACCAGGTTCCTGTCCCTCAGGGCGATTTACATTCCAGCATGAATGTGGGAGCAGTAGTACTGTCCAGTCTATCTGACACACGGGGAATGGAAACCCCATTTCGAAGTAGTCAGGGAGAGATTTCATGTAGCAGAGGTGGACCTCTTGCCTTGCAAGATATACTTTGACTTTTACTGCTCTTCAGATTTACACCGCATCAGCTAGTGGCGTAGGTCAGAGCAGCTTTTACATGTTTTGGATGAGAGATGCTATTGCACTCTCCTATGAGGCGCGTGGGCTCACTTCGCCTCTAGGAATCAGGGCTCATTCAACCAGCCTCATCTATTGTACTAGCAAGAGGTATTCCCCTGCAAGTGTCTGCTAAGCAGGTAAACCCAGTCCACTAACGAATTGCTTCAGTGCTGGAGTTTCTGTCCTCGGGTTTGTGCCCTAGTACTCTCAGGACGTACGTAACTGCATCCTCTCTCAACTATCTTCCGAAAGTTCCATAAATCCAACATGCACCCTATTGTTTTTGAAGCCTTCTGTCCTCCGCATTTAAAGCTTTGGAGCAGGAGAGACTTCACTTACTGTATCCAGTACGTGCTCTTCAGATCTACATCCACCGCATCAGCTAGTGGTGTAGGTCAGAGCAGCTTTTGCATGTTTTGGGGGCCGTCACCGGCGGGCGACCGCCCCTACACCTAGTAGATGCTTTGCCCTCTCCTATGAGGCGCGTGGGCTCACTTCACCTCTAGGAATCAGGGTTCATTCAACCAGGGGATCGCCTCATCTATTGGATTAGCAAGAGGTATTCCCCTGCAGCAAGTGTGTGCCAAGCAGGTAGACCCAGCCCACTGCCGAAATGTTTCAGTGCTGGAGCTTCTGCAGGAAAAGCTTGTCCTTGGGCTTGTGCCCTAGTACCCTCAGGATGTACTTAACTGCATTGTTTTGAAGCCTTCTGTCCTCCGCCTTTTACAGCTTCGGAGCAGGAGAAACTTCACTTACTGTCCAGTACGTGCTCTTCAGATTTACGTCCACCACATCAGACAGTGGCGTAAGTCAGAGTGCCATTATACTGGGTGAGAGATGCATTTGCCCTCTCCTATAAGGCGCGTGGACTCACTTCGCCTTTAGGAATCAGGGCTCATTCAACCAGGTGATCGCCTCATCTATTGCACTAGCAAGAGGTATTCTCCTGCAGCAAGTGTTGCTAAGCAGGTAGACCCAGTCCACTGCCGAATTGCTTCAATGCTGGAGTTTCTGCAGGATGCACCAAACTGCATTGTTTTGAAGCCTTCTGTCCACCGCCTTTTACAGGCTCGGAGCAGGAGAAATTTCACTTACTGTACTGTCCAGTACGTGCTCTTCAGATTTACGTCCACCGCACCAGCCAGTGGCGTAAGTCAGAGCACCACTATACTGGGTGAGAGATGCATATTGCCCTCTCCTATGAGGCGCGTGGGTTCACTTCGCCTCTAGGAAGCAGGGCTCATCCAACCAGGGTGATCATCCCAGTTTGCACCAGCAGGAGGTATTCCCCTGCAGCAATTGTTTGGCGCGGAGGGTTGGTTCTCCCCGCACACATTTCTTACATTTATAATCTGGATGTTCATGCTACTCCGGGCTCACGGTCCCCAAGTTAGCTGCCCAGGCATTACTTTTCTGTAACCCTGTTCCCTGAAAAGTCGGGAACAAGATGCGTGACCGGATGTCCTTTCAGACAAATCAATCTGAGGAATGTTTCCGGCTCACTCCTATTTATAACCCTCCAGGTGCGTCTCATCAGATGACATCACCTGACCGAGGTTATATAGGCAAAAATTTAGCGTGTTTATACACACATTCTTCACAACGGGCAACATAAGTTGTTTCCAATAGCGTTTTCACGCAGCATCTCATTCCTCCCTTTGGAGGGAACAGGGTTACAGCAAAGTAACCCGAGACGTTCTCTTAAAGTAAGAAACAAGTTAAAAATCAAAAGAAAGGGTAGAGGGGTAGAAATTTTGCTGAAAGGCATCAGTTTGAGCTAGCTACCGTGATAGCTGACATGCTATATAGTGAGTGTGGCTTTTTCAGAGGGTCCATTTCCACTAGCAGAGCAAAAGAAAGAGCTCATTTGGCAGTATTATGTCCAAAGATAACCGAGATGGTCTCAAAAACCAAAATCACAATGGTCTTGATACTCAGTAAAATCATACGCTTGTTAAAACTATTGCTCAGACTTCTCAAAAATAAATATTTATTTGTTATTTTACCGTGGTGCTAACTTCTCTGGTTCAGCTTGTTTATCGAATGCATTTATAGTATTCGTGTGCATGCCATGTCAATATGGCAATTTAGCAGTTAAGGCAGACTTCATAATCACTCACTCATTGTCCTTATCAACCTTAAACCAGTTAGCCTAATCTGCATGTTTTTGGACTGCTAGAGGAAACCCACCAAGCACGGGAAGAACATGCAAACTCCATGCACACAGAGGGGAGCTCACAATCAAACCTGGCCGGGAATTGAACACGGACCCTGGAGGTGCAAGGCAACATTAATAACCACTACATCACTGTGCCTCTAGCGTGGATACTAAATGTGAACAAATTTCTCAAGTTGTAAAAGGGTATTGAATGAATGAAAATATCTAGCTAAGGTGATTGCTACATCCTTAAGTATCCCAAAGAGCATAGAAACCCTCTTGATGCATAATGCTCAAAATGGCTCATAATGTATCAAAATGGTGGAATCTGCTTTTATAAAAGTATTTGGCCTTTTTTTTTTATAATCACCGGAAAGTGTAAAGCAGAATGTACACTGCATCAGAATATAATGTGTTTCTGTCTGTAGGCTTTGGCATACCTGACTAAACTTAAAGTAGACAAAATATTTTTAATATATATTTTGGGTTCATTCTTTGTCAAAAACTTGATTGAATTGTTTTATATTTTTATATAGAAAGTCCAATTTTTTTATTGTGCTGTACAAATGTCAGTTTTTCAATGGCAAATATTTTTTTCACTACAGAGGTAGGCATTTTATTATTATAGAATGCAATGTAACATCATTTGTAATATTCAGCATTGTGCAAGAGTCTTCAGTTAAACTCATATTCCTTTATATTTTGCTTAGAAAGAGCCAAATTTCTTGTATTTTTTATGTAGTCTAGAGAAATAGTTCTCCAGGTTTCCTAAAGGTTCACATTCTTTGGTTCCAATTTTCAGTCCAGTCCTGATACCTGAACAGTTTCAGAGGAATGTTTGTTTGTTAAGCCCCACAGTGACCTGTGAATCATTCAAGTATAAAAAAAAAAACATGAGCAATGAACCAACGAGGAACAGGTGCAGGTGATGACAGATTATCAGGCCGATGGGGTTGTTTCATAAACAACCAATTTTAAAATTGTGGCACAATATTTTTGCACAATAATGTACACTGGCTCAATGTGACATGGGGTGGGTTTGTATTTTTATGCTTCCTTCTACTTTATGCAAATAGTCAATACACTAATACATGCAGGAAGCAAACAGGACACCAAGAACCTGTGGACTCAATTTATTCCACTTCTATATACACACCCTAGGATTAAAGCAAAAATTGGAAATATTCCAAAAGTATTCAAAATGATGGACAATTACTTTTGTGGCTGCCAGAAGTGCTGTGGAAACAAGAGGAAATGAGCACGTGAGTGTGTTTGACTGATTGGTCCTACATTTATGTTGATTATACCACAAAATAGATGTGAAGCAATTTAGAAATGTAATATTAAACTAACAAGTCTATAATATATGTAACCTGCTGCAGAAACTTGACTAAGATCAGTATTCACCCACAAGACTATTCTTGTAGTTTACGCAACTGACTAATTCTTCGCCCTGCCATATTCACTTTGTTACATGTCATCTACTGTCTAAAATGTATAGAAATACAAAGCCAATATTTCAAACACTTCTTGTGAAGTAAGCAAATTTCTGTACTTACCCATATTTTCTCTAACAATAATGGACCTTAATGAATCAGATACTGTTCCATGCTCATCATCACAAGACAAATTTTTCACTTAAACTAAAACTCTTATGGATGGAAAGACTGAATGAGGTAGTCAGTCTCAGAGGACAAGAAGATGAAAGCAACTGAAGACAGAAAAAAAGAAGGACAGGAAGGTAAATATGAACTCAAGTGAGGTCCATTAAACATGGATCTATTGTCCGGTGATAATGGATGAGATGAAGTTTAAGACTGGCATTCATTACCTCTGAAGATTTACTGCCATCTGTCTTTAATCAATACATCATGCACTACATGCTTCAGGGGGCTGTGCTCTCTGCATCAATAATGCTCTATTTCCTCCTCTTCACTCAGTGACTGATAGATCAACTTTTGAACAACAACAAGATGAAGCATGATGCTTATCATTGTATTCCCCACCCCAATTCTTCTAAAATCTTTCCATGCTGGGTTCAAAGGAAACCCTGAGCAAACTACATATTAACCTTTATAGGTAGTGTGATCAACAGTGTCATCCAAATTTTATTTTATAATCAAATTCTGACTTGGCATTTTAGTTTTTTTATTCCTATTTTGGGATATTTAATTTTTTATTAAAGTTTCTGTTATGTGGCGCGGTATGGAGATGTTTTAATGATAAGAGACCTCGCACAGGGCTTTAGAGGGGGGTCAACGAAACAGGAGTTTGAGAGAGTGCTTATGAAATGCATGGGATTATTAATTAGGAACTTAAAGAAGGAAATAAAGAAAACTGAAAACACAAAATTAACCACAGCTCCACCGTCTACGCCAGAACAGACGGGGCTCTAGAAACTGAAACAAAACTTTCACAATGATTTTTAATAAGGATTTATGAGATGGTTTTTCGTTGTGCTTTGCACTATTATATGGAGCACACACACGCTGGACTGCTTTTTAAGAAGACAGAGGCTGGGTCTTTGCCTCTGTCTTGTACTCTATGTGCACTTTGTCCAACTTTCTTTTCCTTTTTTTTCTTTCTCTTGGTTTTTGGCCCTGATACCTTACCGGTGCTACCTAAATGATCACACAAAGTGGCCGAGGTATCAGGACCCCTTAAATAAACTTGCCGCCAGGTGCTGCTCGTTCAGGCTGATTGCTTGATGGCGGCGTTGCCTGGCAACCACGTGTATAAATGGCCACGCCTTTGCCTGTTCAGAGCTCCCCGTGGTAGCAGCCTGCGGATCTGCCCGTTCAGAACAGTTTATTTGTGGCTCTGCCCCTTGCACAACCCGCATCGTTACAGTGTCGGTATAAATGTTTACTACATTAATGACAATGCCGTTCCACTACCTGCTAATGCTGGGGGTGATGTCTACCTAGAGAAAGTGATGCAGCAGCACTTTAATGATTTAGTCCATGCAGCAGATCTAAGCCAACCAAAAAAATTAACACAAGTGTCACTAAATACATAAATTTTTCATCCTGAGCGCACTTAATGTGATTTATGAAGGGGTTCTCCATTAAGGTTGGTTTAGTCCATAAAATTATTTAATCAGAAACACAATCCCCTAAACCCATGATTGCACTGCGTTCCAAATTATTACGCAAATGATCTTTCTCTGATTTTCATAATTAGTAAATGCAAATGACAGTCAGTGTAATTTTCTAGTCATCAACTATTAGGGTATAATTTGACTTTTATTGAACAAACCTCCTAATGATAATATTTATTTTAAAAATAAAAAACTGAAAATACACTGTTCCAAATTATTATGCACAACCGAGTTAAAACATTTTATAGGTTGTAAAGAACTGAAAATAGGCTTTGGTTGAATTTGCAGTATTAGGTCATATTTAAAGAAATCAAAAACTATTTAAATAAAAAACATCCTAACAGGGCATGTTACATATTAACATAGGACCCCTTCTTTGATACCACCTTCACAATTCTTGCATCCATTGAACTTGTGAGTTTTTGCACAGTTTCAGCTTGAATTTCTTTGCGGGATGTCAGAATAGCCTCCCAGAGCTGCTGTTTTGAATCAAACTGCCTCCCACCCATATACAGTAGGTTCTCAATGGGGTTGAGGTCAGGGGAGGATGGTGGCCACACCATGAGTTTCCCATCTTTTATGCCCATAGCAGCCAATGACACAGAGGTATTCTTTACAGCATGAGATAATGCATTGTCGTGCATGAAGATGATTTTGCTACGGAAGCTACAGTTCTTCTTTTTGTACCATGGAAGAAAGTGGTCAGTCAATATACTTTGCAGAGGTCATTTTAACACCTTCAGGGACCCTAGAAGGGCTTACCAGCTCTCTCCCCATGATTCTGGCTCAAAACATGACTCCTGCACCTCCTTGTTGACATCGCAGCCTTGTTGGCACATTGTGGCCATCCACCTACCATCCACTACTCCATCCATCTGGACCATCCAGGGTTGCACGACACTCATCAGTAAACAAGACTGTTTAAAAACTTGTCTTCATGTATGCCTGGGCCCACTGCAACCGTTTCTGCTTGTGAGCATTGGTTAGGGGTAGCCGAAAAGTAGGTTTATGCACAACTGCAAGCCTCTAAAGGATCCTACACCTTGAGGTTCGTGGGACTCCAGAGGCACCAACAGCTTCAAATTCCTGTTTGCTGCTTTGTAATGACATTTCAGCAGCCGCTTTCTTAATCCGATGAATTTGTCTTGCAGAAACCTTCTTCATTCTGCCTTTATCTGCACGAACCTGTCTGTGCTCTGAATCAACCACAAATGTCTTCACAGTACGATGATCCCGCTTAAGATTTCATGAAATATAAAAAAATTAATACCTTGTCCAAGGCAATGCAATATTTGATGCTTTTCGGGAGCAGGGAGATCCTTTTTCTTTCCCATATTGCTTGAAAGCTGTGACCTGCTTAATTATGTGGAACAACCTTCTTCAGTACTTTTCCTTTAATTGGGCTTATCTGGGAAACTAATTATCACACGTGTCTGAGATTCATTTCAGTGATCCAAAGAGCCCTGAGACACAACGCTATCCATGAGTTTAATTTAAAAACTAAACATATAATATTTATGACACTTGCATCCAATTTGCATAATAATTTGAAACGCGGTGTATATCAAATCTCAATACTTTTTTTTTGCTGTTGTATTTTCTGTTCCCTGAAAAGGCTACACTCGATGCTGCGTGAAAACGCTATGGGAACATCTTTTCGTGTTGCCGGTTTTGAAGCATGTGCGTATCAAACACGCCAAATTTTGGCTTATATAACCTCGGTCAGGTGATGTAATCTGATGAGGTGCACCTGCAGGTTATAAATAGGATTAAACCGGAAACATTCCTCCGATCTTTTGTCTTCACTGACAGCCTAGTTGTGTTTGCGTGTCTGTGTTTAAACCAGCAAAATAAGAAAGTGTTTAACTCACCGATATGGCAGAGTTTTAAATGAGATGCCCCTCCGTGTGTGATAATCCATATCGGGGCAATCTCTACACTTACGGCTTCGATTAAAGTGCTGAACGCACGCCTCCTTACGAAGCTCCGAGCCGCGGGGCAGAGAAGGATTTCCCTCCTATCTCTCACACCCTCGCCGGATCTGGAAATTCCTCCGTCCGCTCTCAAGCGCGCCCAGGCACTTCTTGTGAATGGGCAAGGATAGACATTCTCTCTCGCTTCCACGGAGATGGAAATAGCCTCCAATCATTTGACATTTAGACGGCAGGTTCTGTCGGGTGGACGGGGGTGCTATCTGGCCGTTTTATGGCTGCGATGGTTTCCGCGGAGAGGCACATGTGGCTGAATCTCAGGGGCATCAAGGATAAGGATCGTGCATTCCTCCTTGATGCCCCTATTTCGCCTTCCGGCCTGTTTGGCGATATCGTTAACTCGGTCGCCAATAGGTTCATGAGGCGAAGTTATATGAACAAGCCTTCGGGAAATTCCTTCCACGCCGTGCTCAAGAGTCGGGACTGTCGGCCACCCAGTCTCGAGCGGGCCTGACTCTTGTGAGGTGTGAAACACACAAGGAGAGTGTTTTTGAGCCAGGCACCCCCTCGTAAAGATTGAGGTGCGTCGCGCTGCGCTTCGTAATCCGCCTCAAAAGAGGTCAGACTGGCATATTGTCTTCTTCACAAAGAAGCCCTGAGGTTCATGTGCCCAGGACCATGGGGGTGGCCCCCCAATGGGGAGAGGCAAATAGAATTCCTTTCGGGAATTAAGTGTTCTCCCTGGCACCCCCAGGAGGTCGGTGTTCTTGCTCCACCACCACTGGTGTTTCGGGAAACACCAGTCTCCAATAAAGTGTTAGTTCTTCGTTTTTTTCCTGCCATGTTTCAGGATGACTGTTAAAAACATCACTTTCAGAGATCTTAGCTCTCATGGCAGCTGTATCCATGGTGACACCTTTCTGCCTTCTGCACATGAGAGCATTTCAGTTGTGGCTAAGAACCAGGGCATTTCACTCTAGGGCCAATCCCCAATAAGGGTTACGCGCCAGGGGCTTCGTACCCTTTCTATGTGGTTCAGACCCCGGTTTCCGACTCTGGGTCCCACTCTAAGTCTGTCTTGTCGTCGCAAGATGCTAACGACAGACGTTTCCCTCACAGGCTGGGGGGCGGTCTTAGATGGCCATCCAGCCCAAGGGAGCACATCAATTGAAATAATGGCTCTATTTCTGGCCCTGAAGCACTTCCTCCAGCAGGTGAGAGGCTACCATGTCCTAGCGCGGGTGGACAACACTACGGTAGTCTCATATATTAATCGCCAGGGCGGACTGCTAGTGCACCAGGTTCTGCTTTGGCCACAGGACACATTCAATTCAATTTTCAATTCAATTTTATTTGTATAGCGCTTTTAACAATTGACATTGTCTCAAAACAGCTTTACACAATCAGAAGAACTATTTAAGTTTGTATGGAATGTGTATGAATCAAAATGGTCAGATAGTCCCTGGTGAGCAAGCTGAGGGCGACAGTGGCAAGGAAAAACTCCCTGAGATGGTAATAGGAAGAAACCTTGAGAGGAACCAGACTCAACAGGGAACCCATCCTCATCTGGGTGAAACAGATAGCAGGAATTGATCAGCATCTAAACATACCAGTTCACCATAATACTCTACGTCCATGAGTCCCCCAGATCTGCTCCTTTACCTAAGGCAAATCTATTTATAAAAATGCTTGACTAAATAAATAGGTTTTTAGCCTAGACTTAAACACTGAGACTGTGTCTGAGTCCCGAACACTATTTGGAAGACTATTCCATAATTTTGGGGCTTTGTAAGAAAAAGCTCTGCCCCCAGCTGTAGTTTTCATAATACGTGGTACTGTCAAGCAGCCTGCATCCTTTGACCGAAGTAGGCGTGGCGGATCGTAAGACACTAGCAGTTCGCTCAGATACTGCGGCGCGAGACCATTTAATGCTTTATATGTCAAGAGTAGTATTTTAAAATCAATGCGAAATTTCACAGGGAGCCAATGTAGTGAAGATAGGATAGGGGTGATGTGCTCATATCTTCTGGTTCTAGTGAGGACTCTCGCTGCTGCATTCTGGACTAGCTGAAGCTTGTTTATGCACCTAACAGAACAACCAGACAGTAAGGCATTACAATAGTCCAACCTAGAAGTGATAAAAGCATGAACTAGTTTTTCTGCATCGTTTAGCGACAATATATTTCTTATCTTGGCAATATTTCTGAGGTGAAAGAATGCTATCCTGGTGATATTATCTATATGAGCTTCAAATGAAAGACTGGAATCTATAATCACGCTGAGGTATTTTACTGTTGCACTTGATGGAACAGAAAGGCCATCTAAGGTTACGGTGTGAATCCACAAAACCTCAACATCTTCAGCTCTGCTAACTCCAACTCTGCCTCCTATCTTTTCTTCAGTGGCACTGTCTCTAAGCCGTAGAGCATTGCTGGCCTCACCACTGTGCTGTACACCTTTCCCTGCTCTCGCCACAAAGGACAATGTCATCTGCAAACATCATAGACCATGGAGACTCCTGTCTAACTTCATCTGTCATCCTGTCCATCACTAGAGCAAACAAAAAGGGGCTTAGAGCCGATCCTTGATGCAGACCCACATCCACCTTGAACTCTTCTGTCACACCTACAGCACATCTTACCACTGTCTTACAGCTCTCATACATGTCCTGCACCACTCTAACATACTTCTCTGCCAGACTTCCTCATACAACACCACAGCTCCTCTCTCGGCACCCTGTCGTACGCTTTCTCTAAATCTACAAAGACACAATGCAACTCTTTATTACCTTCTCTGTACTTCTCCACCAGCATCCTCAAACCAAATACTGCATCTGATGTACTCTTTCTAGGCATAAAACCATATTGCTGCTCACAAGTTCTCACCTCTGCCCTTAACCTAGCTTCCACTACTCTTTCCCACAGCTTCATTGTATGGCTCATTATACCTCTGTAATTGCCACAGCTCTGCACATCTCCCTTGTTCTAAAACATCGGCACCAATACACTTCTCCTCCATTCCTCTGGAATCCTCTCACTCTCCAAGATCTCGTTAAACAAACTAGTCAGAAACTCTACTGCCACCTCTCCTAAGCACTTCCATACCTACACAGGTATGTCATCAGGACCAACAGCCTTTCCACTCATCCTCTTCAACGCCCTTCTCACCTCACTTTTACTAATATTTGCTACTTCCTCCTCCACAACAGTCACCTCTTCTACTCTTTGTTCTCTTTCGTTTTCCTCATTCATCAACTCCTCAAAGTACTCATTCCATCTTCCCATCACCCTCCTGGCATCTGTCAGTACATTTCCATCTCTATCTTTAATCACTCTAACCTGCTGCAAATCCTTCCCATCTCTATCGCTTTGCCTCGCCAACTTGTACAGATCCACCTCTCCCTCCTTACTGTCCAGCCTAGCATACAAGTCCTCATAATGTATGATCTTTGTTTGGCCTTTGCCACTTCTACCTTCACCTTACGGTGCATCTCCCTGTACTCCTGTCTACTCTCTTCAGTCCTCTCAGTGTCCCACTTCTTCGTAGCTAGCCCCTTTGGCTGTATACACTCCTGGACTTCCTAATTCGACCACCAAGTTTCCTTGTCCCCTTTTCCCTTGCCTGATGATACACCAAGTACCCGCTGACCTGTCTCCCTGATCACATTGGCTGTAGTTGTCCAGTCAACTGAAAGCACCTCCTGACCACCCATAGCTTGTCTCAACTCATCCCTAAAGACTACACAACATTCTTCCTTTCTCAGCTTCCACCACTTTGTCATCTGCTCTGACTTTGTCCTCTTCACCTTCCTCACCACCAGGGTTATTTTACACACCACCATTCTGTGTTGTCTGACTACACTCTCCCCTACCAACACTTTGCAGTCACTGATCTCTTTCAGATTACAACGTCGACACAAGATGTAGTCCACCTGAGTGCTTCTGCCTCCGCTCTTATATGTCACCCTATAGTATGTTTCTGCCTCTTCTGGAAGAAAGTATTTACTACTGCCATTTCCATCCTCTTTGCAAAGTCTACCACCATCTGTCCTTCAACATTCCTGTCCTGAAGACCAAACCTGCCCATCACATTTTCATCCCATCTGTTCCCTTCCCCAACATGTCCATTGAAGTCTGCACCAATCACAACTCTCTCACCTCTGGGGATGCTCTCCATCACTTCATCCAACTCACGCCAGAATTTCTCCTTCTCTTCTAACACACATCCTACCTGTGGAGCATAACAACTAACAACATTGAACATCACGCCATCAATTTCCAGCTTCAGACGCATCACCCTATCTGATACTCTCTTCACCTCTAGGACATTCCTTACAAACTCCTCTTTCAGAATAACTCCTACTCCATTTCTTTTCCTATCCACACCATGGTAAAACAATTTGAACCCTGATCCTAAGCTTCTAGCTTTGCTACCTTTCCACCTGGTCTCCTGGACACACAGTATATCCACCTTCCTTCTCTGCATCATATCAACCAACTCTCTTCCCTTCCCTGTCATGGTCCCAACATTCAAGGTCTGCTTTCGAACACGCCTTCCTCCTCTCCTTCTTCAACCAACAGTAGCCCAATTTCCACCAGCACCCTGTAAGTCAACAGCACCAGTGGCGGTCGTTGTTAACCCGGGCCACGACCAATCCGGTATGGAAATTATATTTCTGATTCGCATCATTGACTTGGCAAATGTTTTACATCGGATGCCCTTCCTGACACAACCCTCTGCATTTATCCAGACTTGAGACTGGCACAAGAAGACACTGGATTGCCCCCCCCCCCCCCCCTCATTCTTTAAATGAAATGAATAAAGACTTGTGTATTTGATCTTTAAACTAGCTTAGTTTAATTCAAGGCATTTATTTGCAATGATATTTGAATGCTAGAGCAGGGGTGGGCAAACTTTTTGATTCGAGGGCCACAATGAGTTCTAAAATTTGACAGAGGGGCCGAGCCAAGAACAGATGGATGGAGTGTTATATAAATTTCATACAGGATTTGACCTATTAATGATTAATGGTTAATTTAATTACATTTCAGTTGAATAAACACAGCAGGAAAACTCACCATCAGTTTCAGTGGGAACAGTGTTGTTGATCTCCCTGTTTTGTCAGTGCATCAAAGTCTGGAGTAAGTTTTGTTGTGGCGATTCTCAGGATAGATCCAAGGTGTTGGTCAGTTATCCTGGATCTGTGACGGGCTTTGTTCATGTTCATAACACTGAATGTCTGCTCACATACATAGGTCGAGCCAAACAAGGCCAGCATCTTCTGTGCCGTCCTCCGTAGGTTTGGAAAGGTGGCTTCGTTCAGTGAAGCATAAAAGTCGTTAAGTTTAAGAGTGTTGAACTTTTCCTTCAAGATGGCGTCAGACTGAAGATCGATCAGTTCCAATTGCACCTCATGTGGTACTGTTTCAGGGTCTTGTGAGAAGGGACAAGACACTAGCTGAAGTGACTTTTCAATGTTTTCAAAATCAGAGAACCGGCGACTGAATTCTCTGTGCAGGTCATCCAGTGATTTGCTGTATTTCTTTGCATATCGTGTCGCCTCTTTCTGAGTGTCAAGTGTGGCGAAATGAGTGAAGGATGCGTTCGCAACTTGTCTGGAGAATAAAACGAGCTTAGATTTGAACGCTGTAACATGTTTGTACATGTCGTGCACAAACCGATCTTTCCCCTGCAGTTTCACATTCAGCTCATTCAAGTGTGAAAATACGTCCACAGCAAACGCAAAATCACAAAGCCAGTTCTGGTCTCGTAGCTCAGGAAATTCGTCAGATTTCTCATTGAACTCTAAAAATGCGCCGATCTCCTCTTTCAGGTCCCACATGCGTTGAAACACTTTCCCCAAACTTAACCACCGGACACGAGAGTGGTAAAGTAAGTCCTGATGATCCGCATCAATTTCCTCCAGGAACGTGATGAACTGACGATACTGGAGTCCCCTTGCGCGTATAAAGTTCACAAGTTTTACGAATGGATTCACAACATGGTTAAGCTGCAATACAGACTTGCAAAGTGATTCCTGATGGATGATACAGTGAAGGAAAATAACATCCTGTTCAGGGTTTTCCTCTTTTACTTTATCCTGGATTCGTTTCAGCAGCCCAACGTTTTTTCCTGTTAAATTTGGTGATCCATCTGTCGTGACATTGGCAAGTTTACTCCAAGGTAGTTTATGTTTCCCGATGGCAGCAGACACCTTGTCATACAAATCCTCTCCCCGCGTTGTTCCCTTCAGGGACTCCATGGTCAAAAACTCCTCCGTTATCTCAAAGCTGTCATTTATTCCTCGGATAAAAATTAGGAGCTGCGCTGTGTCTTTGATATCATTACTTTCATCCAGTGCAAGTGAATATAACTGAAAGAACTCTGCCTTTTTGTTTAGCTGGCTAGCTATATGTTCATCAATTAGTTCCACACGGCGAGTCACAGTCCGACGTGACAAACTGATTTTTTCAAACTTGCCTTGACTTTCCGGACACAGAACACCTGCAGTCTCAACCATACAGTCTTTCAAAAACTCACCTTTGGAAAAAGGCTTGCTAGCTTCTGCTAATTTGAATGGCAGCAAAAAGCTTGCCTTGGTAGTTGACTCCTGAAGCGCAATTTGTCGGTGAAAAAAGTTTTGCTGGGTCAGTAAATTGGCTGCAAACCTCTCAGCCGTAGCTGCCCGTTCTTGCGCCGACAGCTTGCTGGCGTAATTGGCATGCTTCGTAGCAAAGTGACGGCTAATATTGTACTCCTTAAAAACCGCAACACTTTCTTGGCATATCAAGCATACAGCCTTTGATCGGACTTCTTTGAAAAAATATTTTGTTGTCCATTCTGTGTTAAACACTCGGCACTCACTGTCGACTTTTCTTTTCTTTGATAAACTCATATTTGTTTTTAGAAGGGGGAAAGCTTTACCGCGGGAACCGAGAAGGAGAGTGCTTCTTCTGGGAAAAGCTTAACCGCGAAGAAGAGGGGGCAAATGCTCAAGCGCACCATCTATTGGGGAAATGTGGGCATTACAGGGGAAAGTAAATGAACAAGGTTTGCCGGTAACGATATTATTAATTTTATATTTTGATATAACTGGGAGATGTTTGGCGGGCCGGATTAAAAAGACTAACGGGCCGTATATGGCCCGCGGGCCGTAGTATGCCTATGTCTGTGCTAGAGGTAATTCTGTTCTTAAGAATGAAACTTTAGTGATATGACAGCAACAGTATTTAAAGTATACAGATTAAAATACATTAAAATTCAAAATTTTATGTAAAAAAACAAAAAAACATCTATTTTCTATTTTCAGTGTTCACAAATTTAGTTAGGGTCTAGTTTTAGTTAGTTTGGTTAGTGGTGCTTATTGTCCAAGTTCAGTATGAGGACAATTGAGAGAGTATTAATAGGGTCAAGTCAAGATTCCAAATGAAAATAAGACCTGACTGACTCATGAATGAGACCATCTGTCATGTTCTCTGGGTATATTCAAAGGACACAGAATGCAGGTTTCAGGGTGAAGATCAGTTTTCAACGTTTATTCTTTTCTTTTACTTTCTTTTCTTAATTAAAGTCTTTGATATGAAAACAAAGAAAACACACAAATAACATAAATCCACGAAGAAAAAAACGAAACAAAACTTGCTCCTAGGGAGCCTCCTCAGGCTGGGTCTGCAGGCGGGCACAGTTACACATAAGCATGACAGATTATCTTTCAAATAAACACAACAGCAGTCACATGAGATTCTGATGGCGAACGTGCCTGGCGTCTCAACCTTGACTTTGATCCGAAATGCCTGTGATGACAGGCCTTACCCCAACCCTGCAGACTCTGCTCAGCCCTGAGGAGGAGACACACACACACACAGAGGGTTTTGGGAGACAAACAGACAAAACGTGGTGACAACAGTGAACGGACAAACCTCTACGGGTTCGACTGGCTTTTATGGAGACACACAGGGAAGAGACACAGGTGCACATCATTTAGTGATGGGGGACACATACCACGTTCACACACTAGGGGCGGACAAGGTGCGGCTCAGTAGTCCGGAGACCCAGATCTTATTTCCCCGGACCGTGGTGGCACAGATGTGACAGTACCCCCCCCCCCCCCTTCAGGACCGGCCTCCTGAGGGAGGCGAAAGCGCCCCCGACACTTTACTGGCGATCCGGCCTCTCCTGATGGAAAGTGGTGATGAGTTCTGGAGTCAGAACATCTTTGGCTGGGACCCAACTCCTTTCCTCTGGACCGTACCCCTCCCATTCCACTAGATACTGGAGGGCCCCTCTCATGGCCCCACTGCGCAATCTCCGTGTCGAGATCCCACGTTACCGGGGCTACCACGAGCGGTGCCGGAAAAATGGTCTCTGGATTTTCTGCAGCTGTGGCTGCAGGGTAGTATCGTGACAGTGCATCAGCTTTCTTATTCTTTGAACCTGGTCGATAGGTGATGTGAAAGCGAAAGCGAGTAAAGAACAGCGCCCATCTGGCTTGTCTAGTGTTTAATCTTTTTGCCTGTTGGATATATTCTAAATTTCGGTGATCGGTTAGAACCACGAAGGGATGTTTGGCTCCCTCCAGCCAATGTCTCCACTCCTCTAATGCCGGCTTGACTGCGAGCAACTCTCGATTACCGATATCATAATTTTGTTCGGCAGGTGTCAGTTTTCGAGAAAAGAACGCGCAAGGATGGAGTTTCTCAGGTTGCTCATGACGTTGTGACAGCACCGCCCCGAGCCCCACCTCTGAACCATCTACTTCTACGATAAACGGCTTCTCGGGGTCTGGAAGCCGTAGAATTGGTGCGTGGTGAATACCGTCTTGAGTTTTAGAAAAGCACTCTCCGCATCGGCCAAGAGTGTTTTCAGCTTTTTTGGCTTACCTTTAAGTAAGGAGGTGAGGGGTGCCGCCACCGAACTAAAGTTCCGAATGAACCTACGGTAAAAATTCGCAAACCCAAGGAAACTCTGTAGCGCCTTTGCTGACCTGGGTTCCAGCCATTGAGTTACCACCTCCACCTTGGTTTTCTTCATCTCGACCCCCAGTGGCCCTATGCGATAGCCGAGGAACGCTATCTCCCGTTGATGGAATTCGCATTTCTCTGCCTTCGCATAGAGTCCGTGCGCACACAGGCGATGAAGGACGGCGGTTACATGATTGACATGCTCAGAATATGACCTTGAGTATATCAGAATAACATCTAAGTATACTATGACACAACGGTTAAACATATCCCTAAACACGTCATTCATGAACCCCTGAAACACCGCAGGCGCGTTTACCAGCCCATAAGACATTACATTATACATTATTACATATGTCTTCCACTCATCCCCTTTACGCACACGAACGAGATTGTAAGCGCTGCGGAGGTCGAGTTTAGTGAATATGGAGGCCCCTCGGAGTTGATCGATAGTGGCCGGTACCAGTGGCAGTGGGTGCTTATACTTTACTATCACTGCATTGAGTCCCCTATAATCAATGCAGGGCCTCGGAGTTGATTGATAGCGGCCGGTACCAGTGGCAGTGGGTGCTTATACTTTACTATAACTGCATTGAGCCCCCTATAATCAATGCAGGGCCTTAAGCCTCCGCCTTTTTTTTCTATAAAAAAGAAACCTGCCGAAGCGGGAGACGTGGACCTGCTGATGAGCCCCTGCCTTAGAGCCTCATCCACGTATTCCTCCATCGCCCTGGTTTCATCCAAGGATAATGGGTAGATACACGAGTAAGGCGGTGCTTTCCCAGGCAGGAGCTCAATAGCACAATCCCACGGACGATGTGGAGGAAGTCTCGCGGCTGCCCTGACACTAAACACGTCTTTAAACTTTGCATACTCTGGAGGCACACTAATGGACACCTTATCACTCGGGCTCTCAATTGTGGTGACTTGGACCGCCAAAGATTGCGGTTTACATGTTTAAGCGCATCGCTGGGACCACGATTGGATGCGAGCTTTAGCCCAATCAAAATTAGGATTATGAAAGCTGAGCCGTGGTAGACCCAGCACGACGGAATGGTCCGCCTGAGGGAGAACAAAGAATTTTATCTCCTCAGAGTGGCCGGGAAATGTTAACCGTAGGGGCGCGGAGATTCCTTCAAGCGGCGATTGGTTAAGCGTGTGCCCATCCAGAGTTTTAACAGATATCGAGGACGGAAGCTTTGACACTGGAGCTTGCAGCATGGAAAGGAGAGAAGATGAAATGAGGTTGCCAGCCGACCCGGAATCTATAAAGGGAAAAACAGACACAGTGTAATTATTAAATGAAAGTTGTGCAGGGAGACAAAACGGTGCGTGAGTGCATGGGGGGGGGTG
Source organism: Channallabes apus (assembly GCA_030522415.1). Classification (NCBI taxonomy): domain Eukaryota; kingdom Metazoa; phylum Chordata; class Actinopteri; order Siluriformes; family Clariidae; genus Channallabes; species Channallabes apus. The sequence goes on along the minus strand of CM060125.1, from coordinate 27,576,170 downwards.
CGATGTTACTTCATAATGGACAGGAGTTCACTCGATGCTTGTCGCCTCCACAGTACAAGCACAGACCAGTAGACATTCTTCTTGATTGCTCAGAGGTGGTCAAGCGTGCAGTTCCCAGGTCCATGGGTTTGGCAGCTGAGGCCCCTTCGCGCTCGGAGGTTGGCTGCTGAGGTGGACTGTTTCTGCGGCGCCGGTCGCTGAGCTGCTTGTATCGGGGGGCGGCGCTGCTGCCCGTGCAGGTGCTGATCCAGTTTGATTGCTAAGGTGATGTTCTCCTCCAGTGACAGCTCAGCGTCTCTGCATGCTAGTTCGAGTTGAATCTCCGGATTTAATCCATTGCGGAATCGAGCCAGCAGGCTCTTGTCGCACCACCCGCTTTCAGCAGCCAGCACCTGGAAGCGTACCGCATAGTCAGCTACCTCAGCAGCTGCTGTTCTCCTGAATTGCCCTGGTCTGGGTGGTCGAAGACCATGCGAAGTGCCTCGGAAGCGCCGATACCTGGTGGTGGTGACGCCTCCGGTGTTCCACACAGCCGTAGCCCAGTCCATCGCTCTCCCTGTGAGATGCTGTGTGACAGCTCACTTTCTGAGGGTCAGTCATATTTGGAAACTCAGCGAGATAAAGGTCGCAAGCGAGCAGAAATCTTAGGCAACCCTCGGGGTCACCTCCGTACCTTTCTGGAGGAGCGGGACATGGCATCGTGGGTGTGCTTGTTGCTGGTGGAACCACCGGAGGGAGCTTCGATGTCGCGAGTTGGCTCACTCTGCATGCCAGGTCGTGAACGGCTCGCGCTAAGCTGCCGATCTCCTGCTGCTGGTCGCACAGGTAACTGTGGAGGTGCGCGTTCTCATCCGGCAGGGCTACACCTGCTGCGTCCATGAAGGTCCGTTCATCTGTCATGTTCTCTGGGTATATTCAAAGGACGCAGAATGCAGGTTTCAGGGTGAAGATCAGTTTTCAATGTTTATTCTTTTCTTTTACTTTCTTTTCTTAATTAAAGTCTTTGATATGAAAATAAAGAAAAAACACAAATAACATAAATCCACGAAGAAAAAAATTAAACAAAACTTGCTCCTAGGGAGCCTCCTGAGGCTGGGTCTGCAGGCGGGCACTGTTACACATAAGCATGGCAGATTATCTTTCAAATAAACACAACAGCAGTCACATGAGATTCTGGTGGCGAACGTGCCTGGCGTCTCAACCTTGACTTTGATCCGAAATGCCTGTGATGACAGGCCTTACCCCGACCCTGCAGACTCTGCTCAGCCCTGAGGAGGTGACACACACACACACACAGAGAGGGTTTTGGGAGACAAACAGACAAAACGTGGTGACAACAGTGAACGGACAAACCTCTACGGGTTCGACTGGCTTTTATGGAGACACACAGGGAAGAGACACAGGTGCACATCATTTAGTGATGGGGGAGACATACCACGTTCACACACTAGGGGGGGACAAGGTGCGGCTCAGTAGTCCGGAGACCCAGATCTTATTTCCCCGAACCGTGGTGGCACAGATGTGACACCATCAAATCATTATACCGGCATAACTTTTACTTCAACTGGCATATACTGTATAGCACCATTAGGATATCTTCTACAAACATTTCTTGAATCTTGCCATACTTGAATGTGATCAAATAAATGTGATTCATTCCACTGAAACAAATACCAGTTTTAACAAGTTATAATACTGCATAGTGCATTGGGATGCCCCAACAGAGAAGGTCAAAAACCTGGAACATAATTTTTTATCTCAAGTAGCATTATAGTAAAATAAATGTTTGATAAACCTAACACAATAACTATCCAATAGACATGATGTGCTCATGTAATGGTTATTAACTTGGAGTTCACGCATTTCTAAAATTGGGTTGTGAATGTTGTTGTGTGTTCATTATAATTATTAAGCATCTCATAGTGTTCAGTAAGCATTTTCTATCTTTTTAAATTTAAATCACTTTAGCTTAATTTTTTTTGTTCCAAATCTAGTTTTTTAATTGCATTGGGTTTTAGCATATGCACAGCGACCGCAGTCACTCTTCAGTCAGCCAGACAGCACAGCTGGCAGAGTGACAGGTACATGGCAAGGTAGGGAGAAGAATAGGAGAACGTAAACTACACTGATAGATCATGCTTAAATAATTTTTCAATTTTACTAAATGATAGTTTAACATTAAAACAACAGAAGGTCTGAAGACTATATTTGTAAATCTGGCAATGCAGTGTCCTTGAAAGTGTTATAAAGAACATCTGGAGCCTGATAAGAATCGATAATATCCAATGACTGAAGTTTCTCAGCGCTATTATCTGCTCTCTTCTCAGTAAATGTGTTCAGTAAATTCTGAGGGGGTAAATTTAGCAAGCAATTCATCAGGTTTTAGCTTTGCAGTATTATCTGTCGCAGTCATGATTGCCTGTCAGAATGGCGGCTGTTTTGATTCTGGATGACTTGACTGTATGAAATTTATAGAGTGTCAGGTTATGCACAGTGTATCTGCAAAAGTTATAAAGCCTAAGCTAAATCTCAAGTGTACTTGTTACTTTGTTTTAGACGTGTTTTTTTTAAATCAGGGAGGAACGGATAAGCCACAGAACACCCACACATACAGTTCAGATGGTGATGAGTCCTCTGATAACCACTGAAAGACACCAATGTTCTGTTTGTTCCCCAACACACTGGATCAAAAATGAACAAAACATAGCAGTTTGTGCTTGAACAAGTCATGCCTAATCAGGTTAATGTCAACATTCATGTGTAGTTTGAGTGTCCCTCAGCATCACAGCGGAATTAATATTTGTGCCTGTGGCGCTGCCCAATTTGTAGCGGTTTAATCGACACATCTTTGGAGTTGGATTTTTTAGCCCTGAAGCAGCTCCTGAGGCTTTAAATGCTTACACACACAAAATAATTAGCAAAAAAATTTATACAGTAGCTTTCTGTAGCACAGGTGAACAAATAACAGACAACATGAAAACCCAAGCATGACAGCTACATTACTAATCTAGTCTGGCTGCTTTTAATGGCTTTTATTAACTCTTAATTAAAAGATCATCTCACATATCTCGCACTATAACATGGTGTGAAATTATATCAGTGTCATAAATGATCTCTGTCAGTATCTACAAATAACCAGAGATAATTTAATCATACAGCTCAAACTGTATCAGGTTTTCCAACGCTGCTACAATTATAAAGCCAGGTATTTCTATTTTATAACTGCCAAATGTTATGTAAATATGTATGAATCAATAAATGTGCGGACAGAAACACAGAAGTCTAGGCTGCTGACAATATCTAACTTGATTCTGCTACACATTTGAACTGGGAAGTTTTTGAAATATACAAGACCAGCTGCTTAAAGCCTGCAAATTATGAATGAAAAAGGCTATTGAGAGGTAAGGATAATCAGCTCAGAGTTTTCACCTTGTTTCACAAAGCGCTTCTTGCTATGCAGTTTATATGATACATCCTTTGAGATGACAACTAGACCGGTGGCTCTGGAAGGGAGTTGTGGGACTAATATAAACAAAGTGTCCATATTAAATACAATAACTACATAATAAAGTAATTTAATGAAGGTTAAACTTGATTGTTTTTTTTTTTTTTTTAGAGAGAGATTAATTGGAAATACATTTAAGAACACTACACTCTCCTCTGACTTTTGGGTCACATGAAAACAGTTGCAAAATACTCTCAGTTTTGATTACAACATTTCCTTTATGTGAATTCATAAATATTGAGAGAAAAAAAAAATCCAATTTTGCATAATGGCTATAACATAAGGCTGAGAAAAAAATATAATGAACCACACTCACACATAACAGAATAAGAGGTGTGGTTATGGAATAGAAAATCTAATTTATTGATAATTGAAATTCATACATGGGACAGAAATATTGGCATTCAAATAGGTAACCCCAGTGATGAATTTTCTCCTTTATTATGATAATTTTCCTACATGACTCTTATACCACAGGAATTTGCCAGTGATTACATTTTTCCACTAATCAAAGAATAACAGCTATAATTATTAAGTTTATGACTTTTATGAACAACAGCTATTACTGTTAACTATGACTATACACATCTATATATAATTTAGACATACAAATGGCAAAGTCCACCCTACTCTTATTATTCTAGTAAGTGTTCAAACACTGTGTACAGGGTCATGGGGGCCCTGGATCCTACGCCAGAAGACTTAGGGCATGAGGCGGGGGACTCTCTGGATGGGTTGCCAATCCATCACAGAGCATACAGTACACACACACACACACACACACACACACACACACTGATTCATACTCATTCACACACCATGGGCAATTTGGGAACATCACTTATCCTTAGCCTTCATGTCTTTGGACTGCATGAGGAAACCAGAGTACCGTTAGAAAACACACCAAGCACATGCAAACTCCATGCATACAGAACCGAGATGAGAGTTAAATCTAGACCCTGGAGGTGCATTACTTTTTCACTGCTCTTCTCTTTCCTACTTAGAATTGTTTCTTCATTTGCTAAGAAAATCTGGTTACTCAGACAACTATCCTCAATTCACAAATGTAAAGTGAAAATACACCATGTGAAGATTGCATTGGAATGTATCTTGCACATAAATCACTACCACAAGCTTACATATCCAAGCGAGACACGCATTTATCTTTGTCCCTATGTAAGCACAATTAAATTCACAGATTCAGTCGGCCTTTTCTTTCTTTGTGTGAGACCTCTCTGTTTTGATAAAGAAAACAATACAAAAACATTTCTCTATATATTTTATTGAGTAAATGTTTTTCTCCGTCCCATATATGTCCTTCAACCCTCACTCTCATCATCTGTCTTGGTTGGAATCACACATAACTGAAGCACAAATCTGGCACATTAGACGTTAATGTTGCTTAATGTCTAAATAATCTCCACAAATTCTGTTATAAATTATCACTACAGGTGTTTTTCTCCCAATAAGTGGAGTTCAAATAAATGCAGGCAGTCTACAGTATATGTACGTATACATTAAGTAGAAATAAAAAGGGATGTTTTTGTTGACTACAAATACATTGCAAAAAAAAACTTAACACTGGAAAGAACAAAAACAAATACATTATAGCAATGATACGTACCACACAGTCTCATTTAATTATATTTTTTAGCAATGGAAAACAATCACAAATGTACACTCGGGTAACTATTGAATATACAGTAGTAATATATCAGCATCCATCTGGCGCAGGATTTCTGTGCATCAAAAATGCAGCGCAGCGCCAGGTGCTTTAAAATAAATTAATCCTGCAGGTATGGTTATTTATTTATAATTTTTTTAATGAAGGACACTGCTTTGCAAACTTTCTTTAGTGCAGTAATACGTCTATTATTATTTAGCAAAATGCTATATTGATCAAATAAAACTGTCCATCACAACTGCTTGTAGATGCATTTTGCATAGTTTAGGAAAATTATGTTAAAACCTTCATTCATTCATTCATTCATTTTCTATACCGCTTAATCCTGTGTTCAGGGTCGCGGGGACCTGGAGCCTATCCCAGGAGACTCCGGGCACTAGGCGGGGTACACCCTGGACAGGGTGCCAATCCATCGCAGATGTTAAAACCTAATGTATGAATATATAGTTAGCATTGTTAAAATCCACTTTCATTTCAAAAGCAATTTCCAGCAGCAACCTATCCTCTTTTTTAGATAAGGTCAGAACTAGGGGGTTACAACTCACCTAGGGTGCTAACAGACCCAGGGTCAGCCCTGCCTGTAGGGCCATTACATATATTATGATGATATGTTATAAAATATGATATTTCTTTTATCAAGAGCTTTTTAGTGTATTAGAGCTTAAAGACATTTTAAGATGTAAAAAAAAAGACAAAATTGTGCTTATTTTATTTAGATAAAGGCTGTAAGAAAGTTTCACAGTGTAACCTTTAACATGATCATACAATACATTCAGGTCATGTCCATTGGAATTGCAATAAATGTACACATGAAACAATACCATACTGTTTATGAACTATACTACAAATACTCCTCTGCTTGGTACAGTAGTTGGCACTTGCTGCTGCACAATAGCATGTAGTGTACTATAGCTCCTGCAACCCCTGCAGCAAACATCAAACTCCATTAACTCTTTTTTTTGCCCTCCATGCCCCCTTGCACATTTGTTTATACATTTTGACACCCTCATCCATCCACAGATGTTTGGCGTTGAGCAGTGGTATCTGACACCAATTTAATTAGGATTATAGTACTAAATTAAATTATATCAGCCCCAAGGTGCATTCAAGGCTATGTCCCCACTGAGAAAATGAGCAGCTTACCAGATAACCAGTCCACTTTTCTGTGAAAGTAACACTCATATAGTCAATCAAGTGAACAGACAAGACTGTTGAACTTATCTGCATTAATAAATACTGTCACCTGCAATCTATTGAGCTGTACTTTTTTTCTTGCTGTGATCATACAAACTGTATAAATTAATGGAAAATAGTGAACCACTGCAGCACTTCAAGAGAAGCACAATTCCAAAAGCTTTCCAGACTCCAGATGTCAGAGGCCATGCATGGCTATCTATCAAAGTGACAGTGGAGATCACCCCTGCACCTCTATTGAAGGATGCAGTGCATTAAACACAGTATGTGCCTTAGCCACTCATGGAAGAATATATCAATGAAAGTATGAAAACACACAAAGATCATTGGCTTCATGCTGTGCTGCTGCAATGAGATGTCCTTGTCTAGTCCCTGTAAGCACAGACAAATTTAATTGAGCTGCTCTGAGAATTGAAGCTGCCATTGAAGTTGCTTCTGAAACAGGAGGGACATTTAAGCTAGCGTCTGATGATAAAGACGTTCACCTGCTTACCACTGATAACACATCAGGCCTGAACCATAATCGTAGTGCTGAATTTAACACACACACCCCGCCCCCCCGCCCCACACACACACACACACATATACACATTCATCTGATTGTAGCGAGTCTTTGTATTAGGCAAATAAAACCTTAGAGAAGCAACTTTTTTCATTGTGCCATCATTTAATTAACAAAAAAAAAAGAGAGATGGGGGGGATACTAAGTACCCTAATTATTCAATAGCTTTTAGATCTACATTTACGAGCAACAACTCTAAGTAATTGTTTCATGTATGACTTTTCAGGCTCTCGCTTTATTGTGAAGGAAATTTCGTGCATTCTTCTTTACAAGATTGCTTCAGTTTAATGAGGTTTTGGGGACACATATTTTCTTTTAATGTCCCACCCCAGCATTTCTGTTGGGTTGCAGTCAACCTTTGACTAGGTCATTCCTAAATCTTGATTCTTTTCTTTTTCAGCCAATCTGATGTAGATTTAGTGGTGTGCTTTGGATCATTGTCCTGTTGCATGACCCAATTTCAAGCAAACTTTTGCTGTCGGACAGATGGCACCACATTTGCCTCTAGAATGCTGTGGAATACAGAGGTGTTCATGAACGACTGCAAGGTGCCCAGTTCCTTTGACTGAAAAAAGGCCAAATGATCACCCATCCATCACTGTGCTTGACAGTAGGTATGAGATGTTTCTGATGAAATGCTTTGTTCTTCCCTAAACATGGCACTGGACATTAGGGCAGAACAACACCACTTTGGTCTCATCCCTCCATATGATTGTTCCAGAAGCCTCATGCTTTACTCTTGGATGCAGTTTTGTTGATCTCACTTGTGCTTCCATTTAAATTTTTAGACAATCAAGGCTTTCCCCTGGCAATCCTTCCAAAGAAACCATACTTGTTTAGTCTTCATCTAATTGTGCTGTCATGGACTTTAACATCTAAGATGCTCACTGTCTTGAATGTTTCTCCTTGTAGAATGCTGAACTTCAGATTGGAGTCATTTGGGATATTGCTGAGAACCTCCTGAATCCGTGCCTCCAAGTCCTCCAGTGTGCGAGGCTTTGTCCTGGACACCTCTATCTATCGATCTATCTATATCCCAGTATATACACACATACACAAAGTCTGTGTGAGAATTCAACTCTTTAACAAGTGTTTTTCTTACAGTCCCACATCTGTTTAGGCTCAATCCTGTGAAATCTCATCATATTGTGCATGTGGAAATGTTCGTATACTATTAAACATAGCTGTGATTTCTATTGTCAGATTTTTAAACACATAATTAGTTAGTTACATAACAACAGTCAGTTGTTCATTTAGAGTTACCAGCCTCAAAAATCAATTAACAAACAGGATCTCAGATTAGAGCCATTAGGAAGGCTTTAGAGAGCATAAGTAGCAGTCACATCTCAGTATCAACTGTTCCAAGGAGCACATTTTGGACACCTTCAGCATTGCTTCATAATGTATAAAAAAAAATTCAAATCAAGAAAGACCATGGCATTAGAAGGTGCGTCCAAACTTTTCACTGGTAGTGAAGATGTTTTTATTAATTATGTTAGGATGCTGTCGTTCCCCAATCTCACTGATCATACATGTTTGTTGATAGTGGAGTGACTGGTTGCTTTACTTCCAAGGGAACCTCATGTCTGTGTTTCCTTCTGGCTTTTCCTTTTAGTTACACCTTTGTAGTTATTCCTGCAGGAATCCATGCTTGCACTATGCACAAAAATGCATTGCCCTTATAAATTACAGTATGTGACTGTTAGCATACCTAACTCTCTCTCTCTCACTTGCTTTCTCTGTCAAGCTACACATGGTGCTCCAGAGTTGCCAGCAATCCCCGACCCCTTCTGCCCTGCAAACCTGTCTAACACATCCTGGTGCCCTGCGTCTGGTTGGAGTTTTCGTCACATGTAGGCCTCTGGCTGACTGTTGCAGAGGATTGCCCTGTTTGGAATGTGTCTGGTGACTGAGAATGGTTCCATTCAATGACCATGAAGATGGCCTTGGACTGGGCTGATTTGGGCAGGGTTTTAGTAAGGGCATCTTACTATAGTCGCTAAATAGTAAGGGCTGAAGTTCCCACACACAGTTTTGTACCCATCAACCAGTCTCTATCAATGAGAGAGGACTTCATATTAATATGACCACCTTTATCATAATATTGAATTGTTAGTCACATAGCACAGATATACCAGGGATTAATGGTCAACATATTTTATCACCCAAATGAGGATGGGTTCCCTGTTGAGTCTTCTCAAGGTTTCTTCCTATTCTCATTTCAGGGATATTTTCATTGCTCCATGCTTGCTCATCAGGGACAAACTGACTTACTCACTCTATCACTCATCAGCTATACCGCGTTATCCTGTATTCAGGGTCTGCATGATCTGCATGTTTTTGGACTGTGGGAGTAAACCCACACAAAGAACATGCAAACTTCATGCACACAGATGCAGGAATCAAACCCAGACCCTGGAGGTGCAAGGCGACAATGCTAACCTCTGAGCCACTGTGGCACCTACTAATAATTATAATTAAAATTTATCCTCACATTTTTACATGTCTAAATGTATAAGATTTCCTTGTTATTTAACAGCATGGTTGAATTGATTCAATGTCATGAATGAAATCAGGATCATCAGATAAACTGTAAAATCCCTTGCCCTTTTTCATGCTTCAGTGTTTTAATCTTATTCTCTGTGCAAAATAGATTTTGGCATATATATCTTTTTAGTAAAGCTAATTTATTTATTTCAGTATGTTTTAAAAAATAATGCTTATAATATGAACATAATACGCTATATGCATATGAATATCTTCAGGCTCATTCAGTAACAGCAAGCCAGCAATATGCGACTTATAACTGAAGTGCAATAACTCAAAAATATGAGGCAATAAACCACAAAGAATTTCTAAGGGGCAGAAAAATGAGCAATGGATAAATGGATACAATATTGGATATTCATGAAGATTGCACATGTTAAAATGTCAGAAGAAATATTCATAATATGAAAGATGTTTTAAAAGACTGACTGAACCAGATGGTTGGCATCAGCAGACGCTTGAGTTGACTTTATGTTGCAGAACAAATCAGCCTGTTTTTTTCCTTAGAAAATCTCCCATAACGAATTGCTTGGGCAAAGCCAGACATGACTGTTCCCAAATGAATACATCTATCGCTTATTTTAATATACAATTTATCAGAAATTGTCAGGAAAAAGTAGTACACAATGTGATTCATTATGCCAATTTTTGACCCAGGCACTCCATTTTAGCGAATACAATGTAAAACAAAAAAATATGCAAATTGCGGGATTGAGTAAATAAGGCTATCTCGTTAATGATAATTAATTCTACTGACGGGAGATTATTCAAATTATCCTACCATGTCGGAAAGGCCATGCAAACACGCCCACAACAATGCAGGCCTAATGTCACAACAGAGGCACACAAAAAGACACCATATTTTCATTAATTTGCATCTAATAAACCAGCCTTTGTAACAGAGGACAGTGGAGCACATGACCACCCAGGAATAAAATGCCACCTCTATGTAAAAAGGTAAACATCTGGCAGAAGTGTGCAGATAACTGAAGTAGTGACAAAAGTGATAAGGTCACTGATGTTCGAACACGTCATACTAAAGAAGTGCATTGCTGTGGACTAGATTATTTTCCAAGAACACAGCATGCTAAAGGGTTTTATACTGCAAATACCTTGACACATTATATATGTTTTCCCATTTGGAGTCCCTTGTGTAGGTTTTGTAATTTTGAATGGCCACAAAAATTAACTGGTTTCAGTAATAACTTCGGTTATAGCAACCATAAACAGTAAAAACAAACAAACAAACAAGCAAGGAAGCAAACACAGCTTTTCACAGAATCTGACAGCATACGCGATTCTTTCCACGTCACAGAAAACCACATCAATGACTATACATAATTCCTCATATTAATGACTATGCAGTATATGATTTAAATGATGAATTAAACTTAATTAAACAAAAAAGGGATTTCATGCAGACGATTTGGCATAAAAAGCACAGTGAAACATAACAATACTTGTGCATACACAACAGGTAAGGTCAATGAGAATGAAAAACTTCCTAATCTTATTCCGGTTGGATTCTACTAGCAAATTAGTTTTATTTTTGTTACATTAGCTGTTTCAGGTTTAAACTGCGTACATGAGCTTTGACATAAAAATATGTTCTGAATCTGCATGTCATAGTAAGGACAAGTATTAATGATTAAAAAAAGATTTATAAATAATGTCAAACAAAACCAAGCCACTTTATGATTATTTATACATCTCTCTCAAGAGCAGAGCTAAACTTAATGAGGCTAGTTGTCAAGTTCAGGCTACTGGGGTGAAACCCTCTTAGATGAATCAAAAGCATTTGTATGAGGTGTCTAGGGCACTGGTATTAGAATTTCAAAGTGTCTCTGTTTGTTTGATCTTGGGTCAAATAAAAAAAGTCAGGAAAATTGTTATTGTTTCCCCCCAATCTTGCTTAGGATCTATAAATGAGCATTCTTGATTTTTTTTAAACCTTCCTAATGACAAATCAACATGTTATACATGCTGCAAGAAAAATTGGAAGTAACAGCTAAAGAGTGAAACAGTGAAAATAACCTTAATGTAAAAAAATTATAATAATAAAACATTATAAATATTTCAAATATGGCTTTTAACGTGACCTTTAAAGCTGTCTTTGCCCTAGAGCATACTGTATTTCTGGATATAATAAAACATATGCCTCACATTACATAATGCAAATAATGCTCCACCAACTTCATTTGCTGACAGACCATGAGAGATAACACAGTGACTGTTTCCACTTTACAGGTAGTGAGTAATGATATTAAATTCACAAAAATATAATGACAATTTTCCTCAAAAATGCGGTGCGGGGGAAATAAAATAATAAATTAGACCAATTTGTGTGCATACCAACTGATTCCCAGAGTGCCTGCGGTGCCATCCATCCGTAATCTATCTTCATAATAATCATTCATGCTCTAAATACATCTGAGAGGGATGATAATAAAACATGCGCCATTCAGCTTCATTGATTTGCATTGTTAATTTGCCGCTCAATGGCTACAGAGAGAGAGAGAATAATGACGAGCCACTTAAGTGCACTTAAAGACTTTGGCAAATCCAAATGTTGCTGTTGTCTGCAATGAGGCCTGACAATAAGCTTCACTTAGACAATTCTGTAAGAAAACAAAAACATATGGGTCTATGATCTGTATCCAGCTGATTGACCCTTAGGTTATATTTAGGTTAAATGGCTCATTTGAAACTACATTTCTTTTTTTTTTGTGTGAAGTCATTTTAAACTCTTTATAGTTTTATTACAGAGAAAGTGGTCAGGCTGGCTTGACCCATGAGAAAGAAAGTGAAATATAAATGATGGAAATTTGATGGGATTTGTAAGCTTGAATAAAAAATTTTTCTTTTTTAAAAACTCTGCTTTTCTACTCCATCATGTCCTCACCAGTGGTCGGATTGTAAACAAAATTAAAGGGTGATTGTGTGGTCAAGTATTTTTATTTATTTATTTTTTGGTAGTGGGGGTGGGCAGGGCGTGCACAACGACCTACAACTAACCATACAAAATGATTGCGAAATATGTCAAATTTGTAATTATTTTTTTTTTATATTAACAAAAAGTAAACTTAATCAAATCTGCCATCAAAACAGGCATTTGCCAAAACTCATTTGATCCTTTGCATGGTTTTCTTCTGTTCTTCTGGGGATGATTATAAGAGTATAATAAAAATCTACATAAATATTAGTAATGGAAATATTTTATTTAAAAGTAATGTATTTTTTTCTATGACTATGCACCTCTCTCTCTCTCTCTCTCTCTCTCTCTCACTCACACACACACACACACACACACACACACACACACAAATCATCAAATTACTATTATGGCATTTAAAAATCTACTTTTTTTGACACTTTTGTACCCAAGAATATAGGTGAAGCCTCAAAGTCTAAAGAAAAAACAAAACCTCTTCTTTAAATTGAGAATTAAATTACACAAATTGGGTGATGTGATGAAGGGTTTGAGTTGAGAGGTATAGAATACTGGATGAATCCGGAGCGCCGCAGGCAGCTGGAGCCGGTAGGTTACAGGATTGATACGATGAGTGATGTGATATGGGCCGATGAATCTGGGGGAGAGTTTTCTGGACTCGGTGTGGAGATGCAGGTTTTTTGTAGACAGCCATGCTTTGTTACCTACGTGGTACAATCGTCCCGGTGGGTGTCGACGGCGATGTTGGATGATGTAGCGGGTGTTGGCTCGTTCAGTGGCAGCGTTGGCTAGGCGCCATACCCATCGACACCTGCGGACCAACTGTTGGGCCGAAGGTACATCAACCTCCGGTTTTTGGTGTTCGAACATCAGAGGTTGGAAACCATGGCACTTATGGACTTAACTTGGTGGCGGTGGACACATGAAGATTGTGAGAAAGTTCCGCCCAAGTGAGGTGGTGGGCCCAGGAGCGCTGGCGATCCACCACAAAACATCTCAGGTAGCGCTCCAGTTGTTGGTTGGTCCGCTCCGTCTGACCATTAGTCTGAGGATGATAACCAGATGAGAGACTGCAGGTGGAGTTGATCAGACAGCAGAAGGCCTTCCAGAACCGGGTAGTGAACTGGGGCCCTCTGTCCGAGATGATGTCCTTGGGGAACTCATGCAGACGGACTACATGCTCTAATATCAGCTTGGCTGTCTGTTTAGCTGACGGGAGTCTGGAAAGGGCCACCAAGTGCACAGCTTTGGAGAAACGATCCACGATGGTTAAGATGGTGTTCTTCCCCTCCGAAACCGGCAGGCCCATGATGAAGCCAATGGCAATGGGCTGGCGGGGAACAGAGAGCGGTTGGAGTACCTCAGGTGTTGGTCGGTTTGCGTCCTTGGCCCGAACGCACACTGGGCACGCCTGAATGAACTTGTCAATGTCCTTGGCCATGGATTGGCACCAGAAGGTGCGTCGGACAAACTGTAGAGTGCGTTGGGTGTCCGGAGATGGAAGTGGAGTGGCCCCACTGGGTGACCTCACTCCTCATGGCATTGGGTATGTAGAGTCGCCCAGGCGGCACACTGGCCGGTTTGTTCTCTGCTGTCTGTGCTTGGCGAATTCTTGTCTCCAGTTCCCAATGGATGATTTTTGATGAAGGTAGGACAGACGCGGGATCCGCCTGGTGTCCTCTTCATGCTGTCGCGAGAGGGCGTCGACTTTGATGTTCTTGAACCCTGGGAGCCAGTGTCGCCATTCTTCCAATGCCCACTTTATGGCCAGCAGTTCCCGGTCCCCTACCCCGTATCACTGCTGAGTGGGATAAAATTTTTTGGAGAAGAAGCTACAAGGGTGTAGCTTCTGATCTGGACCTCGTTGTGATAGGACGGTCCCGGCGCCCACATCCGAGGCGTCCACTTTAACAACGAACGATTGGTTTGCATCTGAATGAAGGAGAATGGGGGCGGTGGTGAATCGATGGCAGAGCTCGTGGAAAGCGGAGATGGCAGTAGGGTAGAGCTGAAAGTGATGAGATGAAGGTCGGGTCAGAGCGGTTAAAGGGGCCGCAACTGTACTGTAGCCCCGGATAAAGCGACGATAGAAGTTCGCAAACCCGAGAAACCATTGAAGCTGCTTGAGGGACTTGGGTAGGGGCCAATGACGCACAGCCTCTAGCTTCTGTGGGTCCATGGCCACACCCTGGGGCGAGATAACAAAACCCAGGAACGTGGTGGAGTGCTCATGAAAAGCACACTTTTCCAACTTACAGTACAGTTGGTGGGCATTAATCTCTTCAGCACCACTCTGACGTGTTGGACATGTTCGGTAGGGGTACGTGAGTAGATGAATATATCGTCTAGGTAGATGAATATATCGTCTAGGTAGACGAATACCTATTGGCCGAGCATGTCTCTGAGAACGTTGTTAATGAACCGTTGGAAGGCTGCTGGGGCATTGCAAAGTCCGAAAGGTATAACGAGGCTCTCATAGTGTCCTGTGGGGGTGATGAAGGCCGTCTTCCACTCTTCGCCCCCTCTCTGATACGCACCAAGTTGTAGGTGCTCCAGAGGTCCAACTTCATGAAGATGGTGGCACCAGATAGGGCGTCCAGGGCAGAGTTGGTAAGAGGCAAAGGATGTCGGTTCTTAATAGTTATGTTGTTGAGCCCCCGATAGTCGACACATGGGCGTAGGTCACCGCCTTTTTTCTTCACAAAGAAGAATCCTGCAGCAGCAGGCGATGAGGAGGGCCGGATGGTGCAGTGACGTAGAGCAGAAGACACATACTCCTCCATCGCCTGCGTCTCGGAGGTGGACAGGGAGAAGAGATGGCCATGGGGAGGAGTGGAACCTGGCTGAAGATCTATCGCCAGGTCGTAAGGGCGATGAGGAGGAGGTAGGTGAGTCGCACGTCGCTTACAAAATGCTTCAGCCAGTTCCTGATAGGCAGTGGGGATAGCATTGGTGTCGACGTCGGGGGCCTCGGACTCCCTAGAGCACGTCGCGCCGGAGCCCGTAGGTAGAGTTCAGAACAGGTCGGTCCCCATTGTAAGATCCGGTTTTGGGTCCAGGAGATTAATGGATCATGTTGTAGGAGCCACGGGTGTCCGAGTATGATTGGTGGTGATGAGACGGAGATGAGGTGAAACTGGATCGATTCGTGGTGTTGGTCGATGAGGGTGATGGGATGAGTCTGGGAGGTGATGGGGCTGGAGGAGAGAGCCCGATGGGAGGCCGGCTAGCCGCGCTATCGACAGCTGCACGGAGATCCAAATTCTCCCGCCTGAGCTCCGCAACCTCGCGGCGCAAGGCCGCAACGTCTTGGATGCTCTGGCGGAGAGTAGCGATCTCTCCGGTTAGCTGATTGATTAGCATGGCATGCTGATGCACCACGTTGCAGAGGCGCGCATGATCTGCTGGGTTCACCGCGCAAGGCTCAGTCATTCTGTCAAGATGAACTAACCTCGGTGACCAGAAGACGTAGCTTAGCGGTTAGCCCAATGTAACGTGGATGGTGAACCCAAATGCGGAGATAGGCGAGTGGATAGGATAACCACGCGATTTATTCTAAGGACTCTCACAAAAGGGGAGCAAGGAAAAAACACAAATTTAACCCGCGTCCTATAAATACACACTCAAGATCAGAAAGTAAAAACCCAAGAATGGTGAGTATTTTCATAGTTTTCATAGATGAACAATCTGAACCGACATGGACGAACTCAATGACTGAGCGTTGTACTGTGGTTTGTTTACTCCTCTTATACTTCCTGGTTCGCGACCGCATTACTTCCGGGTCCTAGTGCCGGTCGCGGATTTGGTGTGTATGACAGAATCATTCATTTTCATTGTGTCTCGGCTGAGAGGATTTGTGCGTATGTATCATACCTTCAGTTGTCTTTTTTTTAATATATCAAAAGCTGTGCTTGAACTGTTATTCTCTACAAACTCTAAATAATGGCAATTAGCCACTCTTGGTCGTTGCAAAAATGCGAACAGCAAAAAAAAAAAAATGCTAACTTGCATGAGCCTGTAAGCAGCGCATTACAATATCAAATTCTGATTGGCTAATTGCCGTTATTTATAGTTCGTAGATGATTATATATAGAGTTTTTATGTTTAATTTTCATGACTAATATTGCATAATACCTAGCATTATTAATCTGAAGGGGATGGTGGTTTTACAGAGTGGATGATTTTTGCTGTTTTTTTCAACAAGCCCTATCCGCCCTCAAATCGAGCCCTGGTCCTCGCTATTAAAGATAGAAATTGGTACAGTGGAACCTTGGATTGCGAGCATAATTCGGAAGCAGACTCGTATATCAACACACTCATAAATCAAAACAGATTTCCTCATAAGTAATAATGGAAACTCAAATTATTCATTCCACAGCCAAAAAAAATAAAAACATAAAAAGAATTAATACAAAATATAAAGTAAAAATAAATGCCAACAGATATAATGTTTCCGTTAGTGTTTGTGCGCGCGTGTGTGTGTGTTTTTTTTGCGTTCAGGCACTGTGTAACTGTGTGTTTGTGCACGCTGTGTGTGTGTGTTTGTGCATGAAGCGAAAGTAAGAGGTTAAAGAAGGGTTACTCTTACACAGTAACCCTTTCTCCTCTCTTATTTGAGTTTCACACAGACACATACATACACATTAATGGAAACACTGGTTTATTGGGAAAATTAACAAGGAACATCTTTAACGACAGCTGAGTGAGCGCACACTAACGGAATCACTGCTGAAAACTAAAAATAAAACATATTAACCTGCACTTTACCTTTGAAAGTATCGCAACAAAGCAGTGTTTCCATTAAGAGTGTGTGCGTGTGTGTTTGTGTGAAGGTGAGAGGAGGAGGGGTGTGTGTGTGAAGGCGAGAGGAGGGAGGGGGGGAGCACACTGTCCAATGACACACAAAGTACGGTGCAGTCTGACACAGAGAGAGAGAAAATGGATCTTTAACCTCTCTAATGAGACTTGCTTTTGCTTTACATACGCACGCACACGTGTGTTGTAATAAAGACGATTACCCACAATTACGCAGCATGCGCGAGAGAAAAACTGTTGGCTCAGTTGAACAAGTGCATGCATGCTACTGTACATGATACTCAGTATTCATAACCCAAGACTTTTTCGTTTTTCAAGTCAAAATTTATTACGAATTTATGCTCGTCTTACGGAACACTCGCAAACCTCGTTACTCGCAATCTGAGGTTCCACTATATATACACCGCGTTCCAAATTATTATGCAAATCGAATGTAAGTATCATACATTTTTTTAATATTTAATAAATATTTTTTAAATTAAACTAATGGATGGTATTGTGTCTCAGGGCTCTTTGGATCACTGAAATGAATCTCAGACATGTGTGATAATTAGTTTGCCAGATGAGCCCAATTAAAGGAAAAGTACTGAAGAAGGTTGTTCCACATTATTAAGCAGGCCACAGGTTTCAAGCAATATGGGAAAGAAAAAGGATCTCTCTGACATTTGTTCCTGATTCAGCGCACTGACAGGTTCGTGCAGATAAAGGCAGAATGAAGAAGGTTTTTGCAAGACAAATTCATCAAATTAAGAGAGCAGCTGCTGAAATGCCATTACAAAGCAGCAAACAGGAACACTGTAAATTCCAATAGCTTTGCTTACTCGCATATAAATAGTAAACTTTACTCAAAAAAATAAAACTATACTTCTTACAAGGTTTTGATGAGTTGCACTTAATTGCAGGGTGAGTAAAACAATTTACTTAATAGTTTTAGTGATGCTTACTTGCAACACATAAGTAGCAACAAATAAAGCAATGACGTTATTGTACCTGTGAGAGGCAGCAGCGCACCCAAGAATAATGAAGAAGTAAAAAAAAAGGGGGGGGGGGGGGGGGGGTAGAAGCTAGAGAGCATGCGTAGTAGAATTTGTGCCTGCTCAGCTCGTGAACGGGTGAATTGGCGCCAATTTTCTGATGTTGAAAGAAGCAGCAGGAAGTTTTTAACATCTGAAGCTTCATGGTAGATTAAAATGTGTAAGAATAGTGATGATTTGGGTTAGATTTCAACTGTTCCTGACAGTGGATATATATTCTAAGTGTTTTATACTGTGGCATGGGCTGAGCGGCGGCTGACGACCGTCATGCTTTGAGGGAGGTTTGCTGTGCGTTCACCCTGTTGGGGAAAGTTGTTTGGGTTAGTGGCAGCGGCCATGTTTGGTGTGTTAAGTTGTGTGTGTGACCTGTTGAATTTGCGCCGGTTCATGCTATGGCTGAATTGTATGTGGTTCTTGAAGTGAATGTGTTTCCCATGCTATACAGTGACTGTGTGGGGAATAAACTTCTCCCAGCCATTGCATTGGGCAGCAATTAAGCTCACTTGTCTCTCCAAGATCCTTCTAGCGGTGGAAAACGCTACAATACGTAATAAACAATTGATGCACTTAAGTTATCGGAGTAATGCTTACTTGTTTTTTTAAGGCAATCGGTTTCCTAATATTTTCCTAGTAATGTGAACACTAATAGAAAGTTAACTCAAATAATGATTTTAAGTCAACAGTACTTAAGTATACTTGATTAACAAGTTGTACCTACAAATTGTGTTAAGTTATGCCAACTAAACATTAATACTCTACTTTACTTGGAAATTTTAAGGCAATCGGTTTCCTCACTTTTTCTAAGTAAAGTCAACTTATTACATTTTACAGTGTATTTGAAGCTGCTGGTGCCTCTGGAGTCCCGCGAACCTCAAGGTGTAGGATCCTTTAGAAGCTTGCAGTTGTGCATAAACTTACTATTCGGCCACCCATAACCAATTCTCACAAGCAGAAACGGTTGCAGTGGGCCCAGGCATACATGAAGACAAGTTTTTAAACAGTCTTGTTTACTGATGAGTGTTGTGCAACCCTGGATGGTCCAGATGGATGGAGTGTGGATGGTTGGTGGATGGCCACCATGTCCCAAGAAGGCTGCGATGTCAACAAGGAGGTGCCGGAGTCATGTTTTGGGCCCGAATCATGGGGAGAGAGCTGGTAGGCCCCTGTAGGGTCCCTGAAGGTGTGAAAATTCAATTTTCAATTCAGTTTTATTTGTATACCGCTTTTAACAATTGACATTGTCTCAAAACAGCTTTATACAATCAAAAGAATTATTTAAGTTTGTATGGAATGTGAATGTGTATGAATAAAAAATGTTCAGATAGTCCCTGGTGAGCAAGCCCGAGGGCGACAGTGGCAAGGAAAAACTCCCTGAGATGGTAATAGGAAGAAACCTTGAGAGGAACCAGACTCAACAGGGAACCCATCCTCATCTGGGTGAAACAGATACAGTGGTGTGAAAAACTATTTGCCCCCTTCCTGATTTCTTATTCTTTTGCATGTTTGTCACACTTAAATGTTTCTGCTCATCAAAAACCGTTAACTATTAGTCAAAGATAACAAAATTGAACACAAAATGCAGTTTTTAAATGAAGGTTTACGTTATTAAGGGAGAAAAAAAACTCCAAATCTACATGGCCCTGTGTGAAAAAGTGATTGCCCCCCTTGTTAAAAAATAACTTACCTGTAGTTTATCACACCTGAGTTCAATTTCTGTAGTCACCCCCAGGCCTGATTACTGCCACACCTGTTTCAATCAAGAAATCACTTAAATAGGAGCTACCTGACACAGAGAAGTAGACCAAAAGCACCTCAAAAGCTAGACATCATGCCAAGATCCAAAGAAATTCAGGAACAAAAGTAATTGAGATCTATCAGTCTGGTAAAGGTTATAAAGCCATTTCTAAAGCTTTGGGACTCCAGCGAACCACAGTGAGAGCCATTATCCACAAATGGCAAAAACATGGAACAGTGGTGAACCTTCCCAGGAGTGGCCGGCCGACCAAAATTACCCCAAGAGCACAGAGACAACTCATCCGAGAGGCCACAAAAGACCCCAGGACAACATCTAAAGAACTGCAGGCCTCACTTGCCTCAATTAAGGTCAGTGTTCACGACTCCACCATAAGAAAGAGACTGGGCAAAAACGGCCTGCATGGCAGATTTCCAAGGCGCAAACCACTTTTAAGCAAAAAGAACATTAAGGCTCGTCTCAATTTTGCTAAAAAACATCTCAATGATTGCCAAGACTTTTGGGAAAATACCTTGTGGACCGACGAGACAAAAGTTGAACTTTTTGGAAGGTGCGTGTCCCGTTACATCTGGCGTAAAAGTAACACAGCATTTCAGAAAAAGAACATCATACCAACAGTAAAATATGGTGGTGGTAGTGTGATGGTCTGGGGTTGTTTTGCTGCTTCAGGACCTGGAAGGCTTGCTGTGATAGATGGAACCATGAATTCTTCTGTCTACCAAAAAATCCTGAAGGAGAATGTCCGGCCATCTGTTCGTCAACTCAAGCTGAAGCGATCTTGGGTGCTGCAGCAGGACAATGACCCAAAACACACCAGCAAATCCACTTCTAAATGGCTGAAGAAAAACAAAATGAAGACTTTGGAGTGGCCTAGTCAAAGTCCTGACCTGAATCCTATTGAGATGTTGTGGAATGACCTTAAAAAGGCGGTTCATTCTAGAAAACCCTCAAATAAAGCTGAATTACAACAATTCTGCAAAGATGAGTGGGCCAAAATTCCTCCAGAGCGCTGTAAAAGACTCGTTGCATGTTATCGCAAACGCTTGATTGCAGTTATTGCTGCTAAGGGTGGCCCAACCAGTTATTAGGTTCAGGGGGCAATTACTTTTTCACACAGGGCCATGTAGGTTTGGATTTTTTTTCTCCCTAAATAATAAAACCCCTCATTTAAAAACTGCATTTTGTGTTTACTTGTGTTATCTTTGACTAATAGTTAAATGTGTTTGATGATCAGAAACATTTTGTGTGACAAACATGCAAAAGAATAAGAAATCAGGAGGGGGGCAAATAGTTTTTCACACCACTGTAGCAGGAAATTATCTGCATTTATACAGTGTTAAGTGTTAGGTTCAGATATAATAGTTGATGTTAATTGATGTTAAAATGGAGTCCAGTAGTTATTGGAGACTCAGATAGACTTGTAGAAAGTTCCAGTCCTGAACTATCGAATTGTCAAGTCCTCAGAGAAACAGCTGACAACACCAGTCGAGGCCAGAACCATCTTCTAAGTAGATAGAATCATCCCCAGACACCAGACGCATCCCAAAGAGACACATGGGGCATCCATGCGACGAGACCTCCAACCAGAAACGGGGCACCAGGATGGATCAGACAGGTCCGGAGGACAGAGAGAGTCTGGATCACTGGCAGCTCAGGAATGACATGTGTAGCTCGACAGAGAGAGAGAAAGAGTGAAAGGGGGAGACGGGGAGAGAGGAAAGAGAAAGAGGGGGAGAAAGAAGAGGAGAAGAGATGGCAATTAGGTATGGTCACAGTCACAATGTATAATGTGAATGTATTTTTACTGTAGAGTGCAAGCAGGGACTCTGGCAGGACTAACTATGACAGCATAACTAAAAGGGAGAGCCAGAAGGAAACACAAACATGAGGGCTCCCTGAGATGTAAACCAAACAATCACCTCACCGTCAACAAACCTGAGTGATCAAGACAGCATCTAAACATACCAGTTCACCATAATACTCTACGTCCATGAGTCCCCCAGATCTGCTCCTATAGCAAATCTATTTATAAAAATGCTTGGCTAAATAAATAGGTTTTTAGCCTAGACTTAAACACTGAGACTGAGTGTTCGGGACTCAGACAATTTGGAAGACTATTCCATAATTTTGGGGCTTTGTAAGAAAAAGCTCTGCCCCCAGCTGTAGTTTTCATAATACGTGGTACTGTCAAGCAGCCTGCATCCTTTGACCGAAGTAGGCGTGGCGGATCGTAAGACACTAGCAGTTCGCTCAGATACTGCGGCGCAAGACCATTTAATGCTTTATATGTCAAGAGTAGTATTTTAAAATCAATGCGAAATTTCACAGGGAGCCAATGTAGTGAAGATAGGATAGGGGTGATGTGCTCATATCTTCTGGTTCTAGTGAGGACTCTCGCTGCTGCATTCTGGACTAGCTGAAGCTTGTTTATGCACCTAACAGAACAACCAGACAGTAAGGCATTACAATAGTCCAACCTAGAAGTGATAAAAGCATGAACTAGTTTTTCTGCATCGTTTAGCGACAATATATTTCTTATCTTCAAATGAAAGGCTGGAATCTATAATCACGCCGAGGTCTTTTACTGTTGCACTTGATGGAACAGAAAGGCCATCTAAAGTTACGGTGTGATCTAAGATTTTACTTCTAGCTGTATGCGATCCTATGACTAGAACTTCTGTCTTATCCGGATTAAGCAGAAGGAAGTTAATTAGCATCCAATTTCTTATGTCCTGCACACGTTGCTCAACTTTAGTAAGCTTGTTTTTCTCATCAGGTTTTGTTGAGACGTATAGCTGTGTGTTGTCAGCATAACAATGAAAACTAATACCATGCTTACGGATTATGTTGCCCAGAGGAAGCATGTAAAGGGAGAAAAGCAGTGGACCTAAAACTGAACCATGCGGAATGCCAAACTCCCCTAGAGAACATGCAGAATAATCACCATTTAAGTCTACATACTGATAACGATCGGTCAAATAGGATCTGAGCCAGGAGAGGGCTGTACCCTTAATTCCTACTACATTTTCTAATCTGTGAAGAAGAATAGCATGATCAATGGTGTCAAAAGCTGCACTGAGGTCGAGTAATACAAGCATAGTTACACAACCCTGATCAGAGGCCAATAGGAGGTCATTTACTACTTTAACGAGTGCTGTTTCTGTGCTGTGATGAGGCCTAAATCCTGACTGATACAGTTCATGTATGCCATTTCTATGTAGATATGAGCATAGCTGCTCCGCTACTATCTTTTCCAGAATCTTAGAAATAAAGGGGAGGTTTGATATTGGCCTGTAATTGGACAGCTGACAGGGGTCGAGGTCAGGTTTCTTAATTATTGGTTTGGTAACTGCTAATTTAAATGATTTTGCAACATAACCAATGCTGAGTGAGGAATTAATTATTCTCAACAGCGGTTCTGTTATTACTGGAACTATCTGTTTAAGAAAATATGTCGGTATAGGATCTAATATACAGGTTGATGAATTTGCAGAAGAGATGAGTGAAATTAGTTCATTCTCTTCAAGGGGAGTAAAGTATTCTAGGTTCAGCAGATTTTTTAAGTATTCTTAAGTATTCAGCAGATGTGCTGTCCAGTCAAGCTCTGACACATGGGGGAATGGAAACCCCACCCCGAAGTAGTCAGTCAATCTGGGAGAGATTTCATGTAGCAGATGTGGACCTCTTTGCCTCACAAGAAATAGCAAATGTCCCCTTTACTACTCACTGACTCTTCCAGCTCCCCTGGGTTTGGGCGCTGTGGCCCAATTTACGCCTTTATGCGTTTCGTCCGATAGCTCTGCTCTTCAAGGGGAGTAAAGTATTCTAGGTTTGAATCTGACATGGCTAGGTTAACATCTGTATCAGTCGGTTTCAAAGCCTCAATTTTATGCCTCATATATTTACAATTTTATTATTAAAAAAGTTCATGAAGTCCTCACTATTGCATGATGTTGTTGTGGAGATTTCTGTAGTGGTCTTATGTCTGGTTAATTTGGCTACGGTATTAAATAAAAATCTAGGATTATTTTTATTTTCTTCTATAAGAGTGGAGAGATACGTTGATCTAGCTACACTAAGAGCTTTCCTATAGTTCAGGATGCTCTCTTTCCATTCTATTTGAAATACTAACAATTTAGTTTGACGCCATTTACGCTCTAATTTCCGAGCGGTCTGTTTTAAAGTGCTCGTGTGATCGTTATACCAGGGAGCGAGTTTCTTATCTCTAATAATTTTTCTTTTAGCTGGAGCTACATTATCTAAGGTACAACGAAATGTCGACTCTAAATATTCAGTCGCCTGATCGAGTTCTGTGGGGTCAGACGGTGACCTAATCGAAGTTGGTAACTCTGGGAGATTACTTATAAAACTCTGTGTGGTAGTTGATTTGAATGTACGTTTAATACGGTAGCGCGGTGCTGTGCGTACATTATCACTGTGACACACTTGAATGGAGACAAGATAGTGATCTGAGAGAATTTCAGACAGTGGAATTGTGAATACATTTCTTATACTTAATCCGAAAAATATTATTAAGTCTAAAGTGTGACCTGCTTTATGAGTGGGTCCTACTACACACTGATTTATGCCTACAGAGTCCAGTATGGACATAAATGCTGTTCTCAGAGGGTCTTCTGGATTCTCAAAATGAATTTTAAAATCTCCAGCAATTAACACTTTGTCTACAGAAACGACTAGATTTGAGATTAAATCTGCAAATTCACTAAGAAATTCAGAATACGGCCCTGGAGGTCTGTAAATTATAATTAGTGGAATCGACTAAGATGATTTAATATACTTAAATACACTTATGTTACTATAAAGAATTTCAAATGAGTTAAATTTGTGTCCGTGTTTTTGTACGATAGACAGATTATCATTATGAATAACTGTGACGCCTCCTTCTCTACCAGTTAACCGAGGCTGGTGTACAGTATGTAGCTGTACCCAGGAGGACTAGCTTCATTTAGAGCTACATGCTCATCCTGTTTAACCCATGTTTCAGTTAAACAGAGTATATCAAACGCCTGATCTGTGATAATTTCATTAACAATAACCGCTTTTGATGCGAGAGATCTAATATTTAACAATCCTAGCTTCAGATCAGAGGTGTCGGCTGCGCATTCAGTATGATCGGAGTTTGTGGACTTTATGTTAATTAGATTATTGAAACAGACTTTCTGAGTCTTTCTACATTTTTGCTTGGATCGAGGAACAGACACAGTCTCAATAAGGTGAACCCTGAGTGACAACTCTATGCAGCTAGCAGACGGTTGGTTTAGCCTGTCTGTCTGCTCCCTGGCCTGGGCTCTGGATGGGTGGGAGTGATTCAAAACAGCAGCTCTAGGAAGCTATTCTGACATCCCGCAAAGAAATTCAAGCAGAAACTGCCCAGAAACTCACAAGCTCAATGAATGCAAGAATTGTGAAAGTGGTATCAAAGAAGGGGTCCTATGTTAATATGTAACATGCCCTGTTAGGATGTTTTAGATTGAAATAGTTTTTGATTTCTTTAAATATCACCTCCTAATGCTGCAAATTCAACAAAAGCCTATTTTCAGTTCTTTACAACTTATAAAATAAAAACTTTGTTGTGCATAATAATTTGGAACAGTGGTTTTTCAGTTTTTTTATTTTTTAAATACATATTGTTATAATTTGGAGGTTTGTTCAATAAAATTCAAATTATACCCTAATAGTTGATGACTGGAAAATTATACTGACTGTCATTTGCATTTACTAATTATGAAAATCAGAGAAAGATATAATTTGCGTAATAATTTGGAATGCAGTGTAGCAATAAATTACTCAGTAAGCAAAGTATTCACTTACAGTATTGTCTATATCGCTTTTGCCTGTGTCCAGGGTCAATAAGCCTGGAGGCTATTTCCAGAGACTGAGGGCATGAGGCGGGTTACACCCTGGACAGGATGCCAATCCATTCCAGGGCACACATACACACACACACACACACACACACACACACACACACACACACACACTATGGGCAATTTGGGAATGCCAGTTAGCCTAATCTGCATGACTTTGGACATGTAATCTGTGTACTGGTAGTCATTCCTTCACTGACACAAGTCTCACTTAAGAACATGTGTGAAATGGAAATACACAAAGGATGGGGCATGAGTCTATCACGCCATGCACAGAAATTCACACCTACTGTAACTGTTTGTTTTTTTTAACATAATTGCCTATTTATTTCTCGCTCCCCCCAACATGCCTGGGTCTGATCCATAACTAAATTACTTACTGGGGAATTTAATTCCCATACTGTAGGTAGGCAGTCTTTGTAGTGTGGTGTAAGTTATACTCAGTGTGATGGAGTCTATATAATCTGACTTCATCCCGGGTAGACACAGTAGCTCTCCCCTGTGTAGCTATATGGGATGAAAAATTAGTGGCTGTATTGCTGCCAGCCACTAAAAAAAACATACTGTACTATAGCAAGCTCAAAAGCTGTGGTGAAATGGCACTTCCATCATAAATAATGTAGATATGCTGGAGAGAGGAAGGGAGGGAGGGGGGATATACGAGAAAGAGAGTGAGAATGGCAGAAAATGCAGCCAGACCTCACAACAGAAAATTGCTAAACAAAACAGGAGCCAACATCCAGTACATGATTTATCCGTAAAAGTACACCCAGAGCACATTAATTAATTTTGGCATTTGCAGCTATATAAATAGCATTTAATTGTCAATTCTTGTACAATGTTTTCTCAAGATTATGTTCAAGCCAGTATTATGAGCAATTTTTCAAGGGTTAAGGTTATTATTAGAGGCCAATTTGGAGGTTTGTGGCTTTACTCATAATTTAATTTGTTTAAAGAATAAAATGTGCTCTGACTTGATATAATTCCTCAGAATATTATGCAAGATTGAATTAAACTTCTTGTCATCAGTGAGTATAAAATGTGCCCACTGTGCAATGTAAAATGCTTAGGGGGACAGGACATTTTTGAGTGGGATATTAACTGAAAGTCTGACTTAGTGCAATATTTATACATGCAGACAAAATCTAATAAAGAAGTATGGATTATTGTACATTCTTACTACATTTCAGCATTTTTTTCTGTATTTATACTTTACTTGAGTTTTACTTATATTGAATACTTGCACTCTTACTTAATTTACGAAAACATCAGCTTCCTTCTTCATTAAACTCTTATTTAGACCTTAAAAGGACACTATACATATTGCAAGTTCTGTCTTCTGCCTTCCAGTCAACTGCTGTACACTATACATCAGTCAATATTTCAGTTAAGCTCAGTCTCCATCAAACTCTGTTTACAATCTTCAAAACATGCAGTCATTTCAAACTTAGAGCATTAAATCGAAGTACAAAAAGGCTTGATAATCATGTTCACGGCGGCGCGGTGGTGTAGTGGTTAGCACTGTCGCCTTGCACCTCCAGGGTCCAGGGTTCGATTCCCCGGCCAGGCTTGATTCCCGTCTCTGTGTGCATGGAGTTTGCATGTTCTCCCCGTGCTTGGTGGGTTTCCTCCCACAGTCCAAAGACATGCAGATTAGGCTAATTGCCGTTCCTAAAATTGCCCGTAGTGTGTGATTGGGTGTGTGAGTGTGTGTGTGTGCCCTGCGATGGATTGGCACCCTGTCCAGGGTGTACCCCGCCTAGTGCCCGAAGTCTCCTGGGATAGGCTCCAGGTCCCCCGCGACCCTGAACACAGGATTAAGCGGTATAGAAAATGAATGAATGAATGAATCATGTTCAATTTAGCATCAGTCATAACCTTCTCTTGCTGCAAAGTGTAGTTAATGCTATAGTCATCCATTTGCATTTTAAAATGGATGAAAACCTTCAGAAGTGTGGAACCTAAAGGTGAGTTCCACTGGGCATATTAAAGGTAAAGTACACACGGCCAAAAGTATGTGGAGACCTCACTATCATATCCATATGTGCTTGTTGAACATCCCATCGATTTAGTCTCACTTTGTTTTTATAATCACAATAAACCTCCACTCTTCGGGGAAGGCTTTCCACTAGATTTTGAAGTGTAGCTGTCAGGATTTGTGCTCTTTGAGCTGCAGAAGCATTAGTGAGGTCAGGCCTGGAGCAGAGTGAACATTTCAATTCATACCAATGATGTTCATTTGGGGTGAGATCAGGACCCTGTACAGGTCACTTCACTTCCTCCACTCCACAATTCGGCAATGTTACAGCATACTAAGGCAATATTGCAGTGCCAGGTGTGCCTTTTCAGGTTAAAATGCAGCTACAGTACCTACACAGACTTTTATAACTTAATGTTTTACCCAGCAATGCCCTTAGGCAGGCAATCAGTAAGTAGGTTTATCTGAGGTTGTATTAATCTGACTACAACTGGACTTTTAACCTATATGTATTCAACATAGTCTAACTGAAATCATGCTCAAACATCTCAGAGTCAGACTAACACACCCAGATAATACAGTTGGGAGCTGAGCTTATTTTGAACTCAATCAGACACAGTAATTGGCCGAAGCACTCTGTGCACGCTCAACAGTTGACATCCTAGGTTTTGACCTAGAAGTCAAACAAAATGCAGGACAGCAGAAGAAGCCGCTAACAATATGATTGCGTTATCTGCCTTCCCATAACACCATAACAATGTTTTTTTCATCAGTGATTTCACCACCTGACATGATATCAGTTTGCAGCTAGCTAACATCTTGTTGATTATTTTCATCTGTCACATACATGTAGGAAGTCAACTGGGAATACATTACAAGCTGAGAGGAGGAACTACTATAGCGGCATTGAATATACTTTGGCCAATAAATCGATTCCCCTGTCGTCCGTATATAATGAGACAAGGACTGTAGTAATTAAAGTATTTAAATAGCCTAGTTGAGCTACAACCATAGCTTGACTTAACTTCATGTTCAGATATAGTAACAGGATGTTCCAGTTTAAAAATAAGCATCAGGTTACCCTACCATTCACATATTTATTGAGGGAAAGTTTCTGAAGGAAAGATTGAAGAGTTTTCGAAAGTTCGTATCAATTCAAAGACTATATTGAGGGAGAGTTCCTGTTGAGGGAAAGATTGTTTGGACTGAAAGTTCAGGAATTAGCTTTGTCTGTGCTGCACAAGTGTTCCCTGCACTGCAACATCCATTCACTTCCAACCTTGATCCTGTAATCTTCTCTGTTCACCTTTTCTTCATGCCTGGCGGGTACAAACTCTATTTTATTTGAGAAAGTATGCTGAGCTAATTTTCTAACATTAGCTAACATTTTAATAAAAGGAATTACCCTTACCAACACCATGTTTCGATTCTAGTAACTAACACAACTGGCACAAAATCTGGCACTAACAAAAAGTCATAGAACTTAAGAGTAAAATGATGCGTTATTAATTGGATTTAGTACTACACAAAAAGTTTTTAAATGACAATTTAAAATTTATAATTTTGCAACAGTGGTAGTCCAAGTCTCCTTCAATTCACAAGCACACAAAGGCATGGATGGTATTTAGGCAGGGAACTCTAGGCAGGGAATAATAGCTTGCAAATTTACCAAACACTCTCTTTGAAAAAACAATTGAGAACCTTTTCTTCAATTCAGGATGGGGGATAGGAAACAGTGAAAATTGCAATAAACTGCAATATAATGCTCATGTTGAAAACTGACCTACTGGAACAGTTTTAAGACAAATCATGCAATGTAATCCATGAGGGAGCTTTTCAAATTCTGAAATTTACTCGCATGACTCCTCCTACAGTATATCTGGTGTGCTAAACCCATTCATATCAGATCCCATTGTGAAGTTTCTTTTCATTCATTCATTCATTCATCTTCTATACCGCTTAATCCTGTGTTCAGGGTCGCGGGGGACCTGGAGCCTATCCCAGGAGACTTCGGGCACTAGGCGGGGTACACCCTGGACAGGGTGCCAATCCATCGCAGGGCACACACACATACACACACTCAGTCACACACTACGGGCAATTTGGGAACGCCAATTAGCCTAACCTGCATATCTTTGGACTGTGGGAGGAAACCGGAGTACCCGGAGGAAACCCACCAAGCACGGGGAGAACATGCAAACTCCATGCACACAGAGACGGGAATCGAGCCTGGCCGGGGAATCGAACCCGGACCCTGGAGGTGCAAGGCGACAGTGCTAACCACTACACCACCGCGCCGCCTATTGTGAAGTTTCTTTCTAACAAAATGCAGCAATGTAGATGAGACAGGACACAAAACCTTCTTTATTTAGATTCAGCTCTCACATTATCCAGATCACAAGTACATATTTAATGAGGATGCAGACACCGACTGTGAAATTGTCCAACTAAGAGAAGCATTAAAAAGTAAATTCTAACTTGAAGAGACACTGACACTGCGCCAAGCTCTCCATTAAAAAGACACTGATTATTGCATTGTATTTTAAAAAGCTCTATGATTGCTCTTTCAAGCTTGCCATTTGCATGTTTCATTTTATGGTGGTGGGCTTGTAGCCCTGTTAAATAACAAAAGAATTGAAAAAAGCAAAGGAAGGAAAGAGCATGGCATCTGTTAATGCTCTCAGCGATACATCACTCTGTTAGATTCCATTTGTGTCAGAATTAATTGGTTTGTGTGGACGGGTAATGAAGGAAAATGGCAGTGTTTATCGTCACACACCCGTCGTTAAAAGGAAAACGTTTGCCTGGCAGCCTGGTGACATTTGCAGTGTTCAAAAACAGTGGTGACTTCGAGAACAAATAAAGCTATGAAATGGCTTTTAGATTATTATATATATTTTCTGCATGTACACGGAGTATGTGTGCTTTGTGTAACTATTCCTAAAATACATAGATTACAGCAAAGTTATGTCATTTCAATATAATATTAAATTTTACAATTAACAGGTGATCTTTAACAGTGTCTAAGATTCATTTTGTAATGAAAATGAGTTGATTTCTTCAATGTAAACATTAACCATGTTGGACAGTTAAT